>CM068841.1:58883735-59567485 GCA_028554795.2 Sinohyriopsis cumingii
CATTTATAACAAATTCAATTCACCTCCAGTTATGAAAAGAATTTTATTAACTATTTATGAAATCTGTTCGGATAAATATGGCACGAATTGTTTCTCTTCTGTTGAACAGATGTGAATCAAGATTAGTATATAATAGCAGGGCTTTGAGTTATTTGGTGAGATATTATTTCTTTTTATTTGTTATTTTACGGTTGATCTCATGCTAAAATGATTTTGAAACCAGTCCTGATCCACATTATGACGAAAATTATTTTTTTTATTCCGCCATGAAATGCACTTTGAATGCGCTTTCTATTTTCTATCTGATTTCGGGAAGTATTTTTCATAAAATTAATCAAACCCTAAGCATAGTCTAGTGTAATGAACATCTTTATTTCATGGAAACTCACTTAGACCTTAGTGTAATTACAGGGTGTATCCGAATCAACGGATACGATGAGCCCTATCAGATGGATAGATCAAATCATACTAGAGGTATATCAGTTTATTGCATGGAATCAGTATTATCTCATTGAAGAACCGACCTTGAATCACAAAGCAATGACATCATTTGGGAGGAAACCATCCTGAAAACCATGTAAATGCTAGTTGGCACTATATATCGCCCAAAACATTCGCCAATTCGAATTCGAATGAGCCAATTCGAATATGACAGATTAGAAGCTCTCTCTTGGATCCAGTAATTCTAAGAGGGCCGCACGCATGTGATTGACTCGGTATAGACCCTATTTTAACTACCATCAGTGGACATGATTCCACCCTTGATTCCACCCGTTAATGTCAGTTGCACTTTTAAGAGATATCTTTGAATTTACAAAGCGGCAAATTTTGATAGATTATGTGAGTTTGTTATAAAAAAAATGGACTCAACTGTTTCCTGACGGTATATATGTTGATCAGAAATTCGAAACTTTAACATTTACTTTTCTTACTATTACCAAATGGTCGAATCCAATAGAAAGGGTCATAGGTAGGCCATTTGATAATTCTTGGTTTACAACAGAATTGAGGTGAGAGATGAGAAAAGAGTCAGGCTGAGGAACAAAACTTTCTGAACCAAAAAGCAAAGCCACTATCAAAAATATGGAATCAATGAAAGGAGTTACACAGTTGAAAAAAGCGGCTACGGAAATATTTCTTTTACAATCTGATGAAACTTTGGTTTTCTCTGAAATCAGCAAATATTTTCTATAATGCCACTGAACCTGTTACCTACACTTCAGCTCACAGACCGATCCCGTAACTGCGCAACAAGTGATCAGAAAAGGCGTGAGCTTACTTACCGATCCTTTTAACTTCCTGTTTTTAATTTTGTTATGTTCAATTTGTACTTACGATTGAATTATATTTGTTTATGCAACTGGGCTTTTGGAGTGGTACTTTAGATTTTTTTAAATACTGCTTTTTGTTGTTGTTTTTGTTGTTGTTGTTGTGTTTTTGTAGTGCAAATAGGCTTTACGTTATTTTCTATGTTACGTTTAGGATCTTACAAAACGTAACAAGAAAGGAGTGAAGACAACAAGCTTTGTAAAATTTAACAAATAATTTATTTTCCTAGAAAAAAAAACAAGGTAAAAATAAGAAAAAGAACTTAAGGTTCTACGAACCAAATCCAAAAATAATCCAAGAATTAAAAAGTAGAAGTCTTAGTAATAAAAAAGCCTAATGAAACTAGGTTCGAACCCCGATAAAATCCAAAATGGAAGGCGATGACGCATGCTGTGGTCAGTGTCGTACTGATGTGTCAACAGTTCTTTGTTGAATGACAAAAAATAATATTCCAGTGTTTGAATTCTGTGTAAATTTCTATAGCTGTCCTTGTCCAAGAATTAATTTAGAGCACAAGTATTTCGACGGAAAAATAATCTCTTAGGATCCAAATAATTTGTATTAAAAAAAAATTCAAATCAAACTGGTCACAACAAAACATCCTTAAGTGTCAATGGTTTAAAGCCCGAATGCCCAAATTCTCTATAGAAAACAGTTATACACTAATTTTAGACTCAAACCAGACTGACGTATGACGATTACATGATCACATGATGGCCTCGATATCACTTAGTGAATCTTACACTGAGAAAGAATAATAAAAAAATATAAAAAAGTTGTTTACTCCAACTCTTACTGATTCTGGATCAAGGTCAGGAACTAGGTCAGCATTAGATACAAAATTTATATTATTAGTTGTTTATGAAAAACAGTTTGGTCAAATATAACTGAACTGATTTTCTGGAAAATGTTAAATCCAGTAAATAAAGTTACATTACAATAGCGTGTAATGGCATAATTTGTTTAAAAGCAACAAACAAACAAATTAAATCAAATGTAAATTAAATCAAATATACATAACACCTATACCTAACACTGAATACTTCACTACTAACGAGATAGCAGAATCACGTATTTACAAAATGTCAGAGGCATGAATCCATATCTAATGGAAAAATATATTTCAGGCAAACTAAAAACAGGCCGCCAGAAATTCGTCTAGATCGATTTGTCCATCACCATTTATGTCGGCCGCTTGCAGAATCTCCTCAACATCCTCATTATTGTAGGTCTTTGTTGCCTGGCACATTTTAGCCACTTCAGCCCGACCCATCTTCCTGGTGACCGGATTGCACAGCTTCATGAATTCTGCCTTTAAGGTCTCTCTATAATAATAATAATAATAATAATAATAATAATAATAATAATAATAATAACAACAACAACAACAACAATAATAACAACAACAACAACAATATGTCTTTGGTATGACTCAGCCGCCCAGCACTGGAACTCCACTCATCCAAAGGCTCCAAAATAAAATTGCACAGTAACTTTGGCTGAAAATCAAGGTTAGGAAACTGAGCAATTAGGGTCAATAACCCTTCTGAATGATAGTGTGGAATATTTGAAACTAAATCCATTTAAAGGCTTGTCATTATAAAGCTGCATTCAAATCTGGTTAAAATGCCATCATGGTTACTGAAGTTATCCAGAGTCATGAGGACGGCAATAAGGGCCATAACTCCCATAAATGTTATGGAAGGCTGGAAACAAAGTACACTCAAGGTCTCATCAACCTAGAGCCACCTACTACTATTTTAGCTAAATACAGCAAATATTAGTGAAGTTATCATCCGGAAACGAATGATACGCATAGAATGCCTATAACGGACATGAGAATTTATCAGGCAATATTCATAGGAAATTGCAGCAGAATATATTGATTGTTTTTTTTTAGCTAAGATACATCCCATGTCAACGTATGATGCAACTGTCGGGCGCTATAACTCTGTGCAAAATAAAGTTAACAAGACGAAACCCATAAAATGCGCATTTTGAGTTCAAGACAATGTACACAATAAAATGCATCCGAATATGTTCAACGGTTCCTCGGCCATGTAATATACAAGGATATACATTGGTGGAGATGTGATATTGATAGAAGAAAGGTTAAGGGTTCCTTTAAATTTGGACCTGACAGAAGACACGCCCAAGGAGGCATTCTACAGATATTAACTTCTGAGAGAGTGGTGGGTATAAGGTGAAGTTGTTTAAATTTGCAACACACGCAATGGAGAGAATATTCGTATATCTTTAAGTTGCTTTCGTGTATTGTGGCTGAAAGTTTTTCAGATCTTGTACTTATGGTAATTGTAGATGATCTAGGCACACAGCCGACTAAAATGACTGCTTAGCCTGAATTGGTGTAAAATACACTATCTATAGCAATTATTAATATGGGGAAAAGAAATGTTGCCAGACTAGACAATATCATCTTGTGAAAGTGTAATGATTGAATTACCATCTATATCTGAAAGTGCGATGATTGAATTACCATATATATAAAATGTATATTTATCATACAATCATACAATACGTCGCTATGTAATCACATTAAAGACGTATATTTATCATACAATCATGCAATGCGTCGCTATGTAATCACATTAAAGACGTATATTTATCATACAATCATACAATACGTCGCTACGTAATCACATTATGACGCATCTTTATCGTGATCAGATTCTTGACACCTCTTTTGGCTACTGCAGTGGCAATGAAACCAACCTACATTTCTTCATATTCTGTCCCAAATACAGTTACCAACGAACCTGGTTCATAAGACAAATTACTCTCAGTGTCATCTCTGATTGTTAGGTTAGATTTACTGCTATGGGGAAAGCTCGATCCAAAATGAAAATTATGCTCGGGATATATTTCTCACCCACTCGGTTTTACAATATGCATGCAAATATATAAATGATACCGGACGATTTCAATAATTTATTCTGATCATTTATGCTGTTGCTATGCTTCTCTCTCTCTCTCTCTCTCTCTCTCTCTCCAGTTATTGCAATATTCCGTTGTTTGTTACTCTCTTAGGGAGGGATATAATTACGTAAGGAGAGGGCTAAAGAAGTTCTTATACCTTGTGTCCAAGTCCATTTTATCATTTTGTGACAATACAACGTGTTTAATCTAAACTACCAAAGCAGCAGTAGGGGGAGGGATGCGACCCCCAAAAATTGTTACCATTCAATAAACCGTCCATTGTGAAATCAGACGGTTCAATGAACAAGAAACAAATAAACAAAATTCTCGTGAATGACCTGAATTTATACGAGACTCACAGAGTCACCAATTCTGTAATTCTGACGTAAACAAATAGCAAAATGAGGTGTCAGCGATCAGGCTGATTGACGTTGGACTCCCCACGATGAACGAATAATCATTGAAACCAAACAAAGACATACATGCAAACGCTAATACAAATAGCATACACCATGGGTATATTACATAATTGTAATTCCCTTTTTATCTACGTGCATGATTGTTGTTGTTGCTGTTGTTGTAGGGTTTAACGACATTTTTCAGCACAAGATAAGCTATACATGGCGGCCAGTATAAATGGAAAACCCCGGAAAGAACCACCGACCCACAAGAAGCTACCGGCAAGCTTTCCCAGATTGGTCGAGCCTTATACTCGAACCCACGCAGTCAGAGGTGAGATGGCAGTGATCTGTAATGGTGAGCGCCTTAAACCACTCGGAGCTCCCCAAGAAGTTATAGTGTGTAGTAGCAGCAAAAGGGGGGAGGGGGAGACCCCCAAAAATGACAGCCGACAAATTTTTATTACCCAACGAGGTATCAGCGACCAATCTGATTGACGTTTGATATGTCCTAAATATTGAGTAATTTATAATCTTCGATTGTTGGATGGCAGAGTGCGAATTTTCTTTCTCATTGTACGTAAACACCCCCTTCCACCCTGTGAATCGCTAATCGCGAAACGAAATATTGGAGATTTTGATTGCTTTCCAGGCTGAATTTTAGTTTCTTAAATTTATAATGAAGCACGAATGACAAATGAGCGGTTACTATTATTAATAATCTTGTTGATAACACAAAGTACAAATTCAAAATAAAAAATTATTGCAGAAAACACCAGCGAGATGGTCCTACTCGGATTATTCGTGATAAACTCGACCCCGTTAAGGAATCACGTCACCACAATAGATAAAAAATCTAAAGCAAGTATTTTCACCGGAATTGACAATCAATACTACAATAACGCATATCCAGTTTCCCTAGTTGTGTATGTGCTTTATGGTTTGAATGAACCATACATAGCTGCTCTTGTTCCAATGAAAACAGTCTCGCTAAATTGCGTGGCTCAATGTGTCAGAGAACATTTTGTAAACTCAAAACGTGGAAACGGACTTACAGAATCAAGAATAAAAACAAAAACAAATAAATGGGAAAACTCTCTTATTAATGGTGCTAAAATAAGTGAAGTGGTTCATTTAGAATAAAACATTAAAGAGTCCAAAAATTTTCAAAATAATAACCACTGAGATTTTGTGCAATTCTGGTAAATACTGTAGTAAGGGTGCTGCGATAATGTTATATGATCATAATTGTCATGCGTGGACAGAAGCAGTAACAAACTTTCCAAGGGAGAGAATAATGCGATTTTATGAGGGCGATACTTACGAAGAAATCTACAACATAAGTAAGCATGACCATGTATCGGTCTGGCTATTTCACGGAGATGACTCTGAGTGGGATGAATCAACATTTGATCAATTTCTTCTGCCGTCTGGGGTTCTTTATTTCTTTACTGGAAGGAATCACTCCAACAAAATATGAAACAAATTTTGATAAAATATAACATAGACAACGATCATTTACTCATTAATTGTTTTACAGCATCGCCCGTTGTGGCTCATATAGCCCAACAAAAAATAAATGGCATCCAACTCAAAAAGAATTTCTCGATGATCTATCAAAATCTTGTGTTGAGCTTGGCTATGGTGGTCTTTGGAACACAAAATGTAACACATTCAGTATGATTTCTGTTGACAATGTCACTGCTTATCCTGCTGCTTTTCTTAGACTTGGCAAGTGTCATCGTTATTTCGAGCGAAATGGGGCATCCAACACATGAAATGACACGAGTTGCAATAAACGGGCCACAACCAAATATCGATCTTACTGGATTTACTGAGATTGAATCATTCGAGTTTTCAGTGAGTATTCATCCTGTAATACCAGTCTGGTTTGGTAGACACTTTAGTAAACCGGACACCAATGTCGATCTCAACGCTCTATTACAATAATTTCGTACAAACAACAAAAACAAGTTTGGTCACTACACGATAAAGATAACTGCAGAAAAATTATTTCTAAATGTACAGTGTTCATCATCCGATAACGCACGTCGCTGTACAAAATTAATCATGGATCCGGCCGAATTAGATTTTGTTGTCAAGGACACAGAGGAGCGAAGTGTACTGGTATCACGGAGAAATGCAACAACACACGATGTCATATGTATTGGTATGATGATTAATTACTACGAGGGAAATTCTCCCCAGTTCACCCATTTGAGATCATCTATGTTGGCACACTCGTCAATAAACCTAATATCGATGATCAACAGATTTCCCAATGACGATGTTAGAATCACCATGGATTCTTTTTGTATTAGTCGTTGAAGCATGGACCTTCTTGAGCCATTTATAGACAATGCCAGCGTCGCTGGTTGGGGTTCATGGCAAAAAAAAAACACGAACAAATATGTAAATATTCATAGTCGATCGACGCTAAAACACCAGATATTTATTATCGCATCGATAATTTATCGCAGATTTCATATTCACCGTTAGTAAACGATGCAATAATGAGATGCAGTACGGTCTATCGAAATGGTCCAGGTAGTTCTGGTAAAATAACTCGTACGATAGAATTATTTAAAACTCTGACATGATTGTGTTGACACCAATTCACCGCTTGACAGAAAGATGAGACAACTTAGTGTTAGCGCATGCACGTATCATAGTTTTTTAAGATGGAGAAGTGATGCATGGACGCCAACCAAGTGGGTGAGAAATATATCCCGAGCATAATCATCTGGGATGAGATTTGTACAGTATCCAAAGAAACATTACAGAGATATTTCTTGATTGGTTATCAACAAAATCTACTGCAATTATCCTGTGTGGCTATCATGGGCAGCCTCCGTCGTTTACTGGAGAATCCTCACATGAATGGTTGATCAACTATGTGGGCCACTATGAAAAAGTTTTGAACGACCATTGATCACAGGATAAACAACTACGACAACTGAAATCGTTAATCAGATTACAACCTGACAAAATTCAGTGTGAAATACTGCATATCGTAATTTCAATGACTCTGTGGCGTGACGGGTTGTTATGCCGTCACTGTGGTAGATGTGGGGTGGGGTGCTTCCAATATTTATTTAAATTATTATAGAACTCCCACCCAGGCTCGATTTTGGTTGGAAGTTAAATTAGTGAAAGATAGATATAGAGAGCCGAGCCCCCAGTCACCAATGCCGACTGTTAAATGACTGAATATACAAAAATGTGAAATTCAGCTAATAACAAGTTAATGACAATTCAATAATCAAATGGTTAAAATTTCTCAAGTACTCTCCTTCCCCTCGACCCTGTGATAACCATTTGCATCATTTGATCTGTAGTGTGAGATAGCTTTCCAATCGTGCTTTTATTCTACTCATATGTGTATCCTTCTCTCCTATTCCTCCTATTCCTTCTTCTCTTCGTCCCGACTTCCTCCAAATTCCTTCTCTCCACCGACTCCTCGATACACCTCCTGCTTCTCTCTATCTCCTCCTCGACTCCTTTTCCTCCTCCTCCTCGACTCTCTCTTGACTAGACTTGTCGACTCCGACTGTTCTGCTAGTCGCACTTCCGTCTCCCCTCTTAGACACTCGGGACTTAATTGAACCGGAAGTTCTGTTACCCAAAATGCTTCTGACCTTTACGAAGCCTTGTCTTTCCTTAGAATATCCTCTCTAAGTTTCACCGCCAAATTACGAGTGGCTCTCTCTGAGTAACCATATATTGCTCATCAATCTTCCTATAATTCTGATCAAATATGTTATCACATCCTCCGTCTCAATTCCGATTGGATGTCTCTTTGATTCGATCCAATCAACTTTAGCGAACAATGTCCTTCTCGCTGTCTGTCTAAATGGGAACTAACTTAGAACACGCCCCAGTCCCTTGCGGTCCTTCTGATCTTTGGACAAAGCTGTAACATCTAGGTGGGAAGTTGCCCGATATAACGCCTGTGCTGATTCAAGATGCGGGATCTTCTCTGTGGTCACGGTAACCCCGCGTAAGACATTAACTCTAGCCCGCGGCTATGTTCAGACATCAAACATGGCTTGTACTAATACCTTAGTTTATACACGACTTATGAACGGGGATGAGCAAACGTGACAGACTCCAATGTCTAATTTCTGAAACTTATGACGCCCTCATGATCTACTAGTTGTATCCAGGAAAAATGTACGTGGTCATCGTAAATTATTCGAGGTTCACAAGGAAAAATTTCCAACTCAACAAGTCCGACTATGTTATCGACCAACAGATACACGCCGACTAAATATATTCGTTGATATTCCGGCAGCAAATAGAGTTTGCCAGAGACAAAAAAAACTCGTTCTTGATGATATCGTCGAGGTTCCAGTGGAGGCTGTACAACAGGCGTTGTCGTTAAACCCATCATGCTGGACTCTGGGATATGCGATAACAATACATTCGTTTCAGGAATTAACAATATCAGACACTGTTATCTTGACTGTCGATGTTCGCATAGAACGGTCAAATTTAGTTTATCTGGCTGTGTCTAGAGCAACAAAAATATCTCAATTACACAGGGTTATCTACGTGTTGGAGCTGACAACGGCGTTACAAACAACAACGAGGTCACCAGGAATTATCAACGCAGCGAAGATAAAGTGACAAATTATGCGCGGGATGACACCAAAACAAAATGACGCCAGTTTGATCTTGATGTGGAATTTGTCATGACGCTAAAAGAACGACATAATAATCACTGCGCCTGCTGTAACACAATAATGTTGTGGCAATATTTTCCTAACGACGTACGACAATTTACTGTGGACAGAAGGTGCGTGGAGGGGTTGTGGCGGAGGCGACGTGAAGAGGGCAGATATACGCTGGCGGCCGAGTACAGATTTATCCAATTACTCCAACGTGAAATGGAAATCACATGGAGTACGAGTTGGGAAGACATTTCTCAACCCGGGTAATAAGCCAATTTCTACGAGCAGACGTCACGCTGTACAGCATTTACAAGACTGTATAGCAGCATGAATTAGACGCAGAACATAATGGTTTCTTAACACAAGGAATTCTCTGGATATTTTCGGTTATATAGGTTTAGTAATTTCAGATAGGAATAATTCTTTGTACTCGGTGTTTGGGTCATGGGTTGTACTGCACAGCGCAAGGTACAAAATATGGTTTGGAAAGGCATATTATCAAGTCATACAAATGTGAAATAAATAAAACAACATGCAAGTGTGAAATCTGAGTTTCTTATTGTGTGGTTATTAGGCGATTAGCGTTTAACAACCCTTCCACAACGACTTATATCTTGAGGTCATTGAAAATAAGAAAAACATGGACGTTAAGTCAGGCTCATGTAGTTGTTTGATTTGCTCAGTTGTGAAAATTCCTAGCATATAAAATATTACTACACACCGTGTGCGTGTAGGAAAATAAAGGAAACTACTGAGCTGTTGGCGTTAAGAAAATCTAAGAAATTTTATTTCTAATCTTACAGTTAAAAGACCCTCACACACACACACACACACACACACACACACACACACACACACACATACATACATACATACATATATATATATATATATATATATATATATATATATATATATATATATATACCTTCGGTGTGGCAGCATCATTTTTTGCAGGAACTCTTTCTTCGAGATGCTCTTGCTTCCGTCCTTGTCCAGATCGGTGAAAATGTCCTGTAAATTGTACAATTTAAGCATCCCAATTCAAATTCCACTTTTGCTTTTTCGACGTACATAGCATTTTACTGCATTCTATTATACAAAAATAATTCGTTAATGTCGAAGCTCTACAACTGATTACAAGTTACAGTAAATCATCGAATGTAGCACTCGGGTTATCCAAGTTTTTCCCTACCATGAACCTCCCCCTGTTACGGGTTATATGTGCCCACGTGTTATGCAATTCAATTTTAATTCCTATTACCACGTTGTAGTAATAGTTTAGAAGACTCGTTTCCTGTTTCAAGCAATGCACCAAGTTCGAAAAAGTAAACGAATCTTATGTTGATTATGTTGTTGCTTTTCAATTCAGCTAAACTTTAAATTAAATGTGTCGAAGTTTAAAGACGATGTAATAACAAGAAGACAAGATCAACATTCATTCCGCATCCTTATTTAAATAACTTACTAATTTATGAAGAGCGGCATTGTTGTTGCGTTTACTAAAATCTTAGACTGACCTAGATTGAATTTTATAATATAAACGTGCACCGCGCAGTATAGCAATGTCAATAATATTAAAAAATGAGTTATAAAACTTGTGTTAATTAGAATTTGTGAACTTCTATAGCACCAAATAAAAGTTATAACATTACCTACTGTAAAGCTACCAAATAATAACTGTTAATAAATATGATACTGAAACTTAAAGATATCCATCCTACGCACTGCCATAAAATAAACAGTACATGATGCAGTCAATGTCTAAAAAGTAAGTTTATTCTGCATCATTTGGGTCAAAACTAGCAGCAGCATCCACAGTATCTGAATTTTCAAAACCGTCAAAAACTTCCATCCTGCACGCTCTTTCAAAACATCATAACCTCAGCGAAACGTGCTTCATTGACGTTTGAGACCTGTGATGCTGCGTCTAATTCGCTTCATTGACGGTTGAGACCTGTGATGCTGCGTCTAATTCGCTTCGTAGACGGATTAGACATGTGATGCTGCGTCTAATTCGCTTCGTAGACGGATTAGAGCTACACGAGTCAAAGCTTCCGGAAGAATTTCACATTTACGGAATCCATTGCACGGCTTTGAAGAACACTTATGTTAAATTAAATGATATGGCCTCCCAGGAGAAACAAGAGATAGAATTTCGCAATCCAAATCTAAACTGGTCGGCCATATGGGAAAAATGGGCAGTGTATAGGATCAGCTTCCATACAAAGTAGGCTCTGCCTAAATATACCTACCTGCACGATAAGTGGCTAACAGGCGAGGCTGTCTTTAAGAGGCATATTATAAGTGTTATACCGCATTGTAGATTATGATTCAAAGGATCACTTAATACTCAGATGTCCTAAAATAAATATAGAAAGACAGGAGTTAAATAATATTTTCTTTATAAATACGGTATACTAGAAGATAAGCAATTTCTATTTTAAAATAATATTAATGACACGAAGATTTATAATGAATTAATAAATTATATTAAGTCCATAATGAAGATAGTATGGGAAGACTTTAAAATCAAATGATATCCACCTTCAAACCAATTTAGATAACAGTATACCTTGAAGAGGTCCTTGTACTTAACTAACAAACTATCTATAACAAATACCTCGTATAAATTAACACATTACTTAGAACAACAATTACACGTCATGACAGGGATTTGTCCTTGCTGACTAATGAACATATGACGGTACGACGCCTAAGCTACGTGACTCACGTGTGGTAGTACGGGTAGTACCGGATCTCCCCTACAGCAAGGTCAGCAAGAACATTACCAGGAACACGGTGAACAAACTAGTAAACAATACGAGGTATAAATACACACAACATGCACACGCTTAACATGCAAATGTCTATTTCAATCCTTTCTATCTATCTTTCCTCCTACACAAGCACATAATACTAAAATTATGTTATAGGTTCCAAAAGACCGAGAGGCAGGGTACCGACACGAAGAGCTCACAAGTGTCACCGTCGAACTATCTGAGCCATAACGAAACCATTAATTAAGTAACAACTTTAAGAATTTGATCTCTAATAACCAATCCATATAAAAACACAACAGCAAAAGGATAATTGACAAAACAAATAGCACACACATAAAGCAAACACCGGACAACACTGATCCCTGGCAAAAATCACTCTTTGTATTAAAACTCCAAGACCAGCCAGAGTCAATGAGATTCTAAACACTAGAGTAGGGCGGTGTATAAACCCTAGATCAAAATTAATTAAATCGAAATTCTAATAAATGTAATACAAAGTAAAGTTACACGATGGGGGAAAACAAAAACACATAAAAACCTTTAATTTACTGCACTAGTGGATCCCTTCTATGATGCAAGTTTGAGAGGGACCACACCAATAAACATTTAACAAAGAGCGCACATGGTGTCATCTTGGAACGGTTAAAGGTGAGGAAACTAAATTTAAATTGAGCAGTTTGGTTGAAACGGCACTGCTGCAGTATGTCCTGTTATCAATCGGAGTACGTGGATGGAACTTCAGACGGTTTAGCATCTCAATGGTAAATAGAAAAGATGATTCACCACATCACACTTTTTTATTCAATGCATATAGTTATTATTCTTTACGAAAACCTGCAGGTTAGGTATGTTCGCCCGTAGTCTGATATATTTTTTACATACAATAGAAAAAACTTCTGGTAATGTAAGAGTGCGTGTTTTACTGGTTTTACTGTAAAGAAAATCGGAAATAATACTGCTTCTTGACATAAGAGATTGATTTTGACACGGAAATGTCGTGTTGTATATGTAACAAACCAAACCTACAGGGACACGTAGAATACGTGATGTACAGCATCAATAATAAGGACCAGAGCTCCACGTTTCTTTTTTGAAAGTAGGTTTTCTGAATTATTTCCAAGGGAAATACGATAAAAGCCTACATATTTGATAAATCAATCTCTATTAGGTCCAATCAGTATAAAAACTGCATGCCAAGTTTTCTTGAAATCTATCTATCCTTGGTTAAGTAATGGCGTGGAAACGAAAGTCAGGACAACATAAGCTTCCCGATAAGATCATTATCAGACGATGTATTCTGCCCATTGTATCTCGACGATGAGCAACCTGGCAGTTAGTTTCTTCTACATGCGGCCACCAAAATCGACCATTTTGAACAAGACAAACCGAAGCAAAATCAACCTATAAATTACAAATATGGATGCTAACAGAAAGCCTGGTTTGTGATCTGTTTATGTATGTATTTTTTTTGTACCAGCATCTTGAGATTTAATGATTGATTTCAACTTCCAAACACCATATAAACTCAATGGTAAGTCTACCAGCATACCACATATATGGCTGCTGATTACATCATTCGGGGACTATTGTATATGATGATGTGGATGATATAAATCAAACTAATTCAAGGTGTATCAACATAAATTTACATTCTAAATTTGGTTGGTTTATATCTAAAAATGTTTAGTAAAGTGTTATTGCAGATCCCAAAGTTCGAAGAATAGAAAACCAGTGTTAATAAGTGATTCATGTGGAACGCTGTGGATTGCCGTGGAACGCTGTAGAACACCGTCGAATGATGTGGAACTGCTATAATCCATCTCATTCAGATAAATTTACATGGCAGATTTGGTTGACATTCAACAATCTATGGTAAAGTTGTGCTCGATACCAACTTATATATAAGCTTACATGTGGTGAACGTGCCCTCAGCTGACATCTTTTCGCTTGAGGCATCATCGTTGCAAGTGACGTGAGACAGTCCGCACCGCTGTCGCCCGTGGCTTGCAAAGATACAGGGGCATGGAACATGAAATATTTCCTTCGAACAATGCCATGTTTTTAACGTTGACACGTGCAATTAGAAATGTGCGAAGAATGCTGCCATTGATATGGTGCTTGTTTATTTTGCATGGCAGGTCATCCGTACCATACTGTTGCATACGCCAACCATTATGTACAGAGCCATTATGTACAGATCTTAATGGACGAGCCCTATAGAAACATTTGGTACCAATAACACGTTCCTTGCTCAACCAGACTTCAGTAACAGCTTTCACATAAAATTCTTGTCAAAACTATCTGACATGCGTTTAGTCCAAACATGTGTGATTCCGTTTGCACTGGTTTTAAAATTAGGGTACGCAGGTTTTTTTTATTTTATTTAAAAAACCCACAGTATATATTAAATGTGATTTATTTTTTAAATTTATTTTCTTTTTATTTAGTAACAGCTTTCGCCTGCAATTCTTGGCAAAACTATCTGACCTGCTTTAAGTCCAAACAGAAAAATGTGCGATTCCGTTTGCACTGGTTTTAAAATTAGGGCAGGCAGGTTTATTTATAGAAAAAAAAACCACAATATATATTAAATGTGATTTATTTTTTAATTTATTTTCCTTTTATTATTTTTTTAACCATTTGGGAAAGTGTCGGCAATGAGAAATGAACGATCGGCCACCCGGAAACACGCATAATATTTTTGTTTGGCTTTATGTGCAATACATTTAAAGAAAAAAGATCCCTTTATGCCTGAGACACATAAAAAAAAAATAGTGCGAAATTAGTGGGTAAGCATTATTTTCTCGCATTCAGTTCTTTATAAACTCTCTACAACACATTTTATTTTGGTGGTTTGAAAAGCCTTTTGACACAGAAACCCGTGAAAAGATTATTCATGCATGAAATAAATGTATACAGATCACTGGTCCGTATATATATACCAGGCAGGACAATTCTCATATTTCACAGCAATGTAAGCAGATATTGTTGTCACATGTCACCAACCTAGTTCTGACGAATTCATTTGAAAAGTTTAATGAAATGTGGGAGCCAGGCAGACCGATGAATAGGTAGAAAACGCCACGGACAGACAGGTAGCCAGGTAAAGATTGTGGCAGATACTTATAGAAAACAAACGGGTAGACGAATGAGTTGATGTACAGACGAAAAGACAGACATCAAACAGCGAAAGAGAGTTGGGGAGAAGAGATAAATGCTAAGATGAAACATAGAGGCAGAGAGAACAAGTAGACAGAAACATAAAGAGGCATGTGGTAAGATGCCGAGAGAAATGAAGACAGAAACATAAATTAAAATCTTTACGGCTTAGTCCAAAAACCTTTTGACGTCGGTAGAACAGTCATCAAGTTAGTACTAAAGGTATGGATATAATTATAACATTGGTAAATCAAGGCCAGATTAGGGGCGAAAGGCTGAGACAGGTGGCATGTGCCATGCCCACCAATTGGAGCCTTCGCCAGAGTGCTATGGATAAAATTTTAGGTGTTCAAATAAACCATAAATAGATCTGAAACCTTGGCTCTCAAGCCCAAAGCACCACGAGGTCCTTATTAGGACGAATATATTGGCTCGTAGGACCCATCACTGAAATCTTTTCATACAGCTAAAGCGTCTCATATAAAAGGTAGTGAAATGATGGAAAACAGAAAAAAATATACGATGTAACAATCAATTTTTTATATAATCAAAACTGACTGGCTGTTATAAAAAAAAATTGCATTATTATTTATTTTAAAAATTTCCGGGTGTTGTTGCTGGCCGCAGGAAATAACTCCACGGACCACATGCAGTCCGTGGGACACACGTTTTAGACCCCTTGTCTAAACCGTCTAATACTAAGCCTTATATAGCTAATATTACACATATAAAATTGGCAGTTAAAAGACTGCTTTCAGGGTGTATCTCTGTACATCTATAAGTCCCCTCCCATTATAAGAACCTGCCGCCACACCCACCCCGTGTGGTAAATGGCTGCGTGACTTTTCTGTCAACATAAGCTAAAAGTGGGATGCAAATGAAAGTACAGAATTAGGAGTGTATTCAATAGATATACGTAGGCGTGGAATCAGGAAGCCTGATGAAAAGAAAATTAGAAAGGATTTAATCAATGGAAGATAGTGCACCTTAAACAGGTAACAAATGAAGGTTAAATACAGTTGCCCAAAAGAGGGATAAATACGATTGCCCAAAAGAGGGTAAGAATTGCTATCAACAATATACTTGCAGCGGTTGTGCAAAACACACACACACACACACACACACACACACACACACACACAAGAGGCTCAGTGAATGAATGGTCATGTTACACATCTGATCTGAACATTTTGAAACTTACCACGATGACGCTGTCAGGTACGCATTTTACTTCTCCTCCCTTTTTTTTCTCAGCTAAAAATGTATGCAGTCCGGCTTTTAAGTCGTGTATAGTCAAACTGCCATCTTTATTTGTGTCAGCGTAGGTCCAAAACTTCTCACTTTGCTCCGATGTAAGGAACATTTTTTGATGTTTGGATAGGTCCCTGCAAGGAAAGAACTCTTCATATGACCCAGCTTGATACTTGTAATGTTACTTCTCTGTGGCTCGAATGAAAAAAGGGACAGTGATCCTGGTAACCCTGATCCACAATAGACTCTAATACACACTATTCATAGTGTACATCTAAAAAACGACCAAGTGCGGTATAGATTCATCAAGCATGTTGGGGGGCCAGCGGTGGGAGTAGTATTAACTGACCATCTTTTTATCAAAAGGTTGTAATTTACAACAAATCTGACGGTCGTGCCAAATATATGAAGCTCACGTATACCGAGTTGCTAACATCATGTGTGAGTTATTTCACTAGAGTATTTCCGGGCGATTACAGTTTGTATAATAGGAATTGAGTTTCAACTGGGCAAATAACACATTTACTAGTAAGACTATGGGGCCAACACATTTCAAGTACGAAAATAGACGAAAATAGAAAATAAATGTATGTTTACACTTTTGTTTAGACTGATTCTTGTTTCTTTTCATCATTGAAACAATTTTTAGCGCTGCATACTATGAAAGACTATATACACGCATCTTTCCTCTCTCTCTCCATTTTGTTATCTGCGTTCAATCCAACTAGGTGAGACATAGGCAGTTTTTAAAGAACACTTCCATTAGACATAAGCAGATTTTAAACAACACTTCCAAGTGGCATAGTCATCTAACGTTTTGTAAATTCTATTCTTTCTTTTGTATTTATTTCTTGTTTTGTTTGTCTCTGTTATATAATTGCCTTCGAGAAAGACTCAGTGAGAGCTGATTGCACCTGTTAGTTAGTCCCAAAGTCAGATCAATGGACATAAAGGACGCGAGACAGATTTTCGACACATTTCTTTTTGATAACATTTAACAACGTCTGTTAAATCTGTGATATTATGATAATTAGTTGTTGTTGATAGATCAACCAATCATGCATGATGTTAATTACGTCTTATCAAAAAGTAGAGAAGCAATACTAAAATGTAATCCAGTCCACCGTTAATACTTAATTCAGTCAACTGTCATTCGCGAAAAAAAGCCGCAAAAATACAATTTTTACTTCAAAATCTGAAACGACTCACAAAACAAAAAGAAACGAATTGAGCGATCTATGCATGTGTGATAATTCTTTTCTGTCGACCCAAGTTTAAAATATCGAACTATTTGTACTTAACTTCAATGCATAATTTAACAAAAAATATATTATCAACATACAAACCATCCCCAACTATTTTGTGGACTTCATACATCGATTTAATAATATCCCAGAGTTAAGTATCCGTACACCGTGTTCATAATGCCGTAGCACACTGCCTTATACATCTGTGGATATTTATGTAATCGTGGGTTTCCAATAAAATATATCGTTTTAGTCTGATAACAGTGACCATATCCGGGCGATATATGTTTGGGTCCTTCTGTCTAGCTTTTGATTAGAAAGAATTATACAAGACCGTAAAGAATAAACATCGAAAGTATTTATTTGTAAATTACCTTAATTACAAGAGCAGGTGAACATGTAATTACTGAATGTCAATAAAATTACACTCACCCACCCCCCTACACACACACCACGCTAAATTTCCTAGCTGTAAATATCCACCCCACCCACCCACCCCAAAAAATCTAATTAGTCTAAACTTTGCTGCAAGAGCAAAGGTGCAGGGGACTCCGAGCGTCAGTTTGGAAGAAATTCGTTCGTAAAACATTTGTCCAAGGGACCGGATGTCTGGAAGGTCGACGGGCATAATTTTGGCGGTATAAACGAACAACGCTTGAAACCACAAAAGGTATTTGCGTCAAATTCATGAGATTCGTTGATACCAATATAATGTTTTGCTTGAATTATATGATAATATGTGCATGAATTTAGTCGTTTAAATTCGTAGATAAAGTCTCTTGATGTGAGTATAACTGTGTTGAGTTTATATATATATATATATATATATATATATATATATATATATATATATATATATATATATATATATATATATATATGAATTCGTACAATAATCTTCTTTATATAAAGTTGTCGAATTGTTTGAATTAGTCGTCTTGTTTTTATAGGAATTAGGTTCTAAGAATTTCACATATTTCTTTAGTTGATATGAGTTACCAGAATCCGTGTGAATTCACCGATCTCAAGTGATTTCATGTTGCTAAAGACTCGAATGTGTGTATTCGCTGGATATAACGTAAAGCCAGGTAGTGAATTTCATTCATTCATTTGTGTAATTGAGAAGAGAGCGGAACTTCTAAGTCTCGTGTGTTAATGCGAAGTGATGAATTAGCCATTAAGAAGTACATTAATCTTATGAAACTAGGTTTGTTTTGGTCTGCCATGCTTGACCCGATTAAAAAGCCCGTGGTATCTGTTTCGATGCCGATAGTAGATCTGATAATGAGAAGGGAGTAATGTTCCAGTAGGATAATCGACAGGAAATTTAGGATGTTCTCTGTTTTCAAAGGGGAAAATGGCTCTTCAGACCTATTCCCAGACGTATCCTCAGATTTACCTACGCACTGACGTATCTGCATGCTTACATACCCACCTACCCACCCAAAGTTTGAGGGCCGAAAGGAGGCGAGACAGTAGGGAGGTTGGGAGAGAAAGAGAAAGGAAAAAGGCGAAAGGACAGAGAACAGCTAGAGTGAAATTGGAGTGAACCAGAGATAAGCAGGTTATGCAATTGTACAAGGCAACGACTTCGATTGTTCACTCGATCGTATGATAACTAATCCTATGAGAAAAACATACCGGCTATTTTTTTATAATTTCATTTGTGTTTTGAATTCGGTGAAAGATTTATTCCAAAAGAAGTGTATCTTCCTGATGTATTGTATTATCACCATTGTTTATGTAATTGATTAAATTTTGATTTTTAATGTACGGGGGCCTGAATCGTTCTGTTTTATATATCTGCTCTGATCTTTATTCATTCTACCTATAAGTTTACTCGATCCTGGCAATAACACCGAGGGCGATCATCTCCTAGATACCGAGAACCGAATAAAGCAGACAACTTGAAAGACGGTACAATCTGCCGATCAACCCTCACCCTTTACAAACAGTGGGGGCGTTTACAGGTGGTATCCATGTAACATCAAACTCCATCCCACCATACTAATGCCAAGCACACATTCTCGATAGTGGAATAATTTCTCTGGTGCTTGTTTAATTGTTTTAGAGAAATTATCACGATGGATGATCCACACCATTTTTTCCTTCAAATAATATGCCTCCTACCCCTGCATCACTTGCATCAACCGATATTTCTAAATGACTGGTCGAAATCTAGAGCTGAAACAAATCGTGCGCTCCTAACTATGGCCTTTAATTTATCAAAAGCTTCCTGACAGTTGTCAGACCAATACAGTTTGGCTTTCTAGCTCTTCAAATTGGTCAGTGGTTTATTAAGTACGGAATCATACGCATCACACTGAGCACATCGTAGATCAAATATTGCCGTCCCATAATGCACTGGAAGATCTAAGTCTACGCTGTGGATTGGGCAAAGAAAATCGACTGTGATCTGCCGGCGTAACACGCAACTATTGAACGCAAACGTGTTCAAAACGAATGAGCTGGAGAGATAGCATGGCGGGATAGAGAGATCGTAGATCGAGGTGAAGAAGGCGAGCTGGAATAGGGCGAGTAGCATAAATCTTTAAGTTGACTGGAGAGGACGAGCTGGACACGAATCAGCGAGAGAGAAAACATTAGGAAATGGAATAATCAGTAATTAGGTGAATGAAATGATGGATAATTATACGAGGAAATAATGGATAATTATACGAGGAAATAATGGATAATTATATGAGGAAATGATGGATAATTATATGATGAAATGATGGATACCTATATGAGGAAACTGTTCAATAAAGTCTTCAACAATATTAGAAAATTGTCCTCTTTGAAGACGATTAAAATTCACTGACTTTATCATTTCATATAAGTGTAATCAGAAATCAAACTGGTCGCAAACAAGAGAAATAAAGTATATAATCCCAGACAACCATTTTTAAAATATAATTTGCTAGTTTATTTCATGTTTATTAGTATAAATCAGTACAGAAATTGATGACAACAAAATGCGAACAGGGGGTGGAGATATTATATGAACAACCTGTGTCCACGAGGTTACTTCCATCAATGGAAAAGTGAGAAACATGAGAAGAAATATGTATATATTGTAAGCCAATGTCATTATGTTCCTTTGTTGCATTTTTTTAAAAACATAATCTATGGGGAAAACAAAAAGACCAGTAATGATGGAAATTGAAAGATAACTATTTGATGAAGTATGCTTAGCATGATTGTCTTCGATTTTCTTTGTCTCTTCATCGGTATGTTTTCAAAATAAACAAAACTTCTTCGATGATTGGTGATCGCAAATATATGCTTATCATGTAATGCCGTTTTTCCTTTCCAGCCTTTTGTTGAAAAACCAGAAGCATTAAATTGAACCTTTTCGTTCTGCGTTCTTCCGTTTATCAAAATCCCTAAGTATTAAGGGGATACACTATAAGGGTGTTCTTTGTGCATGCATAGGAAGTCAGGATGTTTTTCTGGGTAAATCTGTCTACATAGCGACCTCTGATGAGATTGAACCCGGATGATAGAAGTTCTTACTGGGAGAAGGGGTCTATCTACTATGGGGACATCAGTTGGGCCACTATGAGGAGCTTTCGACGTATGACGTATTTTCCAGTTCTTCTCTACGATCTCAACAGTTTACTCTAAAACCCCACAGCGTACCCTACGATCTCTCCAGCTTACCTTAAGATATCGAAAGCGCGCTCTACGATCTCTCCAGCTCAATCTACGATCTCTACAGGTCATACATTTTTGAACGATTTGGAATTCCTTACCCAACTAGATCACTGACATTTCACCATTGTCCGCGTCCATTCGAGTCTCGGCTCGACCGATGTGGGTATGTGAGAAAGCTTGCCAGTAGCTTCCCGTTGGTCGATGGTTCTTCCCGACATTTTCCAGGTTATTCCTCAACTAAATATACTGGCCGCCATGGATAACCTATCATGTGCCGAAAAATGCCGCTTAAAGCACAAACCAAACCAAATGCAACTACTCTGTTCACATATAAAAAATAAAGGTTATATAAACCTCAGTAATCACTTCAAGTCTCATTCTTAGCAACCGTCACTATTTTATATAAGGTGTTTTAAGTTGTAGAACACGTACTTTATATAATGTGTTCTAAGTTGTAGAATACGTACTTCAAAATGTGCGCCAAGCATGAGAACATGTACTTTATATAATGAGTGCCAAGTTGTAGAGCACGTAGTTTATAATGTGTGCCAAATTGCAGAACACGTACTTTATATAAGTTGTGCCAAGTTGTAGAAAAGCCGAAATAAAATATGTTTCACAAACACTGAATTAAAACTGTTAGCCACCACCAACATCTGAGCTTTACAGTAGTGTATTTGCAAGTATGTTGCCTACTCTATCAACCAATTATAAGAAAATGAAGAATGCTGGGGAACACTGTGACATTTTCGCTCTGAAAAATCACCTTGTTTAAAACGCATATGTGAACCAGGGGCAGATCCAATGGAAAGGAGGGTAGGGTTGGACAGGTAAATTCATGTCCTAGAAACACATAAAATGGAAGAGCTTACTGGGATTTAGCCCCCACTTGCATCCACCCACCCATGCCCAAGTTTGCATAAACAAATAACCAATTACCTTAAAATTTACTGTCCCCACCCCGTAGAACACTATTTCGGAATCCGCTCTTATGAACAAACATCCTAGCTCTTCTTCTAGTTTCGTGCTTGATAGTTTCCTTCTGTGATATAATTCACCACTATGATCTTGAAATGTACAGTTCTTTTTTTATCTCCTCAAAATGTACAAGACTGAAATGTTTCTTCCATTCGGGTTGTAGGCAAACCACGTCTGGCATTCAAAATAGTAATCCACAAGACTAACAACAATGCCACATAGGTATACTCACGTTAGACATTCTTTTCAAATAATACAACATATATTAACCTTAAAATTGTCTCTCAGAAATCATTAACGAAGGCATGTTGCCTGTTATACACAGTGTTGTATCATTGTTCACAATGCATGAATCATGATCTCGACATTACAGTGTTGTAAATGGATAAATAATTTTGTCCGCAGGCTCTGAGACATGTCTATAAATAACTTCAGACTCATCACAGTGCGTGTCACATGATCAAACGCACAACAGAGCTGTGACGAGGAGTGTGCTAAATCAAATAGAATGGTGATCTAAGAGAATGAAATTATGTCGGAAGGGAAGTAAGAGAAAAAGACGGGTAACAAATCCCCGAAAATATGCCACTGTTGTACACTTCCCTGTATGTCACAAATAATTTGGTCAGGAGACAACATTTAAGGGCGTTGAATATAAGAAACCAAAAACAAATCTTTGGTCTTATAATTATTTCCAGCACGTGCATTTTAGCTAAATATTTCATTCACTACTGGAAGAGAAGGGTGTTCCCTGTTACTAAATTTTATGATTCCTGTTACTAATTTTTATGATATTCAAAATCCCTTTAATATATTTCTCAAAAATACTACGCTTATTGTTTTCTTTTTTCTTCACTGAAACATCTTAAATAAAAACCCTAGGCCTAGAAACTATAGAAACTTCGATCAGATTTGTTGTCATCAATGTTAGAAATAGCCCCGAGAAAATTAGCTTCGTACTTGTCACGGAGGATAATACGATGAAGATAAAGTTATCACGTAAGTGTCTGTTTGTGCGTATCTATCCATCTCTAAGTATTGTCGCGTGTCTACTTCTGCATTGATTGAAATACAGAAATAAATAGTTTTCGCTTTGTTTAGTCATCCTCATGAAAATTATCATCCACACCATGTGCACCCGCACAGAGGGGCAAGGGATTTCACCTCTAAACATGTTTTGGACTCCATCCGTAAAACTTAATAGCACACAACTATGTTACCCCCCCCCCCCAAAAAAAAAATATGAAAATAATTATGTGGACAACCTTGATTCACACCACTCATCACCATCATCATCATCATAATCATCGTCTGCTTAAACAGCGTTATTAAATTCGATACCGTACAGGGCATTTGGCTCTACAATGAACTTGATACAAGTTGTTACCGTCTACCATTTCAATGATACTAGCTGTCATCGAATCCTGCATTTTCGACGAAAGATTGAAGAAAAAAAATTGTATTTTCCCTGGTAGTATCGTAGTGGTCTTGTTCATTTGGGATGCATGCAGTACTGACAATAAATTAGGAGAAGCTACGTAACGCATATTGGCATGTTATTTCTCTATTCCTCGTTCCAACTTTCTCGGCCCCAGCCCAGAAGACCCAAATACAAAGCTTCAAGGCGATGGTTCCAAGGCAAGTCATGCACATTTCGCCTTTCGAATTTTTCCAGTATATTGCAACAGAATCAGGCGGCATTATGTATGCATGCAAATATTTTCACCCTGATGCACGCACGCACACACAGAAGGACAAAAGTTACCATTATGAAAAGTGAGGTACACTGAAACAAATGACAAATCTTAAAACAATAAGCACACAATGTGTAAACTTACCTCAGCTTTACAAAGCAACAGCTTGATCTGTTTTTGCCTCACTCTATGAAGTCAATCAATATGACACTGTTCCAGGTATGAAGCCGATTTTATATCGCTAGTAGCTGTATATCTAATACATATATAAAAACTGAATAATCGATTTATAATTTATTTGTATACTACAGTGTGTATTTATGCTTTTTGTTCAGGTGCATATTGTAAATATATAAATGATAAAGTTTAAGTTTGAAAAATTTGAACGAGCAAAAGTTCATCATTCTAAAAATTGGAAGACAAAATCATCAATATTTTTATTGTATTGAATATCGGTGTATGAAAAATAAAAACGAAATAACAGATCAATCATTTACCAATAGTCTTCTGTGACGTGACGGGTTGTTATACCGTCACTGTGGTAGGTGTGGGTGGGGTGCTTCCAATATTTTATTTTAATTATTATAGAAATCCCACCCAGGCTCGATTTTGGTTGGAAGTTAAATTAGTGAAAGATATATATAAAGCCCCGAGCCCCCAGTCAGCAATGCCGACGGTTAAATGATTGATTATACAAAAAAGGTGAAATTCAACGAATAACAATTTAATGACAATTCAATAATCAAATAATTAAAATTTCCCAAGTACTCTCCTTCCGCTCGAACCAGTGATAGCCTATTGCATCATTTGATTAGTAGTGTGAGATAGCTTTCCACCTGTTCTTGTATTATATTCATCTGTGTATTCTTCTCTCCTATTCCTCCAACTCCTTCTCGTCTTCCTCCCGACTTCCTTCAAATTCGTTCTACTCCTCGACTTCTCCATACTCTTCATCCTTCTTCATTTTCTCCTCCTCGACTCGGGGCCTCGAGTGGCCGAGTAGTCTAAGGCGCTCTCCGTTACGGATCACTGCCATCTCACCTCTGTCTGCGTGGATTCGAGTCTCAGATTCTGCTAATGTTGGTATGTGAGAAACCCTGCCAGTAGCTTCTCGTAGGTCGGCGGTTCTTTCCGGGGCTTTTCCCTGGTTCTTCCTCTACCATTAATACTGGCCGCCATGTATAGCCTATCGTGTGCTGAAAACATGGCGTTAAACCCTACAACAACAACAACAACAACAACAACAACTCCTCCTCGACCCCATTTTCTTCTCCTCCTGAACTCTCTCCACCGAATAGACTTGCTGACTCCGACTGCTCTGCATGTCGCACGACCGTCTCCCCTCTTAGAGCCTCGGGACTTAACTGAACTGGAAGTTCTGTCCCCCAAAAAAGATTCTTGTGAATACACAAGGACGGTACAATATTTTCCTTAGCTCTCCCATCTCACAATACACCTACCCTATCACCAGGTAACCGCTATTAAATGTATTCGGTCACGCATTCGTTCACATCGAAATACTCATAGGTTCTTGCATGGTAAAACATCGTCGTAATAAAAACACGGTATCTATTACTTCTCATACATACATCAATAAATTGCGTCACATCAGCACATATTCCTAATCCCATTATACTAAACAATATCACAACAATCAGACGCATTTCTTTACATTGCAACTCATACAAAATGCACAAATAGTCAAATATCCATGCTCTTATATATCCATACATTCATATTAACTAATCTTACACACTTCAACCATTTTCCAAATTCACAATTCAAGCATGTGTAAAATCTAACATATCACATGAATAAATGCACTAGTTTGTTAAGAAGTAACCTAATAACGAATTTCAAAATTAATTCTGACCACAAGCTAACAATCTAGATAATTCTCTACATAATACTCAAGTTCATTTCTCAAATACGTATGGAAATTAAAAACTACGTACTAAACGGTCCTGGTAATTAAGTATACACACTACACATAATTAGAATTACAATGCCGTAATATTCTGCAAAAATCGAGCAAATAACTTATTGACCTTTACGAAGCTTTGTCTTTCCTTGGAACCTCATCTTTAAGTTTTACTGCCAAATTACGAGTGGTTTACTCGGAGTAACCCTATATTGCTCAACAATCTTATTAGGCGAGACTGAAGTTTTCGCTTGCTAATTAGAAGTTATAATTCTGATCGACATTGTTACCACACCCTCTATCTCAATTCCGATTGGATGTCGCTTTGATTCGATCCAATCAAACTTAGCGGACAATGTCCTTCTCGATGTCTGTCCACGTGGGGACATATTTAGAACACGCCTTGTTCCTCACGGGTTCCTCTGATCTTGGGACAAAGCTGTTACACATGGGTGGGAAGTCACGCTATTTAACGCATGTTTCGATTCAAGATGCCGGATCGTCTCTCTGGTTACAGTAACCTTGCGTAAGAGATTAACTCTTGCCTGCGGCAATGTTCAGACATCAAACCATGGATTGTAATAATACCTTAGTTTATACATGACTTAAGAACTGGGGCTGAGCAAACGTGACATCTTCCAGTAGAAAAGTGAATAACAGATAATATATTACATTACGTACCACTAATAGAAAAGAAAAAGGAACAGAAAACAATAACAACAAAACAACTTATGATTTGGGACATTTTGGTGCAGTACGTATCATTCAGTGGTGACGTGTTAGATGTGTGCCTTTGCAGTCCCGTGTTCAATCAAACGTTCCGAAATACGTATGGGTGTGTGGTCAAGCTTCCATCGTCTGTGCTTTTCTCTGGGTTATTCGGTAATTCGATTTTCTCAACCACTAAGATCACAAGACTATGTCGTCACTATTAAAAACACCAGCACAATCACAAGACGATGTCTTCACTATTATAAACATCAGCACAATCACAAGACTATGTCGTCACTATTAAAAACACCAGCACAATCGCAAGACTATGTCGTCACTATTAAAAGCACCAGGACAATCGCAAGACTATGTGTTAACTATTATAAACACCAGCACAATCACAAGACTATGTCGTCACTAATAAAATCACCAGCAGAATCACAAGACTGTCTTCACTATTAAAAACACCAGCACAATCGCAAGACCGTCTTCACTATTAAAAACACCAGCACAATCGAAAGACTATGTATTCACTATTAAAAACACCAAAACAATCGCAAGACTGTCTTCACTATTAAAAACACCAGCGCAATCACAAGACGATGTCTTCACTATTAAAAACACAAACACAACACAATTACAGGACGATGTCTTCACTATTAAAAGCACTAGCACAATCACAAGACTGTCTTCACTATTAAAAACACAAGCACAATCACAAGATTATGTCGTCACTATTAACAACAACAGCACAATCACAAGACGATAGCTTCACTATTAAAAACACCAGCACAATCAAAAGACTGTGTCGTCACTATTAAAAACACCAGCACAATCACAAGACGATGTCTTCACTATTAAAAATACCAACACAATCGAAAGACGATATCTTCGCTATCAAAAACAGACTCGATTCACTAATAGAACCAGCCACATCGCACACAAAAAGTGAATTTAGGGTCAGGAACTATTTGTACAGTGTTACCGCGCAATTCATTTAGGTCCCACTACTATTGTACAGTGTTTCAACATAATGAATGGAGGTTCAACAACTATTGTACATTGTCACAAAGAATTGCATTTAGGTTCAACAATTTTTATAGTGTTAAAACGTTATGAATTTAGCTTCAACAACTATTTCTAGCTTTTGCCACGTAATAAATGTAAGTTCTTCAACTATTCACAGTGTTACCATGTAATGCTAGTAACAACACAGATTTATAAAAAAAAATTAAAATATACTTATTTCTTGTAGCACAAATTTTATGGACTGAATGCACAAAGTAAACTTCGACAAAATCCACTACTTTTCTTTCCTTCGTGCTACAGCAGATCTTACATTCTCTATGCTAGTTTTTTTTTCTTCCCAGAACGGAGTTTGTCACGTGATTTGTATAGAATAACAAGAATGACTTAGATTTCTGGGTAAAACATCTAATTCCATAAAACTCACACGAAACGGTAATTGAGGTCTAACATACAACAAAGCACACATGAAACGTGATTGAGGTCTAACATACAACAAAGCACACAGGAAACGTGATTGAGGTCTAACATACAACAAAGCACACAGGAAACGTGATTGCGGTCTAATATACAACAAAGCACACATGAAACGTGATTGAGGTCTAACATACAACAAAGCACACAGGAAACGTGATTGCGGTCTAAATTACAACAAAGCACACAGGAAACGTGATTGAGGTCTAACATACAACAATGCACACAGGAAACGTGATTGCGGTCTAAATTACAACAAAGCACACAGGAAACGGTAATTGAGGTCTAACATACAACAAAGCACACATGAAACGTGATTGCGGTCTAAATTACAACAAAGCACACAGGAAACGTGATTGAGGTCTAACATACAACAAAGCACACAGGAAACGTGATTGCGGTCTAACATACAACAAAGCACACATGAAACGTGATTGAGGTCTAAAATACAACAAAGCAGACAGGAAACGTGATTGCGGTCTAACATACAACAAAGCACACATGAAACGTGATTGAGGTCTAACATACAACAAAGCACACAGGAAACGTGATTGCGGTCTAAATTACAACAAAGCACACAGGAAACGTGATTGAGGTCAAACATACAACAATGCACACAGGAAACGTGATTGCGGTCTAAATTACAACAAAGCACACAGGAAACGGTAATTGAGGTCTAACATACAACAAAGCACACATGAAACGTGATTGCGGTCTAAATTACAACAAAGCACACAGGAAACGTGATTGAGGTCTAACATACAACAAAGCACACAGGAAACGTGATTGCGGTCTAAATTACAACAAAGCACACAGGAAACGGTAATTGAGGTCTAACATACAACAAAGCACACATGAAACGTGATTGCGGTCTAAATTACAACAAAGCACACAGGAAACGTGATTGAGGTCTAACATACAACAAAGCACACAGGAAACGTGACTGCGGTCTAAATTACAACAAAGCACACAGGAAACGTGACTGCGGTCTAAATTACAACAAAGCACACATGAAACGTGATTGAGGTCTAACATACAACAAAGCACACAGGAAACGTGACTGCGGTCTAAATTACAACAAAGCACACAGGAAACGTGATTGCGGTCTAACATACAACAAAGCACATATGAAACGTGATTGAGGTCTAACATACAACAAAGCACACAGGAAACGTGATTGAGGTCTAACATACAACAAAGCACACAGGAAACGTGATTGCGGTCTAACATACAACAAAGCACACAGGAAACGTGATTGAGGTCTAACATACAACAAAGCACACAGGAAACGTGATTGCGGTCTAAATTACAACAATGCACACAGGAAACGGTAATTGAGGTCTAACATACAACAAAGCACACATGAAACGTGATTGCGGTCTAAATTACAACAAAGCACACAGGAAACGTGATTGAGGTCTAACATATAACAAAGCACACAGGAAACGTGATTGCGGTCTAAATTACAACAAAGCACACAGGAAACGGTAATTGAGGTCTAACATACAACAAAGCACACATGAAACGTGATTGTGGTCTAAATTACAACAAAGCACACAGGAAACGTGATTGAGGTCTAACATACAACAAAGCACACAGGAAACGTGACTGCGGTCTAAATTACAACAAAGCACACAGGAAACGTGACTGCGGTCTAAATTACAACAAAGCACACAGGAAACGTGATTGAGGTCTAACATACAACAAAGCACACAGGAAACGTGACTGCGGTCTAAATTACAACAAAGCACACAGGAAACGGTAATTGAGGTCTAACATACAACAAAGCACACAGGAAACGTGATTGAGGTCTACCATACAATAAAGCACATAGGAAACGGTAACTGAGGTCTCGAATACAACCAAATACGAAGAAAACGGTAATAAGCATTTTGAATACAGCATAACACAAAGGAAATGGTAAATACTGGCATCAAATACAATTAAACACAAAGGAAACGGAAAGCATGTCTCGAAAAAAACAAATTCCCACCAAGGAAACGGCAAATCTCGAATACAACTAAATATTAAGGAAACGGTGGATTATGGGTATCGAATACAACAGAACACAAAGAAAACGGTAAATACTGGTCTCGAATATAACTAAACACAAAGGAAACGAAGGAGCTCTTGAATACAAATAGAGACGACGGAAACGGTAAACAGGTCTCGAATACAACACAAAACAAAAGAAAAGGTAGGCTAAATGTAGAGGTCTCGAATACCAAAAAAAAAAAAATATCCACAAGGAAAACGGTAAATAGCCGAATACACTAAAAACAAAGGAAACAATAATTAGCGGTCGCGAATACAGCAACAAACAGACTGGCTTAATGAACCCAAATTCACTTTTGATATTTTTCTCTCTAATAATTTGTGTCGGCCTGTATGTTAGAATAGCTAATATAAAATAATTTTGTTCTTATAACAAAATTTCTTTTATTTTACGATGTACACTTTATCACCTTAATGAATATAAGATCAGATTAGATCAATTACTGATGATAATAAGATCAAATCAGATAAAAAATAATATCAGAGCAGATAAAATACTGATAAAAATAACATAAAATCAGATTATATTGGATAAGAAAAGACAAAAACATCTTTATTTGATATCGCTATGAATGCACAATAGTTAATACTAAATATAAGTTACTTATCTATCATAAGAATAAACAAAAACAACATATACATTTATTAGCTTTTGCAAACTGAGAAAAATTTAAAAATTACATATTTAGTTGCATTAAATCACATACTTTGAAGAACATAAAAATGGCGTACATGCAGTACGGAACATCTGGATGTATTCGTCAGAAAACTAAAGTAGGTAGAGATAGAACACTCAACTTCGAAAGCAACCATTTATTTTCTTTTCTTTTTACTTGAAAGTACACGTGAATGTTATCTTCACTTAGAAATCACCATTATATACGCCGACTTCAAAGTACACGTGAATGTTATCTTCACTTAGAAAGCACCATTATATACACCGACTTGAAAGTACACGTGAATGTTATCTTCACTTAGAAAGCCCCATTATATACACCGACTTGGAAGTACACGTGGATGTTGTCTTAGTTGGAAAGCACCATTTATACACCGGCTTGGAAGTTCACGTGCATGTTGTCATACTTAGAAAGCAACCATTTATACACAGATTTGGTAGTACACCTGCATATCGTCTTAAAAAGTAATTTACGCACAGACTTAATTTAAAAAGCACCATTTATGCACAGACTTCGAATTACATGTGCCTGTTGTCTGCACTTAGAAACCCATCATAAATACACAGACTTGAAAGTACACGTGCATGCTGTCTTCACTTAGTTTTGAAAACGAAACAAAATGAATAACAAAGAGTCAAAATGTAAATGCGAGTTGGACGTTTATCTGTCGTGTCAGATATGCAAAGGAATGATTATCAGCCGATTCAGGTATACTAAGGAATGATCATCTGCCAATTCAGATATTTAGGAGAGATTATCTGCCGATTCAGGTATCCTGAGGACAGCTTATCCGCCTATGCAGGTATACCGAGGAGAGATTATCTGCCGATCTTGGTATTCTGAGAAATGAACTCACTGGGCAAAATTCTTTATTTCACAAACTTTTATAGTACTGAGAACACAGAGGTACTGACCAGGATACAAACTTTTGATAAAACCTTCATAGTCAACAATAAAAATAAAAGGAAACATCTGTTCAATAGTCTGTTGTAATATAGTTGGAATGTCAGGCCCTCTTCCATACTACTGGCTTGTTCCAGTATTGTACAATATAATATATGAACAATAAATATGCGCAAATTAGTGAAAAGAAACGAAACTTTAAGATTTTTTTGTCCGTACGAGTTAGTGGTCGAATGAACTCTCTAAAAGCCATAGCACAACGAAGAGCGATGCGGTGTGGCCAACAACATCGCTTGCGCGGTCAACTCCTATTAATCACACAGAAAAAATATGTACGATATTAAACTGAAGAACTATTTTTATTATATGCTAATTTATTTCTTCGTTAACTTTGCATTTTCAGTATCGTTCAGTATTTTACGATATTGAACTCGCGCGCAACTTTATATTGCACTCATAAAGGAACTACTTTCTACTGTAAACAAACAATGGACGCAGACGCTAGCACTGTTGATTTGTAAACAAATCATGTACACTCACATACGAGGCGGCTTACGTTTTGGTTGATTAAATTTGTTTCTGAATGAACTAAAGCAGACGTTCCGTGGACTGCCACATAGCAGCTGCTTTGCCACATTCTGCGTTAACTTTTCATACAATGTTTCTGATTTAGTCGGGCGATAGACGTCAGATTTCATAAAACTGTTGGGTTCATACAAATAACATGTACGTAACAAGGCATAAATTGTCTTCTTTAGCTAACAATAAGAATGGCACAAAATCTACCTACCGTTTTATATCCTGAATATCCTCAAAATATATTTTCTTAGTTCTGCAAATCCTAATTACATGAGCCATGTCATGGGTTCTCAAGCTTGATTACACATTTCGAAATTGTATTGCAATTTCGACTATATTCCAAGTGCAATTACATCCTTCTTAATGCACTCAAAATGAAATAAACTTTGTATTCCAAAGCGTCTTTTTGATAATTGCAATTGAAAGACTTATATTTTCCCCACATTATGATTCTATCATTCAGTGACAGAACAGAAACACACTTGCAGATGTCAACACGCTGCTCTGTTGCCGCTGAAATCCGATGTACTTCATGTAGAATTGGTATAGATAAAACCATTGCATAATCAAAAATTTCGTAGAAACGACAAAAATACCAAAATCTATTCATTCCAGATCAAATGGAAAAGTTATTGCAATGTGCATTCATTCACAATATGACTCCAAAATTCAATTTTAAGTAGACCAATACGCCATTTTCTTTCGAAAGTTATGTCTAGCGCGCGACTTAATTCAGATTTAGCTGGGCGGAGTTATGTGCCCATTAATAATGTTGTTGTCGTGTAATGCTGAATTTCCGCTTGTGTATTTAGTTTGGAATAGGGCATACGTTCAGTTACTTTGTTTTTTGTATTGTATTTTTGTTTACATAATTAAGCCTAAGGTAGAATAAGAAAATGAGCATATGGTAACAAAAAGGTTACTGCATTCGTATGGGAAAATATCAACTCAGATCATTAGTAAGATATTAAAACGTATCAGATCATTTGTAACATGCTGGAATGTATCAGATCATTAGTAAGATATTAGAATGTATCAGATCATTAGTAAGATGCTGGAATGTGTCAGATCATTAATAATATACTAGAATGCATCAGATCATGACTAAGATACTAGAATGTATCAGATCATTAGTAAGATACTATAATGTATCAGATAATGACTAAGATACTAGAATGTATCAGATCATTAGTAAGATACTAGAATTATCAGATCATTAGTAAGATACTAGAATGTATCAGATCATTAATAATATACTAGAATGTATCAGATTATGACTAAGATACTAGATTGTATCAGATTATGACTAAGATACTAGATTGTATCAGATCATTAGTAAGATACTAGAATGTATCAGATCATTAGTAAGATACTAGATTGTATCAGATTATGACTAAGATACTAGATTGTATCAGATCATTAATAATATACTAGAATGTATCAGATTATGACTAAGATACTAGAATGTATCAGATCATTAGTAAGATACTAGATTGTATCAGATCATAAGTAAGATACTAGAATGTATCAGATCATGACTAAGATACTAGATTGTATCAGATCATTAGTAAGATACTAGATTGCATCAGATTATGACTAAGATACTAGATTGTATCAGATTATGACTAAGATACTAGATTGTATCAGATCATTAGTAAGATACTAGATTGTATCAGATCATTAGTAAGATACTAGATTGTATCAGATTATGACTAAGATACTAGATTGTATCAGATTATGACTAAGATACTAGAATGTATCAGATCATAAGTAAGATACTAGAATGTATCAGATCATGACTAAGATACTAGAATGTATCAGATCATTAGCACGACACTAGAATGTATCAGATCATTAGCACGATACTAGAATGTATCAGATCATTAGTAAGATACTAGAATGTATCAGATCATTAGTAAGATACTAGAATGTATCAGATCATTAATAAGATACTAGAATGTATCAGATCATTAGTAAGATACTAGAATGTATCAGATCATTAGTAAGATACTAGAATGTATCAGATTATGACTAAGATACTAGAATGTATCAGATCATTAGTAAGATACTAGATTGTATCAGATCATAAGTAAGATACTAGATTGTATCAGATCATTAATAAGATACTAGAATGTATCAGATCATTAGTAAGATACTAGAATGTATCAGATCATTAGTAAGAGACTAGAATGTATCAGATCATTAGTAAGATATTAGAACGTATCAGATCATTAGTAAGATGCTGGAATGTGTCAGATCATTAATAATATACTAGAATGTATCAGATTATGACTGAGATACTAGAATGTATCAGATCATTAGCACGATACTAGAATGTATCAGATCATTAGCACGACACTAGAATGTATCAGATCATTAGCACGATACTAGAATGTATCAGATCATTAGTAAGATACTAGAATGTATCAGATCATTAGTAAGATACTAGAATGTATCAGATCATTAATAAGATACTAGAATGTATCAGATCATTAGTAAGATCCTAGAATGTATCAGATCATTAGTAAGATACTAGAATGTATCAGATTATGACTAAGATACTAGAATGTATCAGATCATTAGTAAGATACTAGATTGTATCAGATCATAAGTAAGATACTAGATTGTATCAGATCATTAATAAGATACTAGAATGTATCAGATCATTAGTAAGATACTAGAATGTATCAGATCATTAGTAAGAGACTAGAATGTATCAGATCATTAGTAAGATATTAGAACGTATCAGATCATTAGTAAGATGCTGGAATGTGTCAGATCATTAATAATATACTAGAATGTATCAGATTATGACTGAGATACTAGAATGTATCAGATCATTAGCACGATACTAGAATGTATCAGATCATTAGCACGACACTAGAATGTATCAGATCATTAGCACGATACTAGAATGTATCAGATCATTAGTAAGATACTAGAATGTATCAGATCATTAGTAAGATACTAGAATGTATCAGATCATTAATAAGATACTAGAATGTATCAGATCATTAGTAAGATACTAGAATGTATCAGATCATTAGTAAGATGTGGGTCAACAACCTATATAGGTTAAAAAATTAAAAAAGAAAAACACATATTCGTCTGCAAAATACACATATAAGTAACTTATCTAGATTTTGTGTTTATTATAAATGCAAGAAAATTTAATTTAGATAATATTACTATTAGCATGTGATGTAACATTAATAGATACGATGTCTTATAGTAACTTACTTGGACTTATCAAGATTCTCCAATGTCTTACAGGAACTTACTTGAACTTACAAAGATTCTCCAATGTCTTACAGTAATTTACTTGGACATACAAAGATTCTCCAATGTCCTACAGTAACTTACTTGGACTTATCAAGATTCTCCAATGTCTTACAGGAACTTACTTGAACTTACAAAGATTCTCCAATGTCTTACAGTAATTTACTTGGACATACAAAGATTCTCCAATGTCTTACAGTAACTTACTTGGACTTATCAAGATTCTCCAATGTCTTACAGCAACTTACTTGGACTTATCAAGATTCTCCAATGTCTTACAGCAACTTACTTGGACTTATCAAGATTCTCCAATGTATTACAGTAATTTTCTTGGACTTATCAAGATTCTCCAATGTCTTACAGTAACTTACTTGGACTTATCAAGATTCTCCAATGTCTTACGGTAACTTACTTGGACTGATCAAGATTCTCCAATGTCTTACAGCAACTTACTTGGACTTATCAAGATTCTCCAATGTTTTACAGGAACTTACTTGGATTTATCAAGATTCTCCAACGTCTTACAGTAACTTACTGGGACTTACAAAGATTCTCCAATGTCTTACAGTAACTTACTTGGTCTTATCAAGATTCTCCAATGTCTTACAGCAACTTACTTGGACTTACAAAGAGTCTCCAATGTCTTACAGTAACTTACTTGGACGTATCAAGATTCTCCAATGTCTTACAGCAACTTACTTGGACTTACAAAGATTCTCCAATGTCTTACAGTAACTTACTTGGACGTATCAAGATTCTCCAATGTCTTACAGTAACTTACTTGGACGTATCAAGATTCTCCAATGTCTTACAGTAACTTACTTGGACTTATCAAGATTCTTCAATGTCTTACAGTAACTTACTTGGACTTATCAAGATTCTCCAGCAGAATTGTATCATTGTCTTTTAGATGATACACGAATTTCTTCATTGCTGTTAGAAACTCGCGAGATACGAAATTCTTCTTTATTTTCTCTAGTTCTTTGAAACGATGCATTTCAAGTTCCTGCAGCCACAAGTCTGTTCGCTTAACCGTCTTTTCTGTCACAATATCTTCAGCCTTTTTGCTTCTACATAAGTCAATCAGAAATTCTGGTAGTTCACGCAGAAAATCAGCCTTGTTCCTGAAATTAAAAATCATCAATAATGCGAGACTAAGGTTATTAGAATATTTAAAATGTCCCCTATATTAATTGTGGGATATGCTTGACAATACAAAAAAATTTAAATTGTCCCCCATATTAATTGTGGGATATGCTTGACAATACAATTCTTAAAATGTCCCCCATATTAATTGTGGGATATGCTTGACAATACAATATTTAAAATGTCCCCCATGATAATTGTGGGATATGCTTGACAATACAATATTTAAAATGTCCCCCATATTGTGAGATATGCTTTACAATACAATATTTAAAATGTCCCCCATATTAATTGTGGGATATGCTTTACAACACAATATTTAAAATGTCCCCCATATTGTGGGATATGCTTTACAATACAAGAAACAGCATTACAATCTTGATGAGTCTCATATAATTTGAAACCTTCACACCAGAAACTACATTTTCTATAATATAGACAGCAATACTTCTTTCTAATTTAATCTTCCACTCCCCCACCCTCACAAAAATCCACCTGAACCGTATTCATCAACGTAAACTCATTTTCCTTATCCTTGACTGCAGATGTCATATTTGGTACGAGATATACACGGTTAAACCTATTAAAATGTTCCCATCTTTACGGCTTTAAAGTCTAATGTAATTCCTTTTATTAATTTTTTGTTAACCAGAGACACCCAAAATCATTACGTGAGTTTAACAAATTTTCTTCAATAACTTAGTTAAGTTTATTCTAAATGTTCTACTTGCAAAGACGTATCTTATATTTTAAAACTAATTTTTAAACAGTTTAACTCTGTGAAGTAAGTTATTCCCCTTTAGCACTGGTGAATGCTGAAATGAACGGTACCTTTAGGAGCAGAAAAATAAGACTTCTTCAGTCTTAACTAACGAAGGCTAAAACATTGTCCAGCTGAAGAGTTGATTTCTGCAAAGACATGTATTGCAACGATATTCATATTTGATACAAAACTTAAAGTACTTAGGTGAGAGTAGTTTCTGTGTACATGATTGAATGTTGACTGGATGCTGTTTGTGAAGATAAAAGTTTAATATCTTTGGCTCAGCTCCTTATTTTAGATATCGCATGTGTAAACAGAGTGTTAGAACAATTGCAGAAATCACTTACTCCCCTAATATATAGTCCACAAGTCCGATTTTACAAGCTTCTTCCGCCACCAGCGGGTCCTCACTTTGCGTCAACCGTATTGCCTCCATTTCCCCAACTCGCTTCGGTAAGAAATAGGTCCAGTATTCAGAGCCGTGAAGGTGCATAGAGCAGTAGGATGGTGTCAATAATACACCCTAAAATGACAAAAATAGTATTACGCTTTGTCATGTTCAGTCATTAATCAATTAAACGAAACAACTATCTATCTCGTTGATTGTAATATGTTTAATTTTTTAAAAAATTAAGAATTATTGTACATGATAATTAGTTTATTTGGTAATCCTTCACAAGTTTCTGGACGTTCCATACATATTTCTTTATATGTTGTGACATAAAATCGATACTTGACACTAAAGGATTCGTAAAACTCACCGGATGAGATACAACAATGTCGGCTGCTGCTGCGAGCATGGCACCACCTGCTCCCGCATTCCCTTGTAAAACTGCCACCACCAGTTTGTCTGGGACGGTAACCATCGCCTTGATGACGTCATTGATCATGTTGATATTTGCCCATGCTTCACTGTACATATTTCCATTTGCTTCAATTGAGCATAAGTTGATTCCTAAAGAAAAAACTAACATTTACATTGTCATTTTCTTCTCTTCATCGCCCTTCTTATCTTCATCATATATCATCGTCATTATTATCTGTCTTGAACCCTAAACATAATATTCTTCATCATTCAAAAATCTGATATTAAAAAAGCAGTCACATAATAGCAACAATTTTTTCAAAAGACATAGAGGACATTTTCTTTTCCGACGTTAATACCGGATATATTTCATCGTGTGTTACCAAAAAGTGATATTTTAGCAAGTGGCGAAGCCACGGGTTAAAGTACATCGTTTTGGGTACAATAAGATTAAATATATCCGGTATTAGGTTAGGGAAATATTTTTTATTACATACCAAACGAGCTCTAGAATCGAAGTTTTAAAGATTAAAGTCACTATTCGGCACAACACGCAAAGCTCGAAGATATAAATATACGCGAGTTAAGAAAGCTGTAGGATTTGGTTTAATTAATATGTCGCAGCAAATTACATTTTTGTAATTTTGCAAACTGTTTGACCCTATCTAAAAACAATGCGAGTCCGATTCAGCAAAGCATATCAACGGGTTTATCGTCCGGGTTTATCGTTGTTAATAAAGAAAGGGGAGATTACTTCCGAGAGAAAAAAAGAAAAGAAAGGCTTCTTGTCAAATTTCTTTGACAAAGGTTAATTTCCATCTCTGTAAAGTAAGACAATTTCTATTTATTTAGTTTAGCTGACAGAGTAATCGCTTTTTTGTGCTGCAGATACAACGTTTGTGGGCACACACAATCAAACGTAGCACGGCATGAATGGAAATCTTATATTATATAAGGATATATTTTTCACATGTAAAAATAGGAATGAAAATGTATTAAAGATTTAACATATTTACCTGTCGAAAAGAAGCGATCTCCACCCATAAGCACCATCATTCTGACGTCAGCACATTTGGCAATGTTTTCTATTTCCGACTTAAGCCTAATGCATTGTACCTTGTCCATTGCACCATTGTAGAAGTCAAAATGAATGTAACACAATGATCCTTGCCTAATAACTCGGATATCGCTGAACTCACAATCGTGTGGTAGGATCTCGAGATTTTTCGCGATGTTGAATGGAAGAGCACCGACTGACTGTAGTTTCAATGCAGGATGATTCACGTGCTAAAGATAAATACCATCAGGCAACTGCGAATTAGTGGTTAACATCATCATCTATTGCAATAACGGAAACAAACCTTATCTCCATAATCAGTAATTAAAACTGGGTTACGCATTGTAATTTTGTCAACAAAAAAAAATAAAATAAAAAAAATAATAATAATCCCAATGTATTTAATTGAACATATGATATATTTAGATAGAATTTGTAACAAATATACTAATATTTATTCGCATCGTTATATCATCTAATATGTACAAGATTTAGCAAGACTTTATATCGATTATGCCAATCAAGTAATTGAAATGCATTCGAAAGATTAAGATGTAGTCCAGAATATGACAGTTTAAAACAAGATAAAATATATTTTAATTTTAGGCATATCTATCTTTTTTTAAAATTAAGACTAAATTTTCTTTTTATTTCCCCAGTAAAGGAAGAACTGTCCAACACATGAATGATGTGACAATTGATTTATATCATTTCATATATACGAATAGAAGGATGACCATTCGACCGAGAATGCAAAGCGCATCTCAACCATAATAAACAAATTATACAAGTTTCACTGTTCAAGATAGATACCCTTTTCATTTGACCAATCCATACGCCATTTTCATCTCCAGCCTTAACCAGAATTGCTCCGTGCTTTCGTCCAATTATCTCCCCTGGACGGGCCTCTGTAAGTCGTTCATGGATGTACTGTGATTTCACACCACACTCAACATGGGCATCAAAAAGACGGAAAGGTATCGAATCTAATCCATCAGCACCGGTCATTAGAAGGTTAGCCAATGCTCCGGGTTGTGTATCTGACATGCGCACAATGACAGCTATTTCTTCAGCCCGCATGCGCCAGTCAACCTTCCGATCTGTAGTTTTCATGGTGGGATGCAGCTGACCTTTGACTTCTGGATGCGAATAATCTAACGGAATTGGGTTCACGTTGTTTTGCAATCGTCGTAAAGCTTCCATAACGCATTTTGGAGCTGCATCGGATACCTCACCAACGTACATTGCGGCCTTAGTCAAGTTATTCCTTACTGGAAAATCAGAGGTACACCAAATATCTCCTGCATCCATTTCTTCTGTTGCTTGTAGCACCGTTAACCCCCAATTCGTCTGATTATTTTTGATAGCCCATTCGATGGAACTCGGTCCACGGTCCCCAGCAATGCCTGGGTGGACAATCAAACAGCGCCTTTCTTTCCAAATGCGTTCTGGGATACGTGCAGTGAGAAATGGGCACACGATCACATCAGGTCTGTACTGCTTTACGGCCTCTTCCATGTCCTTCTCTGACGAGGTGAACACATTCTCAACATGGCCCTGAAATATAGTATGGCTTATTATTTATTTGCTGCTTGCTTTCTTTTTTGTTGTTGTTTGTTTTGATTTGTTTTCTTGGTGTATTTTAAACAACGTTTTTCAAACATTAAGGTACAGGTGATTCTAATGATTCTTTAACAGGATTATCTTTTTAATAATATATATATATATATATATATATATATATATATATATATATATATATATATATATATATATATATATATATATATATATATATATATATATATATATATATTGAACGGTAATACCACAAATGAGAATTATCAGACTTATGTACATACAATCTGGATAGAAAAATTCGTTATAAATAAACAAATGTATGTACGAAACTTATGATGTGTATTGGGAATTAGCTTTTCGATGCACTAAGAGTATTGCAGTGAATAATGTTACACACTATATAGCCTGCAAAACCTTTACTGCAGATAATGGTTTTGAACAAGAATTGCCAGTAATGTGGAAATCTGAATACAAAAGAATACTTTTTCTTCACAATTTCACGCTGAAAAATGGATTTTTGAAGTTATTCTTATGAAAATAAATATGAATTTAATCTGTCATTGAATAATGTAATGTGTCTTTTAATTTTTGGTGTGTGTCTGTTGATTCCATATGAGTTATAAACAAATGTTTACAAGTTTAAGATTATTAGTAATATAAACCTGTGGTTCAGTCAGGTGGGTTCTGCGACGTGGGATGTTGTGAAATGTGTGACGCAGGCGTGTTGCGAAATAGATTGAGTAGGAAAATACTGCAGTGTAGAGCCGTAAGATACATACATACATACATACATACATACATACATACATACATACATACATACATACGGATGTAGAGATGGAAAATTAATTCATTCCTATTTCTTATTTCTTATTAAGTTGCTTTAATATCTATCTGAAGATGTGTTTAATGTTGTGGTTGCATATAATTGGAAGGAAATATTTGTTTATACTATAGTAGTAGTTAGAAATGGGGGTTCTGGCTCACTTCTATCACTTCGTGATTAAAGAGTGACTGATATTCCCCCATAGTCCATTTACTTATTTACTACTGAGATATGTGGTTTCTGGCTCACTTAGCGCGAAATAAAATCGGTTTTCTGGACCACTCCGAGGGTTCTGGCTCAGTGCGTGATACAAGAGTGAATGTCCCCATGATCTACTGGTGCACGTATGTCCTTTTACTCACTCTGAGGTTTCTGGCTCACTTATGTCGTGCAATAATGTCTATGTGCGAATGTGTGAATACCATCGGTGGAGTAACGTTTAACATCGAATGAGCATAGTCATCTTTTGTTGATAAGCATGCTGGAGAGATGATGTCCCCAAGCGATTTTAACTGAAGGCATGAGATAACTCGAGTGCCACGGAAATCGGCCACGTAGTAGGAAGTCTGGTCAGAGTCTGGCTGGACATTGTTGTGGGTTTGAGCAAAGTGATCGCGTCACAGGTAGTCGAGATCACTTCCTCGACGACTAAATTTCTAGAAATGAATCCTCCCCTTTTGTCGTATTTGTATGCCAGGGACATCTCGAGATCTGGTGCGGAAATGGCCTGAAACGACACCATCTCCTGTCCGTTTAGTGCTAAAATTCCTTATAAAATTGTTCCATTCATGTAAATGTTTCTCGTCTTCGTTCCACCAGTAAGTGACAATTTAGTATGTTCACGTGAGACCATCGGGTGGCGTTGGCATCCGAAGGTAGATAACTCAAGTCGTCGAGATTAACGTGGCTGTGACCACCCATGTTGAGATTACGCTGCAAGGAATCCCCAATACTCTTGGCTTTTTATCCAGCTCATGATAGCTAACTGATGAATTATCTCTAGACGCTATCGGCATACCAAAGGGATGTCCAGGACATGGTTACATACAATAATGAACATCATTAACTTCGACACGAAGGAAAAAACGAAAGAGCATCCACATAATTTTTATGTCAGATTGTCATTCATGATGGTGGTTCGCACTTATCGTGGAAAAACGAAACACGCTCCTCAATAACATGATAAAGTATGATCGCGTGATTATTTATATGCTCAGTTTCATGAGGATAGGTACACGGTTGACGATTTTTTTTTCTCGATAGCAGATCCAGAGGAGATCCAGCCCGTAGAAGAAATGGATTCAGACACGCACAAAATCATCGTGTTCGACGGTATTAAGATCGACCGAGATAACATGAATAAAATCTGAGAGTATTTTTAGTTGTCGCGGAACAGGCGGTGAAACAGCCTTTATCTCACTCAGTCGTGACTAAGTACATCCCAAGAAACACGGGATGCTTTATCCTCTTTTCAGGACTGAACAACCGAGACGTCGTCGTGATTGCGAGAGTTCAATGCAGTGATACCACCGCCAATCAGTTCGAAGACTGCTATGCAACAGCGATGTCGGGTCCTAAGCATTATTTTATGACCTTTCATCGTGATGTGAAAAATATCCCGGAACTTTATCAAAAAAGCTTTGACGAATTTTACCTTCCTGATTAGTATAGCTATGCCGTTTGAAAAGGTTAGCACGTGTCGTCAACGCGACGATATTCTCAAAAAGTTTATCGACTAACGGGCTGCCTTGCATGAGCGCGACCTCGAGGACAAAATAGGCCATCACTACGTATGATGTCAAGTAAGAACAGCTGCTGCATCATGTTGAAAGCGAATCAGGACACACTTCAGTCGACTCAGCAACAACTGATCAAAGAGATAAGGGCGATGTCCGCTGCTGAGTTACCTCCAACCCATGAATGACTAGAGGAGAGTTTTGCCACCCTGATGAAGAGACCTGAGGCCGAACAAAAAGCAGAAGCCAAAAAGATCAACTGAGATGAAAGATGCACATAAAAAAGGTGTAAAAAGAATGCTGGAGCCAGATCAAGAAATGAAGAAAGCGAAAGTGAAATGAAGGGGATCTCTGATGCGTATAAATCTATTGCAAGCACGCTTAAGTTAAGGGAATGACCTCAAAATCCAAATATCGTGTGGCTAGATAAATTTGTGGACATCGATGTTCCAGTAATACAGAAACTCGGCAAGTCCACTGCGTTCTATGCCGACGATTACTTCAACTCTTCATCAGCATACGGAATACTGAACACCGTCACTCAGAATTATGGTACAACCGCCAGGATGAAAGAAGACGAGACTGAAAAGGATCACATGTTGAGTCCTGTGGGCAAGTTGAGAGAGTACAAAGACAATCTGCAAGAGGAAAATAAACTCAGAGAAAAGGCTTATCGAAAAGCCATAAAGGTTTCGTATGCTCCAACGCTATTAAGACAACATATGGAAGAATATGCTTTACTACAACGAAATCATTAAGAGAGCTTTGAGAATTTGTGAAGAAGAAACTAGCTGAAAAGACCAAGAGAATAAACCATCATCTTGTAGAGGCGGAGGAACGTCATGAACAATGGATGGAAGAGGAAAGAAAATAAGTATTACAAGGAACAGCTGGCTGCTCTCCCCACACCTTATACCAGGGAGACGAAAGGGAATTTGAGCCAAGAGGCAACGCAGCTGACTAACGAAGAGTTAATGGAGAGATCAAAACAGCACATGGAAGTAGATGAACAAAATAAGGCTGATAAATTGCTATTAAGTAGTGAACAAGAAGAGCTACATCCACATTAATCGTCATCACCTGGAGATCTAGAAGGAGAAAGCATCCGCTACTATCACAATCCCTCCGAGATCGTCTCGCGAATCAAGTTGCTGAATCGCTTCAAAACCAGCGAAGAATGTCGGTTTGGACGTCGATAACGAGATGTGGAAATTCTAAATCATCTTCTGGATCAAAATCTGGTAACATCGGATCAGTATACGATTTTATACGAGGACTTGATCTAGAAAACAAAGTTTTCCGACGTGGCTCTCGAGAACACCACGTTGCTATTATCCTCCGCTGCACTATATCAGCAGCCGTCGTATGAGATCGCGTTGATTTCCGCTGAAATCTGGAATAGCTTCTTTAATGTCACCGCTTAAAACAATCTGTTTTCGCGCGTGAGCTCGTCTCCGAATATTCAGCAAAAAACGATTACGCTCTCCCCAGGCGGGTACAACACCACCGACATATAGCACGGAAATCTCCAGACTGATCACAGATAACGAAGACTCCGCCGCGAACATGAAAAAGCAAACCCAATTACTCCACGCTAAGAACCAGAACTTCGCTCTCAGGAAATTACCTCGTACGATTTGGCATGGACAACTCGATCGGATCCCTTTAGCGTGGGTACCACTCTAACGCAAAAGGGAGTGTACGAAGGAGATCTACCCATCAACATCCCCGACGTCTGTAGATTTCTCACCAGCTGCTCGATGGGAGTCGTATGTCGATTCGGTCTCCAACGAGATTTACTCGACATTGATTAACGTTTCCAGGGGATCACTCATGCAAATTCGTCCTAATCCCTCTATTTCCTATCCCATCTGAACATGTACGCTATCTCAAAAATCACCATGCGGCTTACATATCAGTCTGGAAATTCAGACGACAATAACAATGAAAGAACTGCCTACTATCTGCATGTCAGGTGTAAAGACTGATCATAAAAATGTTCGCAGATAACATAGTAAACATGAGACGAGTGCACTATTGCAAAATGTTGGTTGGTTTTTCCACCTCTTCTTGGTATTTCAGCCAAAGCCTCCCCTATTAACATCAAAGCATCCGAAGAGGGAGCTAGCAGAGCTTCCTCTGTCGCTAGAACGGCCGTGGGACAAAATTAGTGAGCAAGATCATGTCACAGTCATCGACAACGACTGCTGAATGATTTCTTTGGACAGGCTAAGCAGGCTCTTCGAGAAAAGGCAGCTATTCTTAGTCATCGATTTTACAGGATCTGCAGTGGCACGTGGGTTCAACCTCTGTGCTTGCTATCATGTCCGGTTATGGATTGAAAAGCTTGTGTTACCATAGCACCATGTATTCAAGATTTGCTCTCGAATACCTTCATATGAACGATGATACTCCCGTCGACGACACTACCACTCAGACTGTTGTACGTCGAGTATCAGGACACAAACATCACTCATCTCCACTCGAGTACATATCGAGAAAGAAAAAAAAAAAACGTGAGGCGAAGATGTTTACCTGCTTATCCATAATACCTTTCTGGAAGTGCACGGAAAAATACAGACTAAGGCACACCCTTAAGTGGAATATCCATCCAATACACAAATCATACTGAAAATAAGGGATAATCGTTATTAAAGTTGGGGCATTACCAACTGAACATTCAGACCGTTAAAGGAATCAACTGCTACTAACCCCGAGACAAGACAATCCTGAATCTGATATTTGCAAAGATGATTACATGAGATTGTACGCTGACAACATGTTGTAATTCAGAGATACCAACACGGAAGCCTCTGACTCTTCCGAGTTCCTCTACCGCTGAAGACATGCTTCCTTAGCCTGTTGTGGGCAATGCTGATGCGGTCAACGAAGCTTACTTTAGGACTAATTTTAAAATTGTATGTCAAGTTACTTACAAAGTCGGATTTGCACATCGACGTGCTCTTACTGATACCAGCCACGAGGTCTGCGAGTTGTTTCCCCTCATCAGCATCTTCGGCATGTGTCGAGACAATTACACGGTCTTCAGAGGCGTGAAACACACACTGGTGCTGAAAGAGATTCCGCTGAGCAGTACATGCATATAACCACAACTCTCGCCGATGGACAATTTGCCTTGACGTGGTTGTAATCGTGGACTCCCAAAATCACTCCCTAGAAGAGGCACATGCTCGAACTGTAATCGACGTGAGATAGATTTACCATGCAATAATTTGCTGAAGCTCAGGTCACCGTGTCGTGGAGAGTGGCCACCAATCCAGGCAACGAACTTCCCAGACACATCTTTGTAGCCTTTCAACTGGCTGACCAACGTGCAGCTCAGACGGGAAACAAGCATGTGTTTAAACATTTCAGTGTCTTTCATTCAATACCGGATTAACTCTAGGCAATATCCCGAGCGAAAACTCGAACGAAACGTCGACGTCGGTACCTGAAATTATTCCCGATCCTACATGATTCTGATGGAAGCTATGCAGAAGTACTAAGACGTGGACGCGGGCATGCAAATCTCGCTGGATGATTTCGCTAACATCTTCCACTTCGATATCTCCAAACATATGGAACGTTTGAAAGATTATCCTGTTGACGTCGAAATCCGATTGACTATTAACGCTCCAGTTAGTGATTACGTCTGGTACGCGCTGTTGACCTCAGATCGATTCATGACACTGCACGTACAAATAGAAAAATGAATATCCTTGTACAGACAATCGTGCCCATGAAAAGGTCACGACGAAACGGTCGGGATAGTGAAGATACGATCATTTCGTTTGTCAGGACCATGGTCAAAGTTACTTGCTTCAGTCCTTGCACCGTCAGGAATGTCCGTAGCGACGGGTACATCACCAGAGCTACTAAAAAACGGTAATGGATTAGAGAAGCTTGTCAAACCATCATCATATCACCAGCTGTATATGGAAATGTCAAAAGAAGGCGATGTCGTACGCTAGAGTAGAGGTCACGCTGTCAACACAGCAAAAGAGAAGCATCACCGTGACAGCCACGTATATAAGACCTGTCTCGATCAGGCTGATGGCGTCAGCGCTTATCTGACTGGATAGACTAATGCTGACGCAATGTCAAGACACTTCAGTCGCTAAACATGCTGATCCACGAAAAGGAATCTTTCTGAACCTATTAGAGTCGCAGCTGTCCAAACAAGGAGGATTTATCGGACCCCAGTTAGCATGGATCGCCGGATGGTTACTGCCTCGATTCCTCGGCTTCAGAAAAGGACTACATCTGCCAGGAACAATCCGCAATAAAATAATACGAAGAAATCGATAACGAGCATCTCTTAGGACCCAGCATTGAACATTTCCGAGGTGTCTTTTCTAAAGATCATCTTCCCGAATACATCATGCCCGACGAATGCTGCGTCATTAACCTGCAAATTTTTAACTATGGGCATGACACTTACTGGGTCGAAATCGTCAATGATCTCCACTTCAGCAATGTGAGTATTTCGATTCAATTGGTTTACCTCCTCCTGATGAAGTCGTGCGTTATCTCCAAACAGCGCACAAGGGAAGTGTGTACAACTCGTTGAAATTTCAAAAGGGCAGCGATATCACGTGTAGATGGAACTGCACGGACTACTTCCAGAACAGGCATAAAGGAAAATCACCCATTGAAACTGTTTTGGATCTGAAATAATGCACATTCCTAGTATAACAACATGAACTCGTGGTGTCTTAAGCGCAAGGCCAACACAGAGAGTGTAGACCCTGTCGAAGTGGTCATCAAAAATAAACGCGTCGCGATCAAATCGAGGTGTGCCATGTGCGGTTCCACACATCGTCACATGTAAGGTCACACAGATCGGAGACCACTGAAATGTAGCGCTAATCTGTATAAAAACGAATCATTTCAGACACTGCGATTTCAACACGAGCTGTAAAGACCTTCGTATGGAAAAATCTGTACACGGTAGACTGCAAATGCTACGGACAGCGACAAATTCTCGGTTGAACCATGGATGTCCATGCGCTGATCGAAAAACTTCCAAGACCTTGTTGCCAAGATACTAATACAACGGACCGTGGAATCCACTTAAACAACAACTGAATGAACACATTCAGCCACTGGCGGGTCAGGATCTCTGCAACTGACGTTTATGTCATCCCGATGCAACACGATATCTGTTAAAGAGATGAACCTGATGACAAAGCTGGATACGACCGAGTCATGCTGAAGGTCTTAAAAGAAATCAGACCTAAAAATTTCAGAGAATGTATAGATCGAGCTCTTGTGCATGACATCATAGGCTCCAAAGATAAGCTGGGCATTGGCGTGTCAGAAGACCTGGAAGAAAAACTACATTTTCCACGACGCCGAGTTATCGCAGTCAACGCAGATGATATATGGTCAGTAGTTCTCGTCGGCATGAGAGATTACAGCGCGTACAAGGATCATTTCAAATATATCATGACGGTTGTCGACGTGTTTAGTAAATATGCATAATTAGTTCCTTTCAATAATAAAAAATAAAATTATGTCGTTGAGGCGTGTGATAGCATTGTAGGTAAACGCAGACACAATAAATTATGGGCAGATCACGGTAGTGAATTTTATAACAAAACTGTTTCAGATTAGCTTACAAAAATAACATAACCTTCTACAGCACACACGATCCCATCACAGCATCCGTCGTTGAACGGTTTTAAAAATCTCTTACAAATCGCATGTGGAAGAGGTTCACCAGCAGTAACACCAATCGATACTTAGATTTCTTGTCAGACAGCGTTGATCAGTACAATCATAACTGGTATCTAAGTATTATAATGACTCCCGCGGAAGCGTCTTAGACTGACCAAAACAACAAGCCACAGACGCCTAATTTTTAGGTCCAAATTTAAAGCAGGTGATCACGTCAGAATTAGCAGACAAAAAACTACCTTCGAGAAAGGATGCACCCTAATTGGACCGAAACAGTCTTATTCGTTTTCTATCATCTACACACTCAAAGATTTCTCAGGAGAACCCGTCCAATGATCTTTTTACGAGCAGAAATTACAACAAAAAATCCCAAACAAAACCTCTTCAGAATCGAAAAGTGATTTTTACCAAAGGGAAAAAATATCTCGTCAAGTGAATTGGCTTTCCTGAAAAATTCTTCTCTTGGATTCCTACAACCTCCTTGACTATGATAGCGACTCCGAAATGATCTTATCGTACGTGGATTCCTACAACCTCCTCGACTACGATAGCGACTCCGAAATGATCTTATCGTACACCTCATTCAAACTCTTCCCAGACACTGTCTTACATTTTTCCGCATGCTGAAGAAGACCCATCTTCCCAAAGATACGCTTAAACACATACTCATATTTGATAATTTTGCACGACCTACCAACTGAACGCGAGTCACCTTATTCAGCCAGTAACAAAACTGATCTCGTTGTGTCTCTGATTGATGAAAACGCTTCAGCTTATTTTCGATGTAATACTGCTGATTGCACTGTTGCACCTGACGTTGATGACTATGGCTACGCCTCACCCACTCCTCATTTTCTTCTCCTTCGCTCTTCTCACAATAAATTATTTCAGGCACATAAACTATCAATTCCTTGACACGCTTCAGCCACTCCTCTTGACTTAAACCAGACACTGGACTTTTGCTCCTCTTACTCAATCTCAATCGCTCTAGACTCCAGGGATAATCATGGAAGAGGCATTCTTCGCTATATTACAAAGTACAAATCTAATACAGTGAACCATAAGGACAAAAGTGAGCCAGAAACCACAGTAGACCATGGGAACACACTCTTTTATCACGTAAAGTGAACCAGAACCATCGGTATAAACCAGGACAAAAGGAACCCAGTAGATCTTGGGAACACTCACTCTTTTATCATGCAGTGAGACCGAACCCTCGGAGCAGTCACGAACACCCATTTTCTGCGCTAAATTAAGCCAGAAACCCCATATCCCAGTAGTAGATAGACCATGGGGGAATCACATTCACTCGTTCAACATGAAGTGATAAAAGCGAGCCAGAATCCCCAATACGATCTACTACTTACTCTTCGTTGGAATCACAAAGTGCAAATTGGATATGGCCTAAACAAATTTTCTGGTATTGTTGTGAATTTGTTTAAAGGACATTTTGATAATGGAAGTGTGATACATGAAGACTGTTGGCACATCAGCACATTCGAAGACTGGCATTCATTAGGAACACTCGATTCTTTCGAACTTGTGTAGAACATTTTTCTGATTATCTTATATCTTGGACTAATTCATAATACTGTAATTTCCTCTTAAATTTTAAATATATAACCTAGAGAATTAAATCATTTGTTAATGTAACAAAACTTGCATCTTTCTATTCCTTAGTTTAAGAGTTCCATATCGCGAGTCTTCACTATATATTGTTACGACTGTTTGCTACGGTTCTTTCAGTCATAACATATTCTGGGTTCGCCTGGTACTGGCTTGAGGTGCAATGCTTGTAGAATTTTTGATTGTGCTGTTTGTATTGATATTTCTGTACAATAAAAGACTAGAATGACAGAGGAGATTATAGAGAAGAACAAAGAAATGTATGCTATTTATGATATAAATAAATACAGAATAAATTATGTTTTTCTTTTTATTGTGTTCTCTTATTTCCTTTTTCTAATACTCACAAGATCACAATTACACAGACAAAATAATAATTTTACTTCATGACCATACATTTACTATAAAACATAAGCGAACAAGATTACGTTTTAATACACAATTGTTCAAGTATACTTTAAGAAACACCGATTTTAGCATAAATGTTTTATAAACTAAATTTGATAAAATGAACTTTTTATGACATCAAAGTGTAATCCTATTGGTGGAGAATTGTACTAACTTTATTTATAGAAACTCTCTATAAAATAAATCTAATGAAAATCTGGGCAATTCCGAAATTTAAGACAAACCGGAAATTTGTATAAATCAAAATCTGGCAAATCCTTGGACAAATCCTAAATTTGGATAATTTAAAATTTAGACATGTCCGAAATTTGTATAAATCAAAATCTGGGCAAATCTGAATTTTGGTATTGTAACAACAAAACACTTTCAGAGATGGTTTTTTACCTGAGTAAAATTAGTCATGACTGATAAAAATTTGGATTCAGAATTTATAAATTTTGGTCCGAAAGGAGACAGACGGGTCTGACTTCATTGCTGACGGTCTCTCGTCTGCAAGACAGGGCCTTATTTATACTCTCTGTACCCTTGGAGAACCTCGGATGTTTACACAAACATAAACAACGGGGACACTCGAGGTTCTCCGATTCGGGCGTGAAACGGTAACGCTACCACCTCGCGCTCAGCAGCATAGAATGCTGAGAACAATGGCGCCATTACAAACCTAGTGGAAGACGTTTCGGGAGGCAATATTTGATAAAAAGACACTGTAAAAATAAAAGTAAGGCAAAAACATATCGTCATCTAGTAATGCATAAGTATCTAACAGTTACTCGAAACATAGTGACGAGATAAAATAATCATCACAATGGATGAAATGAAAGTTGGTCGATCATATTCAAAGCTGACATGTGCTTTCAACGAGGAACCGTCTCAAGGCAACATAATTATTGGAAAGAAGGTTGGCTTCTGTTCCAGTTAAGAACAAAGTGAACGATTGCTTGTCGCTTTAAGATATGACGCATATATTCAAAAACAAATTATCAAATCTTCTTGCACGTCAAGTTGTATCATTGTACAAGATCATGATGTATTTTTTCAGGAGATGTAAATATCCAAATAAATGCTAAAGAGAGAAGGGGTGGGGTGGTTGTGAAAGTTCTTCTCAGTACTCTTTTATACAGAAATATGAAGTAAATTAAAAATGGATATTATCCAATATAAAAGTATAAACATATATTGATTAAAGGGAATCGAGAAACATGTAAGAGAGTTTTTAACGTCATCGGGGTCATTATTCTTTGAAATTCTGGTGTTCGAGTTAAACCAGTACATTCACATCTATATGATTCAGCAGTAGGCATTTCCAAGCCATAAACCATTATTTCATGCCAAGGACTCCAGAAACACCTCATACACAAAATTATTTCTATCTCATAAAACGTAACCCAATAAATACATAATACAAACAATTTTTTGTCTCATAATATCCCTAGAACTTCCTATATTAAGAAATTTGACAAGGGCCATTTTACTAACTTAATATATGATATCACAAAGTTCCCTAAATACCGTTCAGAAGGATGCATGGGCCTAACAATAGGCCGATAACTAGGTTTGATCAAGATCTTTCCAACAGAGGTTACCCCACACACAAATACATAATCTTTCTTCAAATCATCAGTTTTCGCCTGCAAACCGAAACCCTTCCACTCTGAAGACTGAAACAAAACATTTTCTTCAGTCTTGGAAATGTATTTTCTGTTGCTGAAGCTCAGAAATTGACTATGGTTATGCGTTAGATAAATCACACACGCTGGTCATTTTTATTAATGATTGGTGTGGTAACTCAGTGCGTTAGATAAATCACACACCTGATACACGCTGGTCATTTTATTAATGATTAGAACGATAACGCAGTGTGTGTGTGTATGTGATTGATTTTGATTTTAACGTAGCTTTAACAATTATTCAGTGATATCGCTACAATGTCTGCATTGTGTTAGTGTATAGTGATGTTTAGCACTAGGGCGTCATGTCGCACACACTTGATACACAGTCACATTATCTGGACGCCAGGCTGACCAGTCCTAACACTAAGTTCTTATTGTTGAGCGCCAAGCGAGGCAGCTGCTAGTGCTATTTTATAAGTATTTGGTATGACTCGGCCGGGTTTCTAACCCGCGACCTCCCGCATCCGAGGAGGATGCTCTAACCACTTAGGTCATGGAGCGGTCTAGGTAACGCAATGCCTTAGGTAAAATGCACACGTGATACACATTGGTCATTTATTACCGATTTGTATAATAACAATGCAAACAACTGTAGTACTGCAAAAATCGGTGAGGAATTTCATTATTTGCTTCAATTTAAATTATTTGGAACAACAACGAAAGTGTCACTTGAAAAATACTTGTATAGTAGACGGAATATTAAAAAGTTACAGCACGTATATATGTGAATAATATTTGTAAAAGTGCATGTAGGTTTCTGAATATTCCAATAAATTCTTTTTAGTCATTGTAAATCTGTGATCATTCTTTAAAATTAGTATATCACACGTATGCATGACGTACATGTTTCTTGTTTTCCTCATGTGTAGGTGAAAGCGACCTGGGAATAAACAAATCTCTTTTTATTTTATTCTTGTTAATCAGTAACCCACTTATATCCCCAAAGCATTTAAAATAAATAGTCGACACGCCTGACGACACATATTATGGACGAGAGGGGTGGGGGCACCAGACTATATTGTGTGCTTGGGGCCCTGCAATGCCTTAATCCGGCACTGCATACATGTAACCTTTATTTATCGTTTTTCTTTTCACCTCAACCAGTTTCATTTCTTTTACCATCATACACAGGAAAGAAAAAAAAAGGCAAACAGAAATGCTTATTAAAAAAAACCAATGTTATGTGAATAGTCTAATTTTACTTACCCCATGTCCATTTATTTCGTACTGCACTCTTCTGTGTAGATTATTGTTGGAATTGGAAAGTAGAAGAACTCGCAAATTGTCTAAGCGGAAGGAGCTGTGAAGTGCAAAGCTTGATACTCTTGGTAACATCATTCTCCAAAGTTCTTGAAAACTGAAACAAAATCAAAATGTTAGTAGTTTCAAAGACGAAAGAAATAGTCCAATATATATAAAATTGCAAATTATGCACCATACAGATTAGAGAGTGCTAGCCCTCGGATTGTTCAGGAGGTTTAATATGGCGAGAAACAGTATCACCATACCAGTTAGAGAAGTATTAATTCAAAGCCGTGTTTTCGGGTAACAGCATCCATCGCTTGGAAAGCATGCACACAACCTATCTTCGTGACCTAGCACAAAACCCATCTTCGTGACCTAGCATAAAACCGATCTTCGTGACCTAGCACAAAACCCAGCTTCGTGACCTAGCATAAAACCAATATTCATGACCTATCATAAAACCAATCTTCGTTACCTAGAATAAAACCAATCTTCGTGACCTAGCACAAAACCCATCTTCGCGACCTAGCAAAAAGCCCATCTTCGTTACCCAGCATAAAACCAATCTTCATGACCTAGCACAAAACCCATCTTCATGACCCAGCATAAGACCCATCTTCTTGACCTAGCACAAAACCCATCTTCGTGACCTAGCACAAAACCAATCTTCATGACCTAGCACAAAACCCATCTTCTTGACCTAGCACAAAACCCATCTTCATGACCCAGCATAAGACCCATCTTCTTGACCTAGCACAAAACCAATCTTCGCGACCTAGCAAAAAACCCATCTTCGTTACCCAGCATAAAACCAATCTTCATGACCTAGCACAAAACCCATCTTCTTGACCTAGCACAAAACCCATCTTCATGACCCAGCATAAGACCCATCTTCTTGACCTAGCACAAAACCAATCTACGTGACCTAGCACAAAACCCATCTTCGCGACCTAGCAAAAAACCCATCTTCGTTACCCAGCATAAAACCAATCTTCATGACCTAGCACAAAACCCATCTTCTTGACCTAGCACAAAACCCATCTTCGTGACCCAGCATAAGACCCATCTTCTTGACCTAGCATAAATCCCATCTGCGTGGCCTAGCACAAAACCAGTTTTCGTTACCTAGCACAAAACCCATCTTCGTTACCTAGCATAAAACCAATCTTCGTGACCTAGCATAAAACCAGTCTTGGTTACCTAGCACAAAACCTATCTTCGTGACCTAGTACACATTCCAGAAAAGGATAGAACATATCCGTGGATATAGCCATTCGCGCGCAGCAGACACACTCGCATGGCGATTACATACATACATACATACATACATATAAAATCTACGTCATGTACTCTGTGATGTTGAGCAATAATTTCTCACTTATAACAAGCAGATACCAGTGTACACAATCAAAGTCTATTATATGTAATGTAATTATGGGTACAATCAAAAATTATGATATGTAATGTAATTATGTGTACAATCAAAGGCTATGATATGTAATGTAATTATGGGTACAATCAAAGACTATGATATGTAATGTAATTATGGGTATAATCAAAGGCTATGATATGTAATGTAATTATGGGTACAATCAAAGGCTATGATATGTAATGTAATTATGGGTACAATCAAAGGCTATGATGTGTAATGTAATTATGGGTCAGACCTTGAACATTTCCTTGTCAAATGCAGGCAGACAGTGTACCAAAGTACTAGCATGGCATAAAACATGACGTAATTTCTATATGTTAATACAATGCATCATACAGACCGTATTATCGCAACCTGTGAAGATGATACAGGTCATTTTCCTACATATGGGTGTGATGGCATTACCACCAGTCACAACACTTAGCGAGATTGTGGACAGGTCGCTGAAGATAGCCATTGAATCATGTCAACATAAAGACATTTCAGTTTGGCAAAATGCGACAGTCATAACACGATTTCATTGTAGAACAATAGTAAAGAAGTAAAACTTAAACATATAAATACTGTTCCAGAAAATATATTTTCCATTTTTGATCGACCAGAGCTGTCAGAATTTTAAAAAATTGGTTTTGCTCCCAAACTCTTAGCATATTAATGTAATCGGACCGACTAAATGCATCCATTTTGCTATGGCCAAAAGCGAAATAAAAACTTCAATATTTCGTTTCTTCTATTTTATTAAGTTAATCCTTATTAAATTTATACAAACGTCACATATTTCGTTGGACCATAAGATGACAGGGTCAAACAAGCTGGACTATAATAATAATAATAATGATACCACTAACAATTCACAACACTCCAGCGACGAGACAAGGAACTTGATATATCAAATCTCCAAAGTAATTTCTTTGAGTTTGAACCCTATTGCCTTCGGTATCACTTAAATTTATGCTGTGACATCTAGGAGTTAATTTAGAAGAAAACACATTTCTCAAGAACAGATATCACTATCAAGACAGTGTCTCATCCATGTCGGATCAATGATACCGGACTCTGCTTCTTGTCTATTGCAAAAACACATTCCGAAAGATCTACAACGACAGTCACATTCGTTATCCCAGCTTATGATGAACATAACTCTCGCATTGCTAGGTCATGCAATTAGTCTATATAGATTCCTGCTCACTACGGTTATGACACGAACAGTTTCCGTCCAGCAACCATCCGCGACAGAAAGCAGTACCCAACCAGCTGGTAAAGCAAGAATCTGTCGATGAGTGAACTGACCACAGCCTACGCAGGAGGATGAATTTGGTAGCTGTAATAACCATAAATTATCTGTGTGCAGTATTTGTTGAACCCCAATTCATTATGTGTTGTCAATTTTGCACGTCATGGAACGAACCCATAAACGAACCTGTAAACGTAGACGCTAATTGGCATACAGCTAAATGTTTGCATGGAATATGACGGATGCCCTGTTAGCACAGCTGCGTATTTTATCACACTTACACAATATACATACCAAAGTATATATAAATATATAAATAATACACAGTTGGCTACTCTACCATGAGAATGGCAATTTCAGGTATAAAGAAAAGCACTCGAGCCTAGTCTAGGAAAAACATCTAAACACTTCATTCTAAAGTATTTCACTTAATTCATTATATTATTCCTTTGTGCCATTTTTATTTCAAAAAAATGTTCTTGGACAAAAGTTATTTTTATTTTGGTTGTTTGATTTCAAATCGTGGGTAATGTGTGGTTCTATTTCTTTATTCTAAACGTTTGTATCTTTTTTCCCATATTACATTTGCTGAATTGACCTCATTCAGTCTTTATATTCAGTTTCAAATCATGTTAAATCAAAACAGTTATTAAGCTTTTCGGAGGGAGTGGGGTGTAAATGGAAATACATCCAAGGAAGTGTTGATTATATCTTAATAATGAATCTTAGTTTTGATGTAATATGTTTAATTTATACGTGAGATATTTTCTACGCAAATAAATATTTTTTAACAGAAGGTTTCAGGTCTCAATCCCATCCCGTTCATTTGGTTTAGAACAACAGAGAGTACCTTAATTTAGTGTATCACTTAATAATTTGGTCTTAGCATTTATCAACTCTTTAAGATATGTGGTGTGTCCTTTGACAAATAACTGGTCGATAGGTAGACAACAATATAATGGTCTACGTTTACAAATATCGACTACTTATCTCAACAAGATTAAGGAATAAAGACTGTATAAAATAAAATGTCTAATAGTCAGAGTGTCAAAGTCTAAGAGAGCAAATTCAGAAACGAAATGGCATGCACATTCATTATATGCTTATCACGGTATTTTATTTTACTGTCCTGAAGAAAGAGTTAATGTTTACAATGGTGACCTTAAACTCATAATTTTAAATGGACTGATCTATTCTTGAGTTTACCGATGTGTCAAAATATCGTTATCTGATTGTCTCATCTTTTATGTGTAATGAGTAATTGAGTTAGATGAAGAAAGTTTGTAACCATATACTGACAATGTCATACAAATAACTTAGAAAATGTATAACACTGGGCTGTAATCTCTCATAACATTTCACTTCGATATTGAAAAGATTTTTAAGTTAACTAGAGCGATACATATCGAAAATACGCCCTCACGGGACAGTTTTATGTACCCATGGATTATAGCTGAACTTACGAATAATTTAATGTTCGCTATTCCTTGACGGTCGATTCAGTTTAAAAAATATGAAAGCACAGGACAAAACTAAAATTCTTATGATTCAACTCATCTTGGCCATATGTATTTTAATTTTTTTATAATTTGATGTTCAAAAATGGTGCTGTTTGTTTTCATGTTTTTTTTTCAAAATACATCTAATACAACTATTTGTCGATACGAGAAAACAGTTCAAAAAGGAATTAGCGTAATAGTAGTATCCAGATGCTATCCACAGTTGAACATTAACGTATTTACAACCCTACGAGCTTGATGAACTGTAAAATATTTACTCTCTTCACAGTGTGATCCATCAAATGAAAAAGCCAGGAGAACATGTTTAATACACGCTGTTCAACCGGCGGCTGAATCGGGAGTTTTACATTAAGTTTACATTAAGGATTATAATACACGCTGTTCAACCGGCGACTGAATCGGGAGTTTTACATTAAGTTTGCTTTAAGGATTACTTGTGCGGCGACAACAAATAAGTGAAAATAAATTCTGATTCAAGATTATAGTTGTGCACAATTTACCCTTATATGGACGTCTTGCGAAGAAAGATCGCTTATGATATTACGTCATTTATTTTCAGCCAATCCCCTACCTTCATTTTCCTATGTAAGGTATTTCACACTGCACCAAAACTAAGGGAGATAAGCAGTTTCACTAAATAATTAGTGGTATGGGACCTAAAATAAGACTTTACTTTCATAGTATTTTTTTTTTTTTCATGGCCAGAGGCATTTTGTTCAATACATCGTTGAAAGTCATAGTTGTCTCCCCATCTGCTTTTTAATATATCGGTTTTTGTTTGAATTTGAGAAATCACTGTAATGATAAACTGAAAATTCCACGAGAGAATACAATTTAATCCCTCAAAATGCTTGAAATATACAAATGTATTTAGGTTCATATAGGGATACATAATGTATGTATATCGTTAAATTGAACGCTTTACGACTTTAACACTGGGATGTCAATTGTAATCGTTTTGTAGGCTCCTAGTCTATAGGAAATCTTCAAAGTTTTATGTTTTGCAAGAAATTACTCCAATTCATCCAATATGAATGCATCAAATCGGTAACAGTTGACTCTCTTCCTACAGAAGAATAAATCTTGTGAATGTTTTTGATAGCTGTTGGTGTACTGGGGTTGGCATAGAAATGGAGGTAAGTCTTGGAACCCAATTATACTACTTCATTGACAACCTTCTTCGATCAAAGAAGCTACTCTCAAGTTTCAAATTGAATCTGGTATGAAAGGAAGAAGTCTTTTAGACCAATTGCACAATTGTATCTGAGATCCACGTCCAATAAAAGCTGGGTGAAATGTGAGAGAATTGATGCAGATCAAGGAACAGTAAGTTATAGACAGTAATCATCTAACCTCATTTAGTGCTATGTTTTCTATTTCGGTTTCAACAAAAACGAAAAAATGCAATATTTTGGGGTCGGAATTTACTTCACATGCTGTACTAGTTATCTCCTAATCTTATAACCGCGCTGAATAAATTATCACATTCACAGATGGTCATTAAGTTATCCTAGGATACTGGTTTTCATTGTCAAGCCTGTCTAAACATTATGCTGTAATTAAACGTGTCTAAAACTTAAGTAACTGAAAACATTCTTAAACTTTACAAACAAATGCACAAGAATAGACTGATAAAACATGAGAAAACATTTGGGCATATTTAATCTAGGTCGTTTTATGTAGGGTACTTTTGTTGCTTGTGTGTGCTAGATTTGGATTTTTAACATAGCTTTAAAAAATTTAAAGTCATATAGCTATGTTGTCTGCAGTGTGGCAGTTTAGGTATAGTAATGTCTAGCACTGGGGTACGATGCCTCTGACATATATCATCATTTCTCACCCGGTCACATTATCCTGACACCTGGCCGACCGGTCCTAACACTAACATGTTAATGATGAGAGTCAAGCGAGGCAGTTGTTCGTACCATTTTTATAAGTCTTTAGTATGACTCGGTCAGATTTCAAACCTGCGACCTACCCCATCCGAGGCGGACGCTCTAACCACTAGGCCACCGGAGCGGTACATTTGTTGTAATAGGACACAGATAACTAAATCCATCCATAATTTTATAACGATGTATCATTAGCATTTATCAAACCAAAAACTGCCATCTCACTCTATCGAGTAGGTTTGGATGCATTCAGACAGGTTTATCTGTTAAGGCCTTTATACCAAGGCCAACGTAATTCTTACTACTTCTCATTCTCTTCAGGAACTAAATATTTATCACTAATAACATTTTCAAATTTATTTTTAAAATTATCCAAGAATAATTTCGACAAACTCTGTCATAATGGATTTTGACAACTTGACGGCAAAATCATTGTCTCATCTATGAGGAAAGTTGATCTAATCCAGTATAACCGGAATGTTTTAATAGCAGATTTCAATCAGTGTCGGAATACCCATTAAGCTACTATGCACGTGCTAAAGGACACCAGCCCAACAGCGGCACCAGAAAAAATCTAATTAATTATTGATGATAAAATGGAATGAATTATATATGATCATTTCTATCTGTACTTACGAATATTTGATTTGGAATGATGGCAACACTGGTATTTTCGACCCTTTATAGCATTTAGTATTGTATTTTGAGTTTCACATTTTGTAATGGGGGAGGGGGGCACCGTACTATTTTCAGTGCTTAGGGCCCTGGAAAGCCTTAATCCGGAATGATATCTATAGACAGCCTTGTTAGTGTTTTGTAAAATGACTACATTTTTGGGTAAAACATGCAAACACTTACATTACGTGCATAATATGCTTAAGAGTAAGTGTTTAAAACGATGCTAATATATGTTGCGCGGTTAGCTTTAGAGAGGAAAATTGAAACACCTTGTTAGCATACTCTAAAATTCAAATCGGTAATATCTCGTTTACATCAAGGACTACCTGTTCCAAAATAGCGATAATGAATTTGGGTTTAGATTTAAATCTACTGCTGCGTACAATGTACCGATAAATAGACTTCTTGCACACACACAAAAAAAAACAGTAACGATTTTCAGTTCATCGGAAACCTTTTATTCTTGTGTGTTAAATAGTCTATTTAAATAGTCCACTACGGATAGGCTGGTTCCATCGCTCACAAAATAATCAATTGTATATGACCATTTAAGTAATTTACCTTAAATTTATTTTATACTTCGGGGCCAGATTAAAATATATACAGGTAGACATACTTTAGCGTAATAACGATGTACTAAACAGAACAGAACAGAACAGAAAAACCGTATTGAAGGAAAACTTATAATCGGGCCATACAGATACGGCTTATGAGTAATGTACAAAGTTTATTATATAAAACGTCATTGTGATGTAGATTGAATACGGAAAAATAAATCAGAAAGAAAAATTGAGAATATGGATTATTTAAATAATAGAGTATCTAAACATTACATGTTCAAAGGGAAGCTAAAGAAAAGTGAAATTTCATCTTTACAATGCTCGAAGTAATTTCTGTTCAAACTAACATCAATAATTTAAATGATAGTTTTTATAATACATTTCAGTTTATATATAAATAGAGTCGTGATCGGTTCAAACATGAAGCGAGACCTTTATATAGTTTTTAATTGAAATGTGAAGCAAATCGAGGTCTATATACAGTTTTTAATTGAAATGTGAAGCGAATCGAGGTCTGTATACAGTTTCTAACTGAAATGTGAAACATATCGAAGTCTATATACAGTTTTAAATTCGAATATAATTTCGCAAACAAATGTACTTAAGTTTATCACTCTTAGCTTATTGGCAGTTGTCATTAAATTTTGATATTCCAAAACTATTCGTATTCATGTAATATAATTTCGTAATTCAGACTAGCCGCTCTAATCAATGAACAAACAAAGAGATAATGGAATTTGCCACCAAAACATTATTCCTACATTTTGTACATTATGCAGTTTAATATATGTTTATCCCATGGACAAGTTTTAGTGTATAATGTGTGGTTTCATGTCCTGAATTGCATGACCGGTAAATTGACCTTTTAGGAGATTTGATTGAAACATTCTTCCAACTGAATGCCTGTTTTACGAACATATTACATCATTATTTCCCCTGTTTCCGTTTAACTTTCATGTATATGAGATTCAAGACTGTATTCACTCCAACGAACCAATAACATGCTGCATAAGGAGTACAGAAAGCGGCGTCGGGGATAGAAAGTTACATACATAACTGGATCAAAACATATTGAAGATTGTACATTCATTGTACATTTATTTCCCAGTGCATACAAAATATTTATGAACGTTATAATCATTAAACTTGAATGCTGAACGTCTATGTGCAGGAGGCATATGAAAACAAATAAGGAGAGGATAGTTTGCTTGTATCGATCCAATGATGGATTTCATTGCGTTGGTGATAGACTCGGTAATTTCAGCAGTAGTGAAGAATCGAGTGAAAATACCGTGTTATTCACCCACTAGATAAAGTTAATCCGTTATTCACTCCAGGCAAGCAGATTTTCCCTTTTTCTTTTGCACCAGCGTGTTGACTGGATAAAGCGTATTAACAGAGAGAAGTAGCAAATTTCTTGTGCAAGTATCGGTTGTTTCTACTCTGTTTTGTGTACATTCGCGGAAAAAATACGAGGAGTAACATCATTCTCCTTCCTAATTTAAAGTTAAAAGAAAAGAAAGTACCTGAAAATGAGATACGGAATATTAGGTCTGCGATACGGAATCACATATTTTAATATCTCTGTAGCAAGCCAGAGTAGAAAATGGGTATTTAATAAAATTGTATTTGTAATATTCACCATTAGTAAGTGACAAATACAACTAATTTGTAAAAAGTATGTTAATTTGTTGAGCTATTTTTTCCTGAATAATGAAAACACAATGTTAATATCCACACAACAAGACGCCTCTAGAATTTCCGTACATTGCTTTCTGACGGAAACTACCGACGTACCGGTAGAGTGAAAAATTACCACGGTAAACCGGTATGCCGGTAATGTCGCGCCCCTCTAATAGCCGATATGCAATCTTAGTTAATGTATCATCTATACTTTGGATAATTTTGTATGAAGAAAGAAACACTAAGGTCTTAATATAAATTACTGCAGTATCAAGGGAAAGACTTACCACGTTGATGAAAGCACAAGCAGAATGGATGCCTCTACTTGACTGCACTGAATGCACTCACTGTACTGATCTCAGGGTGCAGTTAAAAGAGTCTTCTGAAAAGAATCAAAATGTGCATTATATATTACAATAAAACCGGTTTTAATAATGATGTAATAGTCCTTGTCGATAATACAGTATTGGGCACGTACTGCTTTAGAGAAGAGGATCGCCTCCATTCAGACCATATAAGTCATTATCGTTAATATATCATACTGGTGTAATGTTTAACATACATGGTATGCAATACTGAATTTCATGTTTTAATTGACAAATTAAAATCGTTTGGGGATTTCAAAATAAAGAAGAAAATTTAGAAGTTCAACATTCTCCCCAATCCTCCGAATGAGAAAAAAAGTCGTCGATTTTAACATCTTTCTTTCTCTCTCTCTGTCACATTTACTGTGCTCACCAGCTTCATCCGAGAACTCATTGTCAAACATTCTGTACAAGATACTGTTATCCACCTCAACTAACTCATATTTCTAGATCTACAAACCGTGAAGTGCACATAAACTGTTTGTCGCTCCTTATGGTACTCTCCGATTAACCACAGTGGGAAAAGCGTACATATTAACCAAAATGACTCCTTATGGTACTCTTCGATTAACTACAGTGGGAAAAGCGTAAATATTAACCAAAATGACTCCTTATGGTACTCTCCGATTAACTACAGTGGGAAAAGCGTACATATTAACCAAAATGACTCCTTATGGTACTCTCCAATTAACCACAGTGGGAAAAGCGTACATATTAATCAAATGTCACTCCTTATGGTACTCTCCGATTAACCACAGTGGGAAAAGCGTACATATTAACCAAAATGACTCCTTATGGTACTCTCCCATTAACCACAGCGGTAAAAGCGTACATATTAACCAAATGTGACCGCATTTCTTAAAATTACAAATATAGGTTGGCATTTGTTAATAATTTAAAAGGTATATCAATAAACCATTCTGGATATTTTAAAAGTGGACTATTATTTCATATGTTAAGTTGTAAAAATAGTTCCAGGTTTTGTGTGCGATATCGAGTTTTAGGTGTGTGATACGGAATCACACATCTGAATATCTCAAGAGCACGACAGATCAGCCATGTAGTACGAAATGGATATATAATAAAATTATATTTGTAATATTCACCATTTATACGTGATAAGATACAACCATTTTGTAAAATGTATGTTAATTTGTTGAGCTATTTTGTCCTGAAAAATGAAAACACGATGTTAGTATTTTTTAAGTCCTAACAAGACTGCTCTGGAATTTCCGTACATTACTTTCTGACTAAAACTCCGATGTACCGGTACAGTGAAAAATTACCGTGGTACGCACCACCGGGAATTTTTTTTTACCGCGGTACACCGGTGTACCGGTAATACCGCGCCCCTCTGGTAGCTGATATGCAATCATAATTAATTTACAGTCTTTGCTTTTGGATAATTTGTTATGAAATAAGAATATATATATATATATATATATATATATATATATATATATATATATATATATATATATATATATATATATATATATATATATGAACATAGAGAGACTTACCAGTTGATGAAATCGCAAGCAGAATGGAGATTGCACTTATTAGACTCACTGTATTGCTCTCAGGGTGCACTTATAACGGTCTTCTGATGAGAATCAAGACATGTATACATTATTAACATACGTCTTGCACTAGATCCGGTTGTAATAATGACGTATCAGCATTTGTCATTAATTCAGTATGTGCCACTTACCGTCTGACTAAAGATACCACTGCAAAAACTAAGAACTGATCTATGCTATATGGAAGACGATCGCCACCATTATAACAAAATTTGTCACGATTCCTCAATTTCATATTTTTAATATTTAACAGACTGGATATGTAATACTGAATTTCTTAAGTACGTTATTGCGATGCTGAAGTGTGTGTGTGTGTGGTTATGTGTGTGTGTGTGTGTGTGTAGTGTGATTTGGAATTTTAAAGTAGCTTTAACAATATTTCAGTCATATCGCTACGATGTCTGCAGTGTGACAGTTTATAGCGATGTCTAGCACTGGGGCATCATGCAGCAGACATGTAGCATGATGTCCCACCCAGTCAACTTATCCTAACACCAAGCCGACCAATCCTAACACTAACCCTTTAATGCTGAGCGCCAAGCGAGGCAGCTGTTAGCACAACTTTTATAAGTCTTTGGTATGACTCGGCCGGGGATCGAACCCATGACCTCCCGCATCCGAAGCGGACGCTCTAACCACTAGGCCACCGGAGATGTACGATGCTGAGGTGTCTTCTGATTCCATGTGAGTGATTTCATGTGCATTTTCTGCAATTGACAGATTTTATTTGATAACACGCTGGTAGATATAGAGATACTGGTAATATGGTGGGTAAGGCGTGTCTCGTCAACAATGTAATGAACATGAATGCTGTATATTCCATATTCGAATCATGGTGGGCAAGGCGTGTCTCTTCAACAATGTCATGAAGATTGATACTGTATATTGCATATTTTGATCACGGTGGGCAAGGCGTGTCTCTTCAACAACGTAATGAACATGAATACTGTATACTGCATATTGTAATCATGGTGGGCAGGGCGTGTCTCTTCAACAATGTCATGAAGATGAATACTGTATATTGCATATTCTAATCATGGTGGGCAAGAGTGTCTTTTCAACAACCTAATGGACATGAAGACTGTAAACTGCATATTCTAATTATGGTGGGCAAGGCGAGTCTCGTCAAGAACAAAATGGACATGAATACGGTGCATTGCATATTCTATTCATGGTAGGGAATTCGTGTCTCGTCAACATGAATACTGTATATTGCATATCATGGTGGGCAAGGCGTATCTCGTCAACAACGCAATTAACATGAATACTGTATATTGCATATTCTAATAATGGTGGGCAAGGCGTGTCTCGTCAACAACGTATTGAACATGAATACTGTATATTGCATATTCTAATCATGGTGAGCAAGACGTGTCTCGTCAAGAACCTAATGAACATGAATATTGTATATTGCATATTCTAATCATGGTGGGCAAGGCGTGCCTCGTCAACAAGGCAATTAACATGAATACTGTATATTGCATATTCCAATCATGGTGGGCAAGGCGTGTCTCGTTAACAACGCAAGGAACATGAATACTGTATATTGCATATTCTAATCATGGTGGGCAAGGCGTGCCTCGTCAACAAGGCAATTAACATGAATACTGTATATTGCATATTCCAATCATGGTGGGCAAGGCGTGTCTCGTCAACAACGCAATGAACATGAATGTGGTGTATTGCATATTCTAATCATAGTGGGCAAGGCGTGTCTCTTCAACAACGTAATGAACATGAATACTGTATATGTCATATTCTAGTAATGGTGGGCAAGGTGTGTCTCGTTATTAGCGTAATGAACATGAATACTGTATATTGCATATTCTAATCATGGTTGGCAAGGTGTGTCTCGACAACAACGCAATGAACATGAATACGGTGCATTCCATATTCTAATCATGTTGGGAAGGCGTGTCTGTTCGACAACGCAATGAACATGCATAGTGTATATTACATATTCTAATCATGGTGGGCAAGGTGTGTCTTGTCATTAACGTAATGAAGATGAATACTGTATATTGCATATTCTAATCATGGTTGGCAAAGCGTGTCTCGTCAACAACGCAGTGAACATGAATACTGTATATTGCATATTCTAGTCATGGTGGGGAAGGCGTGTCTCGTCAACAATGTCATGAACATGAATACTGTATATTGCATATTCTAATCATGGTTGGCAAGGTGTGTCTCGACAACAACGCAATGAACATGAATACGGTGTATTCCATATTCTAATCATGTTGGGGAAGGCGTGTCTCTTCAAAAACACAATGAACATGAATATTGTGTATTGAATATTCTAGTGATGATGGGCAAGGTGTGTCTCGTCAACATCGTTATGAAGATGAATACTGTATATTGCATATTCCAATCAGGGTGGGCAAGGCGTGTCTCGTCAACAGCGCAGTGAACATGAATACGGTGTATTGCATATTCTAGTCATGTTGGGCAAGGCGTGTCTCGTCAAAAACGTAATGAACATGAATACTGTTATTGCATATTCCAGTCAGGGTGGGCAAGGCGTTTCTGGTCAACAACTTAGAAGCTGATGAATAATAAAACGCTATAAATAACTCTCTTACAAGTTTTCTTTTATCAATGAATAAGTGCTCTGCAGGTTAAGAACGGAATTTTCAACCTCACTAATCCAAATTAGGTCCAGTATAATCTCTGGTTTTCTTATTCAAGTATTATTCTTTGTTTGTTTGAGTTTGTTTTTGGGGTGGGTGGGTGGGTATTTGCTTTGCATTGTTGAAACACCCATGTTTTAAATTGACAATCAAATTACAATCATCTGTGGATTTAAAAAAAAGAAGAAAATTTGAAAGTTCAACACTCTCACCAATCCTCTGTATAAGAAATATTCCTGTTAAAATGCATCTCTCTCTCTCTCTCTCTCGTGTTTGCATACTGTGACATTTCGATATACATATATATGAAATCAGGGAGATATATTAGGAAGATAGTCATAAGCTGAAATAAAATAAATGGCCACTATATCAACAATACTGATCAATTTATTCCACCCAGCAACGCACTATTTCTGTTTCAAATACGTGAGATTTTATTGATTTAATCTTATACTAGCCTTGCGAAATAGCCAACTAACTGTACTTACCTATACATGCTTCAAATCCTCCGTTTCAAAGCAAACACTACTGATTACGTGAATAATGGAATAGACTGTATAAAGGAGCATTTGGAAAACAGTTAAGACACCTGTATGCTTACTATGTTTGTGATATTCAATGATCACCTCAAAATCTTCATATATTTCTCATTCTGAGTTCACAACTTAAAAAAGTAATAAAGTAGAAGTAAAATCCTCTTGTTAAAAAAGAATTATGCAGAATTTGGACCATGTTAATTGTTTGATTTTCGCCCTATCCCTACCCCCACCCAGATCCAGATGCTATCCACGGTTGAACATTAACGTATTTACAACCCTACGAGCTTGATGAACTGTAAAATATTTACTCTCTTCACAGTGTGATCCATGAAATGAAAAAGCCAGGAGAACATGTTTAATACACGCTGTTCAACCGGCGGCTGAATCGGGAGTTTTACATTAAGTTTACATTATGGATTATAATACACGTTGTTCAACCGGCGACTGTTCAACCGGCGGCTGAATCGGGAGTTTTACATTAGGTTTACATTAAGGATTACATGTGCGGCGACAACAAATAAGTGAAAATAAATTCTGATTCAAGATTATAGTTGTGCACAATTTACCCTTATATGGACGTCTTGCGAAGAAAGATCGCTAATGATATTACGTCATTTATTTTCAGCCAATCCCCTACCTTCATTTTCCTATGTAAGGTATATCACACTGCACCAAAACTAAGGGAGATAAGCAGTTTCACTAAATAATTAGTGGTATGGGACCTAAAATAAGACTTTACTTTCATAGTATTTTTTTTTTTTCATGGCCAGAGGCATTTTGTTCAATACATCGTTGAAAGTCATAGTTGTCTCCCCATCTGCTTTTTAATATATCGGTTTCTGTTTGAATTTGAGAAATCACTGTAATGATAAACTGAAAATTCCACGAGAGAATACAATTTAATCCCTCAAAATGTTTGAAATATACAAATGTATTTAGGTTCAAATAGGGATACATAATGTATGTATATCGTTAAATTGAACGCTTTACGACTTTAACACTGGGATGTCAATTGTAATCGTTTTGTAGGCTCCTAGTCTATAGGAAATCTTCAAAGTTTTATGTTTTGCAAGAAATTACTCCAATTCATCCAATATGAATGCATCAAATCGGTAACAGTTGACTCTCTTCCTACAGAAGAATAAATCTTGTGAATGTTTTTGATAGCTGTTGGTGTACTGGGGTTGGCATAGAAATGGAGGTAAGTCTTGGAACCCAATTATATTACTTCATTGACAACCTTCTTCGATCAAAGAAGCTACTCTCAAGTTTCAAATTGAATCTGGTATGAAAGGAAGAAGTCTTTTAGACCAATTGCACGATTGTACCTGAGATCCACGTCCAATAAAAGCTGGGTGAAATGTGAGAGAATTGATGCAGATCAAGGAACAGTAAGTTATAGACAGTAATCATCTAACCTCATTTAGTGCTGTTTTCTATTTCGGTTTCAACAAAAACGAAAAAATGCAATATTTTGGGGTCGGAATTTACTTCACATGCTGTACTAGTTATCTCTTAATCTTATAACCGTGCTGAATAAATTATCTCATTCACAGATGGTCATTAAGTTATCCTAGGATACTGGTTTTCATTGTCAAGCCTGTCTAAACATTATGCTGTAATTAAACGTGTCTAAAACTTAAGTAACTGAAAACATTCTTAAACTTTACAAACAAATGCACAAGAATAGACTGATAAAACATGAGAAAACATTTGGGCATATTTAATCTAGGTCGTTTTATGTAGGGTACTTTTGTTGCTTGTGTGTGCTAGATTTGGATTTTTAACGTAGCTTTAAAAAATTTAAAGTCATATAGCTATGTTGTCTGCAGTGTGGCAGTTTAGGTATAGTAATGTCTAGCACTGGGGTACGATGCCTCAGACATATATCGTCATTTCTCATCCGGTCACATTGCCCTGACACCTGGCCGACCGGTCCTAACACTAACATGTTAATGATGAGAGTCAAGGGATGGAGCTGCTTGTACCATTTTTATAAGTCTTTAGTATGACTCGGTCAGAGTTGAAACCCGCGACCTACCCCATCCGAGGCGGACGCTCTAACCACTAGGCCACCGGAGCGGTACATTTGTTGTAATAGGACACAGATAACTAAATCCATCCATAATTTTATAACGATGTATCATTAGCATTTATCAAACCAAAAACTGCCATCTCACTCTATCGAGTAGGTTTGGATGCATTCAGACAGGTTTATCTGTTAAGGCCTTTATACCAAGGCCAACGTAATTCTTACTACTTCTCATTCTCTTCAGGAACTAAATATTTATCACTAATAACATTTTCAAATTTATTTTTAAAATTATCCAAGAATAATTTCGACAAACTCTGTCATAATGGATTTTGACAACTTGAAGGCAAAATCATTGTCTCATCTATGAGGAAAGTTGATCTAATCCAGTATAACCGGAATGTTTTAATAGCAGATTTCAATCAGTGTCGGAATACCCATTAAGCTACTATGCACGTGCTAAAGGACACCAGCCCAACAGCGGCACCAGAAAAAATCTAATTAATTATTGATGATAAAATGGAATGAATTATATATGATCATTTCTATCTGTACTTACGAATATTTGATTTGGAATGATGGCAACACTGGTATTTTCGCCCCTTTATAGCATTTAGTATTGTATTTTGAGTTTCACATTTTGTAATGGGGGAGGGGGGCACCGTACTATTTTCAGTGCTTAGGGCCCTGGAAAGCCTTAATCCGAAATGATATCTATAGACATCCTTGTTAGTGTTTTGTAAAATGACTACATTTTTGGGTAAAACATGCAAACACTTACATTACGTGCATAATATGCTTAAGAGTAAGTGTTTAAAACGATGCTAATATATGTTGCGCGGTTAGCTTTAGAGAGGAAAATTGAAACACCTTGTTAGCATACTCTAAAATTCAAATCAGTAATATCTCGTTTACATCAAGGACTACCTGTTCCAAAATAGCGATAATGAATTTGGGTTTAGATTTAAATCTACTGCTGCGTACAATGTACCGATAAATAGACTTCTTGCACACACACAAAAAAAAACAGTAACGATTTTCAGTTCATCGGAAACCTTTTATTCTTGTGTGTTAAATAGTCTATTTAAATAGTCCACTACGGATAGGCTGGTTCCATCGCTCACAAAATAATCAATTGTATATGACCATTTAAGTAATTTACCTTAAATTTATTTTATACTTCGGGGCCAGATTAAAATATATACAGGTAGACATACTTTAGCGTAATAACGATGTACTAAACAGAACAGAACAGAACAGAAAAACCGTATTGAAGGAAAACTTATAATCGGGCCATACAGATACGGCTTATGAGTAATGTACAAAGTTTATTATATAAAACGTCATTGTGATGTAGATTGAATACGGAAAAATAAATCAGAAAGAAAAATTGAGAATATGGATTATTTAAATAATAGAGTATCTAAACATTACATGTTCAAAGGGAAGCTAAAGAAAAGTGAAATTTCATCTTTACAATGCTCGAAGTAATTTCTGTTCAAACTAACATCAATAATTTAAATGATAGTTTTTATAATACATTTCAGTTTATATATAAATAGAGTCGTGATCGGTTCAAACATGAAGCGAGACCTTTATATAGTTTTTAATTGAAATGTGAAGCAAATCGAGGTCTATATACAGTTTTTAATTGAAATGTGAAGCGAATCGAGGTCTGTATACAGTTTCTAACTGAAATGTGAAACATATCGAAGTCTATATACAGTTTTAAATTCGAATATAATTTCGCAAACAAATGTACTTAAGTTTATCACTCTTAGCTTATTGGCAGTTGTCATTAAATTTTGATATTCCAAAACTATTCGTATTCATGTAATATAATTTCGTAATTCAGACTAGCCGCTCTAATCAATGAACAAACAAAGAGATAATGGAATTTGCCACCAAAACATTATTCCTACATTTTGTACATTATGCAGTTTAATATATGTTTATCCCATGGACAAGTTTTAGTGTATAATGTGTGGTTTCATGTCCTGAATTGCATGACCGGTAAATTGACCTTTTAGGAGATTTGATTGAAACATTCTTCCAACTGAATGCCTGTTTTACGAACATATTACATCATTATTTCCCCTGTTTCCGTTTAACTTTCATGTATATGAGATTCAAGACTGTATTCACTCCAACGAACCAATAACATGCTGCATAAGGAGTACAGAAAGCGGCGTCGGGGATAGAAAGTTACATACATAACTGGATCAAAACATATTGAAGATTGTACATTCATTGTACATTTATTTCCCAGTGCATACAAAATATTTATGAACGTTATAATCATTAAACTTGAATGCTGAACGTCTATGTGCAGGAGGCATATGAAAACAAAAAAGGAGAGGATAGTTTGCTTGTATCGATCCAATGATGGATTTCATTGCGTGGGTGATAGACTCGGTAATTTCAGCAGTAGTGAAGAATCGAGTGAAAATACCGTGTTATTCACCCACTAGATAAAGTTAATCCGTTATTCACTCCAGGCAAGCAGATTTTCCCTTTTTCTTTTGCACCAGCGTGTTGACTGGATAAAGCGTATTAACAGAGAGAAGTAGCAAATTTCTTGTGCAAGTGTCGGTTGTTTCTACTCTGTTTTGTGTACATTCGCGGAAAAAATACGAGGAGTAACATCATTCTCCTTCCTAATTTAAAGTTAAAAGAAAAGAAAGTACCTGAAAATGAGATACGGAATATTAGGTCTGCGATACGGAATCACATATTTTAATATCTCTGTAGCAAGCCAGAGTAGAAAATGGGTATTTAATAAAATTGTATTTGTAATATTCACCATTAGTAAGTGACAAATACAACTAATTTGTAAAAAGTATGTTAATTTGTTGAGCTATTTTTTCCTGAATAATGAAAACACAATGTTAATATCCACGCAACAAGACGCCTCTAGAATTTCCGTACATTGCTTTCTGACGGAAACTACCGACGTACCGGTAGAGTGAAAAATTACCACGGTAAACCGGTATGCCGGTAATGTCGCGCCCCTCTAATAGCCGATATGCAATCTTAGTTAATGTATCATCTATACTTTGGATAATTTTGTATGAAGAAAGAAACACTAAGGTCTTAATATAAATTACTGCAGTATCAAGGGAAAGACTTACCACGTTGATGAAAGCACAAGCAGAATGGATGCCTCTACTTGACTGCACTGAATGCACTCACTGTACTGATCTCAGGGTGCAGTTAAAAGAGTCTTCTGAAAAGAATCAAAATGTGCATTATATATTACAATAAAACCGGTTTTAATAATGATGTAATAGTCCTTGTCGATAATACAGTATTGGGCACGTACTGCTTTAGAGAAGAGGATCGCCTCCATTCAGACCATATAAGTCATTATCGTTAATATATCATACTGGTATAATGTTTAATATACATGGTATGCAATACTGAATTTCATGTTTTAATTGACAAATTAAAATCGTTTGGGGATTTCAAAATAAAGAAGAAAATTTAGAAGTTCAACATTCTCCCCAATCCTCCGAATGAGAAAAAAAAGTCGTCGATTTTAACATCTTTCTTTCTCTCTCTCTGTCACGTTTACTGTGCTCACCAGCTTCATCCGAGAACTCATTGTCAAACATTCTGTACAAGATACTGTTATCCACCTCAACTAACTCAAATTTCTAGATCTACAAACCGTGAAGTACACATAAACTGTTTGTCGCTCCTTATGGTACTCTCCGATTAACCACAGTGGGAAAAGCGTACATATTAACCAAAATGACTCCTTATGGTACTCTCCGATTAACTACAGTGGAAAAGCGTACATATTAACCAAAATGACTCCTTATGGTACTCTCCAATTAACCACAGTGGGAAAAGCGTACATATTAATCAAATGTCACTCCTTATGGTACTCTCCGATTAACCACAGTGGGAAAAGCGTACATATTAACCAAAATGACTCCTTATGGTACTCTCCCATTAACCACAGCGGTAAAAGCGTACATATTAACCAAATGTGACCGCATTTCTTAAAATTACAAATATAGGTTGGCATTTGTTAATAATTTAAAAGGTATATCAATAAACCATTCTGGATATTTTAAAAGTGGACTATTATTTCATATGTTAAGTTGTAAAAATGGTTCCAGGTTTTGTGTGCGATATCGAGTTTTAGGTGTGTGATACGGAATCACACATCTGAATATCTCAAGAGCACGACAGATCAGCCATGTAGTACGAAATGGATATATAATAAAATTATATTTGTAATATTCACCATTTATACGTGATAAGATACAACCATTTTGTAAAATGTATGTTAATTTCTTGAGCTATTTTGTCCTGAAAAATGAAAACACGATGTTAATATTTTTTAAGTCCTAACAAGACTACTCTGGAATTTCCGTACATTACTTTCTGACTAAAACTCCGATGTACCGGTACAGTGAAAAATTACCGAGGTACGCACCACCGGGAATTTTTTTTACCGCGGTACACCGGTGTACCGGTAATACCGCGCCCCTCTGGTAGCTGATATGCAATCATAATTAATTTACAGTCTTTGCTTTTGGATAATTTGTTATGAAATAAGAATATATATATATATATATATATATATATATATATATATATATATATATATATATATATATATATATATATATATATATCTATATATGAACATAGAGAGACTTACCAGTTGATGAAATCGCAAGCAGAATGGAGATTGCACTTATTAGACTCACTGTATTGCTCTCAGGGTGCACTTATAACGGTCTTCTGATGAGAATCAAGACATGTATACATTATTAACATACGTCTTGCACTAGATCCGGTTGTAATAATGACGTATCAGCATTTGTCATTAATTCAGTATGTGCCACTTACCGTCTGACTAAAGATACCACTGCAAAAACTAAGAACTGATCTATGCTATATGGAAGACGATCGCCACCATTATAACAAAATTTGTCACGATTCCTCAATTTCATATTTTTAATATTTAACAGACTGGATATGTAATACTGAATTTCTTAAGTACGTTATTGCGATGCTGAAGTGTGTGTGTGTGTGGTTATGTGTGTGTGTGTGTGTGTAGTGTGATTTGGAATTTTAAAGTAGCTTTAACAATATTTCAGTCATATCGCTACGATGTCTGCAGTGTGACAGTTTATAGCGATGTCTAGCACTGGGGCATCATGCAGCAGACATGTAGCATGATGTCCCACCCAGTCAACTTATCCTAACACCAAGCCGACCAATCCTAACACTAACCCTTTAATGCTGAGCGCCAAGCGAGGCAGCTGTTAGCACAACTTTTATAAGTCTTTGGTATGACTCGGCCGGGGATCGAGCCCATGACCTCCCGCATCCGAAGCGGACGCTCTAACCACTAGGCCACCGGAGATGTACGATGCTGAGGTGTCTTCTGATTCCATGTGAGTGATTTCATGTGCATTTTCTGCAATTGACAGAATTTATTTGATAACACGCTGGTAGATATAGAGATACTGGTAATATGGTGGGTAAGGCGTGTCTCGTCAACAATGTAATGAACATGAATACTGTATATTCCATATTCGAATCATGGTGGGCAAGGCGTGTCTCTTCAACAATGTCATGAAGATTGATACTGTATATTGCATATTTTGATCACGGTGGGCAAGGCGTGTCTCTTCAACAACGTAATGAACATGAATACTGTATACTGCATATTGTAATCATGGTGGGCAGGGCGTGTCTCTTCAACAATGTCATGAAGATGAATACTGTATATTGCATATTCTAATCATGGTGGGCAAGAGTGTCTTTTCAACAACGTAATGGACAGGAATACTGTAAACTGCATATTCTAATTATGGTGGGCAGGGCGCGTCTCGTCAAGAACAAAATGAACATGAATACGGTGCATTGCATATTCTATTCATGGTAGGGAATTCGTGTCTCGTCAACATGAATACTCTATATTGCATATCATGGTGGGCAAGGCGTATCTCGTCAACAACGCAATTAACATGAATACTGTATATTGCATATTCTAATAATGGTGGGCAAGGCGTGTCTCGTCAACAACGTATTGAACATGAATACTGTATATTGCATATTCTAATCATGGTGAGCAAGACGTGTCTCGTCAAGAACCTAATGAACATGAATACTGTATATTGCATATTCCAATCATGGTGGTCAAGGCGTGCCTCGTCAACAAGGCAATTAACATGAATACTGTATATTGCATATTCCAATCATGGTTGGCAAGGCGTGTCTCGTCAACAACGCAAGGAACATGAATACCATATATTGCATATTCTAATCATGTTGGGCAAGGAGTGTCTCGTCAACAACGCAATGAACATGACTGTGGTGTATTGCATATTCTAATCATGGTGGGCAAGGCGTGTCTCTTCAACAACGTAATGAACATGAATACTGTATAATGCATATTCTAGTCATTTTTGGGCGAGAGTGTCCCTTCAAGAAGGTTAATGAACATGAATAATGAATATTGCAAATTTTTGTCATGGTGGGAAAGGCGTGTCGCTTCAACAAGGTAATGAACATGAATACTGTATATGTCATATTCTAGTAATGGTGGGCAAGGTGTGTCTCGTTATTAGCGTAATGAACATGAATACTGTATATTGCATATTCTAATCATGGTTGGCAAGGTGTGTCTCGACAACAACGCAATGAACATGAATACGGTGCATTCCATATTCTAATCATGTTGGGAAGGCGTGTCTGTTCGACAACGCAATGAACATGCATAGTGTATATTGCATATTCTAATCATGGTGGGCAAGGTGTGTCTTGTTATTAACGTAATGAAGATGAATACTGTATATTGCATATTCTAATCATGGTTGGCAAGGCGTGTCTCGTCAACAATGTCATGAACATGAATACTGTATATTGCATATTCTAATCATGGTTGGCAAGGTGTGTCTCGACAACAACGCAATGAACATGAATACGGTGTATTCCATATTCTAATCATGTTGGGGAAGGCGTGTCTCTTCAAAAACACAATGAACATGAATATTGTGTATTGAATATTCTAGTGATGATGGGCAAGGTGTGTCGCTTCAACAAGGTAATGAACATGAATACTGTATATGTCATATTTTAATCATGGTGGGCAAGGTGTGTCTCGTTATTAACGTAATGAACATGAATAGTGTATATTGCATATTCTAATCATGGTGGGCAAGGTGTGTCTCGTCAACAACGCAGTGAACATGAATACTGTATATTGCATATTCTAGTTATGGTGGGGAAGGCGTGACTCGTTAAGAATGTCATGAACATTGATACTGTATATTGCATATTCTAATCATGGTTGGCAAGGTGTGTCTCGTCAACAACACAGTGAACATGAATACGGTGTATTCCATATTCTAATCATGTTGGGGAAGGCGTGTCTCTTCAACAACACAATGAACATGAATATTGTGTATTGAACATTCTAGTGATGATGGGCAAGGTGTGTCTCGTGAACAACGTAATGAAGATGAATACAGTATATTGCATATTCCAATCAGGGTGGGCAAGGCGTGTCTCGTCAACAACGCAGTGAACATGAATACGGTGTATTGCATATTCTAGTCATGTTGGGCAAGGCGTGTCTCGTCAACAACGAAGTGAACATGAATACTGTATATTGCATATTCTAATCATGGTGGGCAAGGCGTGTCTCGTCAAAAACGTAATGAACATGAATACTGTTATTGCATATTCCAGTCAGGGTGGGCAAGGCTTTTCTGGTCAACAATTTAGAAGCTGATGAATAATAAAACTCTATAAATAACTCTCTTACAAGTTTTCTTTTATCAATGAATAAGTGCTCTGCAGGTTAAGAACCTAATTTTCAACCTCACTAATCCAAATTAGGTCCAGCATAATCTCCGGTTTTCTTATTCAAGTATTATTCTTTGTTTGTTTGAGTTTGTTTTTGGGGTGGGTGGGTGGGTATTTGCTTTGTATTGTTGAAACACCCATGTTTTAAATTGACAATCAAATTACAATCATGTGTGGATTTTAAAATAAAGAAGAAAATTTGAAAGTTCAACACTCTCCCCAATCCTCTGTATAAGAAATATTCTTGTTAAAATGCATCTCTCTCTCTCTCTCTCTCTCTCTCTCTCTCTCGTGTTTGCATACTGTGACATTTCGATATACATATGTATGAAATCAGGGAGATATATTAGGAAGATAGTCATAAGCTGAAATAAAATAAATGGCCACTATATCAACAATACTGATCAATTTATTCCACCCAGCAACGCACTATTTCTGTTTCAAATACGTGAGATTTTATTGATTTAATCTTATACTAGCCTTGCGAAATAGCCAACTAACTGTACTTACCTATACATGCTTCAAATCCTCCGTTTCAAAGCAAACACTACTGATTACGTGAATAATGGAATAGACTGTATAAAGGAGCATTTGGAAAACAGTTAAGACACCTGTATGCTTACTATGTTTGTGATATTCAATGATCACCTCAAAATCTTCATATATTTCTCATTCTGAGTTCACAACTTATAAAAGTAATAAAGTAGAAGTAAAATCCTCTTGTTAAAAAAAATTATGCAGAATTTGGACCATGTTAATTGTTTGATTTTCGCCCTATCCCTACCCCCACCCCAGCTCACAATAACTAGCTAAAATATAAAGACTAGCCAAAATAAAAATATCTTACTTCCTCAAGGATTCCATGGAGTTATAGCAACCACCTTAACCCCTGTTACATGTATTTACCATACAGACAACTTAAAAAAGAAGGATTTAAAAAAAAAATATTAATTCTCTTGCGCGATACTGGAAGTTAATCAGGGACTAAGGATGGAATGGTACCACATTGTTACTGATGCATTTGTACTGTTATGGTGCTACACATTTGTCATCAAATGAAGTGTCAAACTGCAGAGAGGATTTTAGAGACGGAATCATGCAATGTACAATGTTGACGTGTGTAATGTTAAAACAATACGCAGATTGAATCAATCATATGGAAATTTACGATATGAAATTGCAGTATTCCAATATCACACCTATCAAACTATCAAATTAGAAACGCAATAAAATAAAGATGCAATCAAGAATACACATCACGAGCACACATACATAGAAAAAAGAATATATATATATATATATATATATATATATATATATATATATATAGTGCGGTGATGCCCCTTCAGTGTGTTATCGACTGTCCTGTCGTAATTATCATGTGTTTTTTTTTGTTGTTTTTTTTAAAATTAAGAATGGAACTGAGTTGAACCCATTCACTTTAGATGACAAGTGCATCACACTGGTTTACTGATATCTGAGTTGAAGGCCTAGCATTATTTTCAAACTTACAATGTTCTGGAAGCCAACTTGTGATCTACATCATGGTAATTTTATTGTGTCTTAGATTTTTTTAAGGTTGTGGTGAACAAAATTATCCTGTCCCGTTTTAAGTTCAGTTTGTGGAATTATTTACTGTTGTATTCAGATACAATTTGTAATGAATCATTTACATCAATTATTCATTGAAATTACAATGAGCTGGTTGACGTTTTGAACTAAAATAATATTTTGGGTTTATTGTGAATTCGTTCAAAGCCATTTTGTATTATATCATTGTGATGCAAACCTATTCAAGACAATTAGGTACATCATGTAATTAAATATTAGAATTAATTCGGAAAGCTCTATACTTTTGGACTTGTGATAGAACATTTGGGATTATTTAGGATTTTATTCACAATGCTGTAAGTTCCTCAAAACGTTTCACTTTCTAACTTAGACAAATAAATTATTCGTTAATTTGAATAAATGTGTTGGTTTCACTTATTTATGTTACTAAGTTAAAGACCATAGAGCCATAGCACTAGGCATAGAAGACAAATCGTGAAAAACAGATTATTGAAGGTCTAAACTGATCAAGTTTTGAATGTGTTATGCTCATACAAATAAAAAATACATTATTGCCACCAGCTTGGAGTGAGATCAGCAGGATGATCGTCGTTACTTTGAACAAACAGCTGTATTGACCACTGAGTCGATTTTGTATCTTGTCCATAATTTAGTAGGGTTTGAAACATTGCTCTATAGGAATTGATGTTGCACATAATAGTTGATTCTTATGGCAGGAAGGAATCCGTGTAAAGAAAAGAACAACTGTTCCGACCTGTGATCCATTTAAATCCAAACAGTCTAATAAATTTTAACCACTTATATGAAATTCAGTATTACTATCTCTACAAATTTCACAACGAAGACAAACCCATTGATAGTAAATTCAGCAATGGCTGTTTGCATGAGAGACAAAACAAAATGAACCAATTAAACAGACATTGTCTGGTGAAAATTCTCTAAGTTGTTAAAAATCAAATATATATTTTTCAGTTTAGATTACCATTCATTATTCTTTTTATTGTATGTTTATTTCCGCCTCTGTGCTTTCCTATGTCACTTTTTTTCTACTTTTGTACAGCGTTTCTTATACGATTTATTTGAAGTACTTTCTCTTCTTTATCCTTTTTTCTTTTGATACATTTGAAATACCGCATTTATAACGTTCTCATCGCGTTTTAATTCACGTTTTGCTGGTTTTCTAACATGTTCCGCGAGGGCTACCAGTTTCAAAGGTACTTGATGGTTTGATGATGTTGATTCACTTGAAAGATCGATATATTTGTGAAGGGGAGGGGTGCCTTAAAAGACGGAGGATAATTTGATCCATCAGTGACCTGTTTGATTCATGATATTTATCTTCGTCGTCAATTCTGTGACAAAGTGACCCACATGTGCAGATTTGAAAATATCATTTAGAGGATACATAATCTAAATTGATCTCCATCGACACTATATCGTAAGCAGTCTCCATTCTATGCACCATCTTCTGATTGCACATATAATTCAATTTCCGAAAATGCTTTTTTCTTTTGACTGGTATCTGTATGGATGAACCAATACTACAACTCCATCCATCTTTATGTAGTCTATTCAGTCAAGGCTTCTCCTCTACATCGACAATGCTTTCTTTACAAATCTTAGTACACACATTATTACGACTTTGTGGACTTAAACTTATAGAAAAGAGCGAAAATAATCACGTTTTGTAACATTCAACAAATAATTTGTTTACCCATAATACAAAGTGAAAATTTAAAAGTAACTTACAGTATTGCGAATTAAATCCCAAATAGTCCGAAACGTTCTATAGTCAGTCCTAATGAACAAAGTTATAGTTGAATTAAATTGAAATTATAAAAAGATCCAAAGCATGAAAGTGTTGATGTTTCTTTAGTCTTGAATGTGGTAATGTGCTATTGTCCTCAAGTGTAATAATGAGCCAAAACTGTTCTGATAAATCACAATAATATAATGCAGACGTGTTCTTGTCTGGAATCACTATAATTCCAAATTGATATTTCTGTCAAAGAATAGTACTGAGCACTTTGAAATCATAGAGAATAGTAATTTGAATAAATGATTCCTCCCAAATCAAAACCTAAACACAGCAATACAAATGATTGCTGCTTCAGATTTTATCGCAGGATTAAATTATTTTTCAAGCAAACATGACTATATAAAAAGCTAAAACACAAAATAAGAGCCAGGATGTAGGACAAATTCATATTTGGACAATCTAAGTTATACATAGATAAGATCTGTTACTAAAATTATAATCAGGACTGTGGTGAACATCAGATAGGATATGTATGCTTATGGTAAATAACACTGTTATTGACTCAGTCCCAAATAAATATGTTTACCTTTATTGACAGTGATTTTAATATTTAACCCATACTCCTAGGGACATGTTAAGTATGTATTAACTTTTACAGACTGAGGGGCTCTTGTTAGGCACATAATGAAATTTATTTTTTGACAAGGTCAGGGGAAAAAAGATAACAATACAAATTAAATATATATAATAATATACAGGAAGTGTGTGTGTGTGTGTGATTTGGTTTTTTAATGTAGCTATAACAATTTTTCAGTCATATCACTACGATGTCTGCAGTGTAACAGTTTTTGGTGATGTCTAGCGCTGGGGCTTAATGCCACAGACATGTGGCATGATGTCCCAGCCAGTCACATTATCCTGACACCAGGCCGACCAGTCCTAACACTAACCTCTGAATGCTGAGCGCCAAGCAAGGCAACTGTTAATACCATTTTTGCAAGTCTTTGGTATGACTCGGCCGGGGATCGAACCCATGACCTCCCGCATCCGAAGCGGACGCTCTAACCACTAGGCCACTGGAGATGTACGATGCTGAGGTGTCTTCTGATTCCACGTGAGTGATATCATGTACATTTTTTGCAATTGACGGATTTTATTTGATAACACGCTGGTAGATATAGAGATACTGGTAATATGATGGGCAAGGCGTGTCTCGTCAACAATGTAATGAACATGAATACTATATATTCCATATTCGAATTATGGTGGGCAAGGCGTGTCTCTTCAACAATGTCATGAAGATTAATACTGTATATTGCATATTTTGATCATGGTTGGCAAGGCGTGTCTCTTCAACAACGTAATGAACATGAATACTGTATACTGCATATTGTAATCATGGTGGGCAAGGAGTGTCTCTTCAACAATGTCATGAAGATGAACACTGTATATTGCATATTCTAATCATGGTGGGCAAGGCGTGTCTCTTCAACAACGTAATGAACATGAATACTGTATATTGCATATTCTAATTATGGTGGGCAAGAGTGTCTTTTCAACAACTTAATGGACATGAATACTGTAAATTTCATATTCTGATTATGGTGGGCAAGGCGTGTCTCGTCAAGAACAAAATGAACATGAATAAGGTGCATTGCATATTCTATTCATGGTAGGGAATTCGTGTCTCGTCAACATGAATACTGTATGTTGCATATTCTAATCATGGTGGGCAAGGTGTGTCTCGTTATTAACGTAATGAACATGAATACTGTATATTGCATATTCTAATCATGGTGGGCAAGGCGTGTCTCGTCAACAACGCAGTGAACATGAATACTGTATATTGCATATTCTAGTTATGGTGGGGAGGGCGTGACTCGTTAAGAATGTCATGAACATGAATACTGTATATTGCATATTCTAATCATGGTTGGCAAGGTGTGTCTCGTCAACAACACAATGAACATGAATACGGTGTATTCCATATTCTAATCATGTTGGGGAAGGCGTGTCTCTTCAACAACACAATGAACATGAATATTGTGTATTGAATATTCTAGTGATGATGGGCAAGGCGTGTCTCGTCAAGAACAAAATGAACATGAATAAGGTGTATTGCATATTCTATTCATGGTAGGGAATTCGTGTCTCGTCAACATGAATACTGTATATTGCATATGCTAATCATGGTGGGCAAGGTGTGTCTCGTCAACAACACAATTAACATGAATACTGTATATTGCATATTCTAATCATGGTGGGCAAGGCGTGTCTCGTCAACAACGCAATGAACATGAATGTGGTATATTGCATATTCTAATTATGGTGGCGAGAGTGTCTCTTCAAGAAGGTAATGAACATGAATAATGAATATTGCAAATTCTTATCATGGTGGGAAAGGCGTTTCGCTTCAACAAGGTAATGAACATGAATACTGTATATGTCATATTTTAATCATGGTGGGCAAGGTAGTGTCTCTTCGACAACGCAGTGAACATACATACTGTATATTGCATATTCTAATCATGGTGGGCAAGGTGTGTCTCGTTATTAACGTAATGAACATGAATACTGTATATTGCATCTTCTAATCATGGTGGGGAAGGCGTGTCTCGTCAACAACGCAGTGAACATGAATACTGTATATTGCATATTCTAGTTATGGTGGGGAAGGCGTGACTCGTTAAGAATGTCATGAACATGAATACTGTATATTGCATATTCTAATCATGGTTGGCAAGGTGTGTCTCGTCAACAACACAATGAACATGAATACGGTGTATTCCATATTATAATCATGGTTGGCAAGGTGTGTCTCGTCAACAACACAGTGAACATGAATACGGTGTATTCCATATTCTAATCATGTTGGGGAAGGCGTGTCTCTTCAACAACACAATGAACATGAATATTGTGTATTGAATATTCTAGTGATGATGGGCAAGGTGTGTCTCGTCAACAACGTAATGAACATGAATACTGTATAATGCATATTCCAATCAGGGCGGGCAAGGCGTGTCTCGTCAACAACGCAGTGAACATGAATACGGTGTATTGCATATTCTAGTCATGTTGGGCAAGGCGTGTCTCGTCAACAAGGCAGTGAACATGAATACGGTGTATTGCATATTCCAGTGATGTTGGGCAAGGCGTGTCTCGTCAAAAACGTAATGAACATGAATACTGTTATTGCATATTCCAGTCAGGGTGGGCAAGGCGTTTCTGGTCAACAACTTAGAAGCTGATGAATAACAAAACGCTATAAATAACTCTCTTACAAGTTTTCTTTTATCAATGAATAAGTGCTCTGCAGGTTAAGAACCTAATTTTCAACCTCACTAATCCAAATTAGGTCCAGCATAATCTCCGGTTTTCTTATTCAAGTATTATTCTTTGTTTGTTTGAGTTTGTTTTTGGGGTGGGTGGGTGGGTATTTGCTTTGTATTGTTGAAACACCCATGTTTTAAATTGACAATCAAATTACAATCATGTGTGGATTTTAAAATAAAGAAGAAAATTTGAAAGTTCAACACTCTCCACAATCCTCTGTATAAGAAATATTCCTGTTAAAATGCATCTCTCTCTCTCTCTCTCTCTCTCTCTCTCTCTCTCGTGTTTGCATACTGTGACATTTCGATATACATATATATGAAATCAGGGAGATATATTAGGAAGATAGTCATAAGCTGAAATAAAATAAATGGCCACTGTATCAACAATACTGATCAATTTATTCCACCCAGCAACGCACTATTTCTGTTTCAAATACGTGAGATTTTATTGATTTAATCTTATACTAGCCTTGCGAAATAGCCAACTAACTGTATTTACCTATACATGCTTCAAATCCTCCGTTTCAAAACAAACACTACTGATTACGTGAATAATGGAATAGACTGTATAAAGGAGCATTTGGAAAACAGTTAAGACACCTGTATGCTTACTATGTTTGTGATATTCAATGATCACCTCAAAATCTTCATATATTTCTCATTCTGAGTTCACAACTTATAAAAGTAATAAAGTAGAAGTAAAATCCTCTTGTTAAAAAAAAATTATGCAGAATTTGGACCATGTTAATTGTTTGATTTTCGCCCTATCCCTACCCCCACCCCAGCTCACAATAACTAGCTAAAATATAAAGACTAGCCAAAATAAAAATATCTTACTTCCTCAAGGATTCCATGGAGTTATAGCAACCACCTTAACCTCTGTTACATGTATTTACCATACAGACAACTTAAAAAAGAAGGATTTTTAAAAAAATATTAATTCTCTTGCGCGATACTGGAAGTTAATCAGGGACTAAGGATGGAATGGTACCACATTGTTACTGATGCATTTGTACTGTTATGGTGCTTAACATTCGTCATCAAATGAAGTGTCAAACTGCAGAGAGGATTTTAGAGACGGAATCATGCAATGTACAATGTTGACGTGTGTAATGTTAAAACAATACGCAGATTGAATCAATCATATGGAAATTTACGATATGAAATTGCAGTATTCCAATATCACACCTATCAAACTATCAAATTAGAAACGCAATAAAATAAAGATGCAATCAAGAATACACATCACGAGCACACATACATAGAAAAAAGAATATATATATATATATATATATATATATATATATATATATATATATATATATATATATATATATATATATATATATAGTGCGGTGATGCCCCTTCAGTGTGTTATCGACTGTCCTGTCGTAATGATCATGTGTTTTTTTGTTGTTTATTTTTAAATTAAGAATGGAACTGAGTTGAACCCATTCACTTTAGATGACAAGTGCATCACACTGGTTTACTGATATCTGAGTTGAAGGCCTAGCATTATTTTCAAACTTACAATGTTCTGGAAGCCAACTTGTGATCTACATCCTGGTAATTTTATTGTGTCTTAGATTTTTTTAAGGTTGTGGTGAACAAAATTATCCTGTCCCGTTTTAAGTTCAGTTTGTGGAATTATTTACTGTTGTATTCAGATACAATTTGTAATGAATCATTTACATCAATTATTCATTGAAATTACAATGAGATGGTTGACGTTTTGAACTAAAATAATATTTTGGGATTTTTGTGAATTCGTTCAAAGACATTTTGTATTATTTCATTGTGATGCAAACCTATTCAAGACAATTAGGTACATCATGCAATTAAATATTAGAATTAATTCGGAAAGCTCTATACTTTTGGACTTGTGATAGAACATTTGGGATTATTTGGGATTTTATTCACAGTACTGTAAGTTCCTCAAAACGTTTCACTTTCTAACATAGACAAATAAATTATTCGTTAATTTGAATAAATGTGTTGGTTTCACTTATTTATGTTACTAAGTTAAAGACCATAGAGCCACATCACTAGGCATAGAAGACAAATCGTGAAAAACAGATTATTGAAGGTCTAAACTGATCGAGTTTTGAATGTGTTATGCTCATACAAATAAAAAAATACATTATTGTCACCAGCTTGGATTGAGATCAGCAGGATGATCGTCGTTACTTTGAACAAACAGCTGTATTGACCACTGAGTCGATTTTGTATCTTGTCCATAATTTAGTAGGGTTTGAAACATTGCTCTATAGGAATTGATGTTGCACATAATAGTTGATTCTTATGGCAGGAAGGAATCCGTGTAAAGAAAAGAACAACTGTTCCGACCTGTGATCCATTTAAATCCAAACGGTCTAATAAATTTTAACCACTTATATGAAATTCAGTATTACTATCTCTACAAATTTCACAACGAAGACAAACCCATTGATAGTAAATTCAGCAATGGCTGTTTGCATGAGAGACAAAACAAAATGAACCAATTAAACAGACATTGTCTGGTGAAAATTCTCTAAGTTGTTAAAAATCAAATATATATTTTTCAGTTTAGATTACCATTCATTATTCTCTTTATTGTACGTTTATTTCCGCCTCTGTGCTTTCCTATGTCACTTTTTTCTACTTTTGTACAGCGTTTCTTATACGATTTATTTGAAGTACTTTCTCTTCTTTATCCTTTTTTCTTTTGATACATTTGAAATACCGCATTTATAACATTCTCGTCGCGTTTTAATTCACGTTTTGCTGGTTTTCTAACATGTTCCGCGAGGGCTACCAGTTTCAAAGGTACTTGATGGTTTGATGATGTTGATTCACTTGAAAGATCGATATATTTGTGAAAGGGAGGGGTGCCTTAAAAGACGGAGGATAATTTGATCCATCAGTGACCTGTTTGATTCATGATATTTATCTTCGTCGTCAATTCTGTGACAAAGTGACCCACATGTGCAGATTTGAAAATATCATTTAGAGGATACATAATCTAAATTGATCTCCATCGACACTATATCGTAAGCAGTTTCCATTCTATGCACCATCTTCTGATTGCACATATAATTCAATTTCCGAAAATGCTTGTTTCTTTTGACTGGTATCTGTATGGATGAACCAATACTACAACTCCATCCATCTTTCTGTAGTCTATTCAGTCAAGGCTTCTCCTCTACATCGACAAAGCTCTCTTTACAAATCTTAGTACACACATTATTACGACTTTGTGGACTTAAACTTATAGAAAAGAGCGAAAATAATCACGTTTTGTAACATTCAACAAATAATTTGTTTACCTATAATACAAAGTGAAAATTTAAAAGTAACTTACAGTATTGCGAATTAAATCCCAAATAGTCCGAAACGTTCTATAGCCAGTCCTAATGAACAAAGTTATAGTTGAATTAAATTGAAATTATAAAAAGATCCAAAGCATGAAAGTGTTGATGCGTCTTTTGTCTTGAATGTGGTAATGTGCTATTTTCCTCAAGTGTAATAATGAGCCAAAACTGTTCTGATAAATCACAATAATATAATGCAGACGTGTTCTTGTCTGGAATCACTATAATTCCAAATTGATTTTTCTGTCAAAGAATAGTATTGAGCACTTTGAAATCATAGAGAGTAGTAATTTGAATAAATGATTCCTCCCAAATCAAAACCTAAACACAGCAATACAAATGATTGCTGCTTCAGATTTTATCGCAGGATTAAATTATTTTTCAAGCAAACATGACTATATAAAAAGCTAAAAGACAAAATAAGAGCCAGGATGTAGGACAAAATTCATATTTGGACAATCTAAGTTATACATAGATAAGATTTGTTACTAAAATTATAATCAGGACTGTGGTGAACATCAGATAGGATATGTATGCTTATGGTAAATAACACTGTTATTGACTCAGACCTAAATAAATATGTTTACCTTTATTGACAGTGATTTTAATATTTAACCCATACTCCTAGGGACATATTAACTATGTATTAACTTTAACAGACTGAGGGGCTCTTGTTAGGTACATAATGAAATTTATTTTTTGACAAGGTCAGGGGAAAAAAGATAACAACAATACAAATTAAATATATATAATAATATACAGGAAGTGTGTGTGTGTGTGATTTGGTTTTTTAACGTAGCTAAAACAATTTTTCAGTCATATCACTACGATGTCTGCAGTGTAACAGTTTTTGGTGATGTCTAGCGCTGGGGCTTCATGTCGCAGACATGTGGCATGATGTCCCAGCCAGTCACATTATCCTGACACCAGGCCGACCAGTCCTAACACTAACCTCTGAATGCTGAGCGCCAAGCAAGGCACCTGTTAATACCATTTTTGCAAGTCTTTGGTATGACTCGGCCGGGGATCGAACCCATGACCTCCCGCATCCGAAGCGGACGCTCTAACCACTAGGCCACCGGAGATGTACGATGCTGAGGTGTCTTCTGATTCCATGTGAGTGATATCATGTGCATTTTTTGCAATTGACGGATTTTATTTCATAACACGCTGGTAGATATAGAGATACTGGTAATATGAGGGGCAAGGCGTGTCTCTTCAAAAATGTCATGAAGATTAATACTGTATATTGCATATTTTGATCATGGTTGGCAAGGCGTGTCTCTTCAACAACGTAATGAACATGAATACTGTATACTGCATATTGTAATCATGGTGGGCAAGGAGTGTCTCTTCAACAATGTCATGAAGATGATAACTGTATATTGCATATTCTAATTATGGTGGGCAATGCGTGTTTCTTCAACAACGTAATGAACATGAATACTGTATATTGCATATTCTAATTATGGTGGGCAAGAGTGTCTTTTCAACAACTTAATGGACATGAATACTGTAAATTTCATATTCTGATTATGGTGGGCAAGGCGTGTCTCGTCAAGAACAAAATGAACACGAATAAGGTGCATTGCATATTTTATTCATTGTAGGGAATTCGTGTCTCGTCAACATGAATACTGTATATTGCATATTCCAATCATGGTGGGCAAGGTGTGTCTCGTCAACAACACAATTAACATGAATACTGTATATTGCATATTCTAATCATGGTGGGCAAGGAATGTCTCGTCAACAACGTATTGAACATGAATACTGTATATTGCATATTCAAATCATGGTGGGCAAGGCGTGTCTCGTCAACAACGCAATGAACATGAATGTGGTATATTGCATATTTTAATTATGGTGGCGAGAGTGTCTCTTCAAGAAGGTAATGAACATGAATAATGAATACTGCAAGTTCTTATCATGGTGGGAAAGGCGTGTCGCTTCAACAAGGTAATGAACATGAATACTGTATATGTCATATTTTAATCATGGTGGGCAAGGTAGTGTCTCTTCGACAACGCAGTGAACATGCATACTGTATATTGCATATTCTAATCATGGTCTGCAAGGTGTGTCTCGTTATGAACGTAATGAACATGAATACTGTATATTGCATATTCTAATCATGGTGGGAAAGGTGTGTTTCGTTATTAACGTAATGAACATGAATACTGTATGTTGCATATTCTAATCATGGTGGGCAAGGTGTGTCTCGTTATTAACGTAATGAACATGAATACTGTATGTTGAATATTCTAATCATGGTGGGCAAGGCGTGTCTCGTCAACAACGCAGTGAACATGAATACTGCATATTGCATATTCTAGTTATGGTGGGGAAGGCGTGACTCGTTAAGAATGTCATGAACATTAATACTGTATATTGCATATTCTAATCATGGTTGGCAAGGTGTGTCTCGTCAACAACAAAGTGAACATGAATACGGTGTATTCCATATTCTAATCATGTTGGGGAAGGCGCGTCTCTTCAAAAACACAATGAACATGAATATTGTGCATTGAATATTCTAGTGATGATGGGCAAGGTGTGTCTCGTCAACAACGTAATGAAGACGAATACTGTATATTGGATATTCCAATCAGGGTGGGCAAGGCGTGTCTCCTCAACAACGCAGTGAACATGAATACGGTGTATTGCATATTCTAGTCATGTTGGGCAAGGCGTGTCTCGTCAAAAACGTAATGAACATGAATACTGTTATTGCATATTCCAGTCAGGGTGGGCAAGGCGTTTCTGGTCAACAACTTAGAAGCTGATGAATAATAAAACTCTATAAATAACTCTCTTACAAGTTTTCTTTTATCAATGAATAAGTGCTCTGCAGGTTAAGAACCTAATTTTCAACCTCACTAATCCAAATTAGGTCCAGCATAATCTCCGGTTTTCTTATTCAAGTATTATTCTTTGTTTGTTTGAGTTTGTTTTTGGGGTGGGTGGGTGGGTATTTGCTTTGCATTGTTGAAATACCCATGTTTTAAATTGACAATCAAATTACAATCATCTGTGGATTTTAAAATAAAGAAGAAAATTTGAAAGTTCAACACTCTCCCCAATCCTCTGTATAAGAAATATTCCTGTTAAAATGCATCTCTCTCTCTCTCTCTCTCTCTCTCTCTATCTCTATCTCTCTCTCTCTCTCTCGTGTTTGCATACTGTGACATTTCGATATACATATATATGAAATCAGGGAGATATATTAGGAAGATAGTCATAAGCTGAAATAAAATAAATGGCCACTATATCAACAATACTGATCAATTTATTCCACCCAGCAACGCACTATTTCTGTTTCAAATACGTGAGATTTTATTGATTTAATCTTATACTAGCCTTGCGAAATAGCCAACAAACTGTACTTACCTATACATGCTTCAAATCCTCCGTTTCAAAGCAAACACTACTGATTACGTGAATAATGGAATAGACTGTATAAAGGAGCATTTGGAAAACAGTTAAGACACCTGTATGCTTACTATTTTTGTGATATTCAATGATCACCTCAAAATCTTCATATATTTCTCATTCTGAGTTCACAACTTAAAAAAGTAATAAAGTAGAAGTAAAATCCTCTTGTAAAAAAAAAATTATGCAGAATTTGGACCATGTTAATTGTTTGATTTTCGCCCTATCCCTACCCCCACCCCAGCTCACAATAACTAGCTAAAATATAAAGACTAGCCAAAATAAAAGTATCTTACTTCCTCAAGGATTCCATGGAGTTATAGCAACCACCTTAACCCCTGTTACATGTATTTACCATACAGACAACTTAAAAAAGAAGGATTTTAAAAAAAATATTAATTCTCTTGCGCGATACTGGAAGTTAATCAGGGACTAAGGATGGAATGGTACCACATTGTTACTGATGCATTTGTACTGTTATGGTGCTACACATTTGTCATCAAATGAAGTGTCAAACTGCAGAGAGGATTTTAGAGACGGAATCATGCAATGTACAATGTTGACGTGTGTAATGTTAAAACAATACGCAGATTGAATCAATCATATGGAAATTTACGATATGAAATTGCAGTATTCCAATATCACACCTATCAAACTATCAAATTAGAAACGCAATAAAATAAAGATGCAATCAAGAATACACATCACGAGCACACATACATAGAAAAAAGAATATATATATATATATATATATATATATATATATATATATATATATATATATATATATATATATATATATAGTGCGGTGATGCCCCTTCAGTGTGTTATCGACTGTCCTGTCGTAATGATCATGTGTTTTTTTGTTGTTTTTTTTAAAATTAAGAATGGAACTGAGTTGAACCCATTCACTTTAGATGACAAGTGCATCACACTGGTTTACTGATATCTGAGTTGAAGGCCTAGCATTATTTTCAAACTTACAATGTTCTGGAAGCCAACTTGTGATCTACATCCTGGTAATTTTATTGTGTCTTAGATTTTTTTAAGGTTGTGGTGAACAAAATTATCCTGTCCCGTTTTAAGTTCAGTTTGTGGAATTATTTACTGTTGTATTCAGATACAATTTGTAATGAATCATTTACATCAATTATTGATTGAAATTACAATGAGATGGTTGACGTTTTGAACTAAAATAATATTTTGGGTTTATTGTGAATTCGTTCAAAGCCATTTTGTATTATATCATTGTGATGCAAACCTATTCAAGACAATTAGGTACATCATGTAATTAAATATTAGAATTGATTCGGAAAGCTCTATACTTTTGGACTTGTGATAGAACATTTGGGATTATTTGGGATTTTATTCACAGTACTGTGAGTGCCTCAAAACGTTTCACTTTCTAACTTAGACAAATAAATTATTCGTTAATTTTAATAAACGTGTTGGTTTCACTTATTTATGTTACTAAGTTAAAACCATAGAGCCATAGCACTAGGCATAGAAGACAAATCGTGAAAAACAGATTATTGAAGGTCTAAACTGATCGAGTTTTGAATGTGTTATGCTCATACAAATAAAAAAATACATTATTGCCACCAGCTTGGATTGAGATCAGCAGGATGATCGTCGTTACTTTGAACAAACAGCTGTATTGACCACTGAGTCGATTTTGTATCTTGTCCATAATTTAGTAGGGTTTGAAACATTGCTCTATAGGAATTGATGTTGCACATAATAGTTGATTCTTATGGCAGGAAGGAATCCGTGTCAAGAAAAGAACAACTGTTCCGACCTGTGATCCATTTAAATCCAAACAGTCTAATAAATTGTAACCACTTATATGAAATTCAGTATTACTATCTCTACAAATTTCACAACGAAGACAAACCCATTGATAGTAAATTCAGCAATGGCTGTTTGCATGAGAGACAAAACAAAACGAACCAATTAAACAGACATTGTCTGGTGAAAATTCTCTAAGTTGTTAAAAATCAAATATATATTTTTCAGTTTAGATTACCATTCATTATTCTTTTTATTGTATGTTTATTTCCGCCTCTGTGCTTTCCTATGTCACTTTTTTCTACTTTTGTACAGTGTTTCTTATACGATTTGTTTGAAGTACTTTCTCTTCTTTATCCTTTTTTCTTTTGATACATTTGAAATACCGCATTTATAACATTCTCATCGCGTTTTAATTCACGTTTTGCTGGTTTTCTAACATGTTCCGCGAGGGCTACCAGTTTCAAAGGTACTTGATGGTTTGATGATGTTGATTCACTTGAAAGATCGATATATTTGTGAAGGGGAGGGGTGCCTTAAAAGACGGAGGATAATTTGATCCATCAGTGGCCTGTTTGATTCATGACATTTATCTTCGTCGTCAATTCTGTGACAAAGTGACCCACATGTGCAGATTTGAAAGTATCATTTAGAGGATACATAATCTAAATTGATCTCCATCGACACTATATCGTAAGCAGTCTCCATTCTATGCACCATCTTCTGATTGCACATATAATTCAATTTCCGAAAATGCTTTTTTCTTTTGACTGGTATCTGTATGGATGAACAAATACTACAACTCCATCCATTTTTCTGTAGTCTATTCAGTCAAGGCTTCTCCTCTACATCGACAAAGCTCTCTTTACAAATCTTAGTACACACATTATTACGACTTTGTGGACTTAAACTTATAGAAAAGAGCGAAAATAATCACGTTTTGTAACATTCAACAAATAATTTGTTTACCTATAATACAAAGTGAAAATTTAAAAATAACTTACAGTATTGCGAATTAAATCCCAAATAGTCCGAACCGTTCTATAGCCAGTCCTAATGAACAAAGTTATAGTTGAATTAAATTGAAATTATAAAAAGATCCAAAGCATGAAAGTGTTGATGTGTCTTTAGTCTTGAATGTGGTAATGTGCTATTTTTCCTCAAGTGTAATAATGAGCCAAAACTGTTCTGATAAATCACAATAATATAATGCAGACGTGTTCTTGTCTGGAATCACTATAATTCCAAATTGATTTTTCTGTCAAAGAATAGTATTGAGCACTTTGAAATCATAGAGAATAGTAATTTGAATAAATGATTCCTCCCAAATCAAAACCTAAACACAGCAATACAAATGATTGCTGCTTCAGATTTTATCGCAGGATTAAATTATTTTTCAAGCAAACATGACTATATAAAAAGCTAAAACACAAAATAAGAGCCAGGATGTAGGACAAAATTCATATTTGGACAATCTAAGTTATACATAGATAAGATCTGTTACTAAAATTATAATCAGGACTGTGGTGAACATCAGATAGGATATGTATGCTTATGGTAAATAACACTGTTATTGACTCAGACCCAAATAAATATGTTTACCTTTATTGACAGTGATTTTAATATTTAACCCATACTACTAGGGACATATTAACTATGTATTAACTTTAAAAGACTGAGGGGCTCTAGTTAGGTACATAATGAAATTTATCTTTTGACAAGGTCAGGGGAAAAAAGATAACAACAATACAAATTAAATATATATAATAATATACAGGAAGTGTGTGTGTGTGTGATTTGGTTTTTTAACGTAGCTATAACAATTTTTCAGTCATATCACTACGATGTCTGCAGTGTAACAGTTTTTGGTGATGTCTAGCGCTGGGGCTTCATGCCGCAGACATGTGGCATGATGTCCCAGCCAGTCACGTTATCCTGACACCAGACCGACCAGTCCCAACACTAACCTCTGAATGCTGAGCGCCAAGCAAGGCAACTGTTAATACCATTTGTGCAAGTCTTTGGCATGACTCGGCCGGGGATCGAACCCATGACCTCCCGCATCCGAAGCGGACGCTCTAACCACTAGGCCACCGGAGATGTACGATGCTGAGGTGTCTTCTGATTCCATGTGAGTGATATCATGTGCATTTTTTGCAATTGACGGATTTTATTTCATAACACGCTGGTAGATATAGAGATACTGGTAATATGATGGGCAAGGCGTGTCTCCTCAACAATGTCATGAAGATTAATACTGTATATTGCATATTTTGATCATGGTTGGCAAGGCGTGTCTCTTCAACAACGTAATGAATATGAATACTGTATACTGCATATTGTAATCATGGTGGGCAAGGACTGTCTCTTCAACAATGTCATGAAGATGAATACTGTATATTGCATATTCTAATCATGGTGGGCAAGGCGTGTCTCTTCAACAACGTAATGAACATGAATACTGTATATTGCATATTCTAATTATGGTGGGCAAGAGTGTCTTTTCAACAACTTAATGGACATGAATACTGTAAATTGCATATTCTGATTATGGTGGGCAAGGCGTGTCTCGTCAAGAACAAAATGAACATGAATAAGGTGCATTGCATATTCTATTCATGGTAGGGAATTCGTGTCTCGTCAACATGAATACTGTATATTGCATATTCTAATCATGGTGGGCAAGGTGTGTCTCGTCAACAACACAATTAACATGAATACTGTATATTGCATATTCTGATAATGGTGGGCAAGGCGTGTCTCGTCAACAACGCAGTGAACATGAATACTGTATATTGCATATTCTAGTTATGGTGGGGAAGGCGTGACTCGTTAAGAATGTCATGAACATTAATACCATATATTGCATATTCTAATCATGGTTGGCAAGGTGTGTCTCGTCAACAAACACAGTGAACATGAATACGGTGTATTCCATATTCTAATCATGTTGGGGAAGGCGTGTCTCTTCAACAACACAATGAACATGAATATTGTGTATTGAATATTCTAGTGATGATGGGCAAGGTGTGTCTCGTCAACAACGTAATGAAGATGAATACTGTATATTGCATATTCCAATCAGGATGGGCAAGGCGTGTCTCGTCAACAACGCAGTGAACATGAATACGGTGTATTGCATATTCTAGTCATGTTGGGCAAGGCGTGTCTCGTCAAAAACGTAATGAACATGAATACTGTTATTGCATATTCCAGTCAGGGTGGGCAAGGCGTTTCTGGTCAACAATTTAGAAGCTGATGAATAATAAAACTCTATAAATAACTCTCTTGCAAGTTTTCTTTTATCAATGAATAAGTGCTCTGCAGGTTAAGAACCTAATTTTCAACCTCACTAATCCAAATTAGGTCCAGCATAATCTCCGGTTTTCTTATTCAAGTATTATTCTTTGTTTGTTTGAGTTTGTTTTTGGGGTGGGTGGGTGGGTATTTGCTTTGTATTGTTGAAACACCCATGTTTTAAATTGACAATCAAATTACAATCATCTGTGGATTTTAAAATAAAGAAGAAAGTTTGAAAGTTCAACACTCTCCCCAATCCTCTGTATAAGAAATATTCCTGTTAAAATGCATCTCTCTTTCTCTCTCTCTCTCTCTCTCTCTCGTGTTTGCATACTGTGACATTTCGATATACATATATATGAAATCAGGGAGATATATTAGAAGATAGTCATAAGCTGAAATAAACTAAATGGCCACTATATCAACAATACTGATCAATTTATTCCACCCAGCAACGCACTATTTCTGTTTCAAATACGTGAGATTTTATTGATTTAATCTTATACTAGCCTTGCGAAATAGCCAACTAACTGTATTTACCTATACATGCTTCAAATCCTCCGTTTCAAAGCAAACACTACTGATTACGTGAATAATGGAATAGACTGTATAAAGGAGCATTTGGAAAACAGTTAAGACACCTGTATGCTTACTATGTTTGTGATATTCAATGATCACCTCAAAATCTTCATATATTTCTCATTCTGAGTTCACAACTTAAAAAAGTAATAAAGTAGAAGTAAAATCCTCTTGTAAAAAAAAATTATGCAGAATTTGGACCATGTTAATTGTTTGATTTTCGCCCTATCCCTACCCCCACCCCAGCTCACAATAACTAGCTAAAATATAAAGACTAGCCAAAATAAAAATATCTTACTTCCTCAAGGATTCCATGGAGTTATAGCAACCACCTTAACCCCTGTTACATGTATTTACCATACAGACAACTTAAAAAAGAAGGATTTTAAAAAAAATATTAATTCTCTTGCGCGATACTGGAAGTTAATCAGGGACTAAGGATGGAATGGTACCACATTGTTACTGATGCATTTGTACTGTTATGGTGCTACACATTTGTCATCAAATGAAGTGTCAAACTGCAGAGAGGATTTTAGAGACGGAATCATGCAATGTACAATGTTGACGTGTGTAATGTTAAAACAATACGCAGATTGAATCAATCATATGGAAATTTACGATATGAAATTGCAGTATTCCAATATCACACCTATCAAACTATCAAATTAGAAACGCAATAAAATAAAGATGCAATCAAGAATACACATCACGAGCACACATACATAGAAAAAAGAATATATATATATATATATATATATATATATATATATATATATATATATATATATATATATATATATATATATATATATATATATATATATATATATATAGTGCGGTGATGCCCCTTCAGTGTGTTATCGACTGTCCTGTCGTAATGATCATGTGTTTTTTTTGTTGTTTATTTTAAAATTAAGAATGGAACTGAGTTGAACCCATTCACTTTAGATGACAAGTGCATCACACTGGTTTACTGATATCTGAGTTGAAGGCCTAGCATTATTTTCAAACTTACAATGTTCTGGAAGCCAACTTGTGATCTACATCCTGGTAATTTTATTGTGTCTTAGATTTTTTTAAGGTTGTGGTGAACAAAATTATCCTGTCCCGTTTTAAGTTCAGTTTGTGGAATTATTTACTGTTGTATTCAGATACAATTTGTAATGAATCATTTACATCAATTATTCATTGAAATTACAATGAGCTGGTTGACGTTTTGAACTAAAATAATATTTTGGGTTTATTGTGAATTCGTTCAAAGACATTTTGTATTATTTCATTGTGATGCAAACCTGTTCAAGACAATTAGGTACATCATGCAATTAAATATTAGAATTGATTCGGAAAGCTCTATACTTTTGGACTTGTGATAGAACATTTGGGATTATTTAGGATTTTATTCACAATACTGTAAGTTCCTCAAAACGTTTCACTTTCTAACTTAGACAAATAAATTATTCGTTAATTTGAATAAACGTGTTGGTTTCACTTATTTATGTTACTAAGTTAAAGACCATAGAGCCATAGCACTAGGCATAGAAAACAAATCGTGAAAAACAGATTATTGAAGGTCTAAACTGATCGAGTTTTGAATGTGTTATGCTCATAGAAATAAAAAATACATTATTGCCACCAGCTTGGATTGAGATCAGCAGGATGATCGTCGTTACTTTGAACAAACAGCTGTATTGACCACTGAGTCGATTTTGTATCTTGTCCATAATTTGGTAGGGTTTGAAACATTGCTCTATAGGAATTGATGTTGCACATAATAGTTGATTCTTATGGCAGGAAGGAATCCGTGTAAAGAAAAAAAACAACTGTTCCGACCTGTGATCCATTTAAATCCAAACAGTCTAATAAATTTTAACCACTTATATGAAATTCAGTATTACTATCTCTAAAAATTTCACATTGAAGACAAACCCATTGATAGTAAATTCAGCAATGGCTGTTTGCATGAGAGACAAAACAAAATGAACCAATTAAACAGACATTGTCTGGTGAAAATTCTCTAAGTTGTTAAAAATCAAATATATATTTTTCAGTTTAGATTACCATTCATTATTCTTTTTATTGTATGTTTATTTCCGCCTCTGTGCTTTCCTATGTCACTTTTTTCTACTTTTGTACAGCGTTTCTTATACGATTTATTTGAAGTACTTTCTATTCTTTATCCTTTTCTTTTTTGACACATTTGAAATACCGCATTTATAACATTCTCATCGCGTTTTAATTCACGTTTTGCTGGTTTTCTAACATGTTCCGCGAGGGCTACCAGTTTCAAAGGTACTTGATGGTTTGATGATGTTGATTCACTTGAAAGATCGATATATTTGTGAAGGGGGAGGGGTGCCTTAAAAGACGGAGGATAATTTGATCCATCAGTGACCTGTTTGATTCATGATATTTATCTTCGTCGTCAATTCTGTGACAAAGTGATCCACATGTGCAGATTTGAAAATATCATTTAGAGGATACATAATCTAAATTGATCTCCATCGACACTATATCGTAAGCAGTCTCCATTCTATGCACCATCTTCTGATTGCACATATAATTCAATTTCCGAAAATGCTTTTTTCTTTTGACTGGTGTCTGTATGGATGAACCAATACTACAACTCCATCCACTTTTCTGTAGTCTATTCAGTCAAGGCTTCTCCTCTACATCGACAATGCTTTCTTTACAAATCTTAGTACACACATTATTACGACTCTGTGGACTTAAACTGATAGAAAAGAGCGAAAATAATCACGTTTTGTAACATTCAACAAATAATTTGTTTACCTATAATACAAAGTGAAAATTTAAAAGTAACTTACAGTATTGCGAATTAAATCCCAAATAGTCCGAAACGTTCTATAGCCAGTCCTAATGAACAAAGTTATAATTGAATTAAACTGAAATTATAAAAAGATCCAAAGCATGAAAGTGTTGATGTGTCTTTAGTCTTGAATGTGGTAATGTGCTATTGTCCTCAAGTGTAATAATGAGCCAAAACTGTTCTGATAAATCACAATAATATAATGCAGACGTGTTCTTGTCTGGAATCACTATAATTCCAAATTGATTTTTCTGTCAAAGAATAGTACTGAGCACTTTGAAATCATATAGAATAGTAATTTGAATAAATGATTCCTCCCAAATCAAAACCTAAACACAGCAATACAAATGATTGCTGCTTCAGATTTTATCGCAGGATTAAATTATTTTTCAAGCAAACATGACTATATAAAAAGCTAAAACACAAAATAAGAGCCAGGATGTAGGACAAAATTCATATTTGGACAATCTAAGTTATACATCTGTTACTAAAATTATAATCAGGACTGTGGTGAACATCAGATAGGATATGTATGCTTATGGCAAATAACACTGTTATTGGCTCAGACCCAAATAAATATGTTTACCTTTATTGACAGTGATCTTAATATTTAACCCATATTCCTAGGGACATATTAACTATGTATTAACTTTTACAGACTGAGGGGCTCTAGTTAGGTACATAATGAAATCTGATTTTTGGACAAGGTCAGGGAAAAAAGATAACAATACAAAATAAATATATATATATAATAATATATAGGAAGTGTGTGTGTGTGTGTGTGTGTGTGTGATTTGGTTTTTAACGTAGCTATAACAATTCTTCAGTCATATCACTACGATGTCTGCAGTGTAACAGTTTTTGGTGATGTCTAGCGCTGGGGCTTCATGCCGCAGACATGTGGCATGATGTCCCAGCCAGTCACATTATCCTGACACCAGGCCGATCAGTCCTAACACTAACCTCTTAATGCTGAGCGCCAAGCGATGCAACTGTTAATACCATTTTTGCAAGTCTTTGGTATGACTCGGCCGGGGATCCACGACCTCCCGCATCCGAGGCAGACGCTCTAACCACTAGGCCACCGGAGCGGTATATATACAGGAAGTCATTGGCCTGGTTATACTTTTATAAAAATTAGTTCTTTTTGATAAAGTATTAAATTCCATGCATCCCAATTTTTAAGAACCCATCAACTCCAAGGGCTGGTTTATACAGAATTCCATCATTTTCCTTTGCTTTGCGTTCCATTGACATTGTTACGTATATTTGATTTAATTTAATTGTTTGTAAGTTTTAAAATATTTTTATTTTTCATTTCACTACATTTCAAAGTAATGTAATTTTGTTTACTAGGAATTTGCTATTTTGCAGAACATTCAGGGTTTTTTTTCTTCTGTTTTTGACCTAGTTTCTGGCCTTGATTCAGAAAACACTGAGACAAGTAAATAACTTTCTATTTTTATTTTATTCTCGGAGTAAAATGGATGGTTTTTATCAAGATCATCCTGGGAGTACGTGATTTTAGATGTAAACAGCCTCCATTTCGCAATTCTGGGTTTTCCGAAATTGCGGCATAGTTAGATTTAATAGTGATGTTTAGAGAGATATTTCTCAGTTTGGGGCTTTTATCTTGGAAACTGAAAGTGTTTGGTTGTGACCAGTTTGGAGGCACATTTTAATTTTTATTCAAATTATTTGGATTCTAGAAGATTAATTATTTTACCTGGAAATATTTGAGTGCTCAGACAGATTTCTTGGACAAAGACATTTCTTTAAATTTTATTTGGAATTCAAACAACGGAATAATATTTTCTGTGGTTCACAAAGAACTGTAAGCACGTCAGCGCTATACTGACTACAGTATACGTCGTCACCTTCCATTTTGGATTTTTTTCGGTACTCGAACTTGAATTCATTAGAACATTTCATTACTTGGACTTCTAAAATTTAATTCGTGGATTATTCTTATATTATTTTTGGATTTGATTCCTAAAACCGTAAGTCTTATTTTTCATTTTTACAATGTTTTCACAGGGAAATAAATTATTTGTTGAATTTTTCAAAGGTTGTTGTTCTTTTTCACTCATTCTTTTGTTACTGTTTATTGGAGCCTAAAAACGTAACATAAGAAAATGGGTCGGTCGTCCTCAGGAGATTTGAACTTTGGCTAAAATATTTCAGAAAACTTTGTTGTTTTTTTCAAATTTAAATTCCCCTAGTTTTTGAAATCTTTTAAAACTTCCAAGTATTCTTTTACAATTTTGAAATCTTTTCTACAATATCATGTAAAGTAGACAATTTTTTGAATTTTACTCAGGAGTGGTTGGAAATTTTGAAAATGGAGGTACACCTAAAAGGGTTGGAATTAGAGATAAGACAGGTTCAGTGACAGATAGAAAAGATACAAATGGTAAGAGAGATAGAAGTAAGACGCATTAAGTTTCAGAAAGAGAGAGATGAAAGACAAATGCAATTTCAGAAAGATATCGAAGAAAGACGAGTCGAGTTGCAAACAGAGAGTGAGCAGAGAGAAAGACAAATGCAGTTACAAAAGGAAGAAAAAGAAAGATAGAGGCAAATGCAAGGGGAAAAGGATGAAAGGAAATTTCAAATTCGGTTAAAAGAATTAGAGTTTGCAAAAGGAAAACACTCCCCTACTTTTGATGTTTTAAGAAATATTAAGTTAGTACCTCCTTTTCTGGAAGAAGAAGTTGACAGATATTTTCCTTATTTTGAAAACATTGCTGAGAGTTTTAAGTGGCCAAGAGAGTACTGGACTATATTATTACAATGTGTACTTATTGGTAAAGCTAGTGATATTTACCGTTCACTGTCAGTTCACCAAAAGTGGTGACTATAATGTGGTTAAGGAATGCATCTTAAGGGGTTATGAGTTAGTCCCTGAAGCTTATCGGCAAAAATTCAGAAACTATAAAAGAGAAGCTGGGCAAACTCATGTCGAATTTGCTAGAGAAAAAGAGCAGTTATTTGATGGATGGTGCTTAGCCAAAAAACGTTGATCAAGGATATGAGAGTCTCAAACAACTTGAAGATTTTAAGAACTGTATCCATACTGACATTAAGACTTATCGTTAGGAGTATAAGGTCAAACCTTTGGAAAATGCTGCTCGTACAGTCTGATGTGTATTCTTATTCGTACAGTCTTCTGGTAGAAAAGTATTTCAGCTTAATACATCCCTTCTAAATCTCAGACTGGCACAACTTCTAGAAATCAAGCTACGGATAAGCTTGAACAAAGATTCTTGTCTCTTCCTACGTGTACCTATTGCAAGAAGGAAGGACACGTTATTTCTGATTGCTACAAATTGAAAAATAGGCATCAGAATAAAGACAGACCTATTCCAAATGCTCTTATTTCTAAGAGATCAAGGTCACGGTATTGTATTGAAAGCAATACATTTGTTGGGTATAATATACCCCAGTCTGATTTTATTATGGAGACTTATGCATCATTCATGTCCAAGGGTTCTATATCACTCGTTGGTGATTTGGCCAATCCTGTCCCTATTAATAGTTTAATGGACACAGGAGCTTCTCATAGTCTTTTATTATCAGGTTCTTGCCTTTTTCTGAGAAGCCTTCTTCTAATGAGAGTGTTCTTTTTCAGGGAGTAGAGTGCGGCTTTGTTAATGTTCCTCTCCATTGTATCAGTTTGTCATCAGACTTTGTCTCAGGACCCGTGACAGTCGGAACACTGTCTGCTTTACCAGTTGGGGGTATTCGTTTATTACTAGGCAACTACCTAGCTGGACACAAGGTTGTGGTTAATCCACTTGTAACTTACAAGCCTTGATTGGATCAGAATGTCGATCCAATTCAAAAAAGGATTCCCTGATTTATTCCCATCTTGTGGAATTACCAGAGATATGGCAAAGAAAGCTGTTGAGAATGATGTTGAAAAGGAAAGTATTCTTTTAGCTGATACATGTATGGGTCAGGCTTTTGATGAGGTCACTTCCACTCCTTGTTTGGATCAATTAGAAGGTACTGATCACATTGATCCTCTTTTAACTACTCATTCCCTTTAGTTTAATCAAAGTGACAAACGACAATCACTCGTCGTCGAACAGGAAAAAGATCCTGAGATCTCCTGTTTGTTTCAATGGGTCATTGGTGAAAGTAAAGCCATGTAAGTTCCTGTCTGTTTTTTCATTAAAAATGGAATTCTTATGAGACAATGGAGACCTCCCGAGGTACCTGTTGGTGATGAGTGGTCAGTGAACTATCAAACTGTAGTTCCAAAACCTTTCAGGCAGGAAATACTTAGTCTGGCCCGTGAAACTCCTTTGACTAGTCATTTATGGATTACTGAGACTTATCACAAGGTCTTGACTCACTTTTATTGTCCAAAAATTAAACGTGGTGTTGGTAACTACTGCAGATCTTGTCATACTTGTCAAATAGTAGGAAAACCCAATCAGAAAATTCACGAGGCTCATCTACAACCTATTCCAGCCTTTGACGAACCATTTAGTAGAATTATAGTACATTGTGTTGGTCCCTTACCTAAAACCAAGTCAGATAACCAATACTTGTTGACCATTATGTCTGTGTCAACAAGGTTTCCAGAGGCTATTCCTTTGAGGAATATAAAATCTAAAATAAATAGTAAAAGCTTTGATAAAAGATTTTATTCAATTTGGCCTTCTCAAATTTGTCCGATCGGGTCAAGAGTTAAATTTAGGTCCGGAACATACCAGCCTATTATGCTTGAATTTGGCATTCGGCAGTTCAAGTTAAAAGTGAAATTATGGTTTGACAGAACTACAATGGAGTGAACTTTTGAGTATGGTAATAGAGTTCTGTCTCTCTTACTCCTTCTTCAAAATTTTCTTCAGATTAGATATTACGGCCCTTACAAAGTTATGAAAAAAATGAATGAGTTAAATTATAATGATAGTGCTCCTGGGATCTAAATAAATTATAGGAGTACCAATATATTGAACGAGATAGCCAGGTTAAACATGCAATCAATTTAATTGAAGGAATATCACCGAATTCTACTGATATTGGAATTCAGAAATTATGAAAGATCTGGACCAGAAACGTTCACATTTGCAAGAGCAAGAAATAAATGAACTTATTATTTGAATATGAGCACTTATTTCCAGATGTTCCTACAAGAAGAAATAAAGTTTTCTATGACGTTGAAATTGTAAATTCCAAACCTGTCAAACAACACCCGTACAGGATGAACCCTCTCAAACAGGAATACTTGAAAAAGGAAATTCACTTTTTGCTGGAGAATGATTTCATAGAGCCCAGTAAAAGTGTCTGGAGTTCACCATGCATACTTGTTCCAAAACCAGATAAAACTTTCCGTACGGTCACTGATTATAGGAAGGTGAATAGTGTGACAAAGACAGATTTATTTCCATTACGAAGAATCGAAGATTGTATTGATAAGATCGGAAATAACAAGTATATATCCAAATTTGACCTTCTGAAAGGAGTTTGGCAAATTCCACTAACGGAAAGACCAAAGGAAATTTCGGTATTTGTGACCCCAGATGGACTTTATCAGTATAATGCCATTTGGGATAAAAGGGTCGCCAAGTACTTTTCAAAGTCTCATGAATATGATTACCTCTGGTCTAGACAATTGTGATGCTTGCATTGACGATATCATCATCTACAGCGGCACCTGGAAAGAACATTTAGCAACAATTTGAAAATTCTTTGACAGACTCACAGATGCAAGTGTGATAATTAATTTATCCAAAAGTAAGTTCTGTCGTGTTAGTGTAACTTTTCTAGGACATATCGTTGTACATGAACAAATTAAACCAACAGATGCTAAGGTCAAGGCTATCTCTGAATTCCCTGTTCCTGTTAATAAAAAGCAACTGATGCGATTTTTAGGTACGGCTGGATACTATCGAAGATTTTTTTCCAATTTTTCTATAATTGCTGAGCCCCTGACAAATTTATTGAGTAAGAAAAACAAGTTCCTTTGGACTGAAAAATGTCAGGAGGCTTTTGACAAGTTGAAAGTCATGCCAGTTTTTACAGCTCCAGATTTTAGCCAATTATTTAAATTGTCTGTTGATGCAAGTGATTTTGGGGTTGGAGCAGTTTTGATTCAAGAAGACAAAAATGGTATTGATCATCCAGTGTGCTGTTTTTCTAAGAAATTAAATAAATATAAAAAAATTATTAAGCAATCAAGAAGGAATGTTTGTCTTTGATATTTGCATTACAACAGCTTGAAGTTTACAATAGTTCAGCTCCTTCTTCGATTTTTATGTTTACTGAAAAAAAACCATACTTTCATCGGCAACATGAAAAATAAAAATCAAAGGTTATTAAGGTTGAGTTTGTTATTGCAGGAATATACTATTGACATCTGGTACATCAAGGGGAAAGATAATTTAATAGCAGATTCATTTTCCTGTGTATATAAATGTATCATTTCATGTACATTTTGTATAATTTAGAAGAATATTTTTAACCTCATGTATAATTAATATATGGTACAAAGAAAGCTTTATCAAATAATCTTTCTTTTCTTTATAGGGGAGGTGTTACGCATATTTGATTTAATTTAATTGTTTGTAAGTTTAAAAAATAATTAATTTCATTACATGTCAAAGTAATGTAATTTTGTTGTTTTTTAGGAATTTGATAATTTCCAGAAAATTCAGTTTGACCTGGCTCTTTTCATAAACACCTAATAATAGAAACAGTTTTATATTTTTTACTTAGTTTCCGATCTTCATTCAGAAATCACTGAGACGGGTAACAAACTTTCTATTTTATTTTATTCTTGGAGTAAAATGATTGGTTTTTATCAAGGTCATTCTGTGAGTACGTGATTTTACATGTAAACAGCCTCTATTTTGCGATTCTGGGTTTTCCGAAGTTGCTCATTAGTGAGATTTAATATTGATATTTCTCAGTTTCAGCTTTTATCTTGGACAATGGAAAGCATTTGGTTATGACCAGTTTAAAGTTACATTTTAATTTTTATTCAAATTATTTAGATGCTAAAAGATTAATTTTTTTCCTGGTAATATTTGAGTACTCATACAGAACTCTGGGACAAAGATATTTCATTAAACTTTATTCGGAATTCAAACACCGGAATATTATTTTCTGTGGTTCACAAAGAGATGTAAACACATCAGCGCTATACTGGCTACAGTATACGTCCTCGTCTTCCATTTTAGATTTTTCATCGGGACTCGAACTTGAATTAATTAGAACGTTTCATTACTTAGACTTCTGAAAGTTGATTCGTGGATTATTCTTGGATTAGTTTTGGATTTGATTCTTAAAACCGTAAGTTCTTATTTTTTAATTTTACATTGTTTTTCCAGGGAAATAAATCATTTGTTGAATTTTTCAAAGGTTAATGTTTTCACTCTTTCTTTGATTACGGTTTATTAGAGCCTAAACAGGTAACATGAGAACATGATGCCATGACATCTACTCCAAATTGTTCATCGACTGGGAACCTGTGTCAAACTTTTCTCGAGGGTAAATACTGATACACCTTTTGACGAAATGTGAATTGAACTGTCGGATTTTTTGACTTATCATTTAATATAGCATCTGTGGATTAGAATATGGTAGAATTTTATGTATTTATCCATCATCTTTTGATAATAATAAAAAATATTTATAAAAATATTATTCAGCATGAGTATTGGTGTTTATACTCCGTTCTAGTGATCATTTCGTTTGCAGCAAAAACGAATTTCTATTACTTTATACTGATGGAATTCTGGAAGCACTGAAAAAGGGAATGATTTAATAAATAATTGTGTAAGCTAACTTAATGATATTGTGGCTTTGTAAAAATGTTTAGAAATGACCGAGCAATGGGACACTAAAATAGCAATAATCGAACGTCAAAAAATAAAATATAAACTAATGATAGAGAGAAAATTAAAAAAGGCTAGAAAACAATGACTAAAAAAGCACATATCCAAATTTAAATAATTAACAATTAAAACGGTTTGGAGAAAAAATTACATTTTTTAAAAATTGGGTATGGTATACTAAATCTATTGATTTCTGAGTACATTAAATTTCTTTCGAAGGGAATTTTACATTAAAAACTGTAATAAACATTAAAACCACTGTGTCTCAAATTGCAACGTGGGTAATAATTACGTTTAAATCGTTCTTAATAAGGAATAATTGTCAACACGGTATCGAACAGCTTCGTTTCACTGACTAGTTGTTAAATCAGTATTTCACTATTCACCTAGATACAAGCAGCTGACATGAAAAATTACCGACCTTTGTGCTGTCCCCTTTCCATTGTCAATGTAAAACCATCATATCCATTGCCTTTCAATATGATATGATCTTATCACTGGTGGAATAAATAACACACCCATGATGCTCTGGAGATAGGCAATCGATAATGATAGTTTTCTGAGGTACTATTTAAATACTATCAACCACAGTCTTTACAAAGAGAGTGTTGATTTCATCCTCCAATGCTGGCACAGTTTTACCATTTATATATAAATCACTGTACACCAACAACAACAAAAAAAATTAAAAAATGCAAACTCGTTCAATGTAATTGGTTACTTTTCTATTGCTTTAGGAACTTTTTAAAATTCCATCAACTTATTATTCATTTTATCTGCTTTGTGTGTCTCCTCAATACTAAAGCTCGGACGACACATATAATAAATGCATTTAAACCCATAATTATGGACCAAGGGTTGTACTCCGCACCTTGTTGCATCTCTCTGCCTGGTTACACTGATATCATCCGCTCACGATACGACCTTTCAAATCGTATCATTTCTTTTATTAATTCAAATATTTCCTACCCCTGGATTAGTATAATTGTCCAAATTAGCTTTTGAACTTCTTCTTTAATTATACCGACACAATAAGCTTAAGTACATTCTTTTCATCCAATTGTTTTGGCTTGAAAATATAGTTAAGTCTGTTGATAGGAGTTAGTCTTGTAGTAATTTAATGTGAAAGAGGCGTTGACTTCATCACATTCCAGACCTGTTACTGTCTATGGGTGATATAAGAAGAATCCTAAGCATGCACTTCAATTTATTTTAACATCTATATATTTGACTCGTCCTGTCAAGATAAGTACAATTTTGACTTGTCCTGTAAAGATAAGTACATTCTTGACTGAATGCTCTAAGTATGCCAGTTTATATCGCAAGTAAATTAACAAGAGATAGTCTTAGCACTAATTTTTTTCTATTGCAAGAAAATGTTATGATAGTCATTTCAAAACAGAAAGTGCCTAATATAAATCTGTTAGCAAACGGACTCATTGCACATGCTGCCATATAATCACATTATGTCAAATGAGATAAGTATGGTTTAATCATTTCCAAATATAATAACTTTATCACACATGTCTTTATAAAATATTATCATCAAGTTCTTTGCTAGCGAAATTTTGACGTCGTCTGACATACGGAGAAAAGTTGTTATCATATAATCACTTCCTAACAGAATTATATTCTGAGACAATTATTAGACAGATAGAGAAACAAGATTATTATGCAATAACTTTGAAACGAATTCTGCTGTAAGAGTTACTAGATAAACACAATTATTATGCAATCACTTTCATAAATATTTCAGACATACCAAGAGAAAATGATTTGAAAAATCCCTTCGTAACAAAATCGTCTTATCAGACAGAACCAGATAAGAAATTATCAAATTATTCGTGACGAAAGGAAATTCCATTATACAAAGATGGTGAACCACTATTACCATATACTCCCTTCCAAAATGACATCCGGGTATCGGACACACCAATGCAAAATTTATGTTACAGACCATCCCATACAGATTGTAGTAACAGGCAGACCGACAGAAAAAATATTGCCATAAATTCGTTTCCAAATAGAAGTCAGCTATCTGACAGACCTCCCAAAACAATATCATGCAATCACTCCCAAAACTAAAGTACATAAACAGACAGACCAAGAGAGATAATTAGCTTAAAATCACTTCCTTAAGTGATTTTTTGTCCTTGTGAATATATTGGTCTGCCATTAAATTTCTGTTTTCAATAAAAATCGTGAATAATGTGATGCATGGATATCACATTTTCTGATTTCCCAGCATTTGTTTGTCAAATTCTTTTCAGGATATTTTATCAAATTCAGTAACTCCTTATTTCATCATTCTGTCCTTTACCCAATCTGCCATGGAATCTCACTATGCTTAACCATCATCAGCATAACATCCATCCACGTGATCCTGTCATTTCCTCTCTAACATTCTGTTATTTCTCCAGCACACACATAGCACCGCCGCTCATGAACAAAACCATTTCTCCATCATTTAATTTCTTCTATCACCGAATAACTGGAATTTGCAAACCTGTTACATCAAAAACTTGACACATAAGCGTTGTATTAATAACAATAAGAATTGATGACTTAGTAAAGCAAGTGATCTTTAAAAGCTTTACAACATTAGTTAACACAAAAGGACAGATATATAACAATGAGTAGAAGAAAACAATATTGACAACAAAAAAGTCAGACACCGGAAATTGAACATAGACTTGTCATATAATAAGCCTTGAATGCTAACGGTGCAAATCATTATATTGGTACGTCTGCATATTGGTACGTCTGCATAGTGGTTGAAGACTTTGCTTTGTTTCCAATATTTGTATGTGATTATACTGGTAGTAACTTTGATCCGAGTTCTGTGGCATCAACGTAATGTTCCACCAAAGTGGCTGGTGCTAGTGCTGACAATACAAAAGATGCAGTTCATTCAATGATACCAAGTAATATAGACTTTCTATTGATATAATTTAGGCCGATTCCGGAGCTGGAGTTGTCACTGGATATTTACTTCCTGCTGTTATAACTAACTTTGAAGGTAGACCAGCCAAGACCGTACATATAGTTGAACTTTTGCGAAATGTAGATTAACTATGAGATTTTTAAAAGAGCCAGGACATAAAATTTGTGAATTCAATAAGCAACTTATGAAAAAAGTATGCTTTTCACCCATCTGTTCAAGTGTACAGTCAGAAACAACATGTACTTATGCATCCAAGCACATGACAAACGGCTGTAACCAAGAAAACAATTTTGTAGCCACATTTCAACAGAAAAAGCCCCACAAAAAACAACAACAAAAATAATAATTTCAGGGGAAAGTAAGTCCATAAAACCTTTATCATCCCGAAACTAACAGCTATCGTATCACTTCATTTCTTTGTCTATATTCTTAGAGACACACAAGTAGATGACATGTTTGTGTGAAAAGTACGCAAGGCTGCTGTTAATATGCTTAGTTTGCAATACCAAGTGTCGCCATCACTTTTGAAGGAATCATTGCTTGGGACGATTTCAGATTTATCTGAAGTTATCATGCACATATGATTTAGTTGTATAATTACAGAGATAAATAAAACTAAATAATGAAATCTTATGAAGTGTACAAAATGTCTCATATCTATCTCTCTCTCTCTGTGCAGAAAAATAAGTGTAGAGCTATTTTCCTTGCATCAGTTTTCATCATTTTGTAATCAGACACCGGAAATTGAACATAAACTTGTCATATAATAAGCCTTGAATGCTAACGGTGCAAATCATTATATTGGTACGTCTGCATAGTGGTTGAAGACTTTGGTTTGTTTCCAATATTTGCATGTGATTATAATGGTTTCTGCAGCATGAGGTAGTAACTTTGATCCGAGTTCTTGGCATCAACGTAATGTTCCACCAAAGTGGCTGGTGCTAGTGCTGAAAATACAAAAGAGGCAATTCAACAATGATACCAAGTAATATAGACTTTCTATTGATAAGATTTTAGGCCGATTACGGAATTGTGAACGGATATTTACTTTTTGCTGCTATAACTAACTTTAAAGGTAGACCAGCCAAGACCGTACATATTGTTGAACTTTTCAAAAAAGTAGATTAACTATGAGATTTTTAAAAGAGCCAGGACACAAAATTTGTGAAACCAATAAGCAAATTGAAATAGCCTGTTTTTCACCCATCTGTTCAAGTGGACAGTCAGAAACAACATTTACTTATGTATCTAAGCACATGATAATCGGTTGTAACCAATAAAAAAATTTGTACCCATTTTTCAGCAGAAAAAAAAACAAAATACAAAAAATAATCCCAAGGGAAAGTTAGTCCATAAAACCTTTATCATTCCGAAACTAACAGCTATCGTATAAATTCATTTCTTTTTCTCTATTCGTAGAGATACACAAATAGATGACATGTTTGTGTGTGGAAAGTACGCAAAGCTGCTGTTAATATGCTTAGTTTGCAATACCCGGTGTCGCTATCACTGTTGAAGGAAGCATTGTTTGGCAAGATTTCAGATTTATCTGAAGTCGTCATGCACACATCATTTAGTTGTATAATTAAAGAAATAAATAAAACTAAATAATGAAATCTTATGCAGTGTACAAAATGTTTGAGATCTCTCTCTCTCTCTCTGTGCAGAAAAATAAGTGTAGAACTATTTTCCTTGCATCAGTTTTCATCATTTTGTAATCATACAGACTTCCTCAAATGATTTCCTTTTGACTTTCCAGCTCTCTAGTAATTCCCATTCCCTATCACTCAAGAATGATGACGCTGTAGTAGCTATACATTTTTAAGGGTTAAAATTGACTAAGGTTTTTCTTTACTGTTGAATCGATTTGATAACAAAAACATTCTGTACATGCTGGAATATCATCCTTGTTGAAAGTGGTAAATTCAAAATCTCTTTGCATTATTCTGATAAGAAGTACAAACAAAACGTGCATTATTATTATTATTATTTACCTTCAGCAAATCAGAGTATTTTACTTTTTTTCTTACAGCTTTCTATGCCTATACCATATTTGGTAATAATATAAATATATCTTTGTTGCAAACCTGCATTATTACCTCCTTTATTGTTAATGAATGGTTACCTCTTCACAATGTAGAAACGTTAAGTAAATGAGTCCAGTAATCGAAAATTTTCCCGTAGATGTCTAAGCCACATTTCTCGTAGGTTTGCACATTTGTTTTAAATCCTATCTAGGACATGCTAGAGTCTATGAAAAGAACGAGTTGATCGAGCTAGCAAGACGCAAAATCATCTTCAACTAAGCATTAAATGAAGAAAATGTTCATTCAGCACTTGATGGGAATGGAATTCGTTGCCTCGGGTTTGACTTGGTAATTAATTTTGATAGGAAATTAAAGGAATTATAGCTTAAACAACGAGCTAGCAAGACGCAAAATCATCTGCAACTAAGCATTAAATAAAAAATAAGACTGAATTGGACTTAAGAAAGCGTAGCATCAGAAGGACATGATGAAAATGCAAATTCAGAGAGAGAAAAGGGTGTGGCAGAAAGAAAGAGAAAAATAAGAGAAGCAAATTAAATGGCCGAGAGACTCGGAAAAAGAGGAGCTGTAATTACAAATGTACTATATACATGTGTGTGTGTGTGTGTGTGTGTGTGTGTGTGTGTGTGTGTGTGTGTGTAGATACATGCATACATGTATGTATATAAAATCGACGTTATCTATGTCACGAAATGGTGTAAATGTTGTTAATTAAATACATGTACTCGGGTTTCGTTTCTTTTCGATGTACAACGATACCCGAGGGTGATTATATTAGGGTCTATTGTATTTCGAAATCTTGAGTACGATTCGTCCTATGCCACACGTGCAAGCTGCCTTCGATAAGGAATAACGAAAATTCTAAAGGTATAAATACGTTACTACATGTAAAGGACCTTTACAATACTAATGGTTTTGTCAGCAAGCGGCCTGCTAAAAGGATTCGCACAACTCCAGCTGTAGGGGTAAGTAATTTTGGGGTTTTAAGTGATAACTAGTGTATTACCATATTTACCTTTGCATGTTTGTTATATAGTTTCCTTTATACAGCATAATGCGTGCATTTCTTTTTATTCTTCTTGCAACGTAGGACAGGATTTATGTTGGTAATGTAAAGCTACATTATTTTTATAAAGAATATTTACTATTGTCTTATCGAGCAGGGTTAGGTTACTATTGAACCGGTTTTGTAATTGCCATAATAATATAATCTTTATAACTTACCATGTATAACGTCCTTACGTTATGTCTGTATCAAGTTTAGTACACTGTATCGGGTATATTTTCAGCTGTGTTTTTGAGGGTAGGAATATCCGGGGTGTCCGGTGTTGTCAGAGGGTAGGAATATCCGGGGTGTCCGGTGTTCGAGTGCAGAAACGTCCGTTTGTCCGGAGCGTTTAAGGTGCCGGAGTGTCCAGAGTGACTAAGGTGACCCAGCTGTAGAGCCGTCAAAGGACCAGGGGGTCCGGAGGGTCTAATATTTCAAGTGTCCGGAGGGTCTAATATTCAAGTGATCATAGTATTCCGAGGGTCCGGAGTCTATAGCAGTTGTGAAATTGATTCGGATGAGCTGTGGAGCGGATATGGTGCACGGGTGACGGAGTGCATCTACACATATGTATTTTATTAGCTGCATGCTAATTTTGGGTTAGTAAGACCCAGTGTATTATTCAGGACTGGAAGGATAGATTGTATATCCGTCCTTGTGTTTAGTGACATAATTTCGCTACCTGAGCGAATACATTTTTTACTATGTGTAAAGACTTGCATCGTTTACTATTTGAGTGAACTATATTCATCTTTCCATTATTGAATCATTTGTGAAATCATTTATCCTGTGTTTTAGGGTTACTGAACTAATTTATTTGTATATTTTTTCCATCTTTGAAACTGTGCGTTTTTATGTTAAATAGATCCAATATTTGGATTATAAATACGCACACATCTTCATAATCCACTATTCATATAAATCGCCACATTAAACCATATATCGGTGTCGTCAAAACGTGTTCTGTTGTTAATCCGAAATATCCCACCCGGTTATCTTGTTACAATCTACTGTTGAACAGTAATTCTCAGATATATAACAAACAGATACGAGTGTATACAATCGAAGGTTATAATATGTAATATAATTATCGGCCAGGCTTTAAACATTTCCTTGTTAAATGCAGGTAGACATAGCATGGCGTAAAACTTTACATAATTTCTATATGTTAATACACTGCTTCATACGGAGCGTATGATTGTTTACCTTTTATCATTGTTTGACTGGTTTGACACCTTGGTTTTAAATGTGTGAATTCAATATTAGCTATAAATGTGCGAAGTCAGTGTTAGCTATACAAGTTTGAAGTACATTTTCCCTATAAATACGTGTTCACACACATGTGTAAGATGGCATTATGGCCAGTTACAACACTTGCAAGATGTTAGACAGAGGCGTATTTGGAAATAGTCATTACTCAAGTCGACATTTTCATTGTTGATCAAGATTCGACAATTAAGAAAAATACAATTCCTGAGAAGTATACTTCCAATTTGATTTGACCATACTTGTCTGGATTTTCAGCTCCCGATATCTCAGCACATATTCATGTAGTCAGACCTACCAAATGCATCCATTGAGCTATGACCAATAACATGAAGTCCAGTTGTGATTTTTTTTCTTCTATTTTATTAAGTTAATGCTTATGAAATTTATACAAACAACACCTAGTTGATGGGACCATAAAATGACAAGGTGAAACAAGCTATGACTATATTATTATTATTATTATTATTATTATTATTATTATTAAAACCAATATTTCAAAATACTCCAGCGACTATACATGGAACTAGAAAAATAAAATCTTCAAAGCAATTTCTGCACGTGACAAATCTGGAAAATGTTGCTGAACCTAAATTCATTATATGCTGACACTGCACAGTTGTTGTTGAACATAAATTAATTACGTTGCAACACTGTACAATAGTTGTTGACCCTAAATTCATTCCGTGGTAGCAATGTACAATAGTTGCTGAACCAAAACTCATTACTTTCTAACACATTGAAAAGTTATTGTACATAATTCATTTCGTGGTGACATTGGACAATAGTTGTGATACCTAAATTAATTACGTGGTAACACTGTACAATAGTTGTTGAACCTAACGTCATTACGTGATGACACTGTATACACAGTTGTTAAACCTGTAACATTGTAAGTAGTTACTGAACCTTAATTCATTACATGGCAAAGCTGGAAATGGTTGTTGAACCTAAATTAAGTACGTGGTAACACTGTACAACAGTTGTTGAACCTAAATTCATTAGGTAGTAGCACTGTACAATAGTTGATGGACCTAAATGTATTACGTGGTATCACTGTACAATAGTTATTGAAGCCAACTTCGTTGAACCTAAATTCATTACCTGGTGACACTTTAGAAATAGTTGTTAAACCATAGTTCATTACGTGGTACACTGCAAGTAGTTGCTGAAACTAAATTCATTAAGGGGCAAATCTGGAAATATTTGCTGAACCTAAATTCATTATGTGTCAAAATTGGAAATGGTTGTTGAACCTAAATTCATTACGTGATAACACTGAATCATATATGTTGAACCTAAATTCATTGAACCTGAATTCATTACCTGGTGAAACTGCAGAAATAGTTATTGACCTAAATTCATTACGTGGTAACTGTAAATAGTTGCTAAACCTAAATGCATTACGTGGGAAATCTGGAAATGTTTGCTGAGCCTAAATTCATTCCGTGGTGACACTGTATAGTAGTTGCTGAAACTAAATTCATTACCTGCTAACACGGCAAATAGTTGTTGAACCTAAATTCATTACGGGGGAAATCTGACAATAGCTGTGGAAACTAAAATCTTTACATGGTAACATTGTACAATAGTTGTTGAATTTAAATTCATTACGTCGTAACACTGTAACAATAGTTGTGGAACCTAAATTTATTACGTCGCAACACTGTACAATAGTTGTTAAACCTTAGTTCATTACGTGGTAACATTGTAAATAGTTGAGCCTAAATTCATTACGTGATAACACTGAACAATAGTTGTCGAACCTAAATTCGTTTAACCTAAATTTATTACCTGATGACGCAGTACAAATAGTTGGCGAAAATAAATTCATTACGTAGTAACACTGTAAATATTTGAATAACCTAAATTCATTACTTGGCAAAACTGGAAATAATTGTTGAACCTAAATTCATTACGTGTTAACACCGGAAAAAGTTGCTGAACCTAAATTCAATTCGTTGTGACACTGTAAAAAAGATGTTGAACCTAAATTCATTATGTTGAAACAATGTAGACTAGCTGTGGGACCTAAATTCATTGCGTGAAAACACTACAATAGTTGCTGACCCACAATTCACTTTTTGTGTGTGATGTGACTGGCCAGTGCATTGTCAACGTAGATTCAGAAAGATACCTTGCTGATTAATATCTAGGGAATTATCTGAATGGAGTAATATGAATGCACTGTTATTAAAGTTACGTACTTTCTTACACCTACACAATAGATGATGGTATAGATTGAATGCTTTCTAGCCCAACCTAGGAAGATCATCGAAAGATTTTATTTTAAAATGTTACACTTAGTTCTTTATATTTAAAGATATGAAGTACTTGGACAAGTGTCTCTTTTGTTTTTTATGGTTAATTTCAAATCGTGGGACATGTTTCATTTTATATCTTTATTTTCAACGTTTATACCTCTCTTTCGGCAGCGAGTAGCTATGCTTATTGTATAAATCAGTGCCTTTGCTTAGTGTATCAATCGGCACATAGTAACTTCTTTGTATATCACTCAGTAGAGATTACCCTTGCTTAGTGTATCACTCGGAAGAGGGCACCTTTGCTTAGTGTATCACTCGGTACAGAGTACCTTTGCTTAGTGCATCACTCGGTTGAGAGTACATTTGCTTAGTTTAAGAGAGAACCTTTGCTAAGTGTATCACTCTGTAAAGAGTAACTTCGCTTAGTGTATCACTCGATAAGCTACATTTGCTTAGTGAATCACACAATGACTTGGTCTTAGCTTCTATCCATTGTTTAAGATACGTGATGTTCTTTGACAAATAGCTGGTCGATAGGTCAATAACGATGCAAAGGTCATCACTGACAACTATGGTCTGTTTTATTTCAACAAGAATAGGGAGCACAGACTGCATAAAATAAAAAGTCTGCACGCTCAGATTGACGAAGTCAAAGACAGCAAGTTCATACACGAAATGTCATGGACATCCATTATGTTATTCACGATATTTTATTTTACTGTCCTGAAGAAAGAGTTAATACAAATGCTTACAATATTGTCCATACTCATATAATTTTCAATGGACTGATCGAAACTCGAGTTCAGGGACGTGTCAAAATTTGCTTTTCCCATTTTGTTATCTGCCATGACTGATCTAAGTAGGTAATGAAAATCAGTCTGTGAAATAATATAATTAATGACAAGGTCGTATAAACTGTACAGAAATGTAAAAATGTATAATAGCATCGGTTGGTCATCACCATTTATACAAAGAAATACTTGCAGATTTAGCGAAAATAGTGGAGCTATCAATCCGTGATGAGTAGTGTACCCATAAATGTCTAATATTTTCCAGAGAATGTGTGAAAGCTGTCCTGTGTGCATGTGGTAGAGCTGTACTGTGATTGTCTGATCTAAAGCTGTTCTGTGTTTGTATGTTCTAAAGCTGTATTGTGTATGTTCTAAAGCTGTACTGCGATTGTGTGTTCTACAGCTGTATTGTGTTCGTATGTGTTAAAGCTGTCCTGTTTTTTTATCTGCTCAAACTGTATTTCGTTTGCATGTGCCAAACGTTGACCTGTGTTTGTATGTGGTAATGTGCTATAGCTCTATTGTGTTTGCATGTGTTAAAGCTGTCCTGTGATCATTTGTGCTAAATCTGTCCTGTGTTTGTATGTGCTAAAGTTGCAATCTGTTTGTGTGTGCTAAAGCGCTCCTGTGTTTGCATGTGCTAAACCTGTATTTATATGTGGTAAATTGGTCTAGTTTTTGTATGCACTAAAGTTGTCACATGCTTGTATGTACTAAAGCTGTCATGTGTTTATATGTGCTAAGGCTGTTGTATGTTTTAAGTGCAAAGTAGATTAATAATGTTGGAACATTGCGTGACGCTAACCTGTATACGAACATCTTTATTTAATGGTAACTCACTTAGATCTCAGTGTAATTAAAGTGAGTATCCTAATCAACGGATACGATGAACCCTATCAGATGGATAGATCAAATCATAATAGAGGTATATCAGTTTATTGCATGGAGTCATTATTATCTCATTGAAGAACCGACCTTGAATCACAAAGCGATGACATCATTTGGGTGGAAGCCATCCTGAAAACCATGTAAATGCTAGTCGGCACTATATATCGCCCTAAACATTCGGATACACTATTGTGGTCTAGGCTTGAACGAACTCTTAGTGTAGTGTTAGATGGCACACCACATATTATCTTTTGTGACTGGACTGTAAATTTCCTAAAGTTGTTACCATCTGTTGTCTGTTTTATTAACCGTGTTAACATCTGTCTCTAACGTATTACCCGCATATAACCTGTTTGACATATTTACTGAGCCGATTCGAATATGACAGATTAGAAGCTCTCTCTCGGATCCAGTAATTCTAAGAGGGCCGCACGCATGTGATTGACTCGCTGTAGACCCTATTGAAACTACTATCAGTGAACATGATTCCACCTTTGATGTAATAGATACACCCGTTAAGGTCAGTTGTACTTTTAAGAGATATCTTTGGATTTACAAAGCGGCAAAGTTTGGATAGATTATGTGAGTTTGTTATTACAAAAATGGACTGAACTGTTTCCTGACGGTATAAATGTTGATCCGAACTTGAAGGACATATTGATACAATAACACTGGTCAACAGTGAAATCATTACTGACTTGAAAAGGCCCTAATCTGTAGTATTTTGGTGTGCCGAACACGAATATAACCGTGAAAAATTTGTATTGGCTCTCGTTTTGAAGATATTCATATACCTCATTTTCTATGTTTCACTGTGTAAATTTCTCCAGTAGGACTGCAGCAACATCCGGAATAATGATGTAACATTGCATAATACCATCATGCTCACATCATCCACAGTTGATTGCATCATTTTCTGATGCAATGCAATACTAATGCCATACGGCTGCTGAAGTAAGTTGACGTCAGCAGTGTACTATACATGTGTAGGCCTATTATACTAATGCCAGGCGGCTGCTGAAGCTGACGTAAGCAGTGTACTATATAAAGCCCAATCAGATAGGTTCAGCATTTAAAATATTTTAGACGTTGTGCGAGACAGTTCAAGCTACTGTTACATAAAACTTATTATTTTATCCATTTACGTACAATAAAGAACAGTAATGCCTCGAAAGTGTGTTAATACCACGGACAATTTTTGCTATATTTGTGGGGAAGTGACATTTGCCAACCAGAAGAAAAGTATCAATTCTCAAGTGAAGAAGGCATATCATCTTTACTTCGGATGCAAGGTTGGTGACCAAGACAAGCCTTGGGCTCCGCATATATGCTGTGCTACATGTACAACACAGCTTTCACAGTGGTTGAATTGCAAAAGGTCATCAATGCCGTTTGCAGTCCCAATGGTGTGGAGAGAGCCAAGCAACCACCTAAATGACTGTTACTTCTGCTTGGTTCCTCCTCTTTCCGGCGGAATAACGAAGCGAAAGAAGTCGAGAATAGTCTACCCAAACATTCCGTCTGCATTGAGACCAGTTCCACATGGTGAGGGACTTCCTATTCCAGAACCTCCAGCAGAATATTCTCTTGATTCATCTGACGAAGACAAAGGTGAGTCGACCTGTTCTTCTCCTGGTCCATCAGCATGCAGTGATCCAGATTTTCACTGTGGTGCATCATCAACCCCACACAGAATAACACAGGAAGAACTATATGACCTGATTCGTGATTTGGACTTATCAAAGAACAAGGCAGAATTGCTAGGATCAAGACTCCAACAATGGAATCTTCTAGAAGAAGATGTCACAATTACTGCATATCGAAAGCGCCACCAGCAATTGGAGCCTTTCTTCAGAAAGGAAAGTAATCTGATATTCTGTTCCGATATTGAGGGCCTCATGAATGCTTTAAAAATCACTCATGACCCACAAGAATGGAGACTATTTGTGGACTCTTCGAAACTGAGTCTCAAGGCTGTGCTTTTGCACAATGGAAACATTCTTCCATCTATTCCAGTAGCGTATGCTGTCCACATGAAAGAGACATACGATAACTTAAGGCAGCTACTGAATTCCATTGAGTATAACAAGTACAGCTGGCACCTCTGTGGTGATTTGAAGGTAGTTGCCCTTTTAATGGGACTGCAGCAAGGATATACAAAATACATGTGTTTCTTATGCGAGTGGGATAGCCGAGCAAGGGAAATGCACTACATGAGGAAGGAATGGACTCACAGGCAGAATGTAGCCATTGGAGAGAAGAATATCCAACACCCAGCTCTGGTTGAGGCTCAGAAAATCTTGCTACCACCCCTTCACATCAAACTAGGTTTGATGAAGAACTTCGTGAAAGCCATTGACCGGACTTTGCCAGCATTCCGATACCTGCATGAAAAATTCCCTCGACTCAGCGAAGCAAAGATTAAAGAGGGAGTTTTTGTGGGTCCTCAGATTCGAGAGCGTTTCAAAGATGACCGGTTCAACAACTTGCTGGAAGGTGACGCGAAACAAGCATGGAATGCTTTTCGCCTAGTTTCTACAAACTTCCTCGGAAATGTTAGGGCAGAAAACTATAAGGAACTAGTAGAAGACATGTTGATGAAGTATAAGAAACTTGGCTGCAATATGTCTCTAAAGATTCACTTCCTTCATTCCCATTTGGATTTCTTTCCTAGCAACTGTGGTATTGTTAGTGATGAACACGGCGAACGTTTTCATCAAGATATCGCAACAATGGAACAAAGATACCAGGGAAAATGGTCCACTACAATGCTGGCTGACTAATGCTGGACACTCCTCAGAGATGCTCCCGAACAGCTGTACAAGAGACAGGCGAAGAAATCTAAGATGTAGTCAATGACTTGATTTTTTATAGGTAGGCTATTACAGTTGACCTTTTACTGTTGGAATGCATTTCGTTATGTAAACATTAATTTCTTGCAGATTACAAAAAAACTAGAGCCAATTTTGCAATTTGACTGTCATATTCGTGTTCAGCACATAAAAATTGATAAGAATTGACTAATTTTATTTCAGTAACATGACTTTTGTAAAAATTTGTTGTCCAGTGTAATCCACTTGCACATTGCACAAACTGACTCCCAAAACGATTTCCATGTAGAAGAGTTGATGTTACTCAGATGACCAGTGTCAGGCTGTCATATTTAATTTAGAATCATATAAAATGTCACAATGTTTACACATATATTTTGACAGTTATTTATGTATTTCACTAAAGAACTAATTATATAAAATAGTAAACTTAAAAGCATGAATATTGAAAGCTTGGCATAAAAATCACGTCAAAGTTACCCTTTAACATTATGAGTTCTACGCAACTACTCAAAGTGGATTCATGTATTATTCTGAAATTCAATTGAATTCTTTAACTCATTTCTTCACTTAAACACAATTAAACTACAAAATTCAAATAAATACTATAATCTGTTAGATGCACTTTGACCGTCCAATAAACAAAACTGAAACTGTGCAAACTTTCTTGACTTGAAATATAAATACAAACTCGGCCACGCGCGTGTTACAATTTTGAAATTACATTTTGTCAGAAATGGGATGTTGTAAGGTCCCCTCTCCTCATGGTGCTTTCGTTATCGTTATCTTGGAGATGATAGACCACGGTGTTATCGCCCGGATCGAGTAAACAATAATTTAAAAAATATGAAATTAACGAATGGAATAGTAGAGCTATGGGATAGGACAATACGATTCCATGAATGTAAGCAATTTAATAAATTACATAAAAATAATAAAATTGAACATTACATTTGAATGATTACATTTATCTAAGAAATAAAGTTACACAATTTATGCGAAGTTCAATTAGCTGTTCTGTTACACTGATGAAACAAGTTTCATCATTTAATCGAGGGACTGATCTAACTCAAAATACCGCATATCAGCATCACCTGTGTACGTTCGGTCTTTTTCAAATCACTGTTGGTAATAGGTCGGCGTTGTAATATTTCTTTTCCTTCTCTCTCTCTCTCTCTCTCTCTCTCTCTCTCTCTCTCTCTCTCTCTCTTTTAGTCTCCTTGTCCCATCAACAGTCTTGGATTTAGACTTCTCTCTTTTCCACTGTGCAGTACAGGTATTGAGCTATTTTTGTTTTAAATAAAATATAATACCCAACCTAAGTATGTGTCAGGTTTTTCTGGTATCTAGCAATAATCCCACCCATTATACGACAGCTATTGTCTTATGGTTATGCAATATAACTAAGGTAAGTTCAGTTTGCAAACTGATATTGGTACACAAAGAACCTATTAACGAGAATTTATGGGTTTTTTTCTTCGAACGGCTATTCGCGTTTCTAACTGGAACTACGACATAATTAGGTTTCTTCGATAACCATTACACCCCACTGTGGGCTATACATGACTAGCTGACTATGTCAGTCAACACACGTTCATTATGCTAACACCACCGATTCTTAATTGAAAGAATTCATAACCTAATTACACAAACGAATTAATATACTTCACTCCTTGTCCTAACTACTTACCTTGCTAATTAGCGATTCATTTACATACATTTCCAGACATAGAACAATCAATTCTTAGCATACATGATACAAATATTTAAGACAGATAATTTACTTCTCACAATTCTTATCAGAAGAAATGCATATCTCTGTAGCACCCATGATTACTATATCATTCAAAACAAATTAATTAATTCTCACAATGGGTATCAGAGTAGTGCGTGAAATTCACACACTACATGATTTCCATTACATTCACGACTGATGAATATACGAGTATTTTCTGAACTTAAGAAAAATTGGAGCAAGAATTTAAAACGAATAAATTAAAGAAATTACAAACTTACATCAATGAACATATTTGTGTGCAATTGCAACTAACCTTGTGCTTTTTTGAGACTAGCTCTTACTCTGAAGTTAAATCTATCTCATTTAGAGCCCTCAACTTTCTAAAATTTGTCCCTTGGACAATCTAATCAGAAATACTTGTTATTTCCTGAAGCTCAAAGTCTGGTTTCCGTCAGAACGTAGATTAATTTTACGAGGGAGATTACTTAAAACTTTGAATTTTGTCTGGGGAACACCCCCTCGTTTAGCTGAGGCAATCATTGTTTCTTTTTTTAACCACCAAAAAATTTTAATACTCCCAGTGAAGTCAAAATAATTTTCTCTGTTCCGCCTTTATTAACAGCTATTGTGGAAAATATCATTTTATGGCACCTGTTTCAAATGGCCCAAGATTTCCCAAAAGTTTGGTCTGTTGTGTCTTAGCTTTGTCATTTCATGCTACATGACCTTACCCTAGCATCTCTGTCTCACTGTTATCAAACGGACTCTAATTGGAATTCACTTATGCCTTCAAACAAGAAAAGTTTCCTATTACAATCTGCCAAATTATTGCCAGCCTAGTCCATAAGTCATCCCTACTAGTTACGTATCAGGCTGACACGAAAGAATGTAATGCGAAATTATTAACACAAGTTTGCATTATTACGTAGGCTTCTTCTTGAAGAGTAAAATTCAGCGTTTTCACTCTCGATAATTTTTGAGATGTAATCCAAGTTACCTCAGTCCTTAGTTGAACTCTTCACATCAGATTCCCCTAGTCTACTTAAATAATCCGCCCTTACCATAATATACCTGGACCTGGTACTACTGGAGAAATAATGACCTTCTAATTAACCGTCCATTAGTCAACTTAGCTTGTACTAAATAGGCGAGTGGTTGGTGTTCAGTTTCCAAAATAAACTTTCATCGAAACAAGTAGCGTTGGAATTTAGATATTGTGAAGATAATTCCCAAGCATTCTTTCTCCAAGACTGAATAAGTGTAGTCTACAGCAGACAACGTCTTACTACCATATGCAACCGGAAATAAGTTTTCATATTATTAATGCAATATCACTGTCCATAAATCTCTGTTACAAGCGTAAATAAGCAAGACAAAGTTCTTTGTAAAGTATGGGGATACTACTACTGCGTCTGACGTCAGTCTGTCCTTTAACGTCTGAAATGCATGTTCACAAGCGTCTGTCCAGATAAACTTTGTCGGAGCCTTCTTCCTTGTCTAGTCGGTCAATGTACTAACAATAACACTGAAGTTAGCTGCATACCTACGATAATAACATGTCAGTCCCAAGAATGGTTGTACTTTGTCTTAGTGGTCGGTCGTAAAGCGTTCCTATGTAGGTCAACTTTAGACCTATTTGGGTTAATGTGCCTTTGCTGAAAGTGTGACCTAGGTATGGTAATTTTCTAACCCTGCTTGGCACTTAGATGGTCATTTGGTAAGTCCCGTCGGTCTAAGTCGTTCTAAAACTTTTCATAGCAAAATTATGGGTTCGTCCCGAGTAACTATTGCTAACAGTAAGTCTTGCATGAAATTCGAAACTCCGGTTCCCCTTAACGGTTCGAGTAACTTTCTCATTATAAGTGTGAAGTCAGCAGGCGCATTCTAGACCCCGAATGGTATGACTATTGATTGGTACGTTTAGTACGACTCTATGGTCTTAAAATAAATAATATAAAATAGTGAGAAGCAACCAGCCGTGTAAAACTCTATAAATAAATTATTTCCCAAGATTACACAGTGAAAATGTAAAAAAAGGAAAAAGAATTTACGGTATTGCAAATTAAATTCCAAATTATCATAGAATTACAGTCATATGTCCCAATGATTAAAGTTCTGAATAAACATTAGTGGTGGAAATCCAAATCAAATCCAGCTCTGGAAGTGTTGATGTGCCTGTGGTAGCCAGTGTATTGGTGGTGTGCCATCTTGTTTTGTTGGATCACAACAATACAATCCAAGAACATATCCTTATTTGAAATCTCACCAAAAAATCAAGTCTCTGTTTCCATGAATGTTATTTTTATGAGCACTTTGTATTTCCAGTGAATAAATAATTTGAATAAATAAAAGTCAAGCCCAAATGAACTGCTGGACACAACAACAATACTATTAATTCTACTCAGATCGTTAAAGCATGAATTAATAATTTCTAGAACAACAATATCTTATAATTCTCTACTTGACTTCAGGTCACAATTAGTAATTTCTTAAAGCAGAAACTATAATCTAATGAAAAATATCCTTCTAGAAGATTCTGAATATTTACAACATAAAATCTTAGTTATAATTGGAATATAATCGTTACAAATAGCGGCAATCGTTTCCCTCAGCATTAAAATAATTTCCACAGGAATACTCCATGCTTTAGATAGCTAAATTGAATTTCCACTTGTGATGGCATTTGGGAATTTGTAAATGAGAAGATCATTTTGTAAACAAAAAAAAACCCCACCTGTTTTTGAACTTGTTCGTTCGGGATATCGACCATGAAAATATTTTGACCTTTATTGATTTTGAGAGCTTGCGTAGTATGAATTGTTTCCAAAAAGGTAACTTCGCAATCAGCTTCGTGATCCAGTTAAATGGTTTTAAGCAATTTGGCTGTGAAACAACATGATGTATTGTTGGGGAACACATTCATAGAACTGTCACTCGGACAGAAGAACTAAAATTGGTTGTTCGTAATTGGATAGATTTTGTTTCCGAGAAGTCATTAGATTTCAAAGGTAATGATTTTCCAAATGTTCCAAAAGAGGGATGCTGTTGTCGTGACTGGATCAGCTGTTGTGTTGGTGACTCAAGTTGAATACAAGGCTACCGTTGTTGTTACTGTCCGTAGTATACTTCAAGGAAGGACTGGGAATAAGATAACCTCTACAACTGCTGAGTAATATTGTCCACAATTGTTTGTCTCCTTCTTGCAAGCTGAACTTGCTCCGATGACACAATATAGCACAAAGATCCAGCAGAAAATTATGATTTGATTGTTAGGTACACGTTCACCACACAACACCCGAAGAGGTTGTTTCATCAGTTCGTGAAAAGATGTACTCTGAGATGGAGCTGATGTGTTTTACAGAATGATGGTTACGTCTTCTCTTTATATTCGATGAATCGTGAAGCGTCAGTCAAAGAATGAAAACTAGGTGGATATCTTTTCCAATGTACTTTCACTTCTTAAAGCCGATGTTTGCATATTGTACGTGTTTTGCGATCAAGAATGATTTTGATATCGCACACATCTTCCGCATTGTTGGTCGCTTGCTGTAACTCAGGCAAGTAAAAGGCTGCTACACTCTTACGATGTATTGGAGCAGACGGAGTTTGAAACACTTCTCGTGTATCTTCTTCCATCCTTGTGGCTGTGGTTGTCTTGGTTGGTTTTTGTTCGGTTTCATGATTGTCTTGAAATCTTTCAGAGTAGCTTTGGCCGTTTGGTCTTAGGTTTTATAGGGAAAGAGCTGAAGGCGTTGTATTTCTTGGTCATCTCGGTTAGATTAAGATAATGACGTAAATGAGGTATCCGTTGTTGATACCAACGATCTAGTACCATCCGTCATTTATGTGGAACAAAAATGAGTTTTGCAACTTTTATAAAATCCAAAGATACAAATGTTTTATTTTTCCAGAAAATTGTGTCCTTTCTGATCTTTTTCTTTCTCTCCTTAGCTCTTGTGTCCTCCTAAAATTTGTCCAGTAATTGATCCTAACAAAGAGGTAACCACTTTTAACAAGGGTAGTATCAGCATGGGTAGAAATCCTCATCGTTGAACCAGCGTATTCTTTCTTTTGACTGATGGAGGATGAGATTAAAAAGGAGGTCATGTTGAATGCAGTTTGAATTAAAGAGGTGCAGGAAGTGATTATAGATTTTCTTGTTTCTTTCAGATAGGCGCCAAAGAGAAGGCATTTATGACAGAACCTCCTACTTTGCACTAATGGTGAAAGACATTGGTACGAAATCTCAAATAGTCGGGAGTGGTCGGTTTTAAATCAGTGAGTAAATACGAATGAGGTGTATGAGTGGCATCGTGATACGCATGATTCAACCAAGGTGTTCCTAACTGTTTGGCTAACACTTGAACCATAGACCTTTAAACAATACCAATAATGGGAAATGAAACTGATGGTGCGACGTGCTTTACTTTGTTGAAATAAATCATGAAATAATACTAGCATTAGGAAAATGTCCTTTTCGTGTAAACCAAAATTTAAGTTCTTCTTCGTCATTTAACACCTCCTAGACTTTCTTGGAGTAATGTGTAAGTCGATTGCCAACTCTTTGTAACACCACACGAGAAGTTGTGTTGGACGATCAATCTAGTGTGATTTGTGTCTGACAAAACGTTTGACAAATTAGGTATTACGTGAACCACTGGGTGTAGCAATCTATATGTTAAAGAGATGGAGAAGATACAAGGCGTCAAAACCTTGACGATCTAATATTTGGTCAATTACACTGAGAAGAGGGGGAGGATTTTGTAGTGACTATCGTGTGGAGAATTCGGGGATTACTATCAACAACACCATGTATTTTTATGCACATCTGATTTTATTCTTTTGAAAAAATTTAACCAAAAAAAAATTTTCATTTCAATAATTACAGCACTTAATTCTCAAATTACTCCGTACATCAGTGAGGCACAAATTAAAATGACTGCAAGTACATATAAATAAGTAAATGTACAAAGTTCTCGATCTATGTTTGTCCCATGAAATCTATGTACGACCTTTGGTGTTCTTCTAGTGTATGCAGAATTTCGTACTTTCTAATTTTTCCAGGAATGTTATTTCTTCCTCATTATTTTCTATGTACAATGGTACTCATATTATTACTTTTGTATAATTGTGGTATTTCTTCTCTGTTTCAAGTTCGTCTTCCACGGTCTCTAACACTGTTTGTAATTTCATTATCACTTCTTGCACTAGTTGTAAGTTGTTTTCTTCGATGCGTGACACACGGTGTCTTGAGCAAAGTCAGCCACTAACTGAATCTATTCATCGAAGCAAAGATTTTTCCAGTCACTTACATCATTTCAGTCGTAAAAATGTTGGTGTAACCAACTGTCTCAAGACACTTCTTGGTAATCATGAAGAATGGATAATATTCGACAAATGTCTTCTTCACTCGGAGTTACACAACTTGTTTTTAACACTATTTTCAACACTGTTAGCAATATTTGTCTTTCGTTCACGGATAAAGTTTTCGTGGTCATGTCTTTGCTCTGTGTACTTTTCATAAATAATCCACAATGAATATGATGGGAAAAGAGATCAGAGACAAGTAGTCACTTTTATTATTATTATTATTATTATTATTATTAAGAAAAAAACCGCAATACACCTAGGATATGTATTATTTACGTATCCGTTTATAGCTTTGAAAGATTTTAGCACTTATTTGTTGATTATGGTGAAGCGGTATTGGGAAGATATTTACCAATCCCGGTAATTATCCTATTTCTAGGAGCAGAAGTCATAATGCGGACGGTACTAACAAGATTTTACAATGGCATCGATAAGTTTCATAAAATGAACCCTGCCTAATTTCTTAACGTAATGAATTATCTGAATATATATGGGCATACGTGTCCTGTCCCATCCAAGAATAAAACATTTTCTTCTTCACTGCACATACATCGTATACATGCGACTCTATTTTCAAAATAGGTAAACTATGCGGCACACACGTCAACGCCGAAATATGATTGGCTCAAAAGGTTATACTTATTGTCACACGAGCTCGAACTTGTCTCAGCAGTAAAAAATCGCGAAAATCGCCCGTTTCCGAGCCCGTAACTTCAGTTTGGTACAACGCAGAAAAGTCAATACGGCTTGATGAATAGAAAAATATCTCAGGAGTAAAACAAGCCATATAGTATGGACGTGTGCCTTTAAAGACGGAAATAGCAGAAGAAAATCGTGGGTCATGGGTGGAACGAAGTATTTGGAAGTTACGTACCTTCTCTCATATATCATGATAGAGAGGGTCCTATTTCAGAACGGGTCATGGGGGTAAGCAAAGGTATTTTTGTCACTCGGTATGATTTTTTTCCGTTCAGATTAACTTTTTTGTTCTTCTCAACATCAAGCTCGCGTCGAGCACCTGTGATCAGAAGGGCATTTGGATTGCGCCACAAATAAAGTTTGGCTTAATATTCTATGACTGTGAACTATGTTAGACAAATGCTGTCACGTGACGCAGCTAATTTTATATTCATCTTGCGAAAGAAGGTTTTTATGCCTTGGTCAATTTTGGTGTTATTTCTATCCAATGGCTCAGTCAGTCGTTCATACAGAAGAACATACAGGTTCATATACGGACCAGTTTAATTTGATAGCATGGGAAATTAACAAACATTGACAACCGAAATTGTATCCTTTATCTAAATTTACAATAATTCCATAAGTTATGGAAACGAAATGGAAGATTACTGAAATCAGAAGAAATTATTTTTGTAAAAAAGCTATCAACCTTACAACAACAAAAAATTCCCCCGATATCCAACAAAAAATATTGCTGACAGCACGTGTAGAATATACATTGATAGCATAAAATAAAAATAAAGTGTCTCAGAATGTAACGAAAAGACGCAAAGCATAATTTATTGAATAAATGTATATTCTGTGTGTATTTGAATAAAATAGACAGAATTTTTTTTTAACAAACAGAAAAAAGTCTTAGGTAAGGCATGTTATTTAAAAGGTTATAAAGTCAAAGGTAAGGCATGTCATATAAAAGATTATAAAGTCTAAAGTAAGGCATGTCATTTTAAAGGTTATAAAGTCTAAGGTAAGGCATGTCATTAAAAAGGTGAACAAGTTTAAGGTAAGGCATGTCTATGGTAAGGCATGTCATTTAAAAGGTTATAAAGTCTAAGGTAAGGCATGTCATTTAAAAGGTTTATAAAGTCTAAAGTAAGGCATGTCATTAAAAAGGTGAACAAGTTTAAGGTAAGGCATATCATTTAAAAGGTTATAAAGTCTAAGGTAAGGCATGTCATTTTAAAGGTTATAAAGTCTAAGGTAAGGCATGTCATTAAAAAGGTGAACAAGTTTAAGGTAAGGCATGTCATTTAAAAGGTTATAAAGTCTAAGGTAAGGCATGTCATTCAAAAGGTTTTAAAGTTTAAGGTAAGGCATGTCATTTAAAAGGTGAACAAGTTTAAGGTAAGGCATGTCATTTAAAAGGTTATAAAGTCTAAGGTAAGGCATGTCATTTAAAAGGTTTATAAAGTCTAAAGTAAGGCATGTCATTAAAAAGGTGAACAAGTTTAAGGTAAGGCATGTCATTTAAAAGGTTATAAAGTCTAAGGTAAGGCATGTCATTTTAAAGGTTATAAAGTCTAAGGTAAGGCATGTCATTAAAAAGGTGAACAAGTTTAAGGTAAGGCATGTCATTTAAAAGGTTATAAAGTCTAAGGTAAGGCATGTCATTTAAAAGGTTTTAAAGTTTAAGGTAAGGCATGTCATTTAAAATGTGAACAAGTTTAAGGTAAGGCATGTCATTTAAAAGGTTATAAAGTCTAAGGTAAGGCATGTCATTTAAAAGGTTATAAAGTCTAAGGTAAGGCATGCCATTTAAAAGGTTTTAAAATCTAAGGTAAGGCATGTCATTTAAAAGGTTATAAAGTTTAAGGTAAGGCATGTCATTTAAAAGGTAAAAACTATTAAGCTTAGGCATGTCATTTAAAAGGTGAACAAGTTTAAGGTAAGTTTTTTCTTTTAGGGAGTGAAAACGTCTACCGTAAGGTATTTTTAAAAAGTGAAAAAAGTCTAAGGTAAGGCATGTCTTTTAAAAGGTGAAAAAAGGTCTAAGCTAAGGCATGTAATATGAAAGGTGAAAAAGTCTTAGGTAAGGCATTTCATATAAGAAGTGAAATTACGGTAAGGCATGTCATTAAACGGTGAAAACTAAGGTAATATATGTCATTAAAAGGTGAAAATGTCTAAGGTACGACTTGTCATTTAAAGGTTAACAAAATAGAGTTAACGAGACTAGACCCTAAAAGGCGCATTTTGGGTTGAAGACAAAGTACGCAACAAATTGCACCCGAATATGTTGAACGGTTCCTTAGTCATGTAATATACAAGGACAGACTTTGGTGGAAATATAATATTGACAAAATAAATGACAATATCTCTTTTAAATTTGAAGCTGACAAGACGACACACATAAAAGGCATATGCACATGTAATAAGCTATGCACCTACGAAATGGAATCCAATTTTATGTTACTGTTACAGACCTCACGTTACATGCGAATTCTCGTGTGAAGAGATGAAGTTAATTATCAAGGGCTATAACTCCGCCAGAAAAGTATTTTCTAAAACAAAACCCATAAAAGAAATCTCGACGTATACGAGACCATGTACGCACCAAACTATATTAGAACATTTTGTTTCCCGAACTACGCACGTTAGAATTATTGTGAAGATGCAATAGAAAAGGGCAATAACTTCGGATTCCTAATTAAGAAAAAGGACAAGGAAAAGGGACAAAACACACATTTTGCCCACGATTGCAATAAATCCAAAAAATAATTAATAAATAACATGCAAGGTATCATAAAGAGCACTATATATATATTCGATGCTGCACCTTTAAAAAAAATCCATCCATCGCATTATGCTAGAAAAAGTAAATTTATTCCTCATCACTTGAGCCATAACGAGAAGCGTTATCCCCAGTGTCTGAAATGTCAAAACTGCCAAAACTTTCATGTCCTTTTATCAAGCGTAGCAGGTGGATTGAACTTTAGACAGATAAGGGTTTCAATGGTAAACAGAAAGAACCATTCACTTTTCATACACCATACCCTGCTATTGTATACTATGTTTATAACGAAAAGAATCCAACATGGATTTTGTTCGCTTATTATTAGTTACGAAAACCTGCGAGTTATGTCCGTCCGCCTTTATTCTGATATATTTGTACATACAATATAAAAACTGCGGGTAATATAGTAGCGCGTGTTATAATTGGAAGTGTGCTATATTTGCTAATTTACATTAAGGAAGAAAACCGGAAATATTACTACTTGTTTTTTCAAAAGTGATTTATTCTGGCACGAAAAACTCATCTTAATACCTGCTGTTGTGACAAATCAGGCCTTAAGGGACACGTAGAATATGTGATGTACAACATCAACAATAAGGACGTTTCTTTTTGGAAAGTAGATTTCCTGAATCATTTCCAAAGGAAAAAGAAACACGAGAAGGGTCTACTGACTTTATAAATGAACCCCGTAAAGGTCTCATTAGTTTAAAAGCTGCATGCCAGATTTTTAAAATCTATCTTTATTTTATTAAGTAATGGTGTGGAAACCAAAGTCATAGGGAGCCATGCCTAGTGTATACGGAAAGATGCAGAGAGAACGTGCACATAATTTATCAACTTTATGATTGAAACCAAGAATCTTTGATGCGTTAGAACAGTCATCAAGTTAGTACTAAAGGAAAGAATATAGTTATGACACTGGTAAATCAGGGCTGATGTTTTTTCGGGGGGATTGGACCACAGGGGGGCACGTGCCCCCCCCCCTCCCCACCCCCCACCCCCGACTTTCCCCAGATTGCCGTGGATAAAATTGCAGGTGTTCAAATAAACCATATACAATTCTACATCCTGGGGTATCAAACTCAAGTCATCACGAGTGCTACGTTTGAAACAGTAAATTGGTCCGAGGGTGGCATCAATGCATTATTTTCATAAGCGAAAACCGTTTAAAAGGTAGCAAATGAAATGTAAACAAGTTAGTAAACGATGTAGCAATCGAATTTTTATCAAAACTGCCGGACTGCGACCCCTTGCCTAAACCGTCTAATACTTAGTGTAATATAGCTGAAATAATTATTCATTTACGAGGACAATTTAAGGACTGCTTTCAGGGTGTATCTGTAAATCAATAAATATCCATCACCACCATCATAAGTACCCCGCCCCGCCCCCCCCCCCCCCCCATCATAATCCGGTCCTGTTGTCAATATATGCGTGACTTTACTGTCAAAATTTTTTAAAAGTAGCATGAAAATAAAAGTACAGAACTATGAGTGTATTCATTAGATACATGAAGGCATGGACATCAGGAAGCCTGAAGAAAGGAAAATTATCTAGGATTCAATCAGCGAAACATAATGCATCTAAGAAAGGTATCAAATAAAGGATAAATATAATGAACTAAACATTATGACCACGCGCTCGTGGAAGCTATAATGAAGAGAGAGCGCCTTTCGAACACCTCAGACATTTCCATATTAATCCATGTGAACGAACGTAATTCAGAATTTAGTTCTCAACATCGATGAATCACATCCTAGGTTTCATGCTCGAATTAACGGAAAAGGTCGAGGACTTTCCGAATGGAGAAGTCTATTTTTATGTCCTATCACGTTTTATGACCGGAAGTAAAACTTTTCTCTATGTTATGAAGGGATAAGTAACACTTCTTACACTGAACCCATAGTGCTGGGAGTTTCTTTTCATCATTTAATCCTTTAAATTAAATGGGGAGGGAGCTAATTCTTTCTTATTCCACTCGCGACATGTCATAATAGGCCACGTCACAAAATAACACCCCTGACCGACCCATCCAATGGGAATTTTCTCCAGACTCGTAAACAGGTTTGTTATAAATATATTAATATTATGGATCGTAAAGATATATATATATATATATATATATATATATATATATATATATATATATATATATATATATATATATATATATATATATATACTATGGAATCTACATACACTCACCAACAATAAAAGACACAATATATATACAAATGAGAATATAATAATACAGTTGCGCAGAAAGAGGTCTTATCAATGACACAAAATATATACAAAATATAGCAATATAGGAGTTCAATACACGTGAAAGAGCATATGCAATCAGGTTATCTTTTCACTTAATGTGCCTAATTTTAATGGTTTATCCCTGTAACATAAAACTCGATCTCAACAATCTTTGGCTTTTATGTTTCATTGTGCTGATGAAAGTAAGTGGGTTGTGATCATTGAATAACTAGAGAAGAGGCTAAATTAGCACACACTTCGAAGTGTTGCAAAGCCAATTTTGAAGTCAAGCACTCCTTCTCGATAGTGGAATAACTTATCTGGTGCTTGTTTAATTTTCTTGTTAACTGTCTCCGTCACATCCAACTACTGAACATAAAATCGTTCCAAATGGATGAGCTGGAGAGATTGTAGAGCGAGTTAGAGGGATCTTGGACGGAGTTAGAGAGATCGTAGATCGGGCTGAAGAAGGCGAGCTGGAGTAAGGCGAGTTGCAGAGACAGTTCAGTACACTGGAGAGGGGGAGCGAGGTGCAATTGCCAGGAATGGGATAGAAGAAAATGGATGAGCTGGAGTGGTCAATAATTGTATAGATGAATGAAATGATGGATCCTTCTATGAGGAAACTGTTCAATAAAGTCTTCAAAATTAGCAGAAAATTGTTCTCGATGAAGCCGAGTACAATTAACTGACTTTATCATTTCATAGAAGTACAATCGGAAATCGCAAAGAACTGACCCAATCCGGTCGCAAACAGGGAAAACCATTTTCCTTTGACATAATTTGCTCGTATATTTCATGGTTACTAGTATAAATCAGTACATAAATTAATAACAAAATGCAAAGAGGATATGTGGATATTATATGAATAACCTCGGTCCATCATGCTACTTCCATCAAGGTGAGAAACATGAACAGGCATGTTAGAAGCTAAATAGAGATAAACAGTTTTATTAATATTTTTATTTTGTATAATGCACACTTATTAAAGATAGAGAAAAGAAATAAACAAATAATTTTTTTAAAAATAAAAATAAATAATAATGATAATAATAATAATAATAATAATAATAATAATAATAATAATAATAATAATAAATCTTGATATATAATTGACGAATGTTCAAGATTTCATCAGAACTCAATTTATATAATAAAAATGTATGGCGTGCATAATACTTATTATCAAGTATTTTATAAATAATTAATCATAATATATTGAGAATTAATCTAAAAATGCACTTTCATTTTTAAAGAATTAATAAACTTATTTTTATGATATTAGTTTGTAGAATAATATAAAAATATTCTTAACTAACTGTAAACAGGGGACATAATTCAAGAAAGAAAAAACAACAGGATTAATGTATGTCGTATATTGTTTTTGAATTTAGTCCTTTTGGATATACCGTATTAAGACGGTGCATCCAATCAGTTTCCTTTAGCAGATGTTCCATCTCAGAATCAGCTTTAACAATACTTTCGTCTTGTGATAAGGTACGTAAAGAATTTAGTTCTTCTTTAGATATGTTAGTAAAATGTTTTCTTTTAGGACGGCTATTTAAAATTTCTTGTTTAGTTGCTTCAGTATAAAAATCAAGATAAATATCTCGTCCACTAGAAGGTGTAATTGAACCTTGTGTGATGTGACGGGTTGTTATGCCGCCACTGTGGTAGGTGTTATGGTTGGGGTGGGGTGTTCCCAATATTTTATTTAAATTATTATAGAAGTCCCACCCAGGCTCGAATTTGGTTGGAAGTTAAATTAGTGAAAGATAGAGGTAAAGCTCCGAGCCCCCAGTCAGCAATGCCGACGGTTAAATAACTGAATATACAAAAAAGTGAAATTCAGCGAATAACAATTTAATGACAATTCAATAGTCAAATGATTAAAATTTCCAAAGTCCTCCCCTTCCGCTTGACCCTGTGATATCCTATTGCATCATTTATTAGTAGTGTGAGATAGATTTCCACCAGTCCTTGTATTCTACTCATCTGCGTATTCTTCTCTCTATTCCTTTTATTACTTCTCCTCTTCCTCCCGACTTTCTCCTAATTCCTTCTCCTCTTCGACTTCTCTATACTCCTCCTCCTTCTCCATTGTCTCCTGCTCGACTCATTTTTCTCTTCCTCCTCGACTTTCTCCACCGACTAGATTTGTCGACTCCGACTGCTCTGCTAGTCTCACTTCCGTCTCCCCTCTTAGAGACTCGGGACTTAACTGAACCGGAAGTTCTGTCCCCCAAAAAGCTTCTTTTACGAAGCTTTGTTTTTCCTTAGAATCTCCTCTCTAAGTTTACCGCCAAATACGAGTGGCTTCCTCTCAGTAACCCTATATTGCTTAGCAATCTTCCTAGGCGAGACTAAATTTTGGGTTGTAAGTTAGAAGTTATAATTCGGATATAAATTGTTTTCAAACCGTCCGTCTCAGTTCCGATTGGATGTCGTTTTGACCCAATCCAATCAAACTTAGCGGACAATGTCATTCTCGCTGTCTGTCCTTGTGGGGATGGATTTAGAACACGCCCCGTTTCCCTCTTCCGAGTTCCTCTGATCTTAGGACAAAGCTGTAACACATAGGTGGAAAATCTCGCTATCTAACGCCTGTACCGATTCAACCTTGCGTAAGAGATTAATTCTAACCTGCGGCATTGTTCAGACATCAAACCATGATTTGTAATAATACTTTAGTTTATAGACCACTTATGAACTGGGGTTGAACAAACGTGACACTCTTGAAGCTATCCTTCACTTTAGTCACACTTATGTTCTACTTTAAGCTCTTTATGAAACAACTGAGCCTGGTCCATTTCCATCCTGCCCAACAAGTCCACTCCGTCACTCCGACGTATTCTTATCATCTTGAATAGTTTTTCTAAGCTTCATTTGCTACTTGGAATCACTGTCTGAATAAAATTTCAATATTTTGTCCATGTGCTACTTTATATCGCAAACAGTTGATGAACCAATACCATATGTGTCACACAGCTTTCTTACGGAGACACCAAGATCCAGTTTTTTTAACAGTTCTACTTTATGTTGTATCGATATTGACTGGTGGTAACGCTTGACACCACCACTGACACTTGCATCTTTCTTTGAAGCAATAGCCAGGGTTAAATGTAAGTAAAATAAGCTAAGAATCGTACAAAATACAAGTATCACCACCAATAACTGCAGTGTAAACAATGCAAGTGAGTGCGCGCACAGTAAATTAATTTGGCGGTTACGGGAATTTCAAGTGTCCTCTAGTAATTTTGTCCGGATTAAAAGAGGTGCCGGACCATCCGTTGCCGGAAAATCGGTGGTTTACCTGTATTTTATTATTTTATTTTCTTCACTGAATCGTCTTAAATAAAATCCATGGGCTTATAAAACTTTCTACTTTCCTTAGTTCTAATTAATTTTATAAGAGACCCTCATAGCAGCTTTACGTTTGTCAGGGGAATAAAACGATGAGTATAATGTTATCATGCAAATATATGTGCAAAGGTATTATATTCAGCCTTTTCGCTCTGCGTTCTTCCGTTTGTCAAAAATCCCTAATTATGAGGGGATATACTATAGAGGTGTTCGTTTAGCGTGTACAGGAAGTCAGGCGATTTTACTGGGTAAACTTATCTACACAGAGACCTCTGATGAGAATCGACCCGGAATATGAAAGTTCTTACAAAGGAATGATACATTTCAACCAAATGCCGCCATGCGTAACCTATGATGTGCTGAAAAATGGAATTAAACCCGCAGAACCAAACCAAAGGCATCTACGCTCTTTTCATAATACAGGTTTTGTAAACCTCAGCAATCACCATAAGTCCGTCCTAAGTAAGAGACAATACTTTATATAATGTGTTATAAGTTGTTGAACACGTACTTTATGTAAGTTGACGGCCACGCACTCGTCCAGTGACACGAAACAATTTGGTGGTCCAGTTGTGTAAGTAACCTTTGTCAAAAGTGCGTTTGGTTTTGCCAATGCGCACCCAATCTCCTGCTGCCAACACTGCACCTTTCTTGGGGACTGTCTCCATCGCCGACGTACCGAACAGGCGTTCGAAAACGGTCACTTTTTTGTCGGGATTCACTTCTTGGGGGGCACATCCGATGCTTCGATGGTGCGATTGGTCGTACGCTTGGACCAAATGCGGCAAGACGTCGATGTACTTGAGAGTGTGTTGATCCGTAAAATATTTCCATATGAGTTCTTTTAAAGTGCGTTGAAAACGTTCCACGATGCTGACTTTTGTTTCGAGATTCTCGGTGGTGAAAAAATGAATGTGATTTTTTCTAATTCTTTTTGAAAAGCTTGATTCAGAAATTCGGTGCCTTTGTCAGTTTGCCATCGAAGAGGGTGACAACTACTTTGTTTTAACGACAGTTTTAAGGCTCGCACTAACTCACTGCTCGATTTGGAATTAAATGGCACTAATCAGGCAAAATAGGAAACGACGGCGATGACACAAAACAAATATTTGTTGCCACGATTGTAGGTGGCTAAATGAGAGACATCGGTTAAATCGGCTTGCTATTGATGATCGATGCCCTCCACTCGGGTGCGACTTCTAGAAAAAATTTCTTCGAATGGGCTTGTGTAAAGTGTACGTAGCTTGTTCTTGTAACCATCATCGCACTTGAGGTAAACGGAGGCTTTTTAGACGGGTTATGTCAGCACGACACAATTTCTGAACTTCTCTGTATCCATGCACCTCCTCCATTTTTGTTAATCACCCACTCTTCACTGATGCTACTCTTTTTATCTTGTAGTATTTTCTTAGATTATAATGCTTTGCGTGTCCGGCGAGCAATAGGTGTCGAGGAGGAGGAGAATGTCTGAACAGGGTTAATCGGTTCTTGTTTCACCTCTGTCTTCACCTTCCTTTTCTCTTTTGTGGAAGAAGGGGTGGCAATCATCTTTATAATCCATCCAATTCTGGATGTATGTGCTGTTGTTAAATTGCGCACTTTCTCTGGTGGTGTTATTAACTTGCGTACTTTTTCTGGTGGAGTTTGAAACTCTTCTTTTCCTTTTTCTGTCTTGGTCACTCGGGGTAGTGGTAGTGGTGGACTTTTCATCAGGGTCTTAAAATCTTTCATAGTCGACTGTCCTGTTTCGTCGACAGTTTTCTGGTGAAATAGTTGCCATCGTTGCAATAGTTGATGGTACATTTGAAGTTTTTCTGTTTGAGACAAATCGTTGCGATCCATCAGCGATTGCAATTCATGTTTTAACTGGATCATCTCGGTTAAATGAAGATTGGGAGGCAATTGCTGGGTCCGTTGCCCTTGCCAACGATGGAATTCCATCCATCGTTTGTAAGGCACTGAATTCAGTTTTCGTCCTTCCTTCAGATTACAAAGGTCATGTCTGAGATCTTTTGACCCCAGAGGTTCTCTTTGTCTTCTTTGTCCTTTTTTATCCTGCTCCCATGAGTCCTTCCAGCATTGTTCTCAATACTCCTTTCAGCAAGGGTCCTAACAACATGGGCGAAATTCCTCTGCGTTAAACCAACATCTTCTTCTTTTGATGGATGGGTGTTTTCTTCTTGACCATTTGGCGAAGAACGTGTCGATGCTTGGCTGAGCGTTCTTTCTGATGTGAAGACAAATATAGTGTGCCTTACAAGACGGTCAGAGAACATTCATACACGGTATCGACGACGTCTTTGGCGGATGTTTGAATGAGCTGTTTTGCATGGGTGGAGGTTCTTTTGATCCGACGGACAAACGAAGTCCTTTCCTTGTCTTTCCTTTGGGGTTAGAAGAGGGTTGGCTTCTGGTGGTTGACATCTTCGTTTGTTCCGGAGCAAGAAACACTGATTTCCATTCTGAGGCTGTACGCCGATCGCCACTCTTTGTTACACCACAAGATTCGTTGAGGTGTACGATCGATCAAATGATGTTTATGATCGATCAAACGTTTGACAAAGTCGGTTATGCCTTAACCGCTACGTCCGGCAATTACCATGTTAAAGCGATGGCAAAGATACAAAGCCTCCACACTAGCACGATCTAAGTTTCGTCGATGACTTTGAAAGTGGAGGAAGAAGGAGCAGAGACAGTAAAGATAGACATAGTGTAGGAAATGTCACTTTTGACACGAAGACAGACAAGACAAGAATTTTTTATACTTTTTCAGAAACGTTTATTGCAAGTTAAAATAGAACAACACGAAAGACAAACATACATAAAAGCAAAAGGGTTAAGTACAGCAGTTAAATGCGGATCACAACGATCAGAGTGGAAAATAAACAAGTCTTTGTAAAACATGTTTTTGGTAACAAAGGTGTCCTAGGGACAGTGTGTACTGTTCTTACAGTCTGTACATTGGGTTAAGTCACACAGGTGTCATCCCGGAACGGTCTTTCGGGAATGTCCATGACAGTCCTGTCCTGAAGAGAGTGGTTTCTCTAGGTGTAGGGTTCTTCTTCTGGCACTGTCACTAACCCAGATTTAAAAGTTACTTTTTTCACTGAACGTTTGAATTTAGTATCACAACTCTTGAGCATAATTGGCCACTTCTTCGACCCAAGCCTCGAAGCCCCAACTTTTCCAGTCACGTACATCTGTTAAGTGAAGGTGTAGGTCACAATTTACACACACAACGTCGTACACATCTTCAGTACCTAAAGGTTGACGAATCTTATATACCGTAGAGAACTATCCAAATAAAAACGCAAGGCTTTTAACAGAATGAGTCTCTCGTGGACATTTAAAGGGACCACTTTCATGTTTTTTGTTGGTACCTCACTGTAAAAATCGTACAGAACCCACAAGAATCGGTTGGTAAACGAAATCCCAGAAAGCAGGTCACTAAGACACACACCCCACGACGATCCCAATTCAATGGAAAAAGTTAGAGTAATCCTCCACCGTCTGAATACTCTCATTGATTTCCTTGCATGGAATTTGTTGTATCACCACTGACAAAGGCTGTGGCATAGTAGCCAGTTTTTATACATCTTTTTGTCGGAGGCAATAAATGTACTTTCTGTACAGAGATTATCGTACTTCAGAGGCGAATCTAAATGATTTAGTCACGAACTTGCACATCAGACTCCGTTCAGAAGTTTACTCTTGAACTAAGTTTACATTGTGTAAAAGATTTTGGTACCCCTCTAACTCTTCTTCTAGAATTCGTTGCAGTATGTCTACCTTGTACTAAAAATAATCAGTCACAACAAACCACAAACCAGTCCATCTCTCCCACGTCCAGTTGAACAATGTCTGATCACTAGAACATTTTCATCTGAATAAGTCCTCTTATAGCATTCAGGTACCAGTGATTTAAACATCGGTGACGTAACGGATACAATAGTTCTTTGCGTTTCACTTGTATTTTGACCAGCTCTCGGTAAACGCCTTCTCTCAACTCCACAGGCAAACCATGAATGATCTCTTGTAAAGTATTCATTTAGTGTCCTTCAAGAATCAGGAATTGCTGTGTCGTGGCCAATAGTCTCATTTATATTGTGACTGAAGTAGTGTCCTCCCGAAATCAGTCTTCGTTTACTTTGGAAAATAGCAATGTTCTCTTGCAAAGTATCCATCCAGAGATTACTGAGGTCGTCCCACTAAAGGTAGGTAGTGACAATTTGGAGACTATCGAGCATATTCCGGGTAAGCCGAATGTTTTGCTTCCACTCGTGGCGTGACACACCGCAAGTGAAGCACTTAACTTTATCCCCTTCGCCCAAGTAGATAAATCTGGCTCTGGCTAATTCTTCGGGGGTCAGTCCTCCTAGATATTTAGGCCATCTTCCTTGGAAGGTTTGGAATCGACTTTCAAAGTTTCAGTATTTAGGCAAACGCACAGGTACAAATATTCTTTTTTCACAGGCTCATTTCGATGAGGGTACGGTGAAACCCACAGGAGTTTGCTCATCTTTGGATGGCATCCTTAGGGTGGTAGAGGCAATAAGCGAGGAGGATGACATCCACTATGAAAACCAGTAAAGAGGCCATGATTACGAGTGGCATCGCTTTCGCAACCGTTAGGTTTGACAAGTACAGCATAATATTCCATGGTAGGTGTAGTGTTAGTAGTCATAGCAAAGTTCCCATGATGTGACACTAAATCTCTGAGGTCACAGTGTACGTCGTCTATGCAATCGCAAATCACAGCATCGCACTCCACTTGAGAATCACCGAACATGAATGAAGTCTGTTTAAACGTATTGAGCATGGGCTGTCACGTAAGCCGCAATGATGACATTTCCAAATTCATCAACTTCTACAAAGTCCAGTAATTGACTAAGATAAAGGCCTCACGAACGACGTCCACGTCTTTCATGTATTTGGTTTTGTCGTGAATCATCTGGAAGTAGCGGGAAGGTTCTGTCAAATACTCCATCTTAGGTAAACCAGATCGTTGTACCATTTTACTACACCATCAATTTAACAACACTTTGGCAAATGACCGCCTTCCTTCGTTTTTCTCAATGTGGTCTAAAGCGATGCCTTCATGCTCCCATTATTTCTCATTGATTGTATTTTGGTCTTCGGGAGAGAGGCACCAGGCAGGATAGCCGCTGGCTTCTTGTTTCAGTTTCATAAAAGCACCAATGTAGTCTGCAAAAATGCCTTTCTTTGTCTCGTCAACTTTGCATTATGTATCTCTCTCAGGAAAGTGGTAAATTTCATACACTTTTAACAATTGGTATCCCAGGTCCGGAGCTTTAAAGAATTATACGCTGACCCACGTTCCCGTAAAGGCGCGTTCTTCCTGGGTGTGCTGACAAGATTGGTCTTGATTGCACGTTCCGACACAAGTACGACACAAGAGAAACATCAGTTTTCCTAGGCAATGGTGAGCTTAAACTGGATGGTAAAAGTCCGTGGGAGGCAAGACTTTGCACTTGATGAATCCTTCGTATTGTTGAATGCTGTCCAGGTCGATGTGTTCCGTCAGCAATTGCGGATGACCTGCGTGAAAGCGACAGTATTTGCAAAACGTAAGGGTATAGCAAACATACGTCCACATATCTGATTTCTTCTTCTTTCTCTCGTCGGCGTGGTACAGCAAACAGGTGGCATTCGTCCGTCCTCCGTACAAACTGTCCAGCGGGTTCAGAGGGTCCACCAACTTCTCACTTTCAACTATAAGTTTAAACTCCGGATACGTTTTCAAACGGTGATTGTAATCGTGTTCCCACATTTGCATCACTTGGCATCCTTGCTGTTCTAACTTCAAGCCCCGCTGACAAGTGTCGTGGTAGAAGTCTTCCATGGTTCATTGTAAAAACTGAATTTTGGTGTCACGTTGAGGGTAGTTGTTGTGGGGTTTAATGCCATTTTTCAGCACAATGGGCTATACATGGCGGCCAGTATTGCTGGTGGAGGAAGAACCCGAGAAAACCCTGGAAAGAACCAACGACCCACGAGAAGCTACTGGCAAGCTTTCTCACATAGCAGAGGGGACATTCGTGAAATAAGCATCCGTTAAGATCGTAAACGATTTGTGGGATTTCTATGTCCTAGCCATCCACAGAATTACGTTCCGATGGTCTTTTCGCCTCCTCAGTTGCGAACATATTGGATCCATATGTCTTCCTTTTCGCACAAGTAATGTAGCCAGCGTAAGGCTTTGACCGAATATTGACGTTTGACAAAGTTCGTCGTTTGAGGACTTATGACAGCCAGGGTGTTTTCGGGCATTAATCGTTGGCGGTATACTAAGGAACACGCTCTGGCAATGTTGCAGACTTCTTTCAAAGGATCGATCCCTCCGTGCTCCAAGAACAATTCTCGAAATTTTTCACAGCAACTCCGTAAAATGTCCACGTCGGAACGACAATACTTTAACATTTCTTTCTGAAAGTCGAAAGGGTCTGAGGCGTTAGTCTGGTACCAAGCGTAGAAAGCTTCTCCTTGTTCTATGCGCGTGTTGTAGGGGTCGTAATAGTGAGCTTCAGCAAATTGGGTAGAACGGCGTGTTAATTTGCTTAGGTATTAAACAAAAGTGCGGAAATAACCTTTAGTCATTTCTGTCATTCCAAACGTTTCAGGCATTCGGCTAAAAGGCATTGCCAAGTAAATCATCGAATCTTTAAACTGCACTTGTCCCACTTGCATGGAAATGAATTTGGCTCCGTTCAAAGTCACTTTAGGACGTTCTGTACTTTGGTCGGTATAGTATCTCAAAAGAAACTGTCCATCATATCCCGAGAAATTGTGAGCCATCATCGTGGCATGGTGATGACAATCTCCGTAATGTTCGATGCCCTCTTGGCTCCACGTCTCGTCGATGGGGTCTAAGATCCATTGGATGAAATCGGCTAGCTTGTTCGGTCCCCGAAAGATTTTTCACATCATCCAGGAATCATGCTGCTGTGAGGGCAATGACTAAAGAGAGGCTCTTTGATGCACCTCTGGCACGCTTGATGAGCTACACGGAAATTAGGAATGTGATTGCCGGTCTCTTTCATGCATTGGAAATGGAAAAAGATGAAATTCCTTTTCTTCTGGTCATCATCTTCCTCTTGAAGTTTGGAATGGTATTTTTAAATGATGAATTTGTGTTCCAAGTTCACAACTTAGCGACAAATGTGACGTCGTTTCTTTCCTCGACAAACGTGCAACCTGGCACTGCTGCTACATATGCCTTGTCCACATGTAGGGCACAATCTCAGGAGTTGGCATGCACTTTTCTGCGGTGAACCAGATGTTGTTGGTAACAGGTAGGGCAGAATAAAATGTGCTCTCAAGCTGGGCAATGCACTCGTTCTTGTTGAGAGGTCAAACATCCTGATCACTTCGATCCACAATGCTTGTATTGCTCTCGATTGTTATAGCCATAGTCACATTTCTCACAATAATAACCGTATCCCAGGAATACAGTGATACTGGTGATGGCATCAAAATGTTCATTGTGATGATAGACTTGAATGAAATTTCCGTCTGTGAAAGTTTCGCCTCGAAACAATAGAGGTCCGCGCACTTCTTGAGGGTGCACTTTCAAGGTGTAGCGTGGAGCCGGGATATCTTGCAATTTTTGCATTTCAGGAATGCCACAGGATGTGTCTTTGGAGATCTCCCTTAGTTGTAACGAGTTCTGCTTCTCTTCATTGTTTATCTCGGTCCGGTTTTCGAATGTTCTCCCAGGCTCTTTTCCATTCTACCGTGTCGTTCTTTTTCTCATACGTTCGTTCTACGACCATGGCACGGGCTAAACAATCTTGTCTTGAGGGTTGTTAATTCGGACGAGACTCTTTTTGGTGCTGCGAATTTTGTCCACCAATGACACCTTTATGCATCCTATCCCTTAGGGAAGAGAAACGTGGGTCATGAACAGTGTCGCTTTTCCTTGATGATGTGAAACTTGTCGTTGGATTGTTGCACGTGTTGAACCTTTTCGATGACTTTGGAAGGTGTAAGTCCTGCCGGGTTGCTAAACGCGATCCAAACGGGGAACTTGAAACTGTCGTGATGAATGGAACGTCTCAAGCGATCGTCTTCTTTGACTTCACTTTGTCGTTTCAGTGTGGTTAACAAAGAATCCCACGCTCAGTGATAACCCCCTCTGCTTTCTCCAACGGTATTTCGGACTTGAAATCTTTAAACTTCACCGTGTACGTGTAAGCCTTAGTTCTAAATTTTCTAGAGGAGCACTTTTCCGTGTCTCGAATGTGGTAGTACTTTTCGAGTGATACTGGTGAACTTTGGTTGGGTGTAGACTTTCTGGGTCTGGATTCTGGCTCACTCACGTCATCTTCAAAATCACTTGCATGAATTTCAACCAAGACTTCAGCTACTGTACGACGCGATAAATCACGTTTCTGCCTCTTACTTTATTCTCCTGTCTCCACGAAATGATGCGATCGTTTCATCTTGACTGCAAAATGTCCAATGATTACATTTTAAAAGCTATGGGTCCCTATATCCATGTTTGACTAGTGTATTCCCTTCCAGTATTCAGTTCACTTCAAACCGACCAGAAAGATGGAAGAGCCCACACAGATTGAACTACTGAATAGAGCTTTGCGAGGTGTCATACGAAAGTTTTCTTCAGACAAGTCGACGGACTACTTCCCCTCCTTTCGAGATAAGTCAAGATACTTGCTACATCTGTAAGAAGAAAGGGCATTGGACTACAGAGTGTCCAGACGGTCGGAATTGCAAGACAGGTGTCAGAAGAGACAGAAGTCAAGATACCTGTTATCATTGTCAAGAGAAAGGACATTGGTCTTCAGAATGCCCTATAAAACAACAGTAGCAAGAGGAAGAGAGGGAGGGAGGGGTTCAGAACAGAAAGAAAAGGTTTCTTCCCAAAAGGAAGAACCCATACAGGTCCAGAAAGAGAAAAGAGAAGAAAAGAAGACGAGACGAACGGAAAAAGAAGACGGAGGAAAAACCTGTGCAAGTAAAGAAATTCAATAAAGGAGAGTGGAAAAAAGACAGAAGTATGCGAACTTGTTAAAGTGTGTTGGGAACTGGATTGTAAAATGTAGTAGAATAGACAAGATAGAAGATGTTAGTGTCTCTTGGTCTTGATTTTTTTGAATATGGACTCACACTCACGCACTCACACACGCACATCATGGGCAAAATGGATTTTGAGTTTTAATTGATTTTGGCGAAATGAATACTATCTCTTTTCGATAGAAGTGGGTGGCCCTGACAAGGACCGTTGGGTGTTTGTTTTTTGAAAAAACAAGCTCAGGAACGGACGTAATCAGCTTTAACTGCTTTAAGCATTTGCCACAGCCAAGGCCTACTTCTGGACTTGCTCCTGTCGATGATGATTGGGTAGAATTCACTAGGGTGTGTATCTCAGGCGTAGCAACAGGGTTGGGTTGCTTGGTTCGGGAAGGCCTTTTTCTCTTGGGTCATATTAAAGAAGTCGGATACATTTGTTTCAGACTTCTTAATTCTGCCAAAATACCGTTACCGTTTGACTTTCACTGTCCTCCTTCTCTCCGAGACCTTGTTTCTTCTCTGTTGCAGCTTTTTCTTCCGGTCATTTCCTTCTTCTTGCCTCTTCTTCTTGATGTTGCTGTTGCTGTTTAAGGAGAAAAGCTTGTTATACTTCTCTTCTGCTGCTGTAAAAAACTCTCCAATTCTTTTTTCTGTCTCTTTTAAAAACCCTAGACGTGTGGTAAGGAAGGAGAAGGTGGTGAACGTGCTGGTACCAGAACAAGAAGAGAGAGAATCCACTAAATCCCAATTAAAATCGGTCTCTTCTGGATGTAGAACTGTGTTCACTTTGGTAGCCACTGCTATGCCATCGCTTCTCGTTTCCACGGCCGGTGTACCCCAATTCATCGTCTTCTTAGTTTCCGTCATGTTTTAAAACTTTGTCGCATTAATTCACTGAGCACGGATGCTAAGGCACCTATATAGCGAATGTGACGTCACACGAGGCTCTCTTCAGATTGAAAGACAGACTCCGTACTGTGGCTGAATTTTGTAACGCGTGTTAGTATTGGTGAAAAAACTCAATCTGTTTCAATCCGCTTTTCCACTATAAATAACCACGATTCATTTCATTCGCTTCATCTGTTCTCGTCACAAGATGTGGACATACATTGAATCATCTACCCTCGTTAGTACATTGCACAATCCACTTCGATTCCAGTCCAACAATCTAACAAAAGGATGCACGCGACTTATATCTAAGACAAGACAAGACACTGTAAAGTAGGTAATCTGCTCGAGACTATCAGCTTGATGGAGCAAGTACAGCACGTCCTGGATCGGGAAGAAGAACTGGAGTCCTATCACACACCATCGACTAGCTACATGAAGACGGGTATCATCTCTGAGACTTTCTAAACAGTTCGTCACAGACTAGTTCAGGGAGAAGACGAGAAAATCAAAGCAGCTTGGGCAGAGGAGAGAAGGGTAAAAGAGCGGGAGAAGGAGAGGCGGCAATTTCAAGACCTGAACCAGAACTGGATGAAGATCCAGGATTTATTTTGCTGAATGGGTCTTCCAGACTGGATGCCAGAGGAGGAGAACAAATAAAACTGGTTCAAAGATACTACTGATCTTAGTTTTCGATTTGTAGATTCCTGAATTTGCAGTGATCACAAAGGACAACTGGTGACGAAAAATCCTAACGACCCTTTCAAGACAACACAGATCTCTAAAAAAGAGTGATATTATTCCTATTTCCAAATAGTATACATTTTGTATGTTTGTGCATGTTGATGTTGTTGACAAGCAAACTTTAAACCCCCTATTCTGATTCTCCTTTGATAGTATATTTGCATGTGCGAGAGTATAGTGGTGTGTCTAAAAACACTTCCTACTCTTGTGTGTGATAGCATATTTGTATGTTGTGTGAAAGTTTGTGTATCATGTAAACCTATCGGCTAATGTTAATTTTCCGTCTGGCTCTCAATTGTCCCCGTGTGTAAACATACGAGTTAGCTAAAAATCCCGTTTGGCTCTCAAGTGTCCCCCACATGCAAACCTTTGACCTAATGTTAATTCCCATTTGGTCTCAAGTGTCCCCCAGCACGTAAACCTAAGGGGTAATGTTAATTCCTCTATGGCTATGAAGAGGATGATACAACTAGTTTTCTCACAGAAAATTTCTTACTGCTACTGTACTGCAATTATGGGATGTGAGAGAGAGAGAGAGAGAGAGAGAGAGAGAAGGGGATGGACCTTACTCAGAGATTAGAGAAAAAATACTGTAAGTTTTGCGCATTTAAGAATATTTCAGTTGACACACAGGTATTTCTTTTGTTCGACATGAAAACACTATTATTCAGTATGTTTTCTTCTAGTGTATGTTTGCAATTTAATGTAAGGCGATTTTAAACAGATAATTATTTTTAAATCCATGTTAACACATTATACACGTCATTATTGCAAGGAATTAACATTCTCCATAAACAATTGCTATAGATTTTTGTCTGCAGTTATTGAAAATTTACTTGGATTATACGGCACTGTGTTTAATGTTAGCCAAACGATGCATAGATGTAGTAGGACATTGTACAATGCAATTTTCTGGAAGCGCATCCTTGGAGACCTTATTGCATATTAAAGGAAGTATGCGAGAATAAAACTAAGGGAAATAAATCATATTTTCTACATATCAAATGAAATGTGTCCTTGTCCGGATTGCACCGTTTCACTGACATGCTGATGGATATATGGTTACACAGATAGACAACATACATATAGATGGATATTTAGGTAGAGATAGATAAACAATCTTACCAATATGTGTGGATAGCATTAGCAAATATGATCAGAAGGGGATTCGGTTTGCGCCACAAATAAAGCTTAGCTTAATTTTATATGAGTATGGACTATGTTAGGTAACTGCTGTCACGTGATTTTGTATTAATCTAGTGAAAGATGGCTTTTACCTCTTGGTAAATTTTGGGGTTATTTATATCCAATGACTCAGTCAGTCATACATACAGAAGGACAGACAGGCAGACAAATAGGCGGATGGATAGGTTGATATGCGGACCAGTTTAAGTTCATAGCATGGGAAATTAACAATTATCAATGACTGAAATACTATCCTTTATTTAAACTTATAATAATTCAATGTGTTACAAATACATAATGGAAAATTAATGAAATCGAAAGAAATTATTATTGCAAAAAAAAACCTTACAAAATAAAATTTCCCCAGAAGTCCAACCGAAAAAAGATACTGCTGGCAAATTACAGTAAATGTTGAATATATATAGATAATAGAAAATAAAAATTAAAAGTTTCTAAAAAGTGGAAGGAAAAGACGCAAAACATATATTTATTGAATCAATGAGTATTTGGCATCTATTTGAATAAAATAAAAAGACAATTATTTAATTTTTTAAATAAACAGAAAAAAGTCTAAGGTAAGGCGTGTCATTTAAGAGGTTAAAATGTCTAATGCAATGTATGTCATTTAACAGGCAAAAACGTAAAGGTAAGGTATGTTATTTAAAAGGTAAAAAAGTCTAAATTAAGGTATTTTCTTTTAGGAAGTGAAAAAGCCTAAAGTGAGTCATGTCATATAAAAGTGACGAAGCCATAGATATGGCGTGGCATTTAAGAGGTGAAAATGTATACGGTAGGGCATGCATTTCAAGATTTTAAAAAAAGTCTAAGGTAGGATATTTCTTTGAGGAAGCGAACAAGTTTACGGTAATGTATTTCTTTTAAGAAGTAAAAACGTCTGAGGTAAGACATGCCATTGAAAAGGTGAATAGATCTAAGGTAAGGCATGTCATTTAAAGGGTGAAAAAGTCGAAGTTGGGCATAATAATTAAAAGGTGAAAGATAAGGTAAGGAGTGTCGTTAAGACGTGAAAAAGCCTAAGGTAATGCATATGATATGAAAAGCGAAAAGTCAACGGTAAAGTAACGTGTTTTTTTTTTTTTAAAAAAGAACAAAAAGACTAAGGTAAGTTATTTCTTTTAATAACAGAAAGAGTCTAAAGTAAAGTATATCATTTAATAGGTGAAAATTTCTAAGGTAAATCATGTCATTTAAAAAGTTAAAAAGTCTACGATAAAACAAGCCATTTAAAAAGTCAAAAAGTCTAACGCAGAGCATGTCATTTAAGAGGTGCAAACGCCTGATGTAATTCATGTCATTTAAAGGTTGAAAAAGTCTGAAGTAAAGCATGTCATTTACAAAGAGGAAAAGTCTAAGGTAAGGCATGTCATTTAAAAGGTGAAAAAAAAGTTTAAGGTAAAGGATGTCATTTAAAAGATTAAAATGTTTAAGGTGTGAAAATTGCAAACAAGAAAACAGGTTTAATACAAGACCGAGTATCATGCAATCCACAAGCTTAACTTGACAAGCACATCTATATGGAACTATCTGTACCTGGCTACTAGAGTTCGTGTATATAGAACACTTTGTACCTGGCTACTATAATACATGTATATAGAACACTTTGTACCTGGCTACTATAGTACGTGTATACAGAACACTTTGTACCTGGCTACTATGTATAGTATGTGTATATAGAACACTTTGTACCTGGCTACTATATAGTACGTGTATACAGAACACTTTGTACCTGGCTAATGTATATGTATATATAACATTTTGTACCTGGCTGTGACTATAGTACAGGTATATAGGACACTTTGTACATGGCTACTATAGTACGTGTATATAGGACACTTTGTACATGGCTACTATAGTACGTGTATATAGAACACTTTGTACTTGGCTACAATAGTACGTGTATATAGAACACTTTGTACCTGGCTACTATAGTACGTGTATATATAACACTTTGTATCTGGCTAATATAGTACGTGTATATAGAACACTTTGTACCTGGTTACTATATATAGTACGTGTATATAGAACACTTTGTACCTGGCTGCTATAGTACGTGTATATAGAACACTTTGTACCGGATTGCTATAGTAGGTGTATATAGAACACTTTGTACCGGACTGCTATAGTATGTGTATATAGAACACTTTGTACCGGACTGCTATAGTATGTGTATATAGAACACTTTGTACCGGACTGCTATAGTAGGTGTATATAGAACACTTTGTACCTGGTTACTATATATAGTACGTGTATATAGAACACTTTGTACCTGGCTGCTATAGTAGGTGTATATAGAACACTTTGTACCGGATTGCTATAGTAGGTGTATATAGAACACTTTGTACCGGACTGCTATAGTAGGTGTATATAGAACACTTTGTACAGGACTGCTATAGAAACTCGTATGAAACTCTTAATACAGGGCTACCTTAGTACATGGATGTAGAGCTCTTTGTACTGGGCTACTAGAGTTTGTTTATTTTGTTGGTTAAAAAAATACAGTGTAAAAGCTGTATTCAGTTTGAAGATATATTCATTAAACACTGAACATGGCTTGATTATACTTTGGCGAGGCTGCTTACTGGAATATTACGAAGAAATCTCTATGATCAAGTAGACTTCTGGTCAGAGGAAAGGGAAGTAACCCTTGTCCCAGAGTTATTAGTTATCCATGTCAAATCACTAAATGAAAAACCTTCACAGCCTAAATGATGTATTTTCCTGTTTAACCCTTGTCATGTTCATCAAAAGAGAGAAAAATAGTATAGACCCAGGCGTGATTTACAGTACCAACCATAAACACTAATAATTATTTTGACTCGAATTGTTTAATTTTACATCATCTTATAATAGATACACCTACCACAAAATACATGTAATTATTTGTCTTTGTAAAAATGGCAGTAAAATAAGAAATATGTCATCTCTGACCATTCCATACTGAGCTTTTACTAGCCATACCAAAATTTTACTGTGCATTGTTCATTCTTGTTAAAGATGAGAGATAATATTTATATATGACTCATTTCTTGCACAGAATACAGGTGAAAAATATTCTTTGATCACACTGAATACTTCACTACTAATGAGATAGCAGAATCACGTATTTACAAAATGTCAGAAAGCATGATTCCATATCTAATGGAAAAATATATTTCAGGCAAACTAAAAACAGGCCACCAGAAATTCGTCTAGATCGATTTGTCCATCACCATTTATGTCGGCCGCTTGCAGAATCTTCTCAACATCCTCATTATTGTAGGTCTTTGTTGTCTGGCACATTTTAGCCACTTCATCCCGACCCATCTTCCTGGTGACCGGATTGCACAGCTTCATGAATTCTGCCTTTAAGGTCTCTCTATAATAATAATAATAATAATAATAATAATAATAATAACAACAACAATAATAATAATAATAATAATAAGAAGAAGAAGAAGTTGAAGAAGAAGAAGAAGATTTGGAGATAGCATCAATGGGTGCATCGCCCCCAACACCTCTCAAATTTGCTCTGAGGAGCCTTAAATACTAGTTGGAATATGAAAGTTCGGAGATGAACAGTCAGGAGATGTCTGTGTGTGTGTGGTTTGGATTTTTAACGTAGCTTTTACAATTTTGTCATCATATCGCTACGATGTCTGTAGTATGACAGTTTATAGTGATGTCTAGCACTGGGGCATCATGCCGAAGACATGTAGCATGGTGTCCCACCCATTCACATTATCCTGACACCAGGCGGACAAGTCATAGTACTAACCTCTTAATGCTGAGCGCCAAGCGAGGCAGCTGTTAGTACCATTTGATATGACTCAGCCTCCCAGCACTGGAATTCCACTCATCCAAAGGTTCCAAAATAAAATTGCACAGTAACTTTGGCTGAAAATCAAGGTTAGGAAACTGAGCAATTAGGGTCAATAACCCTTCTGAATGATAGTGTGGAATATTTGAAACTAAATCCATGTAAAGGCTTGTCATTATAAAGCTACATTCAAATCTGGTTAAAATGCTATCATGGTTACTAAAGTTATCCAGAGTCATGAGGCCGCAATAAGGGCCATAACTCCCATAAATGTTATGGAAGGCTGGAAACAAAGTACACTCAAGGTCTCATCAATCTAAAGCCACCTCCTACTATTTTAGCTAAATACAGCAAATATTAGTGAAGTTATCATCCGGAAACAAATGATACGCATAGAATACCTATAACGGACATGAGAATTTATCAGGCAATATTCATAGGAAATTGTAGCAGAATATTTTGATTGGTTTTAGAGCTACGATACATCCCATGTGAACGTATGAAGCAACTGTCAGGTGCTATAACTCTGTGCAAAATAAAGTTAACAAGACGAAACCCATAAAATGCGCATTTTGAGTTCAAGACAATGTACACAATAAAATGCATCCGAATATGTTAAACGGTTCCTCGGCCATGCATACAAGGATATACATTGGTGGAGATGTGATATCGATAGAAAAAGGTTAACGGTTCCTTTAAATTTGGAACTGACAGAAGACACACTCAAGGAGGATTCTACAGATATGAACTTCGGAGAGAGTGGTAGGTATAAGGTGAAGTTGTTTAAATTTGCAACACACGCAATGGAGAGAATATTCGTATATATTTATGTTGTTCTCATGTACTGTGGCTGAAAGTTCCTCGGATATTGTACTTATGGTAACTGTACATAATCTAAGCACACAGCCGACTAAAATGACTGCTTAGCTTGAATTGGTGTAAAATACACTATCTTTAGCAATTATTAATATAGGGAAAATAAATGTTGCCATACTAGACAATATCTGCTTCTGAAAATGCAATGACTTAATTACCATCTATATCTGAAAGTGCAATGATTGAATTACCATATATATATATATATATATATATATATATATATATATATATATATATATATATATATATATATATATATATATATATATATATATATAATGTAAAAAGAAGGTATTTGCTCTCTTTTATAATTCGCCTCTGAAGTCCAGGAAGTGAAAATGACCAAGCGGAGCTAGCAGTTTTTTTTTAAAGGTGTACATCTGAAGTAAGGCCAAGCTGTAAACAACACATATATCACACATCAGTTATACACTAATATGAAGGGAATTAAAGTACTTCGAACAATACCTAAGATATACAATGTGTTTTAATATATGTATTAGATTGATGCGTATCGTTCAAATTCTGACAAAATTAGATCCAAATAGTACTAGGAAAAATAAACAATCGCCCTTGAAAGCCTTAGATATCATACAATCCTACAATGCTTCGCTATGTAATCACATTAAAGACGTATCTTTATCATACAATCCTACAATGGGTTGCTGTATAATCACATTAAAGGCGTATCTTTATCATACAATCCTACAATGCGTTGCTATGTAATCACATTGAAGGCGTATCTTTATCATATAATCCTACTATGCGTCACTGTGTAATCACAATAAAAGCCGTATCTTTATCATACAATCCTACAATGCGTTGCTGTGTAATCACATTAAAGGCGTATCTTTATCATACAATATGTCGCTATGTAATCACATTAAAGACGTATCTTTATAGTACAATCATACAATACGTTGCTGTGTAATCACATTAAAGACGTATATTTATCATACAATCCTGCAATGCGTCGCTATGTAATCACATTAAGACGCATCTTTATCGTGTTCAGATTCTTGACACCTCTTTTTGCTACTGCAGTGGAACAGAAACCAACCTACATTTCTTCATATTCTGTCCCAAATACAGTCACGATCGAACCTGGTTCATAAGACAAATTACCCTCAGTGTCATCTCTGATTGTTAGGTTAGATTTGCTGCTACGGGGAAAGCTCGATACAAATGAACAATATTGAATTTTACAACATGCATGCAAATATATAAATGATACCGGACACGATTTCAATAATTAATTCCGATTATTTATGCTGTCGCTAGGCTTCTCTCTCTCTCTCTCTCTCTCTCTCTCTCTCTCCAATTATTGCAATACTCCATTGTTTGTTACTCTCTTAGGGAGGGATATAATAAGGTAAGGAGAGGCAAAAGAAGTTGTCAGACCTGGTGTCCAAGTCAATTTTATCAATAAACCGTCCATTGTGAAATCAGACGCTTCAATGAACAAGAAACAAATAAACAAAATTCTCGTGAATGACCTGAATTTATATGAGACTCACAGAGTCACCAATTCTGTAATTCTGACCTAAACAAATAGCAAAATGAGGTGTCAGCAACCAGACTGACTGACGTTGGACTCCCCACGATGAACGAATAATCATTAAAACCAAACAAAGAAATACATGCAAACGCTAATACAAATAGCATACACCATGGGTATATTACACAACTGTAATTCCCTTTTTATCTACGTGCATGATTGTTGTTGTTGTAGGGTTTAAGGCCATTTTTCAGCACAAGATAAACTATACATGGCGGCCAGTATAAATGGAAAACCCCGGAAAGAACCGACCCATAAGAAACTACTGGCAAGCATTCCCACATTGGTCGAGCCCTATACTCAAACCCACGCAGTCAGAGGTGAGATGGCAGTGATCTGTAATGGTGAGCGCTTTAGACCACTCGGGGCTCTCCAAGAAGTTATAGTGTGTGGTAGCAGCAAAAAGGGAGAGGTAGACACCCAAAAATAGCGGCAGACACATTTTTATTACCCAACGAGGTGCCAGTGATCAATCTAACTGACGTTGGATATGTCTTAAATATTGAGTAATTTATAATGTTCGATTGTTGGATTGCTGAGTGCGAATTTTCTTTCTCATTGTACGTAAACACACCCTCCCACCCCGTGAATCGCTAAGTGCGAAACGAAATATTGGAGATTTTGAGTGCTTTCCATGCTGAATCTTAGTTTCTTAAATTTATAATGAAGCACGAATGACAAACGAGCGGTAGCGATTATTAATAATCTTGACACAAGTACAAATTCATAATGCAATTTATTGCAGTGACTTTGTGGCGTGACGGGTTGTTATGCCATCACTGTGGTAGGTGTGGGGTGGGGTGCTTCCAATATTAATTTAAATTATTATAGAACTCACACCCAAGCTCCATTTTGGTTGGAAGTTAAATTAGTCAAAGATAGATGTAGAGAAGCGAGCCCCAGTCAGCAATGCAGACTGTTAAATGATTGAATATACAAAAAAAGTGAAATTCAACTAATAACAATTTAATGAAAGTTCAATAACCAAATGGTTAAAATTTCCCAAGTACTCTCCTTCCCCTCGACCCTCTGATAGCCTTTTGCATCATTTGATTTGTAGTGTGAGATAGCTTTCCACCCGTCCTTTTATTCTACTCATATGTGTATTCTTCTCTCCTATTCCTCCTATTCCTTCTCCTTTTCGTCCCGGCTTTCTCCAAATACCTTCTCTCCACCGACTCCTCGATACTCCTCCTGCTTCTCTCTATCTCCTTATCGACTCCTTTTCCTCCTCCTCCTCCTCGACTCTCTCTTGACTAGACTTCTCGACTCCGACTGTTCTGCTAGTCGCACTTCCGTTTCCCCTTTTTAGAGACTCGGGACTTAATTGAACCGGAAGTTCTGTTACCCAAAATGCTTCTGGCCTTTACGAAGCCTTGTCTTTCCTTAGAATAACCTCTCTAAGTTTTACCACCAAATTACGAGTGGCTCTCTCGGAGTAACCATATTTTGCTCATCAATCTTCCGATAATTCTGATAAAAATTGTTATCACACCCTCCGTCTCAAATCCGATTGGATGTCTCTTTGATTCGATTCAATCAATTTTAGCGGACAATATCCTTCTCGCTGTATGTCTACATGGGGACTAACTTAGAACACGCCCCAGTCCCTTGCGGTTCTTCTGATCTTAGGACAAAGCTGTAACACCTAGGTGTGAAGTTGCTCGATCTAACGCCTGTGCTGATTGAAGATGCCGGATCTTCTCTCTGGTCACGGTACATTGCGTTCGAGATTAACTCTAGTCCGCGGCTATGTTCAGACATTAAACATGGTTTGTACTAATACCTTAGTTTATACACGACTTATGCACATGGATGAGCAAACGTGACAGACTCCACAATGTCTGATTTCTGGAACTTTTGACACCCTAATGATCTACTAGTTGTATCGAGGAAAAATGTACGTGGTCAGCGTAAATTATTCGAGCTTCACAAGGAAAAATTTCCAACTCAACAAGTCCTGCTATGTTAGTGACCAACAGATACACGTCGACTAAATATATTCGTTGACATTCCGGCAGCAAATAGAGTTTGCCGGAGACAAACAACTCGTTCTTGATGATATCGTCGAGGTTCCAGTGGAGGCTGTACAACAGGCGTTGTCGTTAAACCCATCGTGCTGGACTCTGGGATATGCGATAACAATCCATTCGTTTCGGGGATTAACAATATCAAACACTGTTATCCTGATTGTCGATGATCGCACAGAATGGTCAAATTTAGTTTATCTGGCTGTGTCTAGAGCAACAAAAATATCTCAGTTGCACAGGGTTATCTACGTGTTGGAGTTGACCACAGCGTTACAAACAACAACGAGGTCACCAGGAATTATCAAAGCAGCGAAGACAAAATGACAAATTATGCGCGGGATGACACCAAAACAAAATGATGCCAGTTTGATCTTGATGTGGAATTTGTCATGACGCTAAAACAACGACATAACAATCATTGCGACAGCTGTAACACAATAATGTTGCGGCAATATTTTCTTAACGACGTACGACAATTTACCGTGGGCAGAATCGAAAGCAGTCTCGGCCACACACGGGAAAATGTTTTGAATGTAACAGACATTCAGGAGCTTCGTTCCCCAGCGTGTGATTCTTGTTAGTGCGCTTTGTTGGCGCGTGGAGGGGTGGTGGTGGAGGCGACGTGAAGAGGGCAGATATACGCTGGCGGCCGAGTACAGATTTATCCAATTACTCCAATGCGAAATGGAAATCATTTCGAGTACGAGTTGGGAAGACATTTCTCAACCCGGGTAATAAGCCAGTTTCTACGAGCAGACGTCACGCTGTACAGCATTTACGAGACTGTATAGCAGCATGAATTAGTTGCAGAACATACTGGTTTCTTAACACAAGGAATTCTCTGGATATTTTAGGTTATGCAGGTTTAGTAATTTCAGATAGGAATAATTCTTTGTACTCGATGCTTGGGTCATGGGTTGTACTGCACAGCGCAAGGTACAAAATACGGCTTGGAAAGGCTTATTATCAAGTCGTACAAATGTGAAATAAATAAAACAACATGCAGGTGTGAAATCTGAATTTTTTATTGTGTGGTTATTAGGCAATTAGCGTTTAACAACCCTTCCACAGCGACTCATATCTTGAGGTCATAGAAAATAGGGAAAACATGGACGCCAAATCAGGCTCATGTAACTGTATGATTTGCTCAGTTGTGAAATTTCCTAGCATATAAAAATATTACTACACACCGTGTACGTGTAGGAAAATAAAGGAAACTACTGAGCTGTTGGCGTTAAGAAAATCTAAGAAAATTTGATTTCTAATCTTACAGTTAAAAGTCCATCACACACACACACACACACACACACACACACACATATATATATATATATATATATATATATATATATATATATATATATATATATATATATATATATATATATACCTTCGATGTGGCAGCATCATTTCTTGCAGGAACTCTTTCTTCGAGATGCTCTTGCTTCCGTCCTTGTCTAGATCGGTGAAAATGTCCTGTAAATTGTACAATTTAAGCATCTCAATTCAAATTCCACTTTTACTTCTTCGACGTACATAGCATTTTACTGCATTGTATTTTACACAAATAATTCGTTAATGTCGAAGCTCTACAACTGATAACAAGTTACAGTAAATCATCGAATGTAGCACTCGGGTTATCCAAGTTTTTCCCTACCATGAACTTCCCCCTCCCCCTGTTACGGGTTATATGTGCCCGCGTGTTATGCAATTCGATTTTAATTCGTATTACCACGTTGTAGTAATAGTTTAGAAGACTCGTTTCCTATTTCAAGCAATGCACCAAGTTCGAAAAAGTAAATGAATCTAATGTTGATTATGTAGTTGCTTTTCAGTTCAGTTGAACTTTAAATTAAATGTGTCGAAGTTTAAAGACGATGTAATAACAAGAAACAAGATCAAACATTCATTCCGCATCTTTATTTAAATAACTTACTAATTTATGAAGAGCGGCATTGTTGTTGCGTTTACTAAAATCTTAGACTGACCTAGATAGAATTTTATAATATAAACGTGCATCGCGCAGTATAGCAATGCCAATACTGTTAAGAAATGAGTTATAAAACTTGTGTTAATTAGAATTTGTGAACTTCTATAGCACCAAATAAAAGTTATAACATTACTTACTGTAAAGCTAATAACTGTTAATAAATATGATACTGAAACTTAAAGATATCCATCCTACGCACTGCCGTACAATAAACAGTACACGATGCAGTCAATGTCTAAAAAAGTAATTTTATTCTGCATCATTTGGGTCAAAACTAGCAGCAGCATCCACAGTATCTGAATTTTCAAAACCGTCAAAAACTTCCTTCCTGCACGCTCTTCCAAATCATCATAACCTCGGCGAAACGTGCTTCATTGACGTTTGAGACCTGTGATGCTGCGTCTAATTAGCTTCATTGACGGTTGAGACCTGTGATGCTGCGTCTAATTCGCTTCGTAGACGGATTAGACATGTGATGCTGCGTCTAATTCGCTTCATTGACGGTTGAGACCTGTGATGCTGCGTCTAATTCGCTTCGTAGAACGGATTAGACATGTGATGCTGCGTCTAATTCGCTTCGTAGAACGGATTAGACCTGTGATGCTGCGTCTAATTCGCTTCGTAGAACGGATTAGAGCTACACGAGTCAAAGCTTCCGGAAGAATTTCACATTTACGGAATCCATTGCACGGCTTTGAAGAACACTTATGCTATATTAAATGATATGGCCTCCCAGGAGAAACAAGATATAGAATTTCGCAATCCAAATTTAAACTGGCCGGCTATATGGAAAAATTGGGCAGGTATAAGACAAGCTTCCATACAAAGTCGGCTCTTCCTATATATACCAAACCTGCACGATAAGTGGCTGACAGGCGAGGCTGTCTTTAAGAGGCATATTATAAGTGTTATACCGCATTGTAGATTATGCGGCAATCATGTGGATTCAAAGGATCACTTAATACTCAGATGTCCTAAAATAAATATAGAAAGACAGGAGTTAAAGAATATTTTCTTTAAAAATACGGTATACTAGAAGATAAGCAATTTCTATTTAAAAATAATATTAATGACATGAAGATTTATAATGAATTAATAAATTATTTTAAGTCCATAATGAAGATAGCACGGGAAGACTTTAAAATCAAATAATATCCACCTTCAAACCAATTTAGATAATAGTATACCTTGAAGAGGTCCTTGTACTTAACTAACAAACTATCTATAACAAATACCTCGTATAAATTAACACATTACTTAGAGCAACAATTACACATGCAAGGGACAGGGATTTGTCCTTGCTGACTAATGAACATATGACGGTACGACGCCTAAGCTACGTGACTCACGTGTGGTAGTACGGGTCGTACCGGATCTCCCCGACAGCAAGGTCAGCAAGAACATTACCAGGAACACGGGGAACAAACTAGTAAACAATACGAGGTATAAATACACACAACATGCACACGCTTAACATGCAAATGTCTATTTCAATCCTTTCTTTCTTTCCTCCTACACAAGCAGATACACTAAAATTATATTATAGGTTCCAAAAGACCGAGAGGCACGGTACTGACACAAAGAGATCACAAGTGTCACCGCCGAATTTCCTGAGCCATAAAGGAACCATTAATTAAGTAATAACTTCAAGAATTTGATCTCTAATAACCAATCCATACAAAAAAAAAAAAACAACAGCAAAAGGATAATTGACAAAACAAATAGCACACACATAAAGCAAACACCGGACAACACTGATCCCTGGCAAGGATCACTCTTTGTATTAAAACACCAAGACCAGCCAGAGTCAATGAGATTCTAAACACTAGAGTAGGGCGGTGTATAAACCCTAGATCAAAATTAATTAAATCGAAATTGTAATAAATGTAATACAAACAAAAGTTACACGATGGGGGGGGAAAACAAAAACACATACAATCCTTTAATTTACGGCACTCTGGGGATCCCTTCTATGATGCAAGTCTGAGAGGGACCACACCAGTAAACATTTAACAAAGAGAGCACATGGTGTCATCGTGGAAGGGTTAAAGGTGAGGAAACTAAATTTAAATTGAGCAGTTTGGTTGAAACGGCTCTGTTGCAGTATGTCCTGTTATCAATCGGAGTACGTGGATGGAACTTCAGACAGTTTAGCCTCTCAATGGTAAATAGAAAAGATGATTCACCACATCATACTTTTTTATTCAATGTATATAATTAAAAGAATCCAACACAGATTTTGGTCTTTTATTATTCTTTACGAAAACCTGCAGGTTATGTATGTCAGCCCGTATTCTGATATATTTTTACATACAATAGAAAAAAACTTCTGGTAATATAAGAGTGCGTGTTGTACTTGTTTTACTGTAAAGAAAATCGGAAATAACACTGCTTCTTGACATAAGAGATTGATTCTGGCACGGAAATGTCATGTTGTATATGTAACAAACCAAACCTACAGGGACACGTAGAATACGTGATGTACAACATCAATAATAAGGACCAGAGCTCCACGTTTCTTTTTGGAAAGTAGATTTCCTGAATTATTTCCAAGAGAAATACGATTAAAGCCTACATACTTGATAAATCAATCTCTATTATGTCCAATCAGTATGAAAACTGCATGCCAAGTTTTCTTGAAATCTATCCATGGTTAAGAAATGGCGTGGAAACCAAAGTCAGGACAACAGATACTTCCCGATAAGATCACTAGCAGACGATATATTCTGCCCGGTGTATCTCGACGACGAGCAACCTGGCAGTTAGTTTCTCCTACATGCGGCCACCAAAATCGACCATTTTGAACAAGACACACCGAAGCAAAATCAACCTATAAATTAAAAATATAGATACTACAGAAAGCCTGGTTTGTGATCTGTTTATGCATGTATTTTTTTGTACCAGCATCTTGAGATTTAATGAATTGATTTCAACTTCCAAACACCATATAAACTCAATGGTAAGTCTACCAGCATACCACATATATGGCTGCTGATGACATCATTCGGGGACTATTGTATATGATGATGTGGATGATATAAATCAAACTAATTCAAGGTGTGTCAACATAAAGTTACATCCTAAATTTGGTTTATATCCAAAAATATTTAGAAAAGTTTTATTGCAGATCCCAAAGTTCGAAGAATAGAAAACCAGTGTTAGTAAGTCATTCATGTGGAACGCTGTGGATTGCCATGGAACGCTGTAGAACACCGCCGAATTATGTGGAACTGCTATAATCCATCTCATTCAGATAAATCTTCATGGCAGATATGGTTGACATTCAACAATCTATGGTAAAGTTGTGCTCGATACCAACTTATATATAAGCGTACATGTGGTGAACGTGCCCTCAGCTGACATCTTTTCGCTTGAGGCATCATCGTTGCAAGTGACGTGAGACAGTCCGCACCGCTGTCGCCCGTGGCTTGCAAAGATACAGGGGCATGGAACATGAAATATTTCCTTCGAACAATGCCATGTTTTTAACGTTGACACATACAATTAGAGATGTGCGAAGAATGCATCTATTGATATGATGCTTGTTTGTTTTGCATGTCAGGTTATCTGTACCATATTGTTGCATACGCCAGCCATTATGTACAGATCTTAATGGACGAGTCCTATAGAAACATTTGGTACCAATAACACGTTCCTTGCTCAACCAGACTTCAGTAACAGCTTTCACATAAAATTCTTGTCAAAACTACCTGACCTGCTTTTAGTCCAAACAGAAAAATGTGTGATTCAGTTTGCACAGGTTTTAAAATTAGGGTAGGCAGGTTTATTTATATATATAAAACAATATATATTAAATGTGATTTATTTTTTAATTTATTTTCTTTTTATTATTTTTTAACCTTTTAAGAAAGTGTCGGCAATGAGAAATGAACGATCGGCCACCCGGAAACACGCATAATATTTTGATTGGCTTTATGTGCAATACATTTAAAGAAAAAAGATCTGTTTATGCCTGAGGCACATACAAAAAAAATTGTGCGAAATTATGATACATATTGGGCAAGCATTATTTTCTCGCATTCAATTCTTTATAAACTCTCTGCAACACATTTTATTTTGGTGGTTTGGAAAGCCTTTTGACACAGAAACCAGTGAAAGGATTATTCATGCATGAAATAAATGTATACAGATCACTGGTCCGTATATATATATACCAGGCAGGACAATTCTCATATTTCACAGTAATGTAAGCAGGTATTGTTGTCACATGTCATCAACCTAGTTCTGACGAATTCATTTGAAAAGTTTAATGAAATGTGGGAGCCAGGCAGACCGATGAAGAGGTAGAAAACGCCATGGACAGACAGGCAGTCAGGTGTAAATACAGATCGGCGAGATAAAGATTGTGGCAGATACTTATAGAAAACAAACGGGTAGACGAATGAGTTGATGCACAGGCGAAAAGACAGACATCAAACACAGCGAAAGAGAGTTGGGGAGAAGAGATAAATGCTAAGATGAAACATAGAGACAGAGAGAACAAGTCGACAGAAACATAAAGAGGCATATGGTAAGATGTCGAGAGAAATGAAGACAGAAACATAAATTAAAATCTTTACTGCTTAGACCAAAAACCTTTGACGCCGGTAGAACAGTTAAGTTAGTACTAAAGGTATGGATATAATTATAACATTGGTAAACTAGGGCCAGATTAAGGGCGAAGGGCTGAGATTAGGGGCGAAATGCTGAGACAGGTGGCACGTGCCATGCCCCACTCCACAATTGGAGCCTTCTCCAGCGTGCCATGAATAAAATTTTAGGTGTTCAAATAAACGATAAATAGATCTGAAACATGGGCTCTCAAACCCAAAGCACCACGAGGTTCCTATTAGACGAATATATTGGCTCGTGGGACCCATCACTGAAATCTTTTCATACAGCGAAAGCGTCTCATATAAAAGGTAGTCAGTGAAATGATGGAAGACAGAAAAAATATACAATGTAACAATCATGTTTTTATATAATCAAAACTGACTGACTGTTATATAAAAAAAAAAATGCACAATTATTTATTTTAAAATTTCCGGGTGTTGTTGATGGCCGCAGGAAATAACTCCACGGACCACATTCAGTCCGCGGGACACATGTTTTAGACCCCTTGTCTAAACCGTCTAATACTTAGCCTAATATAGTTATTATTACACATACAAAATCGGCAGTTAAAAGACTGCTTTCAGGGTGCATCTGTACATCCATAAGCCCCCAACCATTGTAAGAACCTGCCGCCACACCCACCCCGTGTGGTAAATGGATGCGTGACTTTTCTGTCAACATAAGCTAAAAGTGGCATGCAAATGAAAATACAGAAGTAGGAGTGTATTTAATAGATATACGTAGGCGTGGAATGAGGAAGCCTGAAGAAAAGAAAACTAGAAAGGATTTCAATCAGTGGAAGATAGTGCACCTGAGACAGGTATCAAATGAAGGTTAAATACAATTGCCCAAAAGAGGGATAAATACAATTGCCCCAAAGAGGTTAAGCATTGCTATCAACAATATACTTGCAGCGGTTGTGCAAAAACAAGAACACACACACACACACACACACACAAGAGGCTCAGTGAATGAATGATCATGTTGCACGTCTTATCTGAACATTTTGAAACTTACCACGATGACGCTGTCAGGTATGCATTTTACTTCTCCTCCCTTTTTTTTCTCAGCTAAAAATGTATGCAGACCGGCTTTTAATTCGTGTATAGTCAAACTGCCATCTTTATTTGAGTCAGCGTAGGTCCAAAACTCCTCACATTGCTCCGGTGTAAGGGACATTTTTTGATGTTTGGACAGGTCCCTGCAAGGAAAGAACTCTTCTTATGACCCAGCTTGATACCTGTAATGTTAATTCTCCGTGGCTCGAACGAATGAAAGGGACACTATTCATAGTGTACATATAAATAACTACCTAGTGCGGTATAGATTCATCAAGCGCGGGGGGGGGGGGGGGGGGGCAGCGGTTGGAGTAGTATTAACTGACCATCTTTTTGTCAAAAGGTTGTAATTTACAACAAATCTGACTGTCATGCCAAATATATCAAGCTTAAGTATACCGAGTTGATAACATCATATATGAGTTATTTCACTAGAGTATTTCCTGGCGATTATAGTTTGTATAATAGGAAATGAGTTTCAACTGGGCACATAACATGTTTACTAATAAGACTATGGGGCCAACAAATTTCAAGTAGGAAAATAGACGAAATAAGAAAATAAATTAATGTTTACACTTTTATTTAGACTGATTCTTGTTTCTTTTCATCATTGAAACAATTTTTAGCGCTGCATACTATGAAAGACTATATACACGCATTTCTTCTCTCTCTCTCTCTCTCTCTCTCTCTCTCTCTCTCTCTCTCCATTTTGTTATCGGCGTTCAATCCAATTAGGTGAGACATAGGCAGTTTTTAAACAACACTTCCATCTGACATAAGCAGTTTTTAAGCAATACTTCCATCTGACGGAAGCAGTTTTTAAACAACACTTCCAGCTGACACAAGCAATTTTTAAACACTTCCAACTGACATAAACAGTTTTTAAACAACACTCCCATCTGACATAAGCAGTTTTTAAACAACACTTCCAACTGACATAAGCAGTTTTTAAACAACACTTCCATCTGGCATAGTCATCTAACCGTTTGTAAATTCAGTTCTTTCTTTTGTATTTATTTCTTGTTTTGTTTGTCTCTGTTATATAATTGCCGTCGAGAAAGACTCAGTGAGAGCTGAAAGCGCCTGTTATTTCTTGTTTTGTTTGTCTCTGTTATATAATTGCTTTCAAGAAACACTCAGTGAGAGCTGAAAGCGCCTGTTAGTTAGTTCCAAAGTCATATCAATTGACATAAAGGACGCAAGACAGATTTTTGACACATTTTCTTTTTGATAACATTTGACATCTGTTAAATCTGTCATATTATGATAATTAGTTGTTGTTGATAGATCAACCAATCATGCATGATGTTAATTATGTCTTATCAAAAAGTAGAGAAGCAATACTCAAATTTAATCCAGTCCACCTTTACAACTTAATTCAGTCAACTGTCATTCACGAAAGAAAAGGCCGCAAAAATACATTTTTTACTCCAAACCTGAAACGACTCACAAAACAAAAAGAAACGAATTTAGCAATCTATGCATGTGTGATAATTCTTTTCTATCGTCCCAAGTTTAAAATATCGAACTATCTGTACTGAACTTTAATGCATAATTTAGCAAAATATATATTATCAGCATACAAACCATCCCCGTCCGCCTCGGATGCGGGAGGTCCTGGGTTCAATCCCCGACCGAGTCAAACCAAAGACTTACAAAAATGGTACTAACAGCTGTCTCGCTTGGCGCTCAGCATTAAGAGGTTAGTGTTAGGACTGGTTGGCCTGGTGTCAGAATAATGTGACTGGGTGGGACATCATGCTACATGTCTGCGGCATGATGCCCCAGTGCAAGACATCACTATACACTGCCACATTGCAGACATCGTAGCGATATGACTGAAAAATTGTTAAAGCTACGTTAAAAATCCAAATCATACAAACCACCCCCAACTATTTTGTGGACTTCATACATCGATTTAACAATTTCCCAGAGTTAAGTATCCGTACACCGTGTTCATAATGCCGTAGCACACTGCCTTATACATCTGTGGATATTTATGTAATCGTGGGTTTCCAATAAAATATATCGTTTTAGTCTGATAACAGTGACCATATCCGGGCGATATATGTTTGGGTCTTCCTGTCTAGCTTTTGATTAGAAAGAATTATACAAGACTGTAAGGAATAAACATCGAAATTATTTATTTGTGAATTACCTTAATTACAAGAACAGGTGAACATGCAATTACCGAATGTCAATAAAATTACACACACACACACACACACACACACACACACACACACACACACACAGACATGGACGTCTGTGGTGAAGGATTCACACAGAAACGTGTAAATGAATCAGATTAGATCTCCAAAATATTAGAGAGTAAAATCCTTGATTTTGCTCTCATGGAGGGGCCTATGTGAGTTGGCAAATATTTGTCGAGTAACGAAAAGCACATTAGTTTCGGCCAGAGAACAATTAATTAGATTTATGGGGACAAGCGCTTGTTAAATCGATATACTGCAGCGATTCCTAATGTCTGGTAGGTAGAGGTAGAGATTTTTAAATTAAACATTCGTGTACGTAACCGCGAGACGGACTATTAGGGACACGGCTAACTTCGATTTCATGGTAGAACTATTAAACTTGAAAAATTCCAGTTGACAACAATTTTGGCGCCTAGAGGAAAAGGCGTTAAATATATTTCATCATGATTGGTTACGCTAAATAGGGGCGTGTTTCCAACGCTAAATTTCCTAGCTGTAAATATTCCCACCCCCACAAAAATCTAATTAGTCTAAACATTGCTGCAAAAGTAAAGGTACAGGGGACTCCGATCGTCAATTTGGAAGAAATTCTCTTGTAAAACATTTGTCCAAGGTCCGGATGTCTGGAAGGTCGACGGGCATAATTTTGGCGGTATAAACGAACAACGCTTGAAAGCACAAAAGGTATTTGCATCAAATTCATGAGATTCGTTGATACCAATATAATGTTTTGCTTGAATTATTTGATAATATGTGCATGAATTTAGTCGTTTAAATTCGTAGATCAATTCTCTTGATTCTTAATGTGAGTATAACTGTGTTGAGTTTTATATATATATATATATATATATATATATATATATATATATATATATATGAATTCGTACAATAATCTTCTTTATATAAGGTTGTCGAATTGTTTGAATCAGTCATCTTTTTATATTAATTAGGTTCTAAGAATTTCATATATTTCTTTAGTTGATATGAGTTACGAGAATCCGTGTAAATTCACCGATATCAGGGGATTGCATGTATGCTAAAGACTTGAATGTGTATTCGCTGAACATAACGTAACGCCAGGTAGTGAACTTCATTCATTCATTTGAGTAACTGAGAATAGAGCGGAACTTCTAAGTCTCCTGTGTTAATGCGAAGTGATGAATTAGCCATTAAGAAGTACAGTAATCTTATAAAACTAGGTTTGTTTTGGTCTGCCATGCTTGACCCAATTAAAAAGTCTTTTGTATCTGTTTCAATACCGATAGTAGATCTGATAATGGGAGGGGAGTAATGTTCTATCCCCAGTAGGATAACCGACAGGACATTTAGGTTGTTCTCTGTTTGTTTTCAAAGGGGAAAATAACTCTTCAGACGTATTCCCACACGTATCCTCAGATTTACCTACGCACTGACGTATCTACGTGCTTACATACCCACCTACCCACCCAAAGTTTGACGGCCGAAAGGAGGCGAGACAGTAGGGAGGTTGGGAGGGAAAGAGAAAGGAAAAAGATAAAAGGACAGAGAACAGCTAGAGTGAAATTGGAGTGAACCAGGGATAAGCAGGTTATGCAATAGTACAAGGCAACGACTTCGATTGTTCACTCGATTGTATGATGAACTAATCCTATCAATAAAACAGATCGACTATTTTTTATAATTATATTTGTGTTCTGAATTCGGTGCAAGATTTATTCCAAAAGAAGTGTATCTTCCTGATGTATTGTATTATCACCATTGATCTATGTTGTGGTGTTGCTCTGGGGCGTGTTCTTGGACCTGTTCTCTTAATTCTATACACTCAGCCGTTCTCAAGTGTCAAATATCATCATCCAGTGTCTCACCAATTGTACGCTTATGATACCCAAATATACAAATCTATCCACCCAACTGAAGCTGATACTACCATCCAAGGTGTAGAGAGGCGCATTTCTGATGTGAAATCATGGATGACATGTAACAAGCTGCAGATGAATGATGATAAAACTGAGGCCATTCTGATTACAACACAAAGACTTTCTCATTCACATCCTTTACCTCAAACAATAAATATCAGCAACACCAACATTAAATTCACACAATCAGTACGAAACCTAGATGTTACTCTGGACAGTACTCTCACATTGTACCAACATGTCGTTAACATATGCAAGGCTGCATATCTTGAGCTGAGACGCAACAGCTCAGTTCGCAAATATCTTTCAGCTGATGCCACTAAAACACTTGTATGTTGATTATTACTTTCAAGACTGGACTATTGTAAATCAGTTATGTCTGGTTCATCTCAATATCTACTCCAAAAACTTCAAAATGTTAAAAACACAGATGCTCGGATCATACTTAGAGTACCACGATCAGAGCACACCTCGCCACTGCTCTGTACCCTACACTGGCTATCCATTCGATCCAGAAGAAAACAGAAAATTTGTTCTCTGTGCTACATTTCACTGTTGGACTCTAGTTAAACATACCTATCCGACCTCACCCATGTGTACAATACCAGCAAGATACTTACGCTCCTCTTCTGACAACCGTACACTCATTATTCCCACTATGAAAACAAAGTCACATGGACAGCGTTATTTTGCATACCAGGGCCCAGCAACGTGGAATGAATTGCCCATTGAACTTAGACACAAAGACACAGTGATCACATTCAAGAGTTCTCTCAAAACGCACTTATTTCGACTGCAAGAACAAACTTAAAGACCTAATACTGTTTCCTTCCTTAAATATTCTCAGCATGTTTTTTTCTGTTTTCTAATTTCATGGTGTTTGTGTTTGCAATCATATCATTATATATGTTTGTTTTATCTTATAGGTGTTGTCTAATTCTGTAAAGCGCTTAGAGCTTCTAAAGATTAGACGCTATACAAAGTCCTCATTATTATTATTATTATTATTATTATTAATGCAATTAATAAAATTGTGATTTTTAATGTACGGGGGATTGAATCGTTTTGTTTTATATATCTGCTCCGATCTTTATTTATTCTACCTAAAAGTTTACTCGATCCTGGCAATAACTCCGAGGGCGATCATCTCCTAGATACCGATAACCGAATAAAGCTGACAACTTAAAAGACGGTACAATCCGCCGATCGACCCTCACCCTTTACAAAGAGTGGATGCGTTTACAGGTGGTATCCCTGTGGCACCAATTTTCCATCCCACCATACTAATGTAAAGCACACATTCTCGATAGTGGAATAATTTCTCTGGTGCTTGTTTAATTGTTTTAGAGAAATTATCACGATGGATGATCCACACAATTGTTTTTCTTCAAATAATATGCCTCCTACCCCTGCATCACTTGCATCAACCGATATTTCTAAATGATTGGTCGAAATCTAGAGCTGAAACAACTCTTGCGCTCCTAATTATGGCCTTTAATTTATCAAAAGCCTTCTGACAGTTGTCAGACCAATACAGTCTGGCTTTCCTGCTCTACAAACTGGTCAGTGGTTTATTAATTATGGAATCATACGCATCACACTGAGCACATCGTATATCAAATATTGCCGTCCCATAATGCACTGGAAGATCTAAATCTACGCTGTGGATTGGGCAAAAACAATCGACTGTGATCTGCCGGCGTAACACGCAACTATTGAATGCAAAATCGTTCAAAACGAATGAGCTGGAGAGATAGCATGGCGGGATAGAGAGAATGTAGATTGAGGTGAAGAAGGCGAGCTGGAATAGGGCGAGTAGCATAAATCTTGAAGTTGACTGGAGAGAACGAGCTGCACACGAATCGGCGAGAGAGAAAACAGGAGGAAATGGAATAATCAGTAATTAGGTGAATGAAATGATGGATAATTATACGAGGAAATGATGGATAATTATACTAGGAAATGATGGATATTTATACAAGGAAATGATGGATAATTATATGAGGAAATGATGGATAATTATATGTGGAAATCATGGATAATTATATGAGGAAATGATGGATAATTATATGAGGAAATGATGGATCATTATTTGTGGAAATTATTGATTATTATATGAGGAAATGATGGATAATTATATGAGGAAACGATGGATAATTATATGAGGAAATGATGGATAATTATATGTGGAAATGGTGGATAATTATATGAGCAAATGATGGATAATTATATGTGGAAATGATGGATAATTATATGTGGAAATGATGGATAATTATATGAGGAAACTGTTCAATAAAGTCTTCAACAGTATTAGAAAATTGTTCTCTTTGAAGACGATTAAAATTCACTGACTTTATCATTTCATATAAGTGTAATCAGAAATCATACAGAGGTGACTCAAAACGGTCGCAAACAAGAGAAATAAAGTATATAATCCCAGACAACCATTTAAAAAATATAATTTGCTAGTTTATTTCATGTTTATTAGTATAAATCAGTACAGAAATTGATGACAACAAATGCGAAAAGGTGGTGGAGATATTGTATGAACAACCTCTGTCCACGAAGTTACCTCCATCAAAGGAAAAGTGAAAAACAAGAGAAGAAATATGTACATATTGTAAGCCAATATCATTATGTTCCTTTGTTGCGTTTATTTTTAAAACATAAACTATGGAGAAAACAAAAAGACCAGTAATGATTGAAATTGAAAGATATCTATTTGATGAAGCATGTTTTGCATGATGGCCTTCGATTTTCTTTGTCTCCTCATCGGTATTTGTTCAAAATAAACAAAACCTCTTCGATGATTAGTTATCGCAAATACATGCTTATCATGTAATGCCGTTTTTCCTTTCCAGCTTTTTGTTGAAAAACTAGAAGTATTAAATTGAACCTTTTCATTCTGCGTTCTTCCGTTTATCAAAAATCCCTAAGTATTAGGGGGATACACTATAAGGGTGTTCATTGCGCATATACAGGAAGTCAGGATGTTTTTCTGGGTAAATCTGCCTACATAGCAACCTCTGATGAGATTGAACCAGGATGATAGAAGTTCTTATTGGGAGAAAGTGGCTATCTACTGTGGGGACATCAGCTGGGCCACTATGAGGAGCTTTCGACGTATCATGTATTTTCCAATTCTTCTCCACGCTCTCAACAGTTTACTCTAAAACCCTCCAGCTTACCCAACGATCTCTGCAGTTTACCTTAAGATATCGAAAGCGCGCTCTACGATCTCTCCAGCTCAATCTACCATCTCTACAGGTCATACATTTTTGAACGATTTGGCATTCCTTACCCAACTAGCTCACTGACATTTCACCATTGTCCGCGTCCATTCGAGTCTCGGCCCGACCGATGTAGGTATGTGAGAAAGCTTACCAGTAGCTTCCCGTTTGTCTATGGTTCTTCCCGAGATTTTCCAGGTTATTCTAAATATACTGGCCGCCATGGATAACCTATCATGTACCGAAAAATGCCCCTTAAAGTACAAAACCAAACCAAATGCAACTACGCTGTTCACGCTGTTCACATATAAAAAATATAGGTTATATAAACCTCAGTAATCACTTCAAGTCTCCTTAGCAGCCGACACTACTTTATATAGGCCTAAGGTGTTTTAAGTTGTAGAACACGTACTTTAAAATGTGCGCCATGCATGAGAACACGTACTTTATATAATGAGTGCCAAGTTGTAGAGCACATAGTTTATAATGTGTGCCAAATTGCAGAACACGTACTTTATATAAGTTGTGCCAAGTTGTAGAACATCCGAAGTAAAATATGTTTCACAAATACTGAAATAAAACTGTTAGCCACCACCAACATCTGAGCTTTACAGTAGTGTATTTGCAAGTATGTTGCCTACTCTATTAACCAATTATAAGAAAATGAAGAATGATGGGGAACACTGTGACATTTCCGCTCTGAAAAATCACCTTATTTAAAACGCATATGTGAACCAGAGGCAGATGCAGTGGAAAGGAGGCTAGGGTTGGACAGGTAAATTCATGTCCTAGAAACACATAAAATGGAAGAGCTTACTGGGATTTAGCCCCCACTTGCATCCACCCGCCCGTGCCCTAGTTTGCATAAACAAATAACCAATTACCTTAAAATTTACTTCCCCCCACCCCGCAGAACACTATTTCGGAATCCGCTCCTATGAACAAACATCCCAGGTTTTCTTCTAGTTTCCTGATTGATAGTTTCCCTCTGTGATATAATTCGTCACTGTGATATTGAAATCTACGGTTATTTTGTTATCTCCTCAAAATGTGTAAGACTGAAATGGTGCCTGAAATGAAACGTAAACCACGTTCTGGTATTCGAAGCAGTAGTCCACAAGACTGTAACAATACCACATAGGTATACTCACGTTAGACATTCTTTTCAAATAATACAACATATATTAACCTTAAAATTGTCTCTCAGAAATCATTAACGAAGGCATGTTGCCTGTTATACACAGTGTTGTATCATTGTTCAAATTGCATGAATCATGATCTCGATACTACAGTGTTGTAAATGGATAAATAATTTTGTCCACAGGCTTTGAGACATGTCTATAAATAACTTCAGAATCATCACAGTGCGTGTCACATGATCAAACGCACAACAGAGCTGCAATGAGGAGCGTGCTAAATCAAATAGAATGGTGATTTAAGAGAATGAAATTATGTCGGAAAGGAAGTAAGAGGGAACGACGGGTAACAAATCCCCGAAAATATGCCACTGTGGTAGACTTCCCTGTATGTCACAAATAATTTGGTCAGGATACAGCATTTAAGGGCGTTGAATATAAGAAAACCAAAAACAAATCTTTGGTCTTATAATTATTTACAGCACGTGCATTTTAGCTAAATATTTCGTTCACTACTGGAAGACAAGGGTGTTCCATGTTAATAATTGATATGATATTCAAAATGCCTTTAATATATTTCTCAAAAATACTACGCTTATTGTTTGCTTTTTTCTTCATTGAATCATCTTAAATAAACACCATAGGTTTAGAAAACTATCTACTTTCCTTAGTTTTCGCTTTGTTTAGTCATCCTCATGAAAACTTTCTACTTTCCTTAGTTTTCGCTTTGTTTAGTCATCCTCATGAAAACTATCTACTTTCCTTAGTTTTCGCTTTGTTTAGTCATCCTCATGAAAACTATCATCCACACCATGTGCACCCGCACATAGGGGCAAGGGATTTCACCTCTAAACATGTTTTGGCCTCCATCCGTAAAACTTAATAGCACACAACTATATGTTACCCCCTCCCCCCAAAAAAAAATAAAAAACGGGGCCCCAAGTGGCCGAGTGGTCTAAAGCGCTCTCCGTTGCGGATCACTGCCATCTCACCTCTGTCTGCGTGGGTTCGAGTCTCGGATTCGGCCAATCTGGGTATGTGAGAAAGCTTGCCAGTAGCTTCTCGAGGGTCCGTGGTTCTTTCCGGGCATTTCGCGGGTTCTTCCTCCATCATTAATACTGACCGCCATGTATAGCCTATCGTGTGCTGAAAAATGGCGTTAAACCCTACAACAACAACAACAAAACCCCGAAAATAATTCTGCAAACAACCTTGATCCACACCACTCATCATCATCATCATCATCATCGTCGTCATCGTCTGCAAAAACAGCGTTGTTAAATACGATACTGTAAAGGGCATTTTATTCTACAATGAACTTGATACAAGTTGTTACCGTCTACCATTTCATTGATACTAGTTGTTATCGAATCCTTCATTTTCGACGAAAGATTGAAAAACAAATTGTATTTTCCCTGGGAGTATCGTAATGGTCTTGTTCATTTGATGCATGCATGTACTGACAATAAATTAGAAGAAGCTACCTAACGCATATTGGCATGCTATTTCTCTATTCCTCGTTCCAACTCTCTCGGTCCCAGCCCAGAAGACCCAAACACATAGATTCAAGGCGATGGTTCAGTTCTTAGGCATGTCGTGCACATTTCGATATTCGAATTTTTCCAGTACTTTGCAATAGAATCACGCGGCGTTTTGACCCTGATGCACGCACGCACACCCACAGAAGGACAAAAATGACCACCATGAAAAGTGCAGTACACTGAGAAGAAATAAAGATAAATCTTAAAACAATAAGCACACAATGTGTAAACTTACCTCAGTTTTACAAAGCAACAGCTTGATCTGTTTTTGCCTCACTCTATGAAGTCAATCAATATAACACTGTTCCAGGTATTAGGACAGAATTTTTCAGTACAAGTAACAAGATTGGAAATTCCTCTAAATTGTGTTAAGAGTAAGTTTTGATTAAATTGTATTAGAAGTAAATTGATAAATCATACTGAAAGTAATCTTCTACTTAAATATATTGAGATTTAATCCAATTATTCGTATCCTACTATTCAACAATGATTGCGCTATTATGATCAAGTACGAACAGTCTTATACAAAATATTACTTGTATCGCAGACTCAGCACAAAAACAGTATGTTCAGCAGGTTATAAAAATAGCGAACTAGACAGATTCCAAAAATTCTTATGGAGGGCAAATGTGCTGATCTTGCAGAAGTACTTACGTAATAATGTACATAGACCTAGACAATAATCTGTAAGAGACTACGAAGCCTCGCTTTGAGATTCTGGCCAAACGCAAGAGCTAAAGAACACGCCATATTTGGCGTTGTCTTAAGAAAGCGGGTATATTAAGCCCAGCCGCGGGTCGACACCAGTTTTGCTAGCCAGAAACTCAAGCAGGCTCTGTCTTTTGCAGCTCGATCCCGAGTACCTTCAATTCCCCAAGAATGTAGTCACGTCTTCATCATCGAGTGACACTACATCAAATGACTTGAACCTCCTTCCTTTCTTCTCTCTCTCTCTCTCTCTCGGAATTGAGAAACGGATTAACTTAGACTCTACGAATTATAAAACTCTTCGTAAAAGCCGGTGGAGAAAGAACAAAACAATTCGTAAAAGTTGGAGGAGAATAAAATGAAGTGAAAAAAATGGATAGTGTCACTCCGCATATTGATGATTTACGAGAGAGAATCGCGCCAAGACCTTGCGACCATCAGATGTCACGCCGCCCAGCTACGCTACATGAACTCTGGAACGACTTGACAACTCTTCTGCTCTTCTGTGATTTTCGTACTTTTCGCACACAAGAAGGGTTTGTTCTGAAACATCAGCGCCAGAAACATTACAAAGGCAACGAACATATTACAAGTATACAATGTATACATTGCCGGTGAGAATTCTTCTTGCAGTAACACCTGAAATTCCAGACATGTCGAATGCATACTATACATAGTCCAGCCCCGAATTCGAGCTACCTACAACCCAGTCTGAAATACATCTATCCATGCCAAAAACAGATTTTCATGGGTCCAACAGCGACATCTCCGCCAGGCCCCAAGTCAACGACAGTAGCAACGACAGTTTCCTTTCCAGTGATAGTGACTCGAACTTTTACAATTTGAACTCTTTCTATATTAAAGACAATAAGTGTATTGTTTACTGTTCATTTAATATACAGTTCGTTTCATAAGGAGAATATTTCTGGACTGTGGTAATTCTCACACAGGTATGTTTTTGCTATACCATATTTTGTATCTTGAATTACAAAACAATACAAGGTTAGTGCGTTAATTTCAAAATATTTCCAAACAAAATGATTTAATTTATGCTGTATTTAATGTCTTATTTAGTAACAATAACACCTTCTATTTACCTACTTCAGTAACATTCATCGCGCTAGCTAAGATTTCTACTACAGAGAGTGAATGAACCTACCGACTTTAACTTGCATTCCAGACTAAGCTTTTACATCAAACCTGTTCGTACTGAAATCTGAAACCACCGTATACACGTTTCGTAGCCTACACATATAATAATGTCTTACCGTATTCGCTTATCTTAGGGAGAATTGTAATTTCCGCCAAACCGTCTCAAACATATTGATGCAGATGTTTATTGTGTCAGCCCAATAGGGTTCGATAATGTTATTGAGAGTTTTCTCTTATGTTTTTATACGAATCGTATGAATATATACCTTATGGTATTGTGTCACGGCGATAACGCCATAGGAACGGCTCTAATGCCTTCAAACCAGTCAGAAGAGGTGCTACCTTCCCTGGTTAGGCAACATCGATTGATGTTGTCGTGTTGTTCATTATATATGTATTCTAAAATGATAAATTAGTCAAAGTGTTGGAGCGATTACTCGAAACCGAGTTTTCCGCGTTGAACAGCTCTCATAAGACATGAGCAGCTATTGGCCTACATACGGCCAACTTCTAAGTCAAATTTGTTTGAAACGATAACGGCGATACATTCTCTTTGCTACGTCACAGGTAACTTCGGTAATACACGCCCATTTCAAAGTTGTACTTGACCACACCAACCAGTGTACGATTATAATGATAGATTATAATGATATTTTCACTTTTGCTCTTATGTTAGATACGATTTCTAATTCATACATACGCAGTTCAAGGTTTGATTGCAAGTGAATATACGTTATGGTTATAAGGTAGGACATAACACAACATTAAAATTGTTACTTTCCTTATTCTGGGCTAATACCAAATTCTTATGACATTCTCTTCGCAACCATTTTTACTTCATTGTTGCTGGTATTTCATTGTTGATATTATCTATGCAATAGGAAGATGCGCTCAATATCGGCTCACTAGTACTATCCATGAAAACGGGAATTCTTTTCACCACACTTGGCTGAAGCAAAATAATAACCGTAGTCACCCAAAAATATGTTATGCTGATGTTGCACAGAGTAACTTCTTTAAAAGAAAATAAAAATAACAAAAAAGAGTAAAATAACATACAAACAAAAATATAAAAAATTAAAGATAACAAGAACTGCATGTTAATATTAGTGTTATAATTATTTAACAAGCCTAGTGGTAGAAGTAGATTGCGTATGATTCTACTGAATATTTTTCAGTGCTTTTTCTCATTGTAATTTTTGTATTTTACTGAGTACCTTGAAGTGTTTTTTCTCTCATTGTACCTTTTAATATTTTATGGATACTTGCATTGTTTTTCTCATTGTATATTTTGTATTTTACTCTATATTTGCAGTGTTCTTCTCATGTATTTTTGAATTTACAATATATCTCACGACGTTTTATTATTGAATGTCCTGATCCGTCATCTTTTACCTTCTATTTATGAATGTAATTTTTTTTCTCTCGAGCCTCGAGGACTCGGCTCAAATGAACCGGAGGGTATTATTAGGACAGAATTTTTCAGTACAAGTAACAAGATTGGAAATTCCTCTAAATTGTGTTAAGAGTAAGTTTTGATTAAATTGTATTAGAAGTAAATTGATAAATCATACTGAAAGTAATCTTCTACTTAAATATATTGAGATTTAATCCAATTATTCGTATCCTACTATTCAACAATGATTGCGCTATTATGATCAAGTACGAACAGTCTTATACAAAATATTACTTGTATCGCAGACTCAGCACAAAAACAGTATGTTCAGCAGGTTATAAAAATAGCGAACTAGACAGATTCCAAAAATTCTTATGGAGGGCAAATGTGCTGATCTTGCAGAAGTACTTACGTAATAATGTACATAGACCTAGACAATAATCTGTAAGAGACTACGAAGCCTCGCTTTGAGATTCTGGCCAAACGCAAGAGCTAAAGAACACGCCATATTTGGCGTTGTCTTAAGAAAGCGGGTATATTAAGCCCAGCCGCGGGTCGACACCAGTTTTGCTAGCCAGAAACTCAAGCAGGCTCTGTCTTTTGCAGCTCGATCCCGAGTACCTTCAATTCCCCAAGAATGTAGTCACGTCTTCATCATCGAGTGACACTACATCAAATGACTTGAACCTCCTTCCTTTCTTCTCTCTCTCTCTCTCTCTCGGAATTGAGAAACGGATTAACTTAGAGTTTACGAAGTAAAACTTTTCGTAAAACAGGTATGAAGCAGGTTTTATACCGCTAGTAGCTGTATATCTAATGCATATATAAAAACTAAATAATCCATGTATAATTTATTTGTATACTACAGCGTGGCATTTATGCTTTTTGTTCAGGTGCATATTATAAATGTATAAATGATAAAGCTTAAGTTTAAAAAATGTGAACGAGAAAAAGTTCTTCATTCCAAAAATTGGAAGACAAAATCATCAATATTATTTTAATTTTTTTGAATACCGGTGTATGAAAAATAAAAATGACACATGAAATAACAGATCAATTATTTACCATAAGTCTTCTGTGACATGACGGGTTGTTATGCCGTCACTGTGGTAGGTGTGGGTAGGGTTTTCCAATATTTTATTTTAATTATTATAGAAATACCACCCAGGCTTGACTTTGGTTGGAAGTTAAATTAGTGAAAGATATAAATAAAACCCCGAGCCCCCAGTCAGCAATGCCGACGGTTAAATGATTTTTTATACAAAAAAGGTGAAATTCAACGAATAACAATTTCATGACAATACAATAATCAAATGATTAAAATTTCCCCCAAGTACTCTCCTTCCGCTCGAACCTGCCTATTGCATCATTTGATTATAAGTGTGAGATAGCTTTCCACCTGTCCGTGTATTCTACTCATCTGTGTATTCTTCTCTCATATTCCTCCAATTCCTTCTCGTCTTCCTCCAGACTTCCTTCAAATTCGTTCTATGCCTCGACTTCTATATACTCTTCATCCTTCTTCACTTTCTCCTCATCGACTCCTTTTCCTTCTCCTCCTGAACTCTCTCCACCGAATAGACTTGTCGACGCCGACTGCTATGCTAGTTGCACATCCGCCTTCCCTCTTAGAGCCTCGGTACTTAACTGAACTGGAAGTTCTGTCCCCCCCCCAAAAAAAAAAAAATTCTTGTGAAAACACAAGGACGGTACAATATTTTCCTTAGCTCTCCTATCTCACAATACACCCAGCCTATCATCAGATAACGGCTCTTAAATTTATTCGGTCACGCATTCATTCACATCGAAATACTCATAGGTTCTTGTATGGTAAAACAGCGTCGTAATAAAAGCACGGTATCTATTACCTCTCATACATACAACAATAAATTGCGTCACATCAGCACACATGCCTAGTCCCATTATACTACACAATATCACAACAATCAGACGCATTTCTTTACATTGCAACTCATACGAAGTACACAAATATTCAAATATCCATGCTCTGATATATCCATACATTCATATTAACTAATCTTACACACTTCAACCACTTTTCAAATTCACAGTTCAGGCATGTGTACAATCTAACATGTCACAGGAATAAATGCACTAGTTTGTTACGAAGTAACCTAATAACGAATTTCAAAATTAATTCTGACCACAAGCTAACAATCTAGATAATTCTCTACATAATACTCAAATTCATTTCTCAAATATGTATGTAAATTAAAACCTACGTACTAAACGGTCCTGCTAATTAAGTATACACATTACACATAATTAGAATTACAATGCCGTAATATTTTGCAAAAATCGAGCAAATAACTTACTGACCTTTACGAAGCTTTGTCTTTACTTGGAACCTCATCTTTAAGTTTTACCGCCAAATTACGAATGGCTTACTCAGAGTAACCGTATATTGCTCAGCAATCTTCCTAGGCGAGACTGAAGTTTTCGCTTGCTAGTTAAAAGTTATAATTCGGATCGACATTGTTACCATACCCTCTATCTCAATTCCCATTGGACGTCGCTTTGATTCGATCCAATCAAACTTAGCGGACAATGTCCTTCTCGATGTCTGTCCACGTGGGGACAGATTTAGAACACGCCTTGTTCCTCACGGGTTCCTCTGATCTTGGGACAAAGCTGTTACACATGGGTGGGAAGTCACGCTATCTAACGCATGTGTCGATTCAAGATGCCGGATCGTCTCTCTGGTTACTGTAACCTTGCGTAAGAGATTAACTCTTGCCCGCGGCAATGTTCAAACATCAAACCGTGGCTTGTAATAATACCTTAGTTTATACATGACTTAAGAACTTGGGCTGAGCAAACGTGACATCTTCCAGTAGAAAAGTGAATAAAAGATAATATATTACGTTACGTACCAATAATAGAAAAGAAAAAGGAACATAAAACAACAACAACGAAATAACTTATGATTTGGGACATCTTGGTGCAGTACGTAAAATTCAGTGGTGACATGTTAGATGTGTGCCTTTGCAGTCCCGTGTTCAATCAAACGTTCCGAAATACGTATGGGTGTGTGGTCGAGCTTCCATCGTCTGTGCCTTTCTCTGGGTTATTCGGTAATTCGATTTTCTCAACCACTAAGATCACAAGACAATGTCGTCACTATTAAAAACACCAGCACAATCACAAGACAATGTCTTCATTATTAAAAGCGCTAGCACAGTCACAAGACTATGACTTCACTATTAAAAACACAAGCACAATCACACGATTATGTCGTCACTATTAAAAACAACATCACAATCACAAGACTATGTCTTCACTATTAAAATCACAAGCACAATCACACGACTATATCGTCACTATTAAAAACAACATCACAAGCACAAGATGATGGCTTCACTATTAGAAACACCCGCACAATAAAAAAAACTGTGTCATCACTATTAAAAATACCAGCACAATCGCAAGACGATATCTTCGCTATCAAAAACACACCCGATTCACTAATAGAACCAGTCACATCGCACACAAAAAGTGAATTTAGGCTCAGGAACTATTTGTACAGTGTTATTGCGCAATTCATTTAGGTCCCACTACTAATGTACAGTGTTTCAACATAATGAATGGAGGTTCAACAACTATTGTACAGTGTAACAACGAATTGCATTTAGGTTCACCAACTTTTTTTTCCAGAGTTACCACGTTATGAATTTAGTTTCAACAACTATTTCCAGCTTTTGCCACGTAATAAATTTAGGTTCTTCAACTATTCGCAGTGTTACCACGTAATGCTAGTAACAACACATATTTTTAAAAAGAAATGTAATATAGCACACATTTTATGGAATGAACGCACAAAGTAAACTTCGACAAAAGCCACCACTTTTCTTTCCTTCATGCTAAGGCAGATCTTACTTTCTCTATGGTAGTTTTTTCTTCTTCTTCAGAACGGCCTGAGTTTGTCACGTGATTTGTACAGAATAAAAAGAATGACTTAGATTTCTGGGTAAAACATCTAATGCCATAAAACTCACACGAAAAGGTATTTGAGGTCTAACATACAACAAAGCACAAAGGAAACGTGATTGCGGTCTAAATTACAACAAAGCACACAGGAAACGTGATTGCGGTCTAAATTACAACAAAGCACACAGGAAACGTGATTGCGGTCTAAATTACAACAAGGCACACAGGAAACGGTAATTGAGGTCTAACATACAACAAAGCACACAGGAAACGTGACTGCGGTCTAAAATACAACAAAGCACACAGGAAACGGTAATTGAGGTCTAACAAACAACAAAGCTTATAGGAAACGGTAATTGAGGTCTAAAATACAACAAAGCACACAGGAAACGTGATTGCGGTCTAAAATACAACAAAGCACACAGGAAACGGTAATTGAGGTCTAACATACAACAAAGCACACAGGAAACGTGATTGCGGTCTAAAATACAACAAAGCACACAGGAAACGGTAATTGAGGTCTAACATACAACAAAGCTTATAGAAAACGGTAATTGAGGTCTAACATACAACAAAGCACACAGGAAACGTGATTGTGGTCTAAAATACAACAAAGCACACAGGAAACGGTAATTGAGGTCTAACATACAACAAAGCACACAGGAAACGTGATTGCGGTCTAAAATACAACAAAGCACACAGGAAACGTGACTGCGGTCTAAATTACAACAAAGCACACAGGAAACGGTAATTGAGGTCTAAAATATAACAAAGCTTATAGGAAACGGTAATTGAGGTCTAACATACAACAAAGCACACAGGAATCATGATTGCGGTCTAAAATACAACAAAGCACACAGGAAACGGTAATTGAGGTCTAACATACAACAAATCTTATAGGAAAAGGTAATTGAGGTCTAACATACAACAAAGCACACAGGAAACGTGATTGCGGTCTAAAATACAACAAAGCACACATGAAACGTGACTGCGGTCTAAAATACAACAAAGCACACAGGAAACGGTAATTGAGGTCTAACATACAACAAAAAACACAGGAAACGGTAATTGAGGTCTAACATACAACAAAGCACACAGGAAACGGTAATTGAGGTCTAACATACAACAAAGCACACAGGAAACGGTAATTGATTTCTAACATACAAGAAAGCACACAGGAAACGGTAATTGAGGTCTAATATACAACAAAGCACACAGGAAACGGTAATTGAGGTCTAACATACAACAAAGCACACATGAAACGTGATTGCGGTCTAAATTACAACAAAGCACACAGGAAACGTGACTGCGGTCTAAATTACAACAAATCACACAGGAAACGGTAATTGAGGTGTAAAATATAACAAAGCTTATAGGAAACGGTAATTGAGGTCTAACATACAACAAATCACACAGGAAACGGTAATTGAGATCTGACATACAACAAAGCACACATGAAACGTGATTGCGGTCTAAATTACAACAAAGCACACACGAAACGTGACTGCAGTCTAAATTACAACAAAGCACACAGGAAACGGTAATTGAGGTCTAAAATATAACAAAGCTTATAGGAAACGGTAATTGAGGTCTAACATACAACAAAGCACACATGAAACGTGATTGCGGTCTAAATTACGATAAAGCACATAGGAAACGGTAATTGAGGTCTAACATACAACAAAGCACACATGAAACGGTAATTGAGGTCTAACATACAGCAAAGCACACAGGAAACGGTAATTGAGGTCTAACATACAACAAAGCACACAGGAAACGGTAATTGAGGTCTAACATACAACAAAACTCACATGAAACGTGATTGCGGTCTAAATTACGATAAAGCACACAGGAAACGGTAATTGAGGTCTAACATACAACAAAGCACACATGAAACGTGATTGCGGTCTAAATTACGATAAAGCACACAGGAAACGGTAATTGAGGTCTAACATACAACAAAGCACACATGAAACGTGATTGCGGTCTAAATTACGATAAAGCACACAGGAAACGGTAATTGAGGCCTAAAATATAACAAAACACAAATGAAACGGTCATTAACGGTCTTAAATACAACAAAGCACCCATGAAACGGTACGTTAGGTTTAAAATGCAACAAAGCACAAAGAAACGCGGTACATGCAGTCCAAAATACAAGAACACATAAAAGAAACGGTAATTGAGGTCTCAAATACAACATAGCACATACGAAACGGTAATTGAGGTCTCAAATACAACCAAATACGAAGGGAACGGTAAATAAGGGTCTTGAATACAGCAGAACACAAAGGAAATGGTAAATACTTGTTTTCAAATACAACTAAACACAAAGGAAACGGAAAGCAGGTCTCGAATATATATTTAAAAAATCCCATCAAGGAAACGGTGGATTATGGGTATCGAATAAAATAGAACACAAAGAAAACAGTAAATACTAGTCTTGAATACAACTAAACACAAAGGAAACGAATGTGCTCTTGAATACAAATAGAGACGAAGGAAACGGTAAACAGGTCTCGAATACAACACAAAACAAAAGGTAAATACTAAGGTATCGAATAATAATAAAAATATCTACAAGGAAAAAGGTAAATAGCCGAATACACTAAAGCAAAGGAAACAATAAATAGCGGTCTCGAATACAGCAACAAACATATTGGCCTAATGAACCCAAATTCACTTTTGATATTTTTCTCTCTAATAATTTGTGTCGGCCTGTATTTTATAATAGCTAATATAAAATGATTTTGTTCTTATAACAGAATTTCTTTTATTTTACGATATACACTTTATCACCTTAATGAAAATAAGATCAGATTAGATCAATTACTAGTGAAAATAAGATCAAATCAGATACAATACTGATACAAATAACATCAGAACAGATAAAATACTGATAAAAATAACATAAAATCAGATTATATTGGATAAGAAAAGACAAAAACATCTTTATTTGATATCGGCATGAATGCACAATAGTTAATACTAAATATAAGTTACTTATCTATCATAAGAATAAACAAAAACAACATATACATTTATTAGCTTTTGCAAACTGAGAAAAATTTAAAAATTACATATTTAGTTGCATTAAATCACATACTTCGAAGAAACATAAAAATGGCGTACATGCAGTACGAGATATTTGGATGTATTCGTCAGAAAACTAAAGTAGGCAGAGATAGAACACTTAACTTCGAAAGCAACTATTTGTTATTTTCTTTTCTTTTAACTTGGATTCAGGTATACTGAGGACAGCTTTTAAGGTTATCTTCACTTAGAAAGCACCATTATAAATATGCCGACTTGAAAGTACACGTGAATATTATCTTCACGTAAAAGCACCATTATATACACCGACTTGAAAGTACACATGAATGTTATATTCACTTAGAAATCACCATTATATACACCGACTTGAAAGTGCACTTGAATGTTATATTCACTTAGAAAGCACCATTATATACACCGACTTGAAAGTACACATGAATGTTATATTCACTTAGAAATCACCATTATATACACCGACTTGAAAGTGCACTTGAATGTTATATTCACTTAGAAAGCACCGTTATATACACCTACTTGAAAGTACACGTGAATGTTATCTTCACTTAGAAAGCACCATTATATACACCGACTTGGAAGTACACGTGGATGTTGTCTTAGTTGGAAAGCACCATTTATACACCGGCTTGGAAGTTCACGTGCATGTTGTCATACTTAGAAAGCAACCAGTCACACACAGATTTGGTAGTACACATGCATGTCGTCTTAAAAAGCAATTTACACACAGACTTAATTTAAAAAGCACCATTTATGCACAGAATTCGAATTACATGTGCCTGTTGCCTGCACTTAAAAACCCATCATAAATACACAGACTTGAAAGTACACGTGCATGCTGTCTTCACTTAGTTTTGAAAACGATACAAAATGAATAACAAAGCGTCAAAATATAAATGCGAGTTGGACGTGTATCTGTCGTGTCATATATGCAAAGGAATGATTATCAGCCGATTAAGGTATACTAAGGAATGATTATCAGCCGATTCAGGTGTAGTAAGGAATGATTATCAGCTGATTCAGGTATACTAAGGAATGATTATCAGCCGATTCAGGTGTAGTAAGGAATGATTATCAGCCGATTCAAGTGTAGTAAGGAATGATTATCAGCTGATTCAGGTATACTAAGGAATGATCATCAGCGGATTCAGATATATTTAGGAGAGATTATCTGCCGATTCAGGTATACTGAGGACAGCTTATCCGCCTATGCAGGTATACCGAGGAGAGATTATCTGCCAATCTTGGTATTCTGAGAAATGAACTCACTGGGCAAAATTCTTTATTTGACAAACTTTTATAGTACTGAGAACACAGAGGTTACTGACCAGGATACAAACTTTTGATAAAACCTTCATAGTCAACAATACAAATAAAAGGAAACATCTGCCCAATGGTCTGTTGTAATATAGTTGGAATGTCAGGCCCTCTTCCATACTACTGGCTTGTTCCAGTATTGTACAATATAATATATGAACAATAAATATGCGCAAATTAGTGAAAAGAAACGAAACTTTAAGATATTTTTGTCCGTACGAGCTATTGGTCGAATGAACTCTCTAAGAACCATAGCACAACGAAGAGCGATGCGGTGTGGCATAGCTTGCGCGGTCAACTCCTATTAATCACACAGAAAAAACATGTACGATATTAAAATGAAGCGCGTTAAAGAACTATTTTATTATATGCTCATTTATTTCTTCGTTAACTTTGCATTTTTAGAATCGTTCAGTATTTTACGATATTGAACTCGCGCGCAACTTCATATTGCACTCATAAAGGAAATACTTTCTATTGTAAACAAACAATGGAAGCAGACGCCAGCACTGTATATTGTAAACAAATCATGTACACTCACATAGGAGGCGGTTTACGTTTTGGTTGATTAAATTTGTTTCTGAATGAACTAAAGCAGAGGTTTCGTTGACTGCCACATAGCAGCTGCTTTGCCACATTCCGCGTTAACTTTTTATACAATGTTTTCTGATTTAGGCGGGCGATAGACGTCAGATTTCATGAAACTGTTGGGTTCATACAAATAACATGTACGTAACAAGGCATACATTGTCTTCTTTAGCTAACAATAAGAATGGCACAAAATCTACTTACCGTTTTATATCCTGAATATCCTCAAAATGTATTTTCTTAGTTCTGCAAATCCTAATTACATGAGCCATATCATGGGTTCTCAAGCTTGATTACATATATCGAAATTGTATTGCAATTTCGACTATATTCGAAGTGCAATTACATCCTTCTTAATGAACTCAAAATGAAATAAACTTTGTATTCCAAAGCGTCTTTTTGATAACTGCAATTGAAAGACTTCATATTTTCCCCACATTATGATTCTATCATTCAGTGACAGAACAGAAACACACTTGCAGATGTCAACACGCTGCTCTGTTGCCACTGAAATCCGATGTACTTCATGTAGAACTGGTATAGATAAAACCATTGCATAATCAAAAATTTCGTAGAAACGACAAAAATACCAAAATCTATTCATTCCAGATCAAATGGAAAAGTTATTGCGATATGCATTCATCCACAATATGACTCCAAAATTCAATTTTAAGTAGACAATGACGCCATTTTCTTTCGAAAGTTGTATAGCGCGCGACTTAATTCAGATTTAGCTGGGCGGAGTTATGTGCCCATTAATAATGTTGTTGTCGTGTAATGATGAATTTCCGCTTGTGTATTTAGTTTGGAATAGGGCATACGTTCAGTTGCTTTGTTTTTTGTATTGTATTTTTGTTTACATAATTAAGCCTAAGGTAGAATAAGAAAATGAGCATATAACAAAACGGTTACTGCATTCGTATGGGAAAATATAAACTCAGATCATTAGTAAGATATTAGAACGTTTCAGATCCAAACTAAGATGCTGAAATGTATCAGCTCATTAGAAAGATATTAGAAAGTATCAGATCATAGTAAGATACCAGAATGTATCATATCATTAGTACGATACTAGAATGTATCAGATCATTAGTAAGATACTAGAATGTATCAGACCATTAGTAAGATATTAGAACGTATCAGATCATTAGTAAGATGCTGAAATGTATCAGATCATTAGTAAGATGCTATAGTCTGATAATACAAGCCCGTTTGTTTGTAAACCCCCACCACCAATTTAAATAATGGAAACCTTTAATGTGATAAAAAGTGCAAGGACCTTAGTCAATTCATACATTGATTTATAGTTTCTATCCTGACTCTGCGTAGAATAGTCCTAACACCGTCTTCTTATGCGCGTTTCATGCTTAACGGAAGTTTTCAGTGTAATAGACGGACATGCTCATATCCATTTCCAGTTTCTGGACAAGTCCATTTTCAGCAAAGGGGTTTATCATGACTACAGATGTACATACATAAGTCGTCTGCTTCCGATATTTACAATGTCGAATCAAGCAAAGGAAAATGACAACTACGCTTTTCATGTGGATTTAACAAGCGGTTTAATTTCTGTGTTCATGTATGCAGAGGGATATAATTCAAACTCTCAACGTTATGTAATTTACGCAATTATTCAGCATTTGCCGAACAGGATGAACTACGTCATTATGTCGTCTGATGGAAATAAACTAGCCTATAGTGTACGCAATATGGCGCCGTGTTAGTATGGAAAGTCCGTTAAACATGAAATGGTGCAGGGGATGCCAGCATTAGTGCCATTCTGGTCAAGACAGGTTAGAAATTATGAATCAATTATTCAATTGACTTAGTTCTGTGCACTTTTTATCACATTAAACGTTCTCGTTTTTTAAATCGGTAGGGGGGTACAAACAAACGGGGATGTAGAGTCAGACTTATATAATGTATCAGATCATTAGCTTGATATTATAATGTATCAGATCATTAGTAGATATTAGAACATATCAGATCATAAGTAAGATGCTGGAATGTGTCAGATCATTAATAATATACTAGAATGTATCAGATTATGACTAAGATACTAGAATGTATCAGATCATTAGTAAGATACTAGATTGTGTCAGATCATTAGTAAGATACTAGAATGTATCAGATCATTAGTAAGATGCTAGAATGTATCAGATCATTAGTAAGATGCTAGATTGTATCAGATCATTAGTAAGATGCTAGAATGTATCAGATCATTAGTAAGATGCTAGATTGTATCAGATCATTAGTAAGATACTAGAATGTATCAGATCATTAGTAAGATACTAGAATGTATCAGATCATTAGTAAGATACTAGAATGTATCAGATCATTAGTAAGATACTAGAATGTATCAGATCATTAGTAAGATACTAGAATGTATCAGATCATTAGTAAGATACTAGAATGTATCAGATCATTAGTAAGGTACTAGAATGTATCAGATCATTAGTAAGGTACTAGATTGTATCAGATCATTAGTAAGATACTAGAATGTATCAGATCATTAGTAAGATACTAGAATGTATCAGATCATTAGTAAGATACTAGAATGTATCAGATCATTAGTAAGATACTAGAATGTATCAGATCATTAGTAAGATACTAGATTGTATCAGATCATTAGTAAGATACTAGAATGTATCAGATCATTAGTAAGAAGTGGGTCAGCAACTTATATAGGTTAAAAAATTAAAAAAGAAAAACACATATTCGTCTGCAAAATACACATATATGCAACTTATCTAGATTTGTTTATTATAAATGCAAGAAAATTTAATTTAGTTAATATTACTATTAGCATGTGATTTAACATTAATAGATACGATGTCTTATAGTAACTTACTTGGACTTATCAAGATTCTTCAGCAGAATTGTATCATTGTCTTTTAGATGATACACGAATTTCTTCATTGCTGTTAGAAACTCGCGAGATACGAAATTTTTCTTCATTTTCTCTAGTTCTTTGAAACGATACATTTCAAGTTCCTGCAGCCACAAGTCTGTTCGTTTAGCCGTCTTTTCTGTCACAATATCTTCAGCCTTTTTGCTTCTACATAAGTCAATCAGAAATTCTGGTAGTTCACGCAGAAAATCAGCCTTGTTCCTGAAATTAAAAATCATCAATAATGCGAGACTAAGGTTATTATAATATTTAAAATGTCCCCAATATTAATTGTGGGATATGCTTGACAATACAATATTCAAAATGTCTCCCATATTGTGGGATATGCTTGACAATACAATATTTAAAATGTCCTCCATATTAATTGTGGGATATTCCTAACAATACAATATTTTAAAATGTCCTCCATATTAATTGTGGGATATGCTTGACAATACAATATTTAAAATGTCCCCCATAAAAATTGTGGGATATGCTTGACAATACAATATTTAAAATGTCCCCCATAATAATTGTGGGATATGTTTGACAATACAATATTCAAAATATCTCCCATATTGTGGGATATGCTTGACAATACAATATTTAAAATGTCCGCCATATTAATTGTGGGATATGCTTGACAATACAATATTTAAAATGTCCCCCATAATAATTGTGGAATATGCTTGACAATACACTATTTAAAATGTCCCCCATAATAATTGTGGGATATGCTTGACAATACAATATTTAAAATGTCCCCCACAATAATTGTGGGATATGCTTGACAATGCAATATTTAAAATGCTCCCCATAATAATTGTGGGATATGTTTGACAATGCAATATTTAAAATGTCACCCATAATAATTGTGGGATATGCTTGACAATGCAATATTTAAAATGTCCCCCATATTGTGGGATATGCTTTACAATACAAGAAATGGCATTACAATCTTGAGGAGTCTCATATAATTTGAAACCGTCACACCAGAAACTACATTGTCTATAATATACACAGCAATATTTCTTTCTAATTTAATCTTCCACTCCCCCACCCTCACAAAAATCCACCTGAACCGTAATCATCAATGTAAACTCATTTTCCTTATCCTTGACTGCAGATGTCATATTTGGTACGAGATATACACGGTCATACCTATTAAAATGTTCCCATCTTTACGGCTTTAAAGTCTAATGTAATTCCTTTTCTTAAGTTTTTGTTAACCGGAGACACCCAAAATCATTACGTGAGTTTAACGAGTTTTCTTCAATAACTTAGTTTTTAAGTTTATTCTAAATGTACTACTTGCAAAGACGTATCTTATATTTTAAAACTAACTTTTAAACAGTTTAACTCTGTCAAGTAAGTTTTTCCCCTTTAACACTGGTGAATGTTGAAATGAACGGTACCTTTAGGAGCAGAAAAATAGGACTTCTTCAGTCCTAACTAACGAAGACTAAAACATTGTTCAGTTTGAAGAGTTGATTTCTGCAAAGATATGTATTGCAACGATATCCATAGTTGATACAAAACTTAAAGTACTTAGGTGAGAGTAGTTTCTGTGTACATGATTGAATGTTGACTGGATGCTGTTTGTGAAGATAAAAGTTTAATATCTTTGGCTCAGCTCCTTATTTTAGATATCGCATGTGTAAACAGGGTGTTAGAACAATTGCAGAAATCACTTACTCCCCTAATATATAGTCCACAAGTCCGATTTTACAAGCTTCTTCCGCCACCAGCGGGTCCTCACTTTGCGTCAACCGTATTGCCTCCATTTCCCCAACTCGCTTCGGTAAGAAATAGGTCCAGTATTCAGAGCCGTGGAGGTGCATAGAGCAATAGGATGGTGTCAATAATACACCCTAAAATGACAAAAATAGTATTACGCTTTGTCATGTTCAGTCATTAATCAATTAAACGAAACAACTATCTATCTCGTTGATTGTAATATGTTTCATTTTTTTAAAAATTAAGAATTATTGTACATGCTAATTAGTTCATTTGGTAATCCTTCACAAGTTTCTGGACGTTCCATACATATTTCTTTATATGTTGTGACATAAAATCGATACTTGACACAAAAGGATTTGTAAAACTCACCGGATGAGATACAACAATGTCGGCTGCTGCTGCGAGCATGGCGCCACCTGCTCCCGCATTCCCTTGTAAAACTGCCACCACCAGTTTGTCTGGGACGGTAACCATCGCCTTTATGACGTCATTGATCATGTTGATATTTGCCCATGCTTCACTGTACTTATTTCCATTTGCTTCAATTGAGCATAAGTTGATTCCTAAAGAAAAACTTACATTTACATTGTCATTTTCTTCTCTTCATCGCCCTTCTTATCTTCATCATATATCATCGTCATTATTATCTGTCTTGAACCCTAAACATCATATTCTTCATCATACAAAAATCTGATATTAAAAAAGTAGTCACATAATAGCAAAAAGTTTTTCAAAAGACATAGAGAACATTTTTTTTTCCGACGTTAATACCGGATATATTTCATCGTGTGTTACCAAAAAGTGATATTTTAACAAGTGGCGAAGCCACGAGTTAAAGTACATCGTTTTGGGTACAATAAGATTAAATATATCCGGTATTAGGTTAGGGAAATATTTTTTTTTATTACATACCAAACGAGCTCTAGAATCGAAGTTTTAAAGATTAAAGTCACTATTCAGCAGAACACGCAAAGCTCGAAGACATAAATATACGCGAGTTAAGAAAGCTGTAGGTTTTGGTTAATTAATATGTCGCAGCAAATTACATTTTTGTAATTTCGCAAACTGTTTGACCCTATCTAAAAATAATACGAGTCCGATTCAGCAAAGCATATCAACGGGTTTATCGTTCGGGTTTATCGTTGTTAATAAAGAAAGGGGAGATTACTTCCGAGAGAAAAAAAAATAAAGGCGTGTTGTCAAATTTCTTTGTCAAAGCTTAATTTCCATCTCTGTAATGTAAAACAATTTCTATTTATTTATTTTAGCTGACAGAGTAATCGCTTTTTTTTTGCTGCAGATACAACGTTTGTGGGCACACGCAATCAAACGTAGCACGACATGAATGGAAATCTTATATTATATAAGGATATATTTTTCACATGTAAGAATATAAGAATGAAAATATATGAAAGATTTAACATATTTACCTGTCGAAAAGAAGCGATCTCCACCCATAAGCACTAGCATTCTGACATCAGCACATTTGGAAATGTTTTCTATTTCCGACTTAAGCCTAATGCATTGTACCTTGTCCATTGCACCATTGTAGAAGTCAAAATGAATGTAACACAATGATCCTTGCCTAATAACTCGGATATCGCTGAACTCACAATCGTGTGGTAGGATCTCGAGATTTTTCGCGATGTTGAATGGAAGAGCACCGACTGACTGTAGTTTCAATGCAGGATGATTCACGTGCTAAAGATAAATAACATCAGGCAACTGCGAATTAGTGGTTAACATTATCATCTATTGCAATAACGAAACAAACCTTATCTCCATAATCAGTAATTAAAACTGGGTTACGCATTGTAATTTTGTCAACAAACAAACAAACAAACAAAATAATCCCAATGCATTTAACTGAACGTATGATATATTTAGATAGAATTTGTAACAAATATAATAATATTTATTCGCATCGAAATCCAACCATTGATCATCTTTCTTGATATAAACGCTAGTATCCTGTTCACATGTACCATGTTTGATTTGTTTTCTATATTATTCTGTATTGTTTTCGCGTTGAAAGACATTCCGATTTTATAATAATATACGTATTTCGCCGATATATGTAAACAAATGTGTGTATTCTTTAACTTCAGTGTATCTTACGGTATATTCGGAGATTTTATATTAGTCAAATACATATCCTATACATGTACGTTATATCATCTAGTATGTACAAGACTTTAAATCAATTATGCCAATCAAGTAATTTAAATGTATTTGAAAGACTAGGATGTAGTCCAGAATATGACAGTTTAAAAGAAGATAAAATATATTTTAATTTTAGGTATATCTATCTTTTTTTTAAATTAAGACTAAATTTTCTTTTTATTTCCCTAGTGAAGGAAGAATTATCCAAAACATGAATGATGTGACAATAGATATATATCATTTCATATATACGAATAGAAGGATGACCATTCGACCGAGAATACAAAGCGCATCCCCACCACAATAAACAGATTATACAAGTTTCAGTATTCAAGATAGATACCCTTTTCATTTGACCAATCCATACGCCATTTTCATCTCCAGCCTTAACCAGAATTGCTCCGTGCTTTCGTCCAATTATCTCCCCTGGACGGGCCTCTGTAAGTCGTTCATGGATGTACTGTGATTTCACACCACACTCAACATGGACATCAAAAAGACGGAAAGGTATCGAATCTAATCCATCAGCACCGGTCATTAGAAGGTTAGCCAATGCTCCGGGTTGTGTATCTGACATGCGCACAATGACAGCTATTTCTTCAGCCCGCATGCGCCAGTCAACCTTCCGATCTTTAGTTTTCATGGTGGAATGCAGTTGACCTTTGACTTCTGGATGCGAATAATCTAACGGAATTGGGTTCATGTTGTTTTGCAATCGTCGTAAAGCTTCCATAACGCATTTTGGAGCTGCATCGGATACCTCACCAACGTACATTGCGGCCTTAGTCAAGTTATTCCTTACTGGAAAATCAGAGGTACACCAAATATCTCCTGCATCCATTTCTTCTGTTGCTTGTAGCACAGTTAACCCCCAATTTGTCTTCTTATTTTTGATAGCCCATTCGATGGAACTCGGTCCACGGTCCCCAGCAATGCCTGGGTGGACAATCAAACAGCGCCTTTCTTTCCAAATGCGTTCTGGGATACGTGCAGTGAGAAATGGGCACACGATCACATCAGGTCTGTACTGCTTTACAGCCTCTTCCATGTCCTTCTCCAACGAGGTGAACACATTCTCAACATGGCCCTGAAAAATAGTAAGGCTTATTATTTATTTGTTGCTTGCTTTATTTGTTGTTGTTGTTTGTTTTGATTTATTTTCTTGGTGTATTCTAAACAAAGTTTTTCAAACATTAAGGTACAGGTGATTATAATGGTTCTTTAACAGGATTATCTTTATATATATATATATATATATATATATATATATATATATATATATATATATATATATATATATATACGCCAGGAAATATTGAATGGTAATACCACAAATGAGAATTATCAGACTTATGTACATACAATCTGGATAGAAAAATTCGTATTATCAATAAACAAATGTATGTACGAAACTTATGATGTGTATTGGGAATTAGCTTTTCGATGCACTAAGAGTATTGCAGTGAATAATGTTACACACTATATAGCCTGCAAAACCTTTACTGCAGATAATGGTTTTGAACAAGAATTGCCAGTAATGTGGAAATCTGAATACAAAATAACACTTTGTCTTCACAAGATCACGCTGAACAAATAGATTTTGAAGTTATTCTTATGAAAATAAATATGAATTTAATCTGTCATTGAATAATATAATGTGTCTTTTAATTTTTGGTGTGTGTCTGTTGATTCCATATGAGTTATAAACAAATGTTTACAAGTTTAAGATTATTAGTAATATAAACCTGTGGTTCAGTCAGGTGGTTTCTGCGACGCGAAATGTTGTGAAATGTGTGACGCAGGTGGTGATGCGAAATAAATTGAGTAGGAAAATACTGCAGTGTAGAACTGTAAGATATATATATATATATATATATATATATATATATATATATATATATATATATATATATATATATATATATATATATATATATATATATATATATATATATATATATATATATATATATATATATATATATATATATATATATATATATATGTGTGTGTGTGTGTGTGTGTGTGTGTAAAATTAATTCATTCCTATTTCTTATTTCTTATTAAGTTGCTTTAATATCTATCCGAAGATGTGTTTGATGTTGTGGTTACATATAAATTGAGAGGAAATATTTGTTTATACTATAGTAGTAGTTAGAGATAGGGGTTCTGGCTCACTTTTATAACTTCGTGATTAAAGAGTGACTGATATTCCCCCATAGTCCATTTACTTATTTACTACTGAGATATGTGGTTTCTGGTTCACTTAGCGCGAAATAAAATCGGTGTTATGGACCACTCCGAGGGTTCTGGCTCAGTGCATGATAAAAGAGTGAATGTCCCCATGATCTACTGGCGCACTTATGTCCTTCTGGCGCACTCAGAGGTTTCTGGCTCACCTATATCGTGCGATAATGTCTATGTGCGAATGTGTGAATACCATCGGTGGAGTAACGTTTAACATCGAATAATCATAGTCACCTTTTGTTGATAAGCATGCTGGAGAGATGATGTCCCCAAGCGATTTTAACTGAAGGCATGGGATAACTTGAGTGTCACCGGAAATCGGCCACGTAGTAGGAAGTCTCGTCAGAGACTGGCTGGTGGGTTTGAGCAAAGTGATCGCGTCACAAGTAGTCGAGATCACTTCCTCGACAACTAAATTTCTTGAAATGACTCCTCCCCTTTTGTCGCATTTGTATGCCAGGGACACCACAACATCTGGTGCGGAAATGGCTTGAAACGACACCATCTCCAGTCCGTTTAGTGCTGAAATTCCTTGTCAATGTTTCTCGTCTTTGTTCCACCAGTCAGTGACAATTTAGTATGTTCACGTGAGGCTATCGGGTGGCATTGGCATCCGAAGGTAGATAACTCATGTCATCGAGATTGACGTGGCTGTGACCACCCATGTTGAGATTACGCTGCAAGGAATCCCCAACACGGTTGGCTTTTTATTCAGCTCATGATAGCTGGCTGATGAATTATCTCTGGACGCTATCGGCGTACCAAAGGGATGTCCAGGACCTGGTTCCATACAATAATGAACATAATTAACTTCGTCACGAAAGAAGAAACGAAATAGCATCCACATAATTTTTATGTCAGATTGTTATTCATGATGGTGGTTCGCACTTGTCGTGGAAAAACGAAACACTCTCCTCAAGAACATGATAAAGTATGAACGTATGATTATTTATATGCTCAATTTCATCAGGATAGGTACACGGTTGACGATTTGTTTCACGATAGCAGATCCAGAGGAGATCCAGCCCGTAGAAGAAATGGATTCAGACACGCACAAAATCATCGTGTTCGACGTTATTAATATCGACTGAGACAACATGAAAAAAATCTAAGAGTATTTTTAGTTGTCGCGGAACAAGCGCTGAAGCAGCCTTATCTCACTCAGTCGTGCCTAAGTACATCCCAAGAAACACTGGATGCGTTGTCCTCTTTTCGGGACTGAACAACCAAGACATCGACGCGATTGCGAGCGCTCAATGCCACCGCCAATCAGTTCGAAGACTGCTATGCAACAGCGACGTCGGGTCCTAAGCATTATTTTACGAACCTTCATCGCGATGTGGAAAATATCCCGGAACTTTATCAAAAAAGCTTTGACGAATTTTACCTTCCTGATTAGTATAGCCATACCGTTTGAAAAGGTTAGCAGGCGTCCTAAACGCGACGATATTCTCAGAAAATTTATCGACCAACGGGCTGCCTTGCACGAGCGCGACCTCGAGGACAAAATAGGCCATCTCTATCTATGATGTCAAGTAAGAACAGCTGCTGCATCACGTTGAAAGTGAATCAGGATACACTAAAGTCGACTCAGCAACAACTGATCAAAGAAATAAGGGCGATGTCCGCTGATGAGTTACCTCCAACCCATGAATAACTAGAGGAGAATGTTGCCACCCTGATGAAGAGACCTGAGGCCGAACAAAAAGGAGAAGCCAAAAAGATCAACTGAGATGAAAGATGCACATAAAAATGGTGTAAAGAGAATGCTGAAGCCAGATCAAGAAATGAAGAAAAGGAAAGTGAAATGAAGAGGATCTCTGATACGTGCAAATCTATTGCATGCACGCTTAAGTTAAGGGAATGATCGGAAAATCCAAATATCGTGTGGCTAGAAAAATTTGTGGACCTAGATGTTCCAGTAATACAGAAACTCGGCAAGTCCACTGCGTTCTATGCCGACGATTACTTCAACTCTTTATCAGCATACGGAATACTGAGCACCGTCACTCAGAATTATGGTACAACCACCAGAATGAACGAAGACGAGACTGAAAAGGATGACATGTTGAGCCTTGTGAGAGAGTACAAAGACAACCTGCAAGAGGAACATAAACAGAGAAAAGGCTTTTCGAAGGGTCATAGAGGTGTCATATTCTCCAACGCTATTAAGACAATATATGGAAGAATCTGATTTACTTACAACGAAATCATTAAGAGAGCACTGAGAATTTGTGAAGAAGAAACTTGCTGAAAAGACCAAGAGAATAAAACCATCCTCTTGTGGAGGCGGAAGAACGTCGTGAATAATGAATGGAAGAGGAAACAAAATAAGTATTACAAGGAACAGTTGAATGCTCTCCCCACACCTTATACCAGGAAGATAAAAGGGAATTTTAGCCAAGAGGCAACGCAGCTGACTAACGAAGAGTTAATGGAAAGATCAAAACAGCACATGGAAGTAAATGAACAAAATAAGGCTGATAAATTGATATTAAGTAGTGAACAAGAACAGCTGCATCCACATTAATTGTCATCACCTGGAGATCTAGTAGTAGAAGGTATCCGCTACTATCACCATCCCTCCGAGATCGTCTCGCGACTCAAGTTGCTGATCGCTTCTAAACCAGCCAAAAATGTCGCCTTGGACGTCGATAACGAGATGTGAAAATTCTAAATCATCTTCTGGATCAAAAGCTGGTAACGTCGGATCAGTATAAGATTTTATACGAGGACTTGATATAGAAAACAAAGTTTTCCGACATGGCTCTCGAGAACACCACGCTGCTATTATCCCCCTCAGTACTGTATCAGCATCCGTAAGATCGCGTTGATTTCCGCTGAAAACTGGATTAGGTTCGTTAATGTCACCGCGTAAAACAATCTGTTTTCGCGCGTGAGCTCGTCTCCGAATATTCAGCAAAAAACGATTACGCTCTCCACAGGCGGATTCAACACCACCGACATCTAATACGGAAAACTCCAGACTGATCACAGATAACGAAGACTCCGCCGCGAACATGAAAAAGCAACCCAATTACTCCACGCTGAGAACCAGATACTTGCTCTCGGGAAATTACCTCTTGCGATTTGACATGGACAACTCGATCGGATCCTTTTAGCGTGGGCACCACTCTAACGCAAAAGAGAGTGTACGAAGGAGATCTACCCGTCAGCATCCCCGACGTCTGTAGCTTTCCCACCAGCTGCTCGATCACAGTCGTATGTCGATTCGGTCTGCAACGAGATTTACTCGACATTGATTAACGTTTCCACGGGATCACTCATGCCAATTCGTCCTAATCCCTCCATTTCGTATCCCCTCTGAACATGTAACGCGATCTCAAAAATCACCATGCGGCTTATATATCAGTCTGGAAATTCAGACGATAATAACAATGAAAGAATTGTCTACTCTCTGCATGTCAGGGGTAAAGATTGATCATAAAAATGTTCTCAGATAACATAGCAAACATGATGCGAGTGCACTATTGCAAAATCCTGGGTGGATTTTCCACCTGTTCTTGGTATTGCAGACAAAGCCTCCCCGATTAACCTTAAAGCATCCGAAGAGGGAGCTACCAGAGCTTCCTCTGCCGCGACAACGGCAGTGTGACAAAATTAGTGAGCAAGATCATGTCACAGTCATCGACAACGACTGCTGAATGATCTCTTTAGAGAGGCTAGAGGCACATGCTCGAACTGTAATCGACGTTAGAAGATTTACCACGCAATACTTTGCTGCTGTAACTCAGGTCACCACGTCGTGGAGAGTGGCCACCAATCCAGGCAAAGAACTTCCCATACACTTCTTTGTACCGTTCCAACTGGCTGACCCACGTGCAGCTCAGACGGGAAACAAGCATGTGTTTAAACATTTCAATGCCTTTCATTCAATACCGCATTGACTCCAGGCAATATCCCGAGCGAAAACTCGAATGAAACTTCGACGTCTGTACCTGAAATTATTCCCTATCCTACATGATTCTGATGGAAGCTATGCAGAAGTACTAAGACGTGGACACGGGCATGCAAATCTCGCTAGATGATTTCGCTAACATCTTCCACTTCGATATATCCAAACATTTGGAACGTCTGAAAGATTCTTCTGTTGACGTTGAAATCCGATTGACTATTAACGCTCCAGTTAGTGATTACGTCTGGTACGCGCTGTTGACCTCGGATAGCTTCATGACGCTGGACGTACAAATAGAAAAATGAATATCCTTGTACAGACAATCATGCCCATGAAAAGGTCACAAGGAGACGGTCGGAAGAGTGAAGATACGATCATTTCGTTTGTCAGGACCATGGTCAAAGTTACTTGCTTCAGTCCTTGCACCGTCAGGAATGTCCGCAGCGACGGGTGCCATCACCAGAGCTACTAAAAACCGGTAATTGGTTAGAGAAGCTTGTCAAGCCATCATCACATCACCAGCTGTATATCGAAATGTCAAAAAAGGCGGGGAAAAATAGCATTTTATATAATACCATGTCGTACGCTAGAGTAGAGATTACGCTGTCATCGCAGCAAAAGAGAAGCATCACCGTTACAGCCACGTATATAAGACCTGTCTGGATCAGGTTGATGGCGTCAGCGCTCGTCGGACCGGACAGACTAATGCTGACACAATATCAAGACACTTCAGTCGCTAAACATGCCGCTCCATGAAAAGAAATCTTTCTGAACTTATTAGCGTCGCAGCTGTTCAAACAAGGAGGATTTATCAGACCCCAGTTAGCATGGATCGCCGGATCGTTACTGCCTCGATTCCTCGGCATCGGAAAAGGACTACATCTGCCAGGAACTACCCGCAGTAAAATAACACGATAAAAGGGTTTAAAGTAACATCGATCTCAAGAATCTCTTCGGACCGAGCGTTGAACATTTCCGAGATGTCTTTTCTAAAGATCATCTTCCCGAATACATCATGCCTGACGAATGCTGCGTCATTAACCGACAAACTTTTAACGATGGGCATAGACCTCCTGGGTCGAAATCGTCAATGATCTCCACTGCAGCGATGTGAGTATTTCGATTCAATTGGTTTACCTCCTCACGATGAAGTCGTGCGTTATCTCCAAACAGCGCACAAGGGAAGTGTGTACAACTCGTTGCAATTTCAAAACGGCAGCGATATCACATGTAGATGGAACTGCACGGACTACATCCAGAGCAGGCATAAAGGAAAATCACCCGTTGAAACCGTTTTGGATCTGAAATAATGTACATTCCTAAAATAACAACATGAACTCGTGGTGTCTTAAGTGCAAGGCCAACACAGAGAGTGTGGACCCGGTCGAAGTGGTCACCAAAAATAAACGCGTCGTGATCAAATGGAGGTGTGCCATGTGCGGTTCCACACATCGTCACAGGTAATGTCACACAAAACGGCGCCCCTTAAATGTAGCGCTAATCTGTATAAAAACGAATCATTTCAGACATTGCGATTTCAATACATGCTGTAAAGACCTTCGTGCGGACAAATCTGTACACCGTAGACTGCAAATGCTACGGGCAGCGACAGATTCTCGGTTGAGCCATGGACGTCCATGCGCTGATCGAAAAACTTCCAAGACCTTAATGCCAAGATACTAATACAACGGACCGTGAAATCCACATAAACAACAACTGAATGAACACATTCAGCCACTGGCAGGTCAGGATCTTCACAAGTGACGTTCATGTCATCCCGATGCAACACGATATATGTTAAAGATATTAACCTGATGACAAAGCTGGATAAGATCGAGTCATGCTGAGGGTCTTAAAAGAACTCAAACCTAAAAATTTCAGAGAACTTATAGATCGAGCTCTTGTGCATGACATCATAGGCACCAAAGATAAGCTGGGCATTGGCGTGTCAGACGACCTGGAAGAAAAACTACATTTTCCACGACGCTGAGTTATCGCAGTCAACGCATACGATATATGGTCAGCAGATCTCGTCAGCATGAGAGATTACAGCGCGTACAATGATCATTTCAAATATCTGATGTCGGTTGTCGACGTGTTTAATAAATATGCATAATTAGTTCTTTTCAATAATAAAGAAAATTATGTCGTTGAGGCTTGTGATAGCATTGTACGTAAACGCAGACACAATAAATTATGGGCAGATCACGGAAGTGAATTTTACAACAAAACTTTTTCAGATTACCTTACAAAACTAGCATCACCTTGTACAGCACACGCGATCCTATCATAGCATCCGTCGTCGAACGCTTTTAAAAATCTCTTACAAATCGCATGTGGAAGAGATTCACCAGCAATAACATTAATCGATACTTAGGTTTCTTATCAGACAGCGTTGATCAGTACAATCATACCTGGTATCTAATCTAAGCATTATAATGACTCCCGCGGAAGCGTCTTAGACTGAACAAAACCTCTTCAGAGTCGAAAAAGTGATTTTTACCAAAGGGTAAAAAAGTGATTTGGCTATCCTGAAAAAATAAACTCGTGGATTCCTACAACCTCCTTGACTACGATAGCGCGTCCGAAATGATCTTATCATACACCTCACTCAAACTCTTCCCAGATACTGTCTTACATTTTGCTACATGCTGGAGAAGACCCATCTTCCCAAAGATACGCTTAAACACATACTCAAATTTGATAATTGTGCACGACCTTATCAACTGTAACGCGAGTCACCTTATTCAGCCAGTAATAAAACTGATCTCGTTGTGTTTATGATAGCTGAAAACGCTTCAGCTTATTTTCGATGTAATACTGCTGATTGCACTGCTGCACCTGACGACTATGGCTACGCCTCACCCACTCCTCATTTTCTTCTTCTTCGCTCTTCTCACAATAAATTACTTCAGGCACATAAGCTATAAATTCCTTTGCACGCTTCAGCCACTCCTCTTGACTTAAATCAGGCACTGGACTTTTGCTCCTCTTACTCAATCCCAATCGATCTAGACTCCATGAATAATCATGGAAGAGGCATTCTTCGCTATATTACAAAGTCCAAATCTAATACAGTGAACCATAAGGACAAAAGTGAGCCAGAAACCATAGTAGACCATGGGAACACACTCTTTTATCACGTAAAAGTGAACCAGAATCATCGGTGTGAACCAGAAGGACAAAAGGAACCCAGTAGATCTTGGGAACACTCACTCTTTTATCACGCAGTGAGACCGAACCCTCGGAGTAGTCAAGAACACCCATTTTCTGCGCTAAATTAAGCCAGAAACCCCATATCCCAGTAGTAGATAGACCATGGGGGAATCACATTCACTCGTTCAACATGAAGTGATAAAAGCTAGCCAGAACCCCCATTTCGATCTACTACTTACTCTTCGTTGGAATTTCAAAGTGCAGATTGGATATGGCTTAAACAAATTTTCTGGTATTTTTGTGAATTTATTGAAAGGACATTTTGATAGTGCAATTGTGATACATGAAGACTGTTGGCATATCAGCACATTCGAGGACTGGAATTCATTATGAACACTCGATTCTTTCGAACTTGTGTAGAACATTTCTCTGATTATCTTGGATTAATTCATAATACTGTAATTTCCTCTTACATTTTAATTATATAACCTAGAGAATGAAATTATTTGTTAATTTAACAAAACTTGCATCTTTCTATTCCTTAGTTTAATAGTTCCATACCACGAGTCTTCACTATATATTGTTACTACTGTTTGCTACGGTTCTTTCAGTCATAACATATTCTGGGTTCGCCTGGTACTGGCTTGAGGTGCAATGCGTGTAGAATTTTTTATTGTGTTGTTTGTATTGATATTTCTGTACAATAAAAGTCTAAAATGACAGAGGAGATTATAGAGAAGAACAAAGAAATGTGTGCTATTAATGATATAAATAAATACAGAATAAATTATATTTTACTTTTTATTGTGTTCTCTTATTTCCTTTTTCTAATACTCACAAAATCACAATTACACTGACAAAATAATAATTTTACTTCATGACCATACATTTACTATAAAACATAAGCAAACAAGATTACGTTTTAATACACAATTGTTCAAGTATACTTTAAGAAACGCCGATTTTAGCATAAATGTTTTATAAACTAAATTTGATAAAATGAATTTTATGTTTATATATCATCAAAGTATAATTATATTGGTGGAGAAGTGTACTAACCTTATTTATAGAAACTCTCTATAAAATAAATTTAATGAAAATCTGGGTAATTCCGAAATTTAAGACAAACTGGAAATTTGTATAAATCAAAATCTGGCAAATCCTAATTTTGGACAAATCCTAAATTCGGATAACTTAAAATCTGGACATGTCCGAAATTTGTTTAAATCAAAATCTGGGCAAATTTGAATTTTGGTATTGTAACAACAAAACACTTTCAGAGATGGCTTTTTACCTGAGTAAAATTAGTCATGACTGATAAATATTTGGATTCATAATTTATAAATTTTGGTCCGAAAGGAGACAGACGGGTCTGACTTAATCCTGACGGTCTCTCGTCTGCAAGACAGGGCCTTATTTATACTCTCTGTACCCATGGAGAACCTCAGATGTTTACACAAACATAAACAACGGGGACACTCGAGGTTCTCCGATTCGGGCGTGAAACAGTAACGCTACCACCTCGCGCTCAGCAACATAGAATGCTGAGAACAATGGCGCCGTTACAAACCTAGTGGAACACGTTCCGGGAGGCATTTGATTAAAAGACACTGTAAAATTAAGTAAGGCAAAAACATATCGTCATCTAGTACATAGGTATCTATCAGTTACTTGAAACATAGTGATGAGTTGAAATAATCATCACAATGTTTGAAATGAGGGTTGGTCGATCATATTCAAAGCCGACATGTGCTTTCAACGAGGAACTGTCTCAAGGCAACATAATTATTGGAAAGAAGGCTGGCTTCTGTTCCAGTTAAGAACAAAGTTAGTGAACGATTGCTTGTCGCTTTAATATATGACGCATATATTTAAATTTTTTTATCAAATCTTCTTGCACGTTAAGTTGTATCATTGTACAAGATCATGATGTATTTTTTCAGGAGATGTAAATACCCAAATAAATGCTAAAGAGAGAAGGGGTGGGGTGGTTGTGAAAGTTCTTCTCAGTACTCTTTTATACAGAAATATGAAGTAAATTCAAAATGGATATTATCCTATATAAAAATAAAAACATTGATTGAAGGGAATCGAGAAACATGTAAGAGACTTTTTAACGTCATCGGGGTCATTATTCATTGAAATTCTGGTGTTAGAGTTAAACCAGTACATTCATATCCGTATGATTCAGCAGTACGCATTTCCAAGCCATAAACCATTATTTCATGCAAAGGACTCCAGAAACACCTCATACACAAAATTATTTCTATCTCATAAAACGGGACCCAATAAATACCTAAAACAAACAATTTTTTGTCTCATAATATCCCTAGAACTTCCTATATTAAGAAATTTGACAAGGGCCATTTTACAAAACTAATCTATGATAGTTCCCTAAATACCGTTCAAAAGGATGCCTGGGCCTAACAAAAGGCCAATAACTCGGTTTGATCAAGATCTTTCCAGCAGAGGTTAGCCCCCACACAAATACATAATCCTTCTTCAAATCATCAGTTTTCGCCAGTAAACCGAAACCCTTCCACTCTGAAGACTGAAACAAAACATTTACTTCAGTCTTGGAAATGTATTTTCTGTTGCTGAAGCTCAGAAATTGACTATGGTTATGCGTTAGATAAATCACACACACTGGTCATTTTTATTAATGATTAGTATGGTAACTCAGTGCGTTAGATAAATCACACACCTGATACACGCTGGTCATTTTATTAATGATTAGAACGATAACGCAGTGTGTGTGTGTGTGTGTGTGTGTGTGTGTGATTGATTTTGATTTTAACGTAGCTTTAACAATTATTCAGTGATATTGCTACAATGTCTACATTGTGTTAGTGTATAGTGATGTCTAGCACTAGAGCATCATGCTGCACACACTTGATACAGAGTCACATTATCTGGGCGCCAGGCTGACCAGTCCTAACACTTAAGTTCTTATTGTTGAGCGCCTAGCGAGGCAGCTGCTAGTGCTATTTTATAAGTATTTGGTATGACTCGGCTGGGTTTCTAACCCGCGACCTCCCGCATCCGAGGCGGATGTTCTAACCACTTAGGTCATGGAGCGGTCTAGGTAACGCACTGCCTTAGGTAAAATGCACACTTAATACTCATTGGTCATTTATTACCGATTTGTATAATAACAATGCAAACAACTGTAGTACTGCAAAAATCGGTGACGAATTTCATTATTTGCTTCAATTTAAATTATTTGGAACAACCACGAAAGTGTCACTTGAAAAATACTTGTATAGTAGACGGAATATTAAAAAGTTATAGCACTTTTATCTGTGAAAAATATTTGTAAAAGTGCATGTAGGTTTCTGAATATTCCAATAAATACCTTTTAGTCATTGCAAATATGTGATCATTCTTTAAAATTAGTAAATCACACGTATGTACATGTTTCTTGTTTTCCTCATGTGTAGGTGAAAGCGACCTGGGAATAAACAAATCTGTTTTGATTTTATTCTTGTTAATCAGTAACCCACTTATATCCCCAAAGCATTTAAAATAAATAGTCGACACGCCTGACGACACATATTATGGACGAGAGGGGTGGGGGCACCAGACTATATTGTGTGGTTGAGACCCTGCAATGGCTTAATCCGGCACTGCATACATGTAGCCTTTATTTATCGTTTTTCTTTTCACCTCAACCAGTTTCATTTCTTTCACCAACATACACAGGAAGGAAAGAAAAGGCAAAAAGAAATGCTTGTTAAAAGAAACTGATGTTATGTGAAGAGTCTAATTTCACTTACCCCATGTCCAATGATTTCGTACTGCACTCTTCTGTGTAGATTATTGCTGGAATTGGAAAGTAGAAGAACTCGCAAATTGTCTAAGCGGAAGGAGCTGTGAAGTGCAAAGCTTGATACTCTTGGTAACATCATTCTCCAAAGTTCTTGAAAACTGAAACAAAATCAAAATGTTAGTAGTTTCAAAGACGAAAGAAATAGTCCAATATATAAAAAATTGCAAATTATGTACCATACAGATTAGAGAGTGCTAGCCCTCGGAGTGTTCAGGAGGTTTAATATGGAGAGAAACATGATCACCATATCAATTAGAGAATTTTTAATTCATCCTCTACTGAGATTCAAAGGCGTGTTTTCGGGTAACAGAATCCATCGCTTGGAAAGCATGCACACAACCCATCTTCGTGACCTCGCACAAAACCCATCCTCGTGACCTAGCACAAAACCGATCTTCGTGACCTAGCATAAAACCCATCTTCTTGACCTAGCATAAATCCCATCTTCGTGACCCAGCATAAGACCCATCTTCTTGACTTAGCATAAAACCCATCTTCGTGACCTAGCATAAAACCAGTCTTGGTTACCTAGCACAAAACCTATCTTCTTGACCTAGCATAAATCCCATCTTCGTGACCCAGCATAAGACCCATCTTCTTGACTTAGCATAAATCCCATCTGCGTGGCCTAGCATAAAACCAGTTTTCGTTACCTAGCACAAAACCCATCTTCGTGACCCAGCATAAAACCCATCTTCTTGACTTAGCATAAAACCCATCTTCGTGACCTAGCATAAAACCAGTCTTGGTTACCTAGCACAAAACCTATCTTCGTGACCCAGCATAAAACCCATCTTCGTGACCTAGCATAAATCCCATCTGCGTGGCCTAGCATAAAACCAGTTTTCGTTACCTAGCACAAAACCCATCTTCGTTACCTAGCATAAAACCAATATTCGTGACCTAGCATAAAACCAGTCTTGGTTACCTAGCACAAAACCTATCTTCGTGACCTAGTACACACTCCAGAAAAGGATAGAACATATCCGTGGATATAGCCATTCGCGCGCAGCAGACACACTCGCATGGCGATTACATACATACATACATACATACATACATACATACATACATATAAAATCTACGTTATGCACTCTGTGATGCTGAGCAATAATTCCTCACTTATAACAAGCAGATACCAGTGTATACAATCAAAGGCTATGATATGTAATGTAATTATGGGTCAGACTTTGAACATTTCCTGGTCAAATGCAGGCAGACAGTGTACCAAAGTACTAGCATGGCATAAAACATGACATAATTTCTATATGTTAAAACAATGCATCATACAGACCGTATTATCGCAACCTGTGAAGATGATAAAGGTCATTTTCCTACATATGGGTGTGATGGCATTACCACCAGTCACAACACTTGGCGAGATGGTGGACAGGTCGCTGAAGATAGCCATTGAATCATGTCAACATAAAGACATTTCAGTTTGGCAAAATGCGACAGACATAACACGATTTCATTGTAGAACAATAGTAAAGAAGTAAAACTTAAACGTATAAATACTGTTCCAGAAAATATATTTTCCATTTTTGATCGACCAGAGCTGTCAGAATTTTAAAAAATTGGTTTTGCTCCCAAACTCTTAGCATATTCATGTAATCGGACCGACTAAATGCATCCATTTTGCTATGGCCAAAAGCGAAATAAAAACTTCAGTATTTCGTTTCTTCTATTTTGTTAAGTTAATCCTTATGAAATTTATACAAACGTCACATATTTAGTTGGACCATAAGATGACAGGGTCAAACAAGCTGTACTATAATAATAATAATAATAATAATAATAATAATGATACCACTAACAATTCACAACACTCCAGCGACGAGACAAGGAACCTGATATATCAAATCTCCAAAGTAATTTCTTTGAGTCTGAACCCTATTTCCTTCGGTATCACTTAAATTTATGCTGTGACATCTAGGAGTTAATTTAGAAGAAAACTCATTTCTCAAGAGCAGATATCACTATTAAGACAGTGTCTCATCCATGTCGGATCAATGATACCGGACTCTGCTTCTTGTCTATTGCAAAAACACATTCCGAAAGATCTACAACGACAGTCACATTCGTTATCCCAGCTTATGATGAACATAACTCTCGCATTGCTAGATCATGCAAATTAGCCTTATATAGATTCCTGCTCACTACGGTTATTACACGAACAGTTTCCGTCCAGAAACCATCCGCGACAGAAAGCAGTACCCCAGCACCTGGTAAAGCAAGAATCTGTCGATGAGTGAACTGACCACCACCTACGCAGGAGGATGAATTTGGTAGCTGTAATAACCATAAATTTTCTGTGTGCAGTATTTGTTGAATCCCAATTCATTACGTGTTGTCAATTTTGCACGTGATGGAACGAACCTATGGATTATAAACGTAGACGCTAATTGGCATCCAGAAAAATGCTTGCATGGAATATGACGGATGCACAGTTAGCACAGCTGCGTATTTTATCACACTTACACAATATACATACCAAAGTATATATAAATATTACCAGTTGGCTACTCTACCATGAGAATGGCAATTTCAGGTATAAAGAAAAGCACTCGAGCCTAGTCTAGGAAAAACATCTAAACACTTCATTCTAAAGTATTTCACTTAATTCATTATATTATTCCTTTGTGCCATTTTTATTTCTAAAAAATGTTCTTGGACAAAAGTTATTTTTATTTTGGTTGTTTGATTTGAAATCGTGGGTAATGTGTGGTTCTATTTCTTTATTCTAAACGTTTGTATCTTTTTTCCCATATTACATTTGCTGAATTGACCTCATTCAGTCTTTATATTCAGTTTCAAATCATGTTAAATCAAAACAGTTATTAAGCTTTTCGGAGGGAGTGGAGTGTAAATGGAAATACATCCAAGGAAGTGTTGATTATATCTTAATAATGAATCTTAGTTTTGATGTAATATGTTTAATTTATACGTGAGATATTTTCTACGCAAATAAATATTTTTTAACAGAAGGTTTCAGGTCTCAATCCCATGCCGTTCATTTGGTTTAGAACAGCGGAGAGTACCTTAATTTAGTGTATCACTTAATGATTTGGTCTTAGCATTTATCAACTCTTTAAGATATGTGGTGTGTCCTTTGACAAATAACTGGTCGATAGGTAGACAACAATATAATGGTCTACGTTTACAAATATCGACTACTTATCTCAACAAGATTAAAGAATAAAGACTGTATAAAATAAAAAGTCTAATAGTCAGAGTGTCAAAGTCTAAGACAGCAAATTCAGAAACGAAATGGCATGCACATTCATTATATGCTTATCACGGTATTTTATTTTACTGTCCTGAAGAAAGAGTTAATACAGATGTTTACAATGGTGAACTTAAACTCATAATTTTAAATGGATCGATCGATTCTTGAGTTTACCGATGTGTCAAAATATCGTTATCTGATTGCCTCATCTTTTATGTGTAATGAGTAATTGAATTAAATGAAGAAAGTTTGTAACCATATACTGACAATGTCATACAAATAACAGAAAATATATAACACTGGCTCATAATATTTCACTTCGATATTGAAAAGATTTCGAAAGTAACTAGAGCGATACATATCGATAATACGCCCTCACGGGACGGTTTTATGTACCCATGGATTATAACTGAACTTATGAATAATGTAATGTTTGCTATTCATTGACGGTCGATTCAATTTAAAAAATATGAAAGCACAGGACAAAGCTAAAATTCTTATGATTCAACTCATCTTGGCCATATGTATTTATTTATTTTTTTAAATTTGATGTTCAAATTTTTTAAAATTTGTTAAAATATTTTTAATATTTTTTTTTAATAAATACATCTAACACAACTAGTTGTCGATACGAGAAAACAGTTCATAAAGGAATTAGCGTAATGGCAGTATCCAGATGCTATTCACGGTTGAACGTTAACGTATTTACAACCCTATGAGCTCGATGAACTGTAAAATCTTTATTTTCTTCACAGTGTAATTCATCAAATGAAAAAGCCAGGAGAACATGTTTAATACACGCTGTTCAACCGGCGACTGAATCGGGAGTTTTACATTAAGTTTACATTAAGGATTATAATACACGCTGTTCAACCGGCGACTGAATCGGGAGTTTTACATTAAGTTTACATTAAGGATTATAATATACGTTGTTCAACAGGCGGCTGAATCGGGAGTTTTACATTAAGTTTACATTAAGGATTATAATACACGTTGTTCAACCGGCGACTGTTCAACCGGCGGCTGAATCGGGAGTTTTACATTAAGTTTACATTAAGAATTATAATACATGTTGTTCAACCGGCGGCTGAATCGGGAGTTTTACATTAAGTTTACATTAAGGATTATAATACACGTTGTTCAACCGGCGACTGTTCAACCGGCGACTGAATCGGGAGTTTTACATTAAGTTTACATTAAGGATTACATGTGCGGCGAAAACAAATAAGTGAAAATAAATTCTGATTCAAGATTATAGTTGTGCACAATTTACCCATATATGGACGTCTTGCGAAGAAAGATCGCTTATGATATTACGGCATTTATTTTCAGCCAATCCCCTACCTTCATTTTCTTATGTAAGGTTTCTCCCACCGCACCAAAACTAAGGGAGATAAACAGTTTCACTAAATAATTAGTGATATGGGACCTAAAATCAGACTTTACTTTCATAGTATTTTTTTTTTCATGGCCAGAGGCATTTTGTTCAATACATCGTTGAAAGTCATAGTTGTCTCCTCAACGTTGAAAGTCATAGTTGTCTCCCCATCTGCTTTTTAATATATCGGGTTTTGTTTGAATCTGAGAAAGCACTGTAATGATAAACTGAAAATTCCACGAGAGAATACAATTTAATCCCTCAAAATGCTTGAAATATACAAATGTATTTACGTTCATATAGGGATACATAATGTATGTATATCGTTAAATTGAAAGCTTTACGACTTTAACACTGGGATGTTAATTGTAATCGTTTTGTAGGCTCCTAGTCTATAGGAAATCTTCAAAGTTTTATGCTTTGCAAGAAATTACTCCAATTTATCCAATATGAATGCATCAAATCGGTAACAGTTGACTCTCTTCCTACAGAAGAATAAATCTTGTGAATGTATTTGATAGCTGTTGGTGTACTGGGGTTGGCATAGAAATGGAGGTAAGTCTTGGAACCCAATTATACTACTTCACTGACAACCTTCTTCGATCAAAGAAGCTACTCTCAAGTTTCAAACTGAATCTGGTATGAAAGGAAGAAGTCTTTTAGACCAATTGCACGATTGTACCTGAGATCCACGTCCAATAAAAGCTGGGTGAAATGTGAGAGAATTGATGCAGATCAGGGAACAGTAAGTTATAGACAGTAATCAACTAACCTCATTTAGTGCTCTGTTTTCTATTTCGGTTTCAACAAAAACGGACAAAATGCATCATTTTGGGGTCGGAATTTACTGCTAATGCTGTACTAGTTATCTCCTAATCTTATAACCGGGCTGAATAAATTATCCCCTTCACAGATGGTCATTAAGTTATCCTAGTATACTGGTTTTCATTGTCAAACCTGTCTAAACATTATGCTGTAATTAAACTTGTCTAAAACTTAAGTAACAGAAAACGTATTCTTAAACTTTACAAACAAATGCACAAGAATAGACTGATGAAACAGGAGAAAACGTTTGGGCATATTTTATCTAGGTCGTTTTATGCAGGGTACTTTTGATGCGTGTGTATGCGTGATTTGGATTTTTAACGTAGCTTTAAAAGAATTTTAAGTCATATAGCTATGTTGTCTGCAGTGTGGCAGTTTAGGTATAATGATGTCTAGCACTGGGGTACCATGCCTCAGACATATATCGTCATTTCTCATCTGGTCACATTATCCTGACACCTGGCCGACCGGTCCTAACACTAACATGTTAATGATGAGAGTCAAGCGAGGCAGTTGTTCGTACCATTTTTGTAAGTCTTTAGTATGACTTTGTCAGAGTTGAAACCCGCGACCTACCCCATCCGAGGCGGACGCTCTAACCACTAGCTACCGGAGCTGTACATTTGTTGTAATATGACACAGATAACTAAATCCATCCATAATTTTATAAAGATGTCTCATTAGCCATTATCAAATCAAAAACTGCCATCTCACTCTATCGAGTAGGCTTGGATGCATTCAGACAGGTTTATCTGTTAAGGCATTTATACCAAGGCAAACGTAATTCTTACTACTTCTCATTCTCTTCAGAACTAAATAATTATCACTAATAACATTTTCAAATTTATTTTTAAAATTATCCAAGAATAATTTCGACAAACTCTGTCATAATGGATTTTGACAACTTAAAGGCAAAATCATTGTCTCATCTATGAGAAACGTTGATCTAATCCAGTATAATCGGAATGTTTTAATAGCAGATTTCAATCAGTGTCGGAATACCCATTAAACCACTATGCACGTGCTAAAGGGCACCAGCCCAACAGGGGCACCAGAACAAATTCAAATTAATTGATGATGAAATGGAATGAATTATGTATGATCATTTAGATCCTGCACGTAGGAATATTTGATTTGGAATGATGGCAACACTGGTATTTTCGCACCTTTATAGCACTTAGCATTGTCTTTTGAGTATCACATTTTGTAATGGGGGAGGGGGGCACCGTACTATTTTCAGTGCTTAGGGCCCTGGAAAGCTTTAATCCGGAATGATATCTATAGACAGCCTTGTTAGTGTTTTGTAAAATGTCTACATTTTTGGGTAAAACATGCAAACACTTACATTACATGCATAATATGCTTAAGAGTAAGTGTTTAAAACGATGCTAATATATGTTGCGAGGTTAGCTTAAGAGAGGAAAATTGAAACACCTTGTTAGCATACTCTAAAATTCAAATCGGTAATATCTCGTTTACATCAAGGACTACGTGTTCGAAAACAGCCATAATAAATTTGGTTTTAGATTTAAATCTACTGCTGCGTACAATGTACCGATAAATAGGCTTCTTGCACACACGAAAAATACAGTAACGATTTTCAGTTCATCGGAAACCTTTTTATTTTTGTGTGTTAAATAGTCTATTTAATAGTCCACTACGGATAGGCTGGTTCCATCGCTCACAAAATAATCAATTGTACATGACCATTTAAGTAATTTACCTTAAATTTATTTTATACTTCGGGGCCAGATTAAAATATATACAGGTAGACATACTTTAGCGTAATAACGATATACTAAACAGAACACAACAGAACAGAAAAACCGTATTGAAGGAAAACTTATAATCGGGCCATACAGATACGGCATATGAGTAATGTACAAAGTTTATTATATAAAACGTCATTGTGATGTAGATTGAATACGGAAAAATAAATCAGAAAGAAAAATTGAGAATATGGATTATTTAAATAATAGAGTATCTAAACATTACATGTTCAAAGGAAGCTAAAGAAAAGTGAAACTTCATCTTTACAATGCTCGAAGTAATTTCTGTTCAAACTAACATCAATAATTTAAATGATAATTTTTATAATATATTTCAGTTTATATATAAATCGAGTCGTGATCGGTTCAAACATGAAGCATGTCGAGACCTTTATATATTTTTAATTGAAATATGAAGCAAATCGAGGTCTATATACAGTTTCTAATTGAAGTGTGAAGCGAATCGAGGTCTATATACAGCTTTTAATTGAAATGTGAAGCAAATCGAGGTCTATATACAGTTTCCAATTGAAATGTGAAGCAAATCGAGGTCTATATACAGTTTTTAATTGAAATGTGAAGCAAATCGAGGTCTATATACAGTTTCTAATTGAAGTGTGAAGCGAATCGAGGTCTGTATACAGTTTCTAACTGAAAATGTGAAAGATATCGAAGTCTATGTACAGTTTTAAATTCGAATATAATTTGGCAAACAAATTTACTTAAGTTTTTCACTCTTAGCTTATTGGCAGTTGTCATTAAATTTTGATATTGCAAAACTATTCGTATGTATGTAATATAATTTCGTAATTCAGTCTAGCCGTTCTAATCAGTTAACACTCAAAGAGATAATGGAATTTGCCACCAAAACATTATTCCTACATTTTGTACATTATGCAGTTTAATATATAAGTTTATCCCAGGGACAAGTTTTAGTGTATAATGTGTGGTTTCATGTCCTGAATTGCATAACCGGTAAATTGACCTTTTAGGAGATTTGATTGAAGTATTCTTCCAACTGAATGCCTGTTTTACCAACAAGAAAAAAAATTAAATTTCCTTAAAACGATTTTTCTTCATAAAATAGATGCCTAATTTTCTATGAGGAAGATTTTAATCTTGTTCATTGTGGCACGACAATGGTCATTTCTGTTATGCAACCATAAATCATATGACTGTGTTACCTTTACATATTACATCATTATTTCCCTTGTTTCCTTTTAACTTTCATGTATATGAGATTCAAGACTGTATTCACTCCAACGAACCAATAACATGCTGCATAAGGAGTACAGAAAGCGGCGTCGGGGATAGAAAGTTATATACATAACTGGATCAAAACATATTGAAGATTGTACATTCATCTATACTTTGGATAATTTTGTATGAAGAAATAAACATTAAGGTCTTAATATAAATTGCTGCAGTATCAAGGGAAAGACTTACCACGTTGATGAAAACACAAGCAGAATGGATGCCTCTACTTGACTGCACTGAATGCACTCACTGTACTGATCTCAGGGTGCAGTTAAAAGAGTCTTCTGATAAGAATGAAAACATGCATTATATATTACAATAGATCCCGTTTTAATAATGATGCAATAGTCCTTGTCGTTAATACAGTAATGGTCACGTAATGTTTTATAGAAAGGGATCGCCTCCATTCATATTTGTCACGTATCGTTATTATATCATACTGGTGTAATGTTTAACATACTTGATATGTAATACTGAATTTCATGTTTTAAATTGACAAATTAAAATCATTTGGGGATTTTAAAATAAAGAAGAAAATTTAAAAGTTCAACACTCTCCCCAATCCTCCGAATCTCTCTCTCTCTCTCTCTCTCTCTCTCACTCTGTCTCTCTGTCTCTCACGTTTACTGTGCACACCAGCTTCATCCGAGAACTCATTGTCAAACATTCTGTACAAGATACTGCTATCCACCTCAACTAACTCATATTTCTAGATCTACAAACCGTGAAGTGCACATAAACTGTTTGTCGATCCTTAGGAACCGTCCATAAATGACGTCACGCACCTGGGGGGAGGGGGGTCACACATTTGTGACGATGTGTGACGAGAGGGAGGATGGTGTTTAAAAAATGTGACGTCACATCAAAATGCGCAACTTTAAATAAAAGTACCTTTTAATTTTTTTATTGCTTACAATTTATTTAATGACGTTTTAACTTGCTTCACGCGTGTCGTGCATGTGCTCAAATTAAAATGGACTCGTCTTCGAATTACCAACACCCCTACTAGCCCCAATAGTTGTTTTTTTCAGATAGAATTCTTCCGTTTCCAGTCCGCTGATGTCGACAAAGCGAGGTTGAAATGATCTTTTTTATAGCCAAACTTACTTAGTGATAAGCGAACTTTCTACAATATTTCGTCCAGCGAATATTTTGAGTTTTGAAAGTGATTTTAATTGATTCAACGTCCTTTTGTGAGTACATCCGATTAACTTGATATTGATTCTTAATTTAAACTATGAATTACTCAACGGCATGTTCCAGTAGACACGTGTGTCAAGCTAGCAGAAAAAAAAAAAAATCCACAAAACTAAACTGTTAACGCGGTTGGTGAAAATAGGTTTGTTTTCTAGGGGAGTAAATGACATTTGTAGTAATGTATAATACACATTTTCTCGAAATGCATACTTTACAGATTTCTTGAGATAACTTCGAGTAACCACAGTGGGAAAAGCGTACATATTAACCAAATGACTCCTTATGGTACTCTCCGATTAACCACAGTGGGAAAAGCGTACTTATTAACCAAATATCACTCTTTATGGTACTCTCCCATTAACCACAGTGGAAAAAGCGTACATATTAACCAAATATCACTCCTTATGGTAATTTCCGATTAACCACAGTGGGAAAAGCGTACATAACCAAATATCACTCCTTATGGTACTCTCCCATTAACCACAGTGGGAAAAGCGTACATATTAACCAAATGACTCCTTCTGGTACTCTCCGATTAACCACATTGGGAAAAGCGTACATATTAACCAAATATCACTCCTTACGGTACTCTTCCATTAAACACAGTGGGGAAAAGCGTACATATGAACCAAATATCACTCCTTATGGTACTCTCCCATTAACCACAGTGGGAAAAGCGTGCATATTAACCAAATATCACTCATTATGGTACTCTCCCATTAACCACAGTGGGAAAAGCGTACATATTAACCAAATATCACTCATTATGGTACTCTCCCATTAACCACGGTGGGAAAAGCGTACATATTAACCAAATATAACTCCTTATGGTACTCTCCTATTAACCACAGTGGAAAAGCGTACAAATTAACCACATATCACTCCTAACCACAGCGGGAAAAGCGTAATATTAACCAAATGTGACTGCATTTCTTAACATTACAAATATAGGTTGGCATTTGTTAATAATTTAAACGGTATAGCAATAAACCATTCTGGATATTTTAAAAGTGGACTATTACTTCATATTTTAAGTTATAAAAGTGGTTCCAGGTTGTGTGTGCGATACCGAATTTTAGGTGTGTGATACGGAATCACAGATCTGAATATCTCAAGAGCACGCCAGATCAGCCATGTAGTACGAAATGGATATATAATAATATTATATTTGCAATATTCACCATTTATGCATTACAAGATACAACCATTTCGTAAAGTGTATGTTAATTTGTTGAGTTATTTTGTCCTGAAAAATGAAAACATATTGTTAATATTTTTTTAAGTCCTAACAAGACTACTATGGAATTTCCGTACATTACTTTCCGATTGAAACTCCGACGTACCGGTACAGTGAAAAATTACCGAGGTACGTACCACCGGGATTTTTTTTACCGCGGTACACCGGTGTACCGGTAATACCGCGCCCTTCTGGTAGCTGACATGCAATCATAATTAATTTACATATATATATGAACAAAGAGAGACTTACCAGTTGATGAAAGCGCAAGCAGAATGGAGATTGCACTTATTAGACTCACTGTACTGCTCGCAGGGTGCACTTATAACGGTCTTCTGATGAGAATCAAAACATGCATAAATTATTAAGATACGTCTTGCAATAGATCCGGTTGTAATAATGATGTATTAGCACTTGTCATTAATTCAGTATGTGCCACGTACCGTCTGACTAAAGATACCACTGCAAAAAGTAAGAACTGAGCTATGCTGTATGGAAGATATAACAAAATTTGTCACGCGTACTCAATATCATACTTTTAATATTTAACATACTGGATATGTAATACTGAATTTCTTAAGTACGTTATTGTGATGCTGAAGTGTGTGTGTGTGTGATTTGGAATTTTAAAGTAGCTTTAACAATATTTCAGTCATATCGCTACGATGTCTGCAGTGTGACAGTTTAAAGTGATGTCTAGCACTGGGGCATCATGCCGCAGAAAGGTAGCATGATGTCCCACCCAGTCAACTTATCCTGACACCAGGCCGACCAATACTAACACTAACCCGTTAATGCTGAGCGCCAAGCCAGGCAGCTGCTAGTACCACTTTTATAAGTTTTTGCTATGATTCGGCCGGGGATCGAACCCATGACCTCCCGCATCCGAGGCGGACGCTCTAACCACTAGGCCACCGGAGAGGTACGATGCTGAAGTGTCTTCTGATTCCATGTGAGTGATTTCATGTGCAATTTTTGCAGTTGACAGATTTCATTTGATAACACGCTGATAGATATAGAGATACTGGTAATATGGTGGGCAAGGCGTGTCTCGTCAACAATGCAATGAACATGGATACCGTATATTCCATATTCGAATCATGGTAGGCAAGGCATCTCTTCAACAATGTCATGAAGATAAATGCTGTATATTGCATATTCTAATCATGGTAGCCAAGACGTGTCTCTTCAACAACGTAATTAACATGAATACTGTATACTGCATATTTTAATCATGGTGGGTAAGTGTGTCTTTTCAACAACGAAATGAACATGAATACTGTAAATTGCATATTCTAATCATGTTGGGCAAGGCGTGTCTCGTCAACAACGTAATGAACATGAACACTGTAAATTGCATATTTTAATCAGGGTGGGCAAGGCGTGTCTCGACAACAACGTAATGAACATGAATACTGTAAATTGCATATTCTAATCATGGTGGGTAAGGCGTGTCTCGTCAAGAACAAAAGGAACATGATTGCGGTGCATTGCATATTCTAATCATGGTGGGGAATCCGTGTCTCGTCAACAACGTAACGAACATGAATGCTGTATATTGCATATTCTAATCATGGTGGGAAAGGCGTGTGTCTTCAATACCGCAATGAACATGAATACTATATATATTGCATATACTAATCATGTTGGTCAGGGAGCGTCTCTTCAACAACGTAATGAACATGAATACTGTATATTGCATATTCTAATCATGTTGGGCAAGCCGTGTCTCGTCAACAACGTAATGAACATGAATAATGTTTATTGCACATTCTAATCATGGCGGGCAAGGCGTGTCTCCTCAACGACGCAGTGAACATGAATGTGGTGTATTGCATATTCTAATCATGTTGGGCAAGGCGTGTCTCCTCAACAACGCAGTGAACATGAATACTGTAAATTGCATATTTTAATCAGGGTGGGCAAGGCGTGTCTCGTCAACAACTTAATGAACATGAATACTGTTATTGCATATTCCAGTCAGGGTGGGCAAGGCGTTTCTGGTCAACAACTTAGAAGCTGATGAATAATAAAACGCTATAAATAACTCTCTTACAAGTTTTCTTTTATCAATGAATAAGTGCTCTGCAGGTTAAGAAAGGAATTTTCAACCTCACTAATCCAAATTAGGTCCAGCATAATCTCCGGTTTTCTTATTCAAGTATTATTCTTTGTTTCTTTGATCTTGTTTTTGGGGTGGGTGGGTGGGTGTTTGCTTTGTATTGTTGAAACACCCATGTTTTAAATTGACAATCTAATTACAATCATCTGTGGATTTTAAAATAAAGAAGAAAATTTAAAAGTTCAACACTCTCCCCCAATCCTCTGTATAAGAAATCTTCCTGTTAAAATGCATCTCTCTCTCTCTCCCTCCCTCCCTCTCTCTCTCTCATGTTTGCATACTGTAACATTTCGCATTTCGCTATGTCAATGTATGAAATCAGCTAGATATATTAGGAAGGTAGTCACAAGCTGAAATAAATGGCCACTATATCAGCAATACTGATCAATTTATTCCACCCAGCAACGCACTATTTCTGTTTCAAAAACGTGCGATTTTATTGATTTAATCTTATACTAGCCGTACGAAATAGCCGTCTAACTTTACTTACCTATACATACTTCAAATCGTCCGTTTCAAAACAAACACTACTGATTACGTGAATAATGGGATAGATTGTATAAAGAAGCATTTGGAAAACAGTTAAGACACATGGATGCTTACTATGTTTGTGATATTCAATGATCACTTCGAAAGCTTCATATAATTCTCATTCTGTGTTCACAACTTAAAAAGTAATAAAGTAAAAGTAAAATTCTCTTGTTAAAAACCTCCAATAATTATGCAGAATTTGGACCATATTAATTCTTTAATTTTCCCCCCATCCCCACCCCCCCACCCCCCACCCACCGTATCACAATAACTTGCTAAAATATAAAAACTAGCCAAAATAAAAATATCTTACTTCCTCAAGGATTCCATGGAGTTATAGTAACCACCTTAACCCCTGTTATATGTATTTGCCATACACGCAACTTAAAATAGAAGGATTCAATTTTTTTTTATTAATTCTCTTACGCGATACTGGAAGTTAATCTGGGGCTAAGGATGGAATTGTACCACATTGTTACTCATGTATTTGTACTGTTATGGTGCTACACATTTGTCATCAAATGAAGTGTCAAACTGCAGAGAGGATTTTAGAGACGGAATGATGCAATGTACAATGTTGACATGTGTACTGTTAAAATAATACGCAGATTGAATCAATCATATGCAAATTTACGATATGAAATTGCAATATTCCGATATCACACCTATCAAATTAGAAATGCAATAAAGTAAAGATGCCGAGGAGTTCAATTAGTGCGGTGATGCTCCTTCATTATGTTATCGATTGTCCAGTAGTAATGATCATGTTTGTTTTTGCATTTTTTAAAAATCGTTTTTTAAAAACAATTAAGAATGGAACTGAGTTGAACGCATTCACTTTAGATGACAAGTGCATCACACTGGTTTACTGATATCTGAGTTGAAGGCCTAGCATTATTTGCAAACTTACAATGTTCTGGAAGCGAAATTGTGATCTACATCCTGGTAATTGTATTGTGTCTTAGATTTTTTAAGGTTGTGGTGAACAAAATTATCCTGTCCCGTTTTAAGTTCAGTTTGTGGCATTATTTACTGTTGTATTTTCAGATATAATTTGTAATGAATCATTTACATCAATTATTGATTGAAATTACAATGAACTGGTTGACGTTTTGAACTAAAAAAATATTTTGGGTTTATTGTGAATTCGTTCAAAGACATTTTGTATTATTTCATTGTGATGCAAACCTGTTCAAGACAATTAGGTACATCACGTAATTAAATATTAGAATTGATTCGGAAAGTTCTATACTTTTGGACTTGTGATAGAACATTTGGGATTATTTGGGATTTTATTCACAATACTGTGAGTGCCTCAAAACGTTTCACTTTCTAACTTAGAGAAATAAATTATTCGTTAATTTTAATAAACGTGTTGGTTTCACTTATTTATGTTACTAAGTTAAAACCATGGAGCCACATCACTAGGAATAGAAAACAAATCGTGAAAAACAGATTATTGAAGGCCTAAATTGATCGAGTTTTAATGTACTATGCTCACACACAAGAAAAACTCCATTATTACCACCAGCTTGGATTGAGATCAGCAAGATGATCGTCGCTACTTTCAACAAACAGTTGTGTTGACCACTGAGTCGATTTTGTATCTTGTCCATAATTTAGTAGGGTTTGAAACATTGCTCTTTAGGAATTGATGTTGAATATAATAGTTGATTCTTATGGCAGGAAGGAATCAGTGTAAGGAAATGAATAACTGTTCCGACATGTGATCCACTTAAATTAAAACTGTCTGATAAATTGTAAGCACTTATATGAAATTCAGTATTACTATCTCTACAAATTTCACAACGATTACGATCTCATTGATAATAAATTCAGCAATGACTGTTTGCATGAGAGACAAAACAAAATGAACCAATTAAACAGACATTCTCTGGTGAAAATTATCTAAGTTGTTAAAAATCGAATATATCTTTTTCAGTTTTGATTACCATTCATTATTCTTTTTAACGTATCTTTATTTCCGCCTCTGTGCTTTCCTATGTCACTTTTTTCTACTTTTGTACAGCGTTTCTTATACGATTTATTTGAAGTACTTTCTCTTCTTTATCCTTTTTTCTTTTGATACATTTGAAATACCGCATTTATAACATTCTCATCGCGTTTTAATTCACGTTTTGCTGGTTTTCTAACATGTTCCGCGAGGGCTACCAGTTTCAAAGGTACTTGATGGTTTGATGATGTTGATTCACTTGAAAGATCGACATATTTGTCAAGGGGAGGGGTGCCTTAAAATTCCGAGGATAATTTGATCTACCGGTGACCTGTTTGATTCATGATATTTATCTTCGTCGTCAATTCTGTGACAAAGTGACCCACATTTGCAGATATGAAAGAATCATTTAGAGGATACATAATCTAAATTGATCTCTATCTATATCGTATGCAGTCTCCATTCTATACACCATCTTCTGATTGCACATGTAATTCAATTTCCGAAAATGCGTTTTTTTCTTTTGACTGGTACCTACATGGATAAACCAATACTACAACTCCATCCATCTTTCTGTAGTCTATTCAGTCAAGGCTTCTCCTTTACATCGACAATGCTCTCTTTTCAAATCTTAGTACACACATTATTACGACTTAGTGGACTTTAAACTTATAGAAAAGAGCGAAAACAATCACGTTTTGTAACATTCAACACATTTTTTTAAACCTATAATACAAAGTGAAAATTTAAAAATAACTTACAGCATTGCGAATTAAATCCCAAATAGTCCAAAACGTTCTATAGCCAGTCCTAATGAAAAAAGCTGTAATTGAATTAAAGTGGAATTATAAAAAGATCCAAATCATGAATGTGTTGATCTGTCTGTAGTCTTCAATGTGGTAATGTGCTATTGTCCTCAAGTATAATAATGAGCCAAAACTGTTTTGATAAATCACGATAGTATAATGCAGACGTGTTCTTGTCTGGAATCACTATAATTCCAAATTGATTTTTCTGTCAAAGAATAGTACTGAGCACTTTGAAATCATATAGAATAGTAATTTGAATAAATGATTCATCGCAAATCAAAACCTAAACACAGCAATAAAAATGATTGCTGCTTCAGATTTTATCGCAGGAATAAATTATTTTTCAAGCAAACAAGATTATATAAAAAGCTAAAACATAAAATAAGAGCCAGGATGTAGGACAAAATTCATATTTGGACAATCTAAGTTAAAAATAGATAAGATCTGTTACTAAAATTATAATCAGGATTGTGATGAACATCAGATAGGATACGTATGCTTATGGTCATTACTAATGTATTTGACTCAGACCTAAAAAAATATGTTTACCTTTATTGACAGTGATCTTAATATTTAACCCACATTCCTAGGGACATATTAACTATGTATTAACTTTTACAGACGGACGGGCTCTATTTAGGTACATAATGAAACTCGATTTTTGGACAAGGTCAGGGGAAAAAAGATAACAACAATACAAATAAAATATATATAAGAATGTACAGGAAGTGTGTGTGTGTGTGTGATTTGGTTTTTTAACTTAGCTATAACAATTTTTCAGTCATATCACTACGATGTCTGCAGTGTAACAGTTTTTAGTGATGTCTAGCGCTGGGGCTTCATGCTGCAGACACGAGGCAGACACCCAGTCACATTCTTCTGACACCAGGCCAACCAGTCCTAACACTAACCTCTTAATGCTGAGCGCCAAGCGAGGCAACTGTTAATACCATTTTTGCAAGTCTTTGGTATGACTCGGCCGAGGATCAAACCCACGACCTCCAGCATCAGAGGCAGACGCTGTAACCACTAGGCCATCGGAGCGGTATATATACAGGAAATCATTGGTATGGTTATCTCTTTTTGATAAAGTATTAAATTCCATGCATCCCAATTTTTAAGAACCCATCAACTACAAGGGCTGGTTTATACAGAATGCCACCATTTTCCTTTGCTTTGCGTTCCATTGACATTGCTACGCATATTTGATTTAATTTAATTGCATTTTTATTTTTAATTTCATTCCATGTCAAAGTAATGTAATTTCGTTTACTAGGAATTTGATAATTTCCAGAAAATTCATTTTTTTTCTTCTTTTAGTTTTGACTTAGTTTCAGACCTTGATTCATAAATCACTGAGACAAGTAAACAACTTTCTATTTTTATTTTATTATCGGAGTAAAATTTTTGGTTTATATCAAGATCATACTGTGAGTACGTGATTTTAGATGTAAACAGCCTCTATTTCGCAATTCTGAGTTTTCCGAAATTGCGTAATAGTTAGATTTAATAGTAATGTTTAGAGAGATATTTCTCAGTTTTGGGCTTTTATCTTGGAAACTGAAAAGTGTTTCGTTGTGACCAGTTTGGAGGTACATTTTAATTTTTACTCAAATTCTTTTACCTGGAAATATTTGAGTGCTCATACAAATTTCTTGGACAAAGACATTTCTTTAAATTTATTTGGAATTAAAACACCGGAATAATATTTTCTGTGGTTCACAAAGAACTGTAAGCACATCAGCGCTATACTGACTACAGTATACGTCGTCACCTTCCATTTTGGATTTTTTGTTGGGACTCGAACTTGAATTCATTAGAAGATTTCATTAATTGGACTTCTAAAATTTAATTCGTGGATTATTCTTGTGTTATTTTTGGATTTGATTCCTAAAACAGTAAATTCTTACATTTTTCATTATTACGATGTTTCCACAGGGAAATAAATTATTTGTTGAGTTGTTCACAGGTTGTTGTTCTTTTTCACTCTTTCTTTTGTTACTGTTTATTAGAGCCTAAAACGTAACATAAGAAATTGGCTCGCTCGTCCTCAAGATATTTGAACTTTGGCTAAAATATTCAGAAAACGTTTTTTTTTTTCAAATTCAAATTCCCCATGTTTTTGAAATCTTTTAAAACTTCCAAGTAGTCTTTTACAATTTTGAAATCTTTTGTGAAATCGGCAAGCTTTTTCTACAATATCATCAAAAGTAGACAATTGTTTGAATTCTACACAGGAGTGGTTGGAAATTTTGAAAATGTAGGTGCACCTAAAAGAGTTGGAATTAGAGATAAGACAGGTTCAGTGTCAGATAGAAAAGATACAAATGGAAAGAGAGATGGAAGTAAGACGCAATAAGTTTCAGAAAGAGAGAGCTGAAAGACAAATGCAGTTTCAGAAAGAGATCGACGAAAGAGGAGTAGAGTTGCAAAAAGAGAGTGAGCAGAGTGAAAGACAAATGCAGTTATAAAAGGAAGAAAAAGAGCGATAGAGGCAAATGCAAAGGGAAATGGTTGAAAGGAAATTTCAAATTCGGTTAAAAGAATTAGAGTTTGCAAAAGGAAAATACTCAGCATCTTTTGATTTTTTAACAAATATTAAGTTAGTACCTCCTTTTCTGGAAGAAGAAGTAGACAGATATTTTCCATATTTTGAAAACATTGCTGAGAGTTGTAAGTGGCAAAGAGAGTACTGGACTCTATTATTGCAATGTGTACTTATTGGTAAAGCTAGTGATACTTACCGTTCACGGTCTGTTCACCAAAAGGGGTGATTATGATGTGGTTAAGGAATGCATCTTAAAGGGTTATGAGTTAGTCCGTGAAGGTAAACGGCAAAAATTCGCAAACTATAAAAAAGAATCTGGACAAACTCATTCGAATTTGCTAGCGAAAACGAGAGTTATTTGATAGATGGCGCTTAGCCAAGAACGTTGATCAAGGATATGAGAGTCTCAAACAACTTGTATTAATTGCAAATTTAATAACTGTATCCATACTGACATTAAGACTTATCTTTATGAGTATAACGTCAAAACCTTGGAAAATGCTGCTGGTGCTGCTGATGTGTATTCTTTAACTCATAAAGTTCCTTTTGTAGATAAGACTTCCTCTCAACAGTCTTCTGGTAGAAATGTATTTCAGGATAATACAAGTCCTTCTAAATATCAGACTGACACAACTTCTAAAACTCAAGCTTCAGATAAGCTTGACCAAAGATCATTGTCTCTTCCTACGTGTACCTATTACAAGAAGAAAGGACACGTTATTTCTGATTGCTAATAATTGAAAAATAGGCATCAGAATCAAGACAGACCTATTCCAAATGCTCTTATTTCTAAGAGATCAAGGTCACGGTATTGTATTGAAAGCAATACATTTGTTGGGTATAATAAACCCCAGTCTGATTTTATTATGGAGACTTATGAACCATTCATGTCCAAGGGTTCCATATCACTCGTTGGTGATTTGGCCAATCCTATCCCTATTAAAATTTTAATGGACACAGGAGCTTCTCATATCCTTTTACTATCAGGTTCTTGCCTTTTCTTGAGAAGTCTTCTTCTAATGAAAGTGTTCTATTTCAGGGAGTAGAGTGCGGCTTTGGTAATGTTCCTCTCCATTGTATAAATTTGTCATCAGACTTAGTCTCAGGACCCATGACAGTCGGAACACTGTCTGCTTTACCAGTTGGGGACATTCGTTTATAACTAGGTAATGACCTAGCTGGACACAAGGTTGTGGTTAATCCACTTGTAACTGACAAACCTTGCTTGGATCAGAAAGTCTATCCAATTGGAAAAGGATTCCCTGATTTATTCCCAGCTTGTGCAATTACCAGAGCTATGGCAAAGAAAGCTCTTGAGAATGATGTTGATAAGGAAAGTATTCTTTTGCTGATACATGTATTGGTCAGGCTTTTGATGAGGTCACTTTCACTCCTTGTTTGGATCAGTTAGAAAGAAATGACCTTATTATTTGAATATGAACACTTATTTCCAGATGTTCCCACAAGAACAAATGCATTTTTCTATGACGTTGAAATTGTAAATTCCAAACCTGTGAAACAACACCCGTACAGGATGAACCATCTCACACAGGAATACTTGAAAAAAGAAGTTCAGCATTTGCTGGAGAATGATTTGATAGAGCCCAGTAAAAGTGGCTGGAGTTCACCATGCATACTTGTTCCAAAACCAGATAAAACATTCCGTATGTTCACTGATTATAGGAAGGTGAATAGTGTGAGAAAGATCAATTTATTTCCATTACGAAGAATCGAAGATTATATTGATACGGTCAGAAAAGCCAAGTATCTATCCAAATTTGACCTTCCGAAAGGATTTTGGCAAATCCCATTAAAGGAAAGAGCAAAGGAAATTTCGGCTTTCGTGACAGATGGACTTTATCAATAAAAAATAATGCCCTTTGGGATGAAACGGTCGCCAAGTACTTTTCAGCGTCTCATGAATATGATTACCTCTGGTCTAGACAATTGTGATACTTGCATTCATGACGTCATCATCTACAGCGGCACCTGGAAAGAACATTTAGCAACAATTCGGAAATTCTTTGACAGACGCACAGATGCAAGTGTGACAATTAATTTATCCAAACGTAAGTTCTGCTGTATTAGTGTAACTTTTCTAGGACATATCGTTGGATATGAACAAGTTAAAGCAAGATATGCTAAGGTCCAGTCATCCATGTTCCTGCTAATAAAAAGCAGCTGGTGCGATTTTTAGGTACGGCTGGGTACTATCGACAATTTGTTCCAATTTTTCTATAATTGCTGAACCCTTGACAAATTTATTGAGTAAGAAAAACAAGTTCCTTTCGACTGAAAAATGTTAGGAGGTTTTTGACAATTTCAAAGTCATGCTTAAAAGCGCGCCAGTTCTTACATCTCCAAATTTCAGTCAATTATTTAAATTGTCTGTTGATGCAAGTGATGTTGGAGTTGAAGCAGTTTTGATTCAAGAAGACGAAAATGGTATTGTTCATCCAGTGTGCCGTTTTTCTAAGAAATTAAATAAGTATAATTTTTTTAATTAAGCAATCAAGAAGGAATGTTTGGCTTTGATATTTGCATTACAACAACTTGAAGTTTACAATAGTTCGGCTCCTTCTATTATTGTGTTTAGTGACCACAACCCCCTTACTTTCATCGGTAACATGCAAAATAAAAATCAAAGACTAATAAGCTAGAGTTTGTTGTTACAGGAATATAATATTGACGTCAGGTACATCAAGGGGAACGATAATTTAATAGCAGATTCACTTTCCCGTGTATAGAAATGTATCATTTCATGTACATTTTGTATAAATTAGAAGAATTTTTTTAACCTCATGTATAATTAATGTATGGTAGAAAGAAAGCTTTATCATATAATCTTTCTTTTCTTTATAGGGGAGGTGTAACATATATTGGATTTAATTTATAGTTTATTTAATTTAATTATTTGTAAGTTTAAATTTTTTTATTTGCATTACATGTCAAAGTAATGTATTTTTTTTATTTTTAGGAATTTGATAATTTCCAGAAAATTCAGTTTGACCTGGCTCTTTTCATAAACACCTAATAATAGAAACAGTTTTCTATTTTGACCTAGTTTCCGACCTTCATTCAGAAATCATTGAGACAAGTAACAAACTTTCTATTTTATATTATTCTTGGTGTAAAATGATTGGTTTTTATCAAACTCATAATGGGAGTACGTTATGTTACATGTAAACAGACTCTGTTTTGCGATTCTTGGTTTTCCGAAGTTGCTCAGTAGTGAGATTTAATATTGATGTTTAGAGAGATATTTCTCAGTTTCGGGTTTTGTCTTGGACAATGGAAAGCATTTGGTTATGACCAGTTTAAAGTTACATTTTAATTTTTATTCAAATTATTTGGATGCTAAAAGATTAATTCTTCTTCCTGGTAATATGTGAGTGCTCATACAGAATTCTTGGACAAAGCCATTTCATTAAACTTTATTCTGAATTCAAACACCGGAATATTATTTTCTGTTGTTCGCAAAGAACTGTAAACACATCAGCGCTATACTGGCTACAATATACGTCGTCGTCTTCCATTTTGGATTTTTCGTCGAGACTCGAACGTGAATTAATTAGAACGTTTCATTACTTGGACTTCTGAAAGTTGATTCGTGGATTATTCATGGATTATTTTTGGATTTGATTCTTAAAACCGTAAGTTCCTTTTCTTAGTTTTACATTGTTTTTCCAGGGAAATAAATTATTTGTTGAATTTTTCAAAGCTTGTTGTTTTCACTCTTTCTTTGATTACGGTTTATTAAAGCCTAAACACGTGACATAAGACCATGACCATGATGACAACATCTACTCCAAAGTGTTCATCAATTGGGAACTTGTGTCAAACTTTTCTCGAGGGTAAAAAATGATACACCTTTTGACGAAATGTGAATTGAACTGTCGGAATATTTGATTTATCATTTAATATAGCATCTGTGGATTAGAATATGGCAGAATTTCATGTGCCAAATGAACATTTTTACAAATTGTATATTTTCTGTATTTATCCATCATCGTTTGATAATAATAAAAAATATTTTTAAAAAATTTATTCAGCATGAGTATTGGTGCTTATACTCCGTTTTAGAGATCATTTTATTTGCAGCAAAAACGAATTTCTATTACTTTATTGTGGAAGCACTGAAAAAGGGAATGAATTAATAAATAATTGTGTAAGCTAACTTCATAATACTGTTGCTTTGTAAAAATGTTTAGAAATGGCTGTGCAATGGAATACTAAAACAGCAATAATCTAACGTCAAAAAATAATATATAAACTAATGATAGAGAGAGTATGAAAAAAAGGTTAGAAAACAATGACTGAAAAAGCACATATCCAAATTTAAATAATTAACAATTAAAACAGTCTGGGAGAAAATTTACATTTTTTTAAATTGGGTATGGTATAACAAATCTATTGATTTCTGAGTACATTAAATTTCTTTCGAAAGGCATTTTACATTAATAACTGTAATAAATATTAAGACCACTGTCTCAAATTGCAACGTGTGTAATAATTACGTTTAAATCTTCATAAGGAATAATTGTCAACACGGTATCGAACAGCTTCGTCTCACTGACTAGTTGTTAAATCAGTAGTTCACTATTCACGTACATAGTAGCAGCTGACATGAAAAATTACCGACCTTTGTGCTGTCCCCTTTCCATTGTCAGTGTAAAACCATCATATACATTGCCTTTCAATATGATATGATCTTATCACTGGTGGAATAAATAACACACCGATGATGCTCTGGAGATAGGCGATCGATAATAATAGTTTTCTGAGGTACTATTTAAATACTATCAACCACAGACTTTACAAAGAGAGTGTTGATTTCATCCTCCAATGCTGGCACAGCTTTACTTTTCTTTTGCTTTAAGAACTTTTTAAAATTCCCATCAACTTATTATTCATTTTATCTGCTTTGTGTGTCTCCTCAATACTAAAGCTCGGACGACACATATAATAAATGCATTTAAACCCATAATTATGGACCAAGGGTTGTACTCCGCCCCTTGTTGCCTCTGTCTGCCTGGTTACACTGATATCATCAGCTCACAATATGACCTTTCAAATCGTATCATTTCTTTTATTAATTCAAATATTTCCTACCCCTGGATTAGTATAATTGTCCAAATTATATTTTAAACTTATTCTTTAATTATACCGACATAATAGGCTTAAGTATATTCTTTTCATCCCATTGTTTTGGCTTGAAAATATATTTAAGTCTGTTGATAGGAGTTAGTTTTGTAGTAATGTAACGTGAAAGAGGCGTTGACTTCATCACATTCCAAAACTGTTACAGTCTATGGGTGATAAAACAAGAATCCCAAGCATGCACTTCAGTTTAGTTTAACAGCCATATATTTGACTCGTCCTGTCACGATAAGTACAATTTTGACTCGTCCTGTAAAGATAAGTACATTTTTGACTAGTCCTGTTAATATAAGTACAATTTGAATTCGTCCTGTGAAGATAAGTACCATTTTGACTCGTCATGTCAAGATAAGTACAATTTTGACTCGTCCTGTAAAGATAAGTACCATTTTGACGCGTCCTATCAAGATAAGTACAATTTTGACTCGTCCTGTCAAGATAAGTACCATTTTGACACGTCCTGTTAAGATAAGTACCATTTCGACTCGTCCTGTTAAGATAAGTACCATTTTGACTCGTCATGTCAAGATAAGTACCATTTTGACTCGTCCTGTAAAGATAAGTACAATTTTGACTCGTCCTGTAAAGATAAGTACAATTTTGACTCGTCCTGTAAAGATAAGTACATTTCTGACTGAATGCTCTTGGTATGCCAGTTTATACCGCAAGTAAATTAACAAGAGATATTCTTAGCACTATTTTTTTAATTGCAAGAAAATGTTATGATAGTCATTTCTAAACAGAAAGTGTCTAATATAAATCTGTTAGCAAACGGACTCATTGCACATGCTGCCATATAATCACATTATGTTAAATGAGATAAGTATCGTTTAATCATTTCCAAATATAATAACTTTATCACACATGTCCTTATAAAGTATTATCATCAAATTCCTTATTAGCGAAATTTTGACGTCGTCTGACATACAGAGAAAAGTTGTTATATATTCCCTTCCTAACATAATAATGTTCTCAGACAATTATTAGAGAAACAAAATTATTATGCAATAATTTTGAAACGAATTCTGCTGTAAGAATTGCTTGATAAACACGATTATTATGCAATCACTTTCACACAAATTTCAGACATAGCAAGAGAAAATAATTTGAAAAATCCCTTCGTAACAGAAGCGTCTTACCAGACAGAACCAGATAAGAAATTATCCCATTATTCGTGACAAAAGGAAATTCCATTATACACAGATAGTGAACCACTGTTACCATATTCCCTACCAAAATGACATCCGGGTATCTGACACACCAATGCAAAATTTATCTTACAGACCATCCCATACAGATTGTAGCAACAGGCAGACCGACAGAAACAATATTGTCATAAATTCGCTTCCAAACAGAAGTCAGCTATCTCACAGACCTCCCAAAACAATATCATAAAATGCTACCCAAAACAAAAGTACATAATCAGACAGACCAATAGAAACAATTAGCGTAAAGTCACTTCCTTAAGTGATTTTCTGTCCTTGTGAATATATTGGTCTACTATTAAATTTCTGTTTTCGATAAAAATCATGAATAATGCGATGCGTGGATAAAACATTATCTGATTTCCCAGCATTTGTTTGTCAAATTCTTTTCAGGATATTTTATCAAATTCAGTAACTCCTTATTTCATCATTCTGTCCTTTACCCAATCTGCCATGGAATCTCAGTATGCTTAGCCATCATCAGCATAACATTCATCCACGTGATCCTGTCATTTCTTCTCTAACATTCTGTTATTTCTCCAGCACACACATAGCACCGCTGCTCATGAACAAAACCATTTTCCATCATTTAATTTCTTCTCTCACCGAATAACTATAATTTCCATACCGTTTACATCAAAATCTTGCCACACAAGCGTCGTATTAATAACAATAAGAATTGATGACTTAGTAAAGCAAGTGATCTTTAAAAGGTTTACAACATTAGTTAGCACAAAAGGACAGACATATAAAAATAAGCACAAAAACATCGACAACAAAAATGTCAGACACTGGAAATTAAAAATAAACTTGTCATATAATATGTCTTGAATGCTAACGGTGCAAATCGTTATATTGGTACGTCTGGATAGTGGTTGAAGACTTTGCTTTGTTTCCAATATTTGTAAGTGATTAAAATGGTTTTGCAGCACGAGGTAGTAACTTTATTCCGAGTTCTATGGCATCAACGTAATGTTCCACCAAAGTGGGTGGTGCTATTGCTCAAAAGACAAAGGATGCAGTTCAACAATGATAGCAAGTAATATAGACTTTCTATTGATAGATTTTAGGCCGATTCCGGAACTGGAGTTGTCACTGGATATTTACTTCCTGCTCTTATACTCATTTTAAAGGTAGACCAGCCAAGACCATACATATAGTTGAACTTGTGCAAAAGGTAGATTAACTATGTGAATTCAATAAGCAACTTATAACAAAGTCTGTTTTCACCCATCTGTTCAAGTGGACAGTCAGAAACAACATTTACTTATGTATCTAAGCACATGACAATCGGCTGTAACCAAGAAAACAATTTTGTACCCACATTTGAGCAGAAAACAACAACAACAACAAAACAACCAACAAACAAACAAAACAAATAATCTCAAGGGAAAGTAAGTCCATAAAAACGTTATCATCCCGAAATTATCAGCTGTCGTATCACTTCATTTCTTTGTCTATATTCTTATAGATACATAAGTAGATTACATGTTTGTGTGTGAAAAATAAGCAAAGGCTGTTGTTAATATGCTTAGTTTGCAATACCCAGTGTCGCTATCACTTTTGAGAGAATCATTGCTTGGCACGATTTCAGATTTATCTAAATGCATAACGTGGCAAATCTGGAAATATTTGCTGAGCCTAAATTCATTGTGGGGTGACACTGTATAGTAGTTGTTGAACCTAAATTCATTACTGGGGAAATCTGAAAACAGTTGCTGAAACTAAATTCTTTACGTGGTAATACTGTACAATAGTTGTTGAACCTAAATGTATTACGTCGTAACACTGTACAATAGTTGTTGGAGCTAATTTCATTACTTGATGGCGCTAATCAAATAGTTATTAAACCTTAGTTCATTATGTGGTAACATTGTAAGTAGTTGTTGAGGCTAAATTCATTACGTGATAACACTGAACAATAGTTGTTGAACCTAAATTCGTTTAACCTACATTTATTACCAGATGACAATGTACAAATAGTTGCTGAAACTAAATTCATTGCGTGGTAACATTGTAAATAGTTGAATAATCTAAATTCATTAGCGGGCAAAACTGAAATAGTTGTTGAACCTAAATTCATTACGTGTTAACACCGGAAAAAATTTTTGAACCTAAATTCAATTCCTTGTTACACTGTAAAATAGCTGTTGAACCTAAATTCATTATGTTGAAACGGTGTAGACTAGTTGTGGGACCTAAATTCATTGCGTGAAAACACTCTACAATAGATGCTGACCCACAATTCACTTTTTGTGTGTGATGTGACTGGCCAGTGCATTGTCAACGCAGATTCAGAAAGATACCTTGCTGATTAATATCTAGGGAATTATCTGAATGGAGTAATATGAATGCACTGTTATTAAAGTTACGTACTTTCTTACACCTAAACAATAGATGATGGTATAGATTGAATGCTTTCTAGCCCAACCTAGGAAGAACATCGAAAGATTTTATTTTAAAATGTTACACTTAGTTCTTTATATTTAAAAATATGAAGTACTTGGACAAGTGTCTCTTTTGTTTTTTATGGTTAATTTAATATCGTGGGAAATGTTTCGTTTTATATCTTTATTTTCAACGTTTATACCTCTTTTTCTGTAGCGAATAACTTTGCTTATTGTATCAATCAGTAGATAGTACCTTTGTTTAGTGTGTCAATAGGTACAGAGTACCTTTGCTTAGTGCATCACTCATTTGAGAGTAAATTTGCTTAGTGTAAGAGAGAACATTTGCTAAGTGTATCACTCTGTAGAGAGTAACTTCGCTGAGAGTACCACTCGGTAAGCTACATTTGCTTAATGAATCACACAATGATTTGGTCTTAGCTTTTATCCATTGTTTAAGATAAGTGACGTTCTATGACAACTAGTTGGTCGATAGGTCAATAATGACGCAAAGGTCAGCATTGACAAATATGGTCTATTTTATTTCAACAAGAATAGGGAGCACATACTGCATACAATAAAATGTCTGCACGCTCAGGTTGACGAAAGTCAAAGACAACAAGTTCATACACGAAATATTATGGATATCCATTATGTTATTCACGATATTTTATTTTACTGTCCTGAAGAAAGAGTTCATACATATGTTTACAATATTGTCCATACTCGTATAATTTTAAGTGGACCGATCGATACTCGAGTTCAGGGAATGTCAAGATTTGCTTCTCCCTTTTTGTATCTGCCATGAATGATCTAAGTAGGTAATGAAAGTCAGTCTGTGTAATAATATAATGACAAGGTCGTATAAACTGTACAGAAATGTAGAAAATGTATAATAGCATCGGGCTGTAATCGCCCATAGTATCTCACTGCGATGTTAAAAAGATTTGTATGCAAGGGTAATACTTATGGAAAATGTTTAACATTCTTTATGCAAAGAAATACAGCAAATTTAGCGAAAATAGCGGAGCTATCAATCCGTGATGAGTAGTGTACCCATAAATCTCTAATATTTTCCAGAGAATTTGCGAAAGCTGTCCTGTGTGCATGTGGCAGAGCTGTACTGTGATTGTATGATCTAAAGCTGAACTGTGTTTGTATGTTCTAAAGCTGTACTGCGATTGTGTGTTCTAAATCTCTATTGTTTTCGTATATGTTAAAGTTGTCTTGTGCTTTTATCTACACAAACTGTATTTCGTTTGCTTGTGCCATATGTTGACCTGTGTTTGTATGTGGTAATGTGCTAAAGCTGTATTGTGTTTGCGTGTGTTAAAGCTGTCCTGTGATTATTTGTGCTAAAGCAGTCCCGTGTTTGTATGTGCTAAAGTTGTAGTGTGTGTGTGTGTGTGTGTGTGTGCTAAAGCGCTCCTCTGTTTGCATGTGCTAAACCTGTCTTTATATTTGATAAAGTGGTCCTGTTTTTGTATGCACTAAATTTGTCATATGTTTGTATGTGCTAAAGCTATCATTTATTTGTATGTGCTAACGTTGTCATTTGTTTGTATGCGCTAAAGTTGTGGTGTGTTGTATGTGCTAAAGCTGTCTTAAGTTGTATGTGATAAAGTTGTCGTGTGTTGTATGTGCTAGAGTTGTCGTGTTTCTATGTGCTAAAGATGTCGTGTGTTGTATGTGCTAAAGTTGTCGTTTGTTGTATGTGTTAAAGTTGTCGTGTTTGCATGTGCTAAAGCTGTCGTGTTTGTATATGATAAAGTTGTCGTGTGTGCGTATGTGCTAAAGTTGTCGTGTCTGTATGTGCTAAAGATGTAATGTGTTTGTATGTGCTAAAGTTGTCATATGTTTCTATGTGCTAAAGTTGTCGTGTTTTGTATGTGCTAAAGCAGTCATGTGCTTTTATGTGCTAAAGCTGTCATGTGTTTATATGTGCTAAAGCTGTCGTGTGTTGTATGTGCTAAAGCTGTCGTGTGTTGTATGTGCTAAAGTTGTCGTGTGTAGTATGTGCTAAAGTTGTGATATGTTTCTATGTGCTAAAGTTGTCGTTTTTGTATGTGCTAAATCTGTCATGTGTTTATATGTGCTAGAGTTGTCGTGTTTGTATGTGCCAAAGATGTAATGTGTTTGTATGTGCTAAAGTTGTGATATATTTCTATGTGCTAACTTTGTCGTGTGTTGTATGTGCTAAAGCTGTCATATGTTTATATGTGCTAAAGCTGTCATGTGTTTCTATATGCTAGTGTTGTCGTGTTTCTATGTGCTAAAGCTGTCGTGTGTAGTATGTGCTAAAGTTGTGATATGTTTCTATGTGCTAAAGTTGTCGTGTTTGTATGTGCTAAAGCTGTCATGTGTTTATATGTGCTAGAGTTGTCGTGTTTTATGTGCTAAAGCTGTCATGTGTTTGTATGTGCTAAAGTTGTCATATGTTTCTATGTGCTAAAGCTGTCATATGTGCGTATGTGCTCAGGCTGTTGTGTGTTTTAAGTGCAAAGCAAATTAATGTTGTTTGAACATTTCGTGACGCTAACCTGTATACGCCCACATGGGACAGTTGTACACGTCCAAGGATTATAGCCCTCACATAGAATTCTGTTTGTTATTCCATCATCGTCGATTAAATTTAAAAAGTATAAAACTCATGAGGCAAAGCCTATATTATTCATCTTTTCTATTTGTATTTAAAATGTTAAAATGTGAGGTTTAAACATGTTGCACTTTGCCATCATGTTATTTAAATACATCTAACACAACTGGCTGTCGATGTGAGAAAACAGTTCCAACAGAAATCAGTATAATAGTAGTAACCCGATTCTCTCGATGTTTGAACTAGTGCAATGGATTGGGACAGCACATCGTCATTCACGTTGTGATCAGTGAACCTCGGGTGGCAGTCTGTATTTCTTGGTCCTTGTGATGTTAAAGCTGAATATCAATTTATATACTACGTCCAGCATATTGTATTAGCTTAATAGCCTATACATACTTGTCATTTTCATGGTGTGATTCATCAAATTAAAGAACTAGAAGACCCTGTATGATACAAACTATTCTACCCACACCTAGATCGGGAGTTTTCGTTTAATTCCAGCGTGCCCAGTGTGTGTGGAATCATAAGTGCCAAGTTTCCAGTGTATAGCATTCAAGTGTTTCAATCGACCCATTGAAGTAGGAAAGATATTTTTCTTTGTTCCTGATAAGGATAAAGATCGAAGATTGAGAGTGGCATGGACTATGTGATGTCATTGTGGTTTGGAGGGATAACGACTCAGTGCTATTTTGCATTTAATAAACTAAGTGACCTATTTGGTGTGAAAATTAAGATAATGCCAGCCGTATCGTCTTATAAACTTTGCTTCCTAATATTTGATAAACTCACCAGTTGACTATTCTGAGTATCATGTGTGGGAATTCCTTTTTTTGTATGTACTAAAGTTGTCATTTGTAATACATGCAAAGTCCTTATTTGTTATCAATTTAAACATATGCAAACTTAACAAATTATGGATCAATTATAAGGTAGAATATGCAATAAAAAGCATTCTCGGCTCATAATTGTCTGTGCTTTCATAATTTGGTTGAAACTTTGACACAAAGATAGGAATAATTATATCGATCATGGTTGTACTGATAAAGTTAGAATTACGGTGGAATACTATATGGAAGCCAGTGAGTGTTTAGATCTAGATACGGGTTGTGAACAAAAATGGGTTAAAATGAAACGCGCAGAGAAGTCGTATATCTCGATGGAAACATATTACCGGGCAACAAGAGTCCTTAATGTATGCTTTTGATCAACTGAACACACATCTATCCAAAATTTAGACGAATCTAATATACAAAAATGACAAACTTATCTTAGAGGGATATTTTGATCATGTCATTATAGACCGTGACATATAAAATTTCGTCCCTCTATCTAAAGATAAGTGACACTGTGACCGACTAACCGACATTATTGAGTATGACCCAATAAAATTCCTTATAACTATTCTTTGTAAAGTAAACCTTGCACTTCAATACCGTAACCAACGAAGCATCCAGCATACTTATCTTTCTTAAATAAAACTTGAAACATTGTCCACTCTGAGTGAATTAAGGAGCATTGTAGACACAAGTACTCATAAACTATAATATAATTCCAACATTCTGAGACTCCGCAAATTAAACAAATCGAGAAAATTCTAATAAATGCAGCGCTGGACATTTTTTGTGCTGGATTCAACTGGGGTCAGACAACTAATTATTTTGTTATAAATTACCTACCAGCATTTCATTCAGACGAACATTCTAATGACACTAGGAATTCTTGGGGTGATATTGTCATTATAGTGCATTAATACAAACTAAATTGTTTGAATCACGGTCGAAACAAGCTTAAAAACCTAATGGGGTTATGATTCCATTTTGGGGTCAATGAAAACATAATTCTTGATCATATTTCACACTTACTTTTCCCGTATATACAATGAAAATTTAAAAAGAACTTAAACTACTGTGAATTTAAATACGAAATAGTCCTAAAAGGTCTATCAAAAAATCTAAATGCATTAAGCTTTTCTAATGTTCATTCGCTTTTTGGAATCATTGTCTGAATAGAATTTCAATATTTTGTCCATCTGTTTCTTTATATCGTAATCAGCTGATGAACCAATACCTGATGTGTCACAGCTCTAGCACGGAAACACCACGGTCCAGTTTTTTCGATTGTTCTACTTTATCTTGTATTGATATTGACTGGTGCTTATGCTTGACACCGCCACTGACAGAAGCCATAGCTAGGGCTAAATGTAAGTAAAATAAGCAAATAATCGCACAAAATACAAGTACCACCAACAACAGCTGCAGTGTAAACAATCCAAGTGAGTGCGCGCCCAGTGAACTACTTTGGCGCTGTCGAGAATTTCAAGTGCCCTCTCGTAATTTGGTTCGGACTAAAAGAGATGCCGGACTATCCGCTGCTGGTTGTATACGTGTACAATATACATAAATCTACCTCGGATATCGTTGTACACAAAAATAAAGCCCGAGTAAATGCATTTAAAAAATGAAAGGATTTATACAATTCCGTGTCACCGAGAAGCTCCTCTGTGCTTTATAATTTTAATATAAATGGAATTGGCAGAAACAGTAATAAGCAATGTAGAACCTTCTGATATGAATGGTACATAATTCCACTTAACAAAATCAGACTGGGGTTTGTTTTGAGCCAGAAAATGTATTGCATGACTGCGGCCTTGACCTCTTAAAAATAAGAGCATTTGGAATAGCTCTGCCTTGATTACGTTTTTAATTTTCAGTATGTGGCTATCGGATATAACGTGCTATTTCTTCTTGCAATGTGTGCACGTAGGAAAATATAAGGAGTTCTTATGAATCTAATCAGAAACTTCATTCCCGAAAGTTGTGCCAGAGGAGGCCGTCATCTTATAACCTAAGCGATCGCCATAGCTTCAACTTCCCAAAAAAAAAATTCAGGGCTACCCCATACTCTCGAAAAGAAATCACATTCCATTGCCTATGATACGTTAGTCAGTTAGAAGAAAAAATACAGAAATGAGTCTATCAGCACATGATTTCTTTATCTTGGTTAGAAAGTGTGACTCTAAGTTGTTCGTTTCCGTCGCTTATCAAAATTTTAAAAATAGTAATGTTCTGTAAAAAGTGAATGAGTGTTTCTTTTAGGTCTGTGCGTTTTGTTTTCTTTTGTTGGTGATAATATGGATAATGTAAGTTCGGGTACAACGAAATTTAAAGAATTAGGTCCAGAACTCGGTGTGGAGGGAAGAAATATACGCAACAGCAGCGGGAGCAAGAAATGCAGACCTAGCCAGTTAGCACTCCACCCACCTCGAGAACACAAATAACAGCTAGTCAACAGCCGACTATACCTAACAAACAACCCGTCCCGGAAAGAGTGGTGGCAAAACAAAGGTCCAATTATGTTACACAAACGGTATGGCAAACTCAAATGTAATTATCGGAGGCACTACGTTCTTTTCTCACTCCGATACTACAGGCAATCTCAGCTGAAAGAACAACTACAACAACAATAACAGCGACAGACACCATAGCAGCGGATTTGAAACTATCTACCTCAACTGAAGAATTAGTATCAGAACCAGAAGAGGAAATTGAGGCGGTTGAGGAGGAGGGGGACGCTGACCCTCGTTGATAAGTACACCGAAATGGGGCTAGATCAAGCATTGTATGACGTCAACATAGCAGGGCAGTTTATTACAGCCATACAATACGTTGCCTACAAATCTCTAGACACCTTTAAACCAAGACCTTCTCAATGGGGATTAGGGGTCAGAGTTCTTCCCCAATTCTACAGACAAGCCTACACTGGATACCCCCTCAGTCAACTGGTAGAAACCGCTGCTTACATTACCGCCCATCATGGCTACGCATTTCCTGATATCAAGAATCATGAGACTAGGAGTGCGGGAAAGAACGTGAAAGCAAAAGAGAGACGTGTTACCTTCTAACAGAAAAAAACAGACTTTTTTTTAGGGCTCCAAAAGATTGCTTTTTATTAAATAGGGAACCATATTTGGCTTGGTATCCCTCCTTGACTAAACTATTCTCGAAACAAACTTGACCCATTGGAACACCACAACAAACTTAACTTTTTAAACCTAACAGTGACCAAACTGGTATATGTCGCTTAGACATAATAATTTAAAATAAGATCAGTATGGCTATTTTTATGTACACTAAGTACTAATATTAGACAGATATGTTAGGAAGTAGGAAATTTAACAGACTCGTTAGATTTGAACTAATTGCACAGGTGGTTAACACATTATTGGTACCTTTTATTGTCCATTAGCAAAAACGGGACTTGATTTGAAATAAGTACGGGCTAGCGTTTTGGTGAGTACTTAACATCCATGGCTGTCTTGCTGAGCACCTTTTTCCTCCTTTACCACGCTCGGACAGAAAAATGAGTGTGTGGTGAGACAATTCCCACTTATGTTTAAAGTCTTTCAGTCAGGTTGTTAAGGACTAGTTAGTCCTACACCTGAGTGGCTAAATTTAAAAATAGTCTGTGAGTACATAAAAGCCTGGGGGATGAGGCTCTCTTTCCTTCCCCAGGAGTAATTAAAAATCACGCGGTGCGTTATTAAACCAGTGATACATGCTCCATTAGAGCGAAAATCACTTTAATTCAAGTAAGCAGGCAAGCAAGTTCGGGTACCGTCTCTAGCACTCTTGATGACACCAACTGTCTGGGTTATTTTCTTTCTTGCAAGCCCCTATGTTCCACTTCTGTTTGTGATAATAACTTGTGATACTTCACATTTTCTAAAGTAGAAATCTTTACAAGCCGTACAAAATACAAAACTTATATGACTTTGGCTTTTGACACTTGCACAGACTCTTCACTTTATAAGTGTCACGAGAAAATTGTATATCCAATTTTTACCATTTTCAAAAACACGCACACACTTGCAGCTTGACCAGAAATATGTATATCTTGTTTTGTGGATAAGTCACAGGCAAGTCCAAGCATATATAGGTGGTTATGAACGTTAGGAATATCCCCTCCTTTTTTCAGAAATATCAAAGCTTGTATGTTCATTTTCCCTTTTCCACTCTATATTAGTGCTTAGATTTGTTCCAAAAAAAAAAAAAAAAAAAGAAACGAAATAATTTTGAAGAAAAAGAAACAACTGAATTTTGAATTCAGGTTTCTCTCTGTTTATAATTTTTTTCAAGTTGACGGTGCATGACAGAGTACATTCGCCTACCTTCCAAAGTGAGAGGCATTTCTTCACATGTCATTGCCTTTGTTAAATTCGGTTTCATTGGTTAGTTATCGTTAATCTTTAATTTTTTTCATGCATTTCTTTTTGATAGAAGATTTAAGGCTTTATATTGTTGTAACGGTATTTATGTTGTTTGGTCTGTTGATGAAATTATCTATAGCAAAGTGCTTAAGATTTTTCAGTTTTTTTATTATTTCAAGCCCTACAAAAGGAGACCAAGTTTGTCTTCAAAGACGATTGAAACTCTAAATTACACGGGCGTGAAGGAAAACATCGTTGTGTTTAATCTAATCATGCTTGCCGTATCTCTTTGTGTTTTAGAGGTCATATTTCTTCTTAAGTAAATACACGCATCAATAGACAGACAGATTGGGTCATCATCCTTGAGTTTCACTGTACTTTCGGTTCTTTACTTCATACAAACCCCAAATTTATTAGTTTGAAAAAGAAAAGATAACATGCCCCTCAATACTGTAACACGTCTGTTCTGACTCTACCGATGTGAGTGTTTATGTCGAAATGTTTAAGTGAGATATAAAAAAATGGTCAGCTTGAAAACGCGAACCAATACTGTGACGCTCAGTATTTTGATGTGGTAAGAGGAAATGGTACAACACACACAAAGAGGGCTTGTAAGTTCACATTTCAGTCTGTCTGCACTGTAATGGTAACAACGCAAGAACATAGGGATTATTATGCCACACAGCCCTAGAACAAAACAATGCATCACCCGTTGTAAGCCATTTCATTGGCTATACTTATTTTCTTACCGCGTTCGCTTCGAATTGACTTGAGTAGCTATTCAGACAGTGACGAGAATGGCCATGCTTTACTGGGTCTATCCTATAGGCGATTTATGTAAAAAAATATTTTTAAAAATTAAACTAATGCACGAACAATCGTACCATGGGCGATCCCATGGAAATTGTGTCCGTCTTATTGCAAAATACATCAACATTTAATTTAACCGTGCAGATCGCTAGAACAAACCTCTGATAATATACATTTTGAAAAGTGTTGTGTGACACGGATCGCCATTGTCGCTTGGTGTCTGCTTTCTTGTTCGAAAAGAGATCGTTTCGTCTTGACTATAAAAATCTAATTTGACTAAGTTTTACGCACTACTTGAACTCACACATTTACGTTGTAGGTGTAAGCCGTCGTTCTCAGTTTTCTGGAAGTTCGTTTTTGCGTTTCTCAGATGTGATACTATTTTTTATGGACCGAACGAAATTTCTTTTGGCGTGAATCAGGACTCGTGGTTTTGTGGCATAATTGGAGAGCATTGATTAAAGCTCAGTTATGTCGTCTTCGAAATCGCTGACACGGATTTGAACTAAACCTTCAGGTTTTGTGTGAGGCGATACGGTACATCATTGCTTTTTACTTCCTCAATGAAATCGTTTCATCTTATTGCAAAATTACATTTGACTAGGTTTCATACGCAGCAGGTCCATGTATATAAGGAGAGTGTCTTAGCGTCAGAGTATTCATTCCGCTCTCAAACGATCAAGAAGATGGAAGAGTCAGCACAGATCGACCTGCTGGTCAAATATTTGCTAAAAGTCATACGAAAGCATAATTCACATGCGAAAGTGGCAACAAAACTTACTCTTTTGGTCGTTGATTTGATGAGAGTCATACGAAAGTGTGTAAGTGCTAATGAAGTTTGCTATATCTGCAAAGGTAAATGGGTATTTGTCTCCAGAATACCTGCTTGGTCTAAGAAAGAGAGACAAAAGTCAAGATACCTAATATCGTTGTCAGGAGAAAGGACACTGGAATTCAGAGTGCCCTACGAGAAAAGAGAAGAAACAAAAACAAGACGAAACAGAGAAGAGGGATTCAGAAGAAGAAGAAATTGAAGATGATGAAGAACTTGTGCCAGTAAAAACATGGAAATGGAAAAATTGACAATGTGAGCCGATGCGTTGGCCCTGATGTGAAATTTCATACTACCTTCTAAAAGAGAATAGACCAGAAAGAAAACGTAAGTGTCTCTTGGTCTTGACATTGTATAATAAGGATGGCTTGTTTTGTTTTTACTCACACTTTATGAAATTGTGCTCTTTCACCTCTCTCTATCCCTCTGGATCATGTTTTAGTTAGAATTGAAATGGAAGGATATTTTCCTTCACGCACGCTCTTTAGGCATGCAAGTCCGTAAACAATAGTCAGTCTATTCGTCCATCATTTTGTGTCTTGATGTTTCCTAAATCACACACTGATGCCATAAAATAACGGGTTAAATGGGTTTTGTAGTGTTGGGAGTGGGGGTGGGTGGGGTGTAGGTGTTTGGCAGAGTTGGTCATTGCAGGTGAGGGCTTAGGTGCTTTCAAAAAACTTTTTCTTCTTCACTCTGTGTTGATGGAATATAATGGGTTATTTTCTTCACTCTCTGTTGATAGTATATATATACAGGGTTATTTCTTCACTGCGTGTGGATAGTGTATAATGGTTTTCTTCTTCTTCCCTCTGTGGTGTGCGTGTGTGTGTGTGTGTATGTGTGTGTTCGCGTACGTTGTGTAGATCGCATATTTGGTTGTTTTTCTTCTTCTTCCTCCCGAGTGTGGATAGTATATTTGCGGTTTGTATGCGTTAGCGACGTTGTGTGGATAGTATATTTTGGGTTTGTATGCGTTCGCGTACGTTTGTGTGGATAGTTTATTTGGGGTTTGTATTATCTCCCTTCTGTGTTGATAGTGTATTTGGGGTTTGTATGCGTTCGCGTACGTTTGTGTGGATAGTTTATTTGGGGTTTGTATTATCTCCCTTCTGTGTTGATAGTATATTTGGGGTTTGTTTTTTCCTCTTCCCTCTGTGTGTGTGTGTGTGTGTGTGTGTGTTCGCGTACGTTGTGTAGATCGTATATTTGGTTGTTTTTTCTTCTTCCTCCCGAGTGTGGATAGCATATTTGGAGTTTGTATGCGCTAGCGATGTTGTGTGGATAGTATATTTTGGGTTTGTATGCGTTCGCGTACGTTTGTGTGGATAGTTTATTTGGGGTTTGTATTATCTCCTTCTGTGTTGGTAGCATATTTGGTGTTTGTATGCGTTCGCGTACGTTTGTGTGGATAGTTTATTTGGGGTTTGTATTATCTCCTTCTATGTTGATAGTATATTTGGGGTTTGTATGCGTTCGCGTACGTTTGTGTGGATAGTTTATTTCGGGTTTGTATTATCTCCCTTCTGTGTTGATAGTATATTTGGGGTTTGTTTTTTCCTCTTCCCTCTGTGTGTGTGTGTGTGTGTGTGTGTGTGTATGTGTGTGTGTTCGCGTACGTTGTGTAGATCGTATATTTGGTTGTTTTTTCTTCTTCCTCCCGAGTGTGGATAGCATATTTGGAGTTTGTATGCGTTAGCGACGTTATGTGGATAGTATATTTGGGGTTTGTATGCGTTCGCGTACGTTTGTGTGGATAGTTTATTTGGGGTTTGTATTATCTCCTTCTGTGTTGATAGTATATTTGGGGTTTGTATGCGTTAGCGACGTTGTGTGGATAGTATATTTGGGGTTTGTATGCGTTCGCGTACGTTTGTGTGGATAGTTTATTTGGGGTTTGCATTATCTCCCTTCTGTGTTGATAGTATATTTGGGGTTTGTTTTTTCCTCTTCCCTCTGTGTGTGTGTGTGTGTGTGTGTGTGTGTGTAAGTGTGTCTGCGCGCGTATGTTGTGTGTGTGTGTGTGTATTGGTCTCTGTTTGTCCCTATAAAACTCACTTTATCACTATCAGATACACTCTACCTACCTACCTACAGTAGCGCGTATTCAGGTCAGCCACTTGCAACACTGTTGCCATTTATCCCCTAGTGTTCAGTACAGTGACGTCACTGACGCTGGAAATTTTGAGACTATAAATATCGACTTGGGGATTTCCACATTTTGTAGCTATACATATATACTAGAATTCATAAACAGGAACGTCACTCAAGCTGAGGCTATAAAAGATAGTGGGATTTTCCAAAGGAAAAACCCACAAGTTGGAGCTATAAATAGATAGTGGGATTTCATAGGAATTTCAGCTGATTATAGATACATAGGTATTTATTCACGATCGTCACAGAAGTTGATATTGTAAGTAGTTACTAATTTTATCCATTTTAGTCTAAACCATTGTAACTTAATTTTCGGGGATATGTTTATCTTCCTTTAAATTCTGGGACAATTTCGTCATTTTAGCGTTACTTTTAGTCACATCCATTTTTGTCGTTGAGCATTTCCTTGATTATAGCTATTTATAGCATCATTACAATTATGCAAATTTTTGAACACCCCAGCAAGATTTCAGGTCTTGGTAATGCTTTATATATAAATCTCACGCTTGTACTAGTGTATGTATGTTTCTGTCTCTGTTGTGTTTGACCCTCTACCATCATTGTCCCTAGACAATCCCACCATGTTCAATTCCCCTTGACGCTATACAGACCCACCATGTTCAATTTCCATATGTTCAATTCCCCTTGTCCCTAGATAGACCCACACTTTATTCCCCCATGTTCAATTCCCCTTGAGGCTAAAGTGACCCAAGACTTTTTCTCCATGTTCAATTCCCCTTGAAGCTATAGTGACCCAAGACTATTTCCCATGTTAAATTCCCCTTGAGGCTATATTGACCCACGATTTTTCTCCATGTTAAATTTCCATTGAGGCTATAGTGACCCAGGGGTCTCTGTAATGCTAATTCCCATTGAGGCTCTAGTGCCCCACTTAACTACTTACATGCAAAGTCCTTATTTGTTATCAATTTAAACATATGCAAACTTAACAAATCATGGATCACTTATAAGGTAGAATTTACAATAAAAAGTATTCTCGGCTCACAATTGTCTGTGCTTTCACAATTTGGTTGAAAGTTTGACACAAAGATAGGAATAATTATATTGATCATGGTTGTATTGATAAAGTTAGAAATACGATGGAATACTATATGGACGCCAGTGAGTGTTTAGATCTAGATACGGGTTGTGAACTATAATGGGTTAAAATGAAACGCGCAGAGAAGTCGTATATCTCGATGGAAACATATTACCGGGCAACAAGAGTCCTTAATGTATGCTTTTGATCAACTGAACACATCTTTGTCCAAAATTTAGACAAATCTAATATACAAAAATGACAAACTTATCTTAGAGGGATATTTCGATCATATCGTTATAGACCGTGACATATAAAATTTCGTCCCTCTATCTAAAGATACGTGACACTGTGACCGACTAACCGACATTATTGAGTATGACCCAATAAAATTCCTTATAACTATTCTTTGTAAAGTAAACCTTGCACTTTAATGCCGTAACCAACGAAGCATCCAGCATACTTATCTTTCTTAAATGAAACTTGAAACATTGTCCACTCTGAGTGAATTAAGGAGCATTGTAGACACAAGTACTCATAAACTATAACATAATTCCAACATTCTGAGACTCCGCAAATTAAACAAATCGAGAAAATTCTAATAAATGCAGCGCTGGACATTTTTTGTACTGGATTCAACTGGGGTCAGACAACTAATTATTTTGTTATATATTACCTACCAGCATTTCATTCAGACGAACATTCTAATGACACTAGGAATTCTTGGGGTGATATTGTCATTATAGTGCATTAATACAAACTAAATTGTTTGAATCACGGTCGAAACAAGCTTAAAAACCTAATGGGGTTATGATTCCATTTTGGGGTCAATGAAAACATAATTCTTGATCATATTTCACACTTACTTTTCCCGTATATACAATGAAAATTTAAAAAGAACTTAAACTACTGTGAATTTAAATACGAAATAGTCCTAAAAGGTCTATCAAAAAATCTAAATGCATTAAGCTTTTCTAATGTTCATTCGCTTTTTGGAATCATTGTCTGAATAGAATTTCAATATTTTGTCCATCTGTTTCTTTATATCGTAATCAGTTGATGAACCAATACCTGATGTGTCACAGCTCTAGCACGGAAACACCACGGTCCAGTTTTTTCGATTGTTCTACTTTATCTTGTATTGATATTGACTGGTGCTTACGCTTGACACCGCCACTGACAGAAGCCATAGCTAGGGCTAAATGTAAGTAAAATAAGCAAATAATCGCACAAAATACAAGTACCACCAACAACAGCTGCAGTGTAAACAATCCAAGTGAGTGCGCGCCCAGTGAACTACTTTGGCGCTGTCGAGAATTTCAAGTGCCCTCTCGTAATTTGGTTCGGACTAAAAGAGATGCCGGACTATCCGCTGCTGGTTGTATACGTGTACAATATACATAAATCTACCTCGGATATCGTTGTACACAAAAATAAAGCCCGAGTAAATGCATTTAAAAAATAAAAGGATTTATACAATTCCGTGTCACCGAGAAGCTCCTCTGTGCTTTATAATTTTAATATAAATGGAATTGGCAGAAACAGTAATAAGCAATGTAGAACCTTCTGATATGAATGGTACATAATTCCACTCAACAAAATCAGACTGGGGTTTGTTTTGAGCCAGAAAATGTATTGCATGACTGCGGCCTTGACCTCTTAAAAATAAGAGCATTTGGAATAGCTCTGCCTTGATTACGTTTTTAATTTTCAGTATGTGGCTATCGGATATAACGTGCTATTTCTTCTTGCAATGTGTGCACGTAGGAAAATATAAGGAGTTCTTATGAATCTAATCAGAAACTTCATTCCCGAAAGTTGTGCCAGAGGAGGCCGTCATCTTATAACCTAAGCGATCGCCATAGCTTCAACTTCCCAAAAAAAAAATTCAGGGCTACCCCATACTCTCGAAAAGAAATCACATTCCATTGCCTATGATACGTTAGTCAGTTAGAAGAAAAAATACAGAAATGAGTCTATCAGCACATGATTTCTTTATCTTGGTTAGAAAGTGTGACTCTAAGTTGTTCGTTTCCGTCGCTTATCAAAATTTTAAAAATAGTAATGTTCTGTAAAAAGTGAATGAGTGTTTCTTTTAGGTCTGTGCGTTTTGTTTTCTTTTGTTGGTGATAATATGGATAATGTAAGTTCGGGTACAACGAAATTTAAAGAATTAGGTCCAGAACTCGGTGTGGAGGGAAGAAATATACGCAACAGCAGCGGGAGCAAGAAATGTAGACCTAGCCAGTTAGCACTCCACCCACCTCGAGAACACAAATAACAGCTAGTCAACAGCCGACTATACCTAACAAACAACCCGTCCCGGAAAGAGTGGTGGCAAAACAAAGGTCCAATTATGTTACACAAACGGTATGGCAAACTCAAATGTAATTATCGGAGGCACTACGTTCTTTTCTCACTCCGATACTACAGGCAATCTCAGCTGAAAGAACAACTACAACAACAATAACAGCGACAGACACCATAGCAGCGGATTTGAAACTATCTACCTCAACTGAAGAATTAGTATCAGAACCAGAAGAGGAAATTGAGGCGGTTGAGGAGGAGGGGGACGCTGACCCTCGTTGATAAGTACACCGAAATGGGGCTAGATCAAGCATTGTATGACGTCAACATAGCAGGGCAGTTTATTACAGCCATACAATACGTTGCCTACAAATCTCTAGACACCTTTAAACCAAGACCTTCTCAATGGGGATTAGGGGTCAGAGTTCTTCCCCAATTCTACAGACAAGCCTACACTGGATACCCCCTCAGTCAACTGGTAGAAACCGCTGCTTACATTACCGCCCATCATGGCTACGCATTTCCTGATATCAAGAATCATGAGACTAGGAGTGCGGGAAAGAACGTGAAAGCAAAAGAGAGACGTGTTACCTTCTAACAGAAAAAACAGACTTTTTTTAGGGCTCCAAAAGATTGCTTTTTATTAAATAGGGAACCATATTTGGCTTGGTATCCCTCCTTGACTAAACTATTCTCGAAACAAACTTGACCCATTGGAACACCACAACAAACTTAACTTTTTAAACCTAACAGTGACCAAACTGGTATATGTCGCTTAGACATAATAATTTAAAATAAGATCAGTATGGCTATTTTTATGTACACTAAGTACTAATATTAGACAGATATGTTAGGAAGTAGGAAATTTAACAGACTCGTTAGATTTGAACTAATTGCACAGGTGGTTAACACATTATTGGTACCTTTTATTGTCCATTAGCAAAAACGGGACTTGATTTGAAATAAGTACGGGCTAGCGTTTTGGTGAGTACTTAACATCCATGGCTGTCTTGCTGAGCACCTTTTTCCTCCTTTACCACGCTCGGACAGAAAAATGAGTGTGTGGTGAGACAATTCCCACTTATGTTTAAAGTCTTTCAGTCAGGTTGTTAAGGACTAGTTAGTCCTACACCTGAGTGGCTAAATTTAAAAATAGTCTGTGAGTACATAAAAGCCTGGGGGATGAGGCTCTCTTTCCTTCCCCAGGAGTAATTAAAAATCACGCGGTGCGTTATTAAACCAGTGATACATGCTCCATTAGAGCGAAAATCACTTTAATTCAAGTAAGCAGGCAAGCAAGTTCGGGTACCGTCTCTAGCACTCTTGATGACACCAACTGTCTGGGTTATTTTCTTTCTTGCAAGCCCCTATGTTCCACTTCTGTTTGTGATAATAACTTGTGATACTTCACATTTTCTAAAGTAGAAATCTTTACAAGCCGTACAAAATACAAAACTTATATGACTTTGGCTTTTGACACTTGCACAGACTCTTCACTTTATAAGTGTCACGAGAAAATTGTATATCCAATTTTTACCATTTTCAAAAACACGCACACACTTGCAGCTTGACCAGAAATATGTATATCTTGTTTTGTGGATAAGTCACAGGCAAGTCCAAGCATATATAGGTGGTTATGAACGTTAGGAATATCCCCTCCTTTTTTCAGAAATATCAAAGCTTGTATGTTCATTTTCCCTTTTCCACTCTATATTAGTGCTTAGATTTGTTCCAAAAAAAAAAAAAAAAAAAGAAACGAAATAATTTTGAAGAAAAAGAAACAACTGAATTTTGAATTCAGGTTTCTCTCTGTTTATAAATTTTTTCAAGTTGACGGTGCATGACAGAGTACATTCGCCTACCTTTCCAAAGTGAGAGGCATTTCTTCACATGTCATTGCCTTTGTTAAATTCGGTTTCATTGGTTAGTTATCGTTAATCTTTAATTTTTTTCATGCATTTCTTTTTGATAGAAGATTTAAGGCTTTCTATTGTTGTAACGGTATTTATGTTGTTTGGTCTGTTGATGAAATTATCTATAGCAAAGTGCTTAAGATTTTTCAGTTTTTTTTATTATTTCAAGCCCTACAAAAGGAGACCAAGTTTGTCTTCAAAGACGATTGAAACTCTAAATTACACGGGCGTGAAGGAAAACATCGTTGTGTTTAATCTAATCATGCTTGCCGTATCTCTTTGTGTTTTAGAGGTCATATTTCTTCTTAAGTAAATACACGCATCAATAGACAGACAGATTGGGTCATCATCCTTGAGTTTCACTGTACTTTCGGTTCTTTACTTCATACAAACCCCAAATTTATTAGTTTGAAAAAGAAAAGATAACATGCCCCTCAATACTGTAACACGTCTGTTCTGACTCTACCGATGTGAGTGTTTATGTCGAAATGTTTAAGTGAGATATAAAAAAATGGTCAGCTTGAAAACGCGAACCAATACTGTGACGCTCAGTATTTTGATGTGGTAAGAGGAAATGGTACAACACACACAAAGAGGGCTTGTAAGTTCACATTTCAGTCTGTCTGCACTGTAATGGTAACAACGCAAGAACATAGGGATTATTATGCCACACAGCCCTAGAACAAAACAATGCATCACCCGTTGTAAGCCATTTCATTGGCTATACTTATTTTCTTACCGCGTTCGCTTCGAATTGACTTGAGTAGCTATTCAGACAGTGACGAGAATGGCCATGCTTTACTGGGTCTATCCTATAGGCGATTTATGTAAAAAAATATTTTTAAAAATTAAACTAATGCACGAACAATCGTACCATGGGCGATCCCATGGAAATTGTGTCCGTCTTATTGCAAAATACATCAACATTTAATTTAACCGTGCAGATCGCTAGAACAAACCTCTGATAATATACATTTTGAAAAGTGTTGTGTGACACGGATCGCCATTGTCGCTTGGTGTCTGCTTTCTTGTTCGAAAAGAGATCGTTTCGTCTTGACTATAAAAATCTAATTTGACTAAGTTTTACGCACTACTTGAACTCACACATTTACGTTGTAGGTGTAAGCCGTCGTTCTCAGTTTTCTGGAAGTTCGTTTTTGCGTTTCTCAGATGTGATACTATTTTTTATGGACCGAACGAAATTTCTTTTGGCGTGAATCAGGACTCGTGGTTTTGTGGCATAATTGGAGAGCATTGATTAAAGCTCAGTTATGTCGTCTTCGAAATCGCTGACACGGATTTGAACTAAAACTTCAGGTTTTGTGTGAGGCGATACGGTACATCATTGCTTTTTACTTCCTCAATGAAATCGTTTCATCTTATTGCAAAATTACATTTGACTAGGTTTCATACGCAGCAGGTCCATGTATATAAGGAGAGTGTCTTAGCGTCAGAGTATTCATTCCGCTCTCAAACGATCAAGAAGATGGAAGAGTCAGCACAGATCGACCTGCTGGTCAAATATTTGCTAAAAGTCATACGAAAGCATAATTCACATGCGAAAGTGGCAACAAAACTTACTCTTTTGGTCGTTGATTTGATGAGAGTCATACGAAAGTGTGTAAGTGCTAATGAAGTTTGCTATATCTGCAAAGGCAAATGGGTATTTGTCTCCAGAATACCTGCTTGGTCTAAGAAAGAGAGACAAAAGTCAAGATACCTAATATCGTTGTCAGGAGAAAGGACACTGGAATTCAGAGTGCCCTACGAGAAAAGAGAAGAAACAAAAACAAGACGAAACAGAGAAGAGGGATTCAGAAGAAGAAGAAATTGAAGATGATGAAGAACTTGTGCCAGTAAAAACATGGAAATGGAAAAATTGACAATGTGAGCCGATGCGTTGGCCCTGATGTGAAATTTCATACTACCTTCTAAAAGAGAATAGACCAGAAAGAAAACGTAAGTGTCTCTTGGTCTTGACATTGTATAATAAGGATGGCTTGTTTTGTTTTTACTCACACTTTATGAAATTGTGCTCTTTCACCTCTCTCTATCCCTCTGGATCATGTTTTAGTTAGAATTGAAATGGAAGGATATTTTCCTTCACGCACGCTCTTTAGGCATGCAAGTCCGTAAACAATAGTCAGTCTATTCGTCCATCATTTTGTGTCTTGATGTTTCCTAAATCACACACTGATGCCATAAAATAACGGGTTAAATGGGTTTTGTAGTGTTGGGAGTGGGGGTGGGTGGGGTGTAGGTGTTTGGCAGAGTTGGTCATTGCAGGTGAGGGCTTAGGTGCTTTCAAAAAACTTTTTCTTCTTCACTCTGTGTTGATGGAATATAATGGGTTATTTTCTTCACTCTCTGTTGATAGTATATATATAAAGGGTTATTTCTTCACTGCGTGTGGATAGTGTATAATGGTTTTCTTCTTCTTCCCTCTGTGGTGTGCGTGTGTGTGTGTGTGTATGTGTGTGTTCGCGTACGTTGTGTAGATCGCATATTTGGTTGTTTTTCTTCTTCTTCCTCCCGAGTGTGGATAGTATATTTGCGGTTTGTATGCGTTAGCGACGTTGTGTGGATAGTATATTTTGGGTTTGTATGCGTTCGCGTACGTTTGTGTGGATAGTTTATTTGGGGTTTGTATTATCTCCCTTCTGTGTTGATAGTGTATTTGGGGTTTGTATGCGTTCGCGTACGTTTGTGTGGATAGTTTATTTGGGGTTTGTATTATCTCCCTTCTGTGTTGATAGTATATTTGGGGTTTGTTTTTTCCTCTTCCCTCTGTGTGTGTGTGTGTGTGTGTGTGTGTGTGTGTGTGTTCGCGTACGTTGTGTAGATCGTATATTTGGTTGTTTTTTCTTCTTCCTCCCGAGTGTGGATAGCATATTTGGAGTTTGTATGCGCTAGCGACGTTGTGTGGATAGTATATTTTGGGTTTGTATGCGTTCGCGTACGTTTGTGTGGATAGTTTATTTGGGGTTTGTATTATCTCCTTCTCTGTTGGTAGCATATTTGGTGTTTGTATGCGTTCGCGTACGTTTGTGTGGATAGTTTATTTGGGGTTTGTATTATCTCCTTCTATGTTGATAGTATATTTGGGGTTTGTATGCGTTCGCGTACGTTTGTGTGGATAGTTTATTTCGGGTTTGTATTATCTCCCTTCTGTGTTGATAGTATATTTGGGGTTTGTTTTTTCCTCTTCCCTCTGTGTGTGTGTGTGTGTGTGTGTGTGTGTGTATGTGTGTGTGTTCGCGTACGTTGTGTAGATCGTATATTTGGTTGTTTTTTCTTCTTCCTCCCGAGTGTGGATAGCATATTTGGAGTTTGTATGCGTTAGCGACGTTATGTGGATAGTATATTTGGGGTTTGTATGCGTTCGCGTACGTTTGTGTGGATAGTTTATTTGGGGTTTGTATTATCTCCTTCTGTGTTGATAGTATATTTGTGGTTTGTATGCGTTAGCGACGTTGTGTGGATAGTATATTTGGGGTTTGTATGCGTTCGCGTACGTTTGTGTGGATAGTTTATTTGGGGTTTGCATTATCTCCCTTCTGTGTTGATAGTATATTTGGGGTTTGTTTTTTCCTCTTCCCTCTGTGTGTGTGTGTGTGTGTGTGTGTGTGTGTGAGTGTGTCTGCGCGCGTATGTTGTGTGTGTGTGTGTGTATTGGTCTCTGTTTGTCCCTATAAAACTCACTTTATCACTATCAGATACACTCTACCTACCTACCTACAGTAGCGCGTATTCAGGTCAGCCACTTGCAACACTGTTGCCATTTATCCCCTAGTGTTCAGTACAGTGACGTCACTGACGCTGGAAATTTTGAGACTATAAATATCGACTTGGGGATTTCCACATTTTGTAGCTATACATATATACTAGAATTCATAAACAGGAACGTCACTCAAGCTGAGGCTATAAAAGATAGTGGGATTTTCCAAAGGAAAAACCCACAAGTTGGAGCTATAAATAGATAGTGGGATTTCATAGGAATTTCAGCTGATTATAGATACATAGGTATTTATTCACGATCGTCACAGAAGTTGATATTGTAAGTAGTTACTAATTTTATCCATTTTAGTCTAAACCATTGTAACTTAATTTTCGGGGATATGTTTATCTTCCTTTAAATTCTGGGACAATTTCGTCATTTTAGCGTTACTTTTAGTCACATCCATTTTTGTCGTTGAGCATTTCCTTGATTATAGCTATTTATAGCATCATTACAATTATGCAAATTTTTGAACACCCCAGCAAGATTTCAGGTCTTGGTAATGCTTTATATATAAATCTCACGCTTGTACTAGTGTATGTATGTTTCTGTCTCTGTTGTGTTTGACCCTCTACCATCATTGTCCCTAGACAATCCCACCATGTTCAATTCCCCTTGACGCTATACAGACCCACCATGTTCAATTTCCATATGTTCAATTCCCCTTGTCCCTAGATAGACCCACACTTTATTCCCCCATGTTCAATTCCCCTTGAGGCTAAAGTGACCCAAGACTTTTTCTCCATGTTCAATTCCCCTTGAAGCTATAGTGACCCAAGACTATTTCCCATGTTAAATTCCCCTTGAGGCTATATTGACCCACGATTTTTCTCCATGTTAAATTTCCATTGAGGCTATAGTGACCCAGGGGTCTCTGTAATGCTAATTCCCATTGAGGCTCTAGTGCCCCACTTAACTACTTACATGCAAAGTCCTTATTTGTTATCAATTTAAACATATGCAAACTTAACAAATCATGGATCACTTATAAGGTAGAATTTACAATAAAAAGTATTCTCGGCTCACAATTGTCTGTGCTTTCACAATTTGGTTGAAAGTTTGACACAAAGATAGGAATAATTATATTGATCATGGTTGTATTGATAAAGTTAGAAATACGATGGAATACTATATGGACGCCAGTGAGTGTTTAGATCTAGATACGGGTTGTGAACTATAATGGGTTAAAATGAAACGCGCAGAGAAGTCGTATATCTCGATGGAAACATATTACCGGGCAACAAGAGTCCTTAATGTATGCTTTTGATCAACTGAACACATCTTTGTCCAAAATTTAGACAAATCTAATATACAAAAATGACAAACTTATCTTAGAGGGATATTTCGATCATATCGTTATAGACCGTGACATATAAAATTTCGTCCCTCTATCTAAAGATACGTGACACTGTGACCGACTAACCGACATTATTGAGTATGACCCAATAAAATTCCTTATAACTATTCTTTGTAAAGTAAACCTTGCACTTTAATGCCGTAACCAACGAAGCATCCAGCATACTTATCTTTCTTAAATGAAACTTGAAACATTGTCCACTCTGAGTGAATTAAGGAGCATTGTAGACACAAGTACTCATAAACTATAACATAATTCCAACATTCTGAGACTCCGCAAATTAAACAAATCGAGAAAATTCTAATAAATGCAGCGCTGGACATTTTTTGTACTGGATTCAACTGGGGTCAGACAACTAATTATTTTGTTATATATTACCTACCAGCATTTCATTCAGACGAACATTCTAATGACACTAGGAATTCTTGGGGTGATATTGTCATTATAGTGCATTAATACAAACTAAATTGTTTGAATCACGGTCGAAACAAGCTTAAAAACCTAATGGGGTTATGATTCCATTTTGGGGTCAATGAAAACATAATTCTTGATCATATTTCACACTTACTTTTCCCGTATATACAATGAAAATTTAAAAAGAACTTAAACTACTGTGAATTTAAATACGAAATAGTCCTAAAAGGTCTATCAAAAAATCTAAATGCATTAAGCTTTTCTAATGTTCATTCGCTTTTTGGAATCATTGTCTGAATAGAATTTCAATATTTTGTCCATCTGTTTCTTTATATCGTAATCAGTTGATGAACCAATACCTGATGTGTCACAGCTCTAGCACGGAAACACCACGGTCCAGTTTTTTCGATTGTTCTACTTTATCTTGTATTGATATTGACTGGTGCTTACGCTTGACACCGCCACTGACAGAAGCCATAGCTAGGGCTAAATGTAAGTAAAATAAGCAAATAATCGCACAAAATACAAGTACCACCAACAACAGCTGCAGTGTAAACAATCCAAGTGAGTGCGCGCCCAGTGAACTACTTTGGCGCTGTCGAGAATTTCAAGTGCCCTCTCGTAATTTGGTTCGGACTAAAAGAGATGCCGGACTATCCGCTGCTGGTTGTATACGTGTACAATATACATAAATCTACCTCGGATATCGTTGTACACAAAAATAAAGCCCGAGTAAATGCATTTAAAAAATAAAAGGATTTATACAATTCCGTGTCACCGAGAAGCTCCTCTGTGCTTTATAATTTTAATATAAATGGAATTGGCAGAAACAGTAATAAGCAATGTAGAACCTTCTGATATGAATGGTACATAATTCCACTTAACAAAATCAGACTGGGGTTTGTTTTGAGCCAGAAAATGTATTGCATGACTGCGGCCTTGACCTCTTAAAAATAAGAGCATTTGGAATAGCTCTGCCTTGATTACGTTTTTAATTTTCAGTATGTGGCTATCGGATATAACGTGCTATTTCTTCTTGCAATGTGTGCACGTAGGAAAATATAAGGAGTTCTTATGAATCTAATCAGAAACTTCATTCCCGAAAGTTGTGCCAGAGGAGGCCGTCATCTTATAACCTAAGCGATCGCCATAGCTTCAACTTCCCAAAAAAAAAATTCAGGGCTACCCCATACTCTCGAAAAGAAATCACATTCCATTGCCTATGATACGTTAGTCAGTTAGAAGAAAAAATACAGAAATGAGTCTATCAGCACATGATTTCTTTATCTTGGTTAGAAAGTGTGACTCTAAGTTGTTCGTTTCCGTCGCTTATCAAAATTTTAAAAATAGTAATGTTCTGTAAAAAGTGAATGAGTGTTTCTTTTAGGTCTGTGCGTTTTGTTTTCTTTTGTTGGTGATAATATGGATAATGTAAGTTCGGGTACAACGAAATTTAAAGAATTAGGTCCAGAACTCGGTGTGGAGGGAAGAAATATACGCAACAGCAGCGGGAGCAAGAAATGTAGACCTAGCCAGTTAGCACTCCACCCACCTCGAGAACACAAATAACAGCTAGTCAACAGCCGACTATACCTAACAAACAACCCGTCCCGGAAAGAGTGGTGGCAAAACAAAGGTCCAATTATGTTACACAAACGGTATGGCAAACTCAAATGTAATTATCGGAGGCACTACGTTCTTTTCTCACTCCGATACTACAGGCAATCTCAGCTGAAAGAACAACTACAACAACAATAACAGCGACAGACACCATAGCAGCGGATTTGAAACTATCTACCTCAACTGAAGAATTAGTATCAGAACCAGAAGAGGAAATTGAGGCGGTTGAGGAGGAGGGGGACGCTGACCCTCGTTGATAAGTACACCGAAATGGGGCTAGATCAAGCATTGTATGACGTCAACATAGCAGGGCAGTTTATTACAGCCATACAATACGTTGCCTACAAATCTCTAGACACCTTTAAACCAAGACCTTCTCAATGGGGATTAGGGGTCAGAGTTCTTCCCCAATTCTACAGACAAGCCTACACTGGATACCCCCTCAGTCAACTGGTAGAAACCGCTGCTTACATTACCGCCCATCATGGCTACGCATTTCCTGATATCAAGAATCATGAGACTAGGAGTGCGGGAAAGAACGTGAAAGCAAAAGAGAGACGTGTTACCTTCTAACAGAAAAAACAGACTTTTTTTAGGGCTCCAAAAGATTGCTTTTTATTAAATAGGGAACCATATTTGGCTTGGTATCCCTCCTTGACTAAACTATTCTCGAAACAAACTTGACCCATTGGAACACCACAACAAACTTAACTTTTTAAACCTAACAGTGACCAAACTGGTATATGTCGCTTAGACATAATAATTTAAAATAAGATCAGTATGGCTATTTTTATGTACACTAAGTACTAATATTAGACAGATATGTTAGGAAGTAGGAAATTTAACAGACTCGTTAGATTTGAACTAATTGCACAGGTGGTTAACACATTATTGGTACCTTTTATTGTCCATTAGCAAAAACGGGACTTGATTTGAAATAAGTACGGGCTAGCGTTTTGGTGAGTACTTAACATCCATGGCTGTCTTGCTGAGCACCTTTTTCCTCCTTTACCACGCTCGGACAGAAAAATGAGTGTCTGGTGAGACAATTCCCACTTATGTTTAAAGTCTTTCAGTCAGGTTGTTAAGGACTAGTTAGTCCTACACCTGAGTGGCTAAATTTAAAAATAGTCTGTGAGTACATAAAAGCCTGGGGGATGAGGCTCTCTTTCCTTCCCCAGGAGTAATTAAAAATCACGCGGTGCGTTATTAAACCAGTGATACATGCTCCATTAGAGCGAAAATCACTTTAATTCAAGTAAGCAGGCAAGCAAGTTCGGGTACCGTCTCTAGCACTCTTGATGACACCAACTGTCTGGGTTATTTTCTTTCTTGCAAGCCCCTATGTTCCACTTCTGTTTGTGATAATAACTTGTGATACTTCACATTTTCTAAAGTAGAAATCTTTACAAGCCGTACAAAATACAAAACTTATATGACTTTGGCTTTTGACACTTGCACAGACTCTTCACTTTATAAGTGTCACGAGAAAATTGTATATCCAATTTTTACCATTTTCAAAAACACGCACACACTTGCAGCTTGACCAGAAATATGTATATCTTGTTTTGTGGATAAGTCACAGGCAAGTCCAAGCATATATAGGTGGTTATGAACGTTAGGAATATCCCCTCCTTTTTTCAGAAATATCAAAGCTTGTATGTTCATTTTCCCTTTTCCACTCTATATTAGTGCTTAGATTTGTTCCAAAAAAAAAAAAAAAAAAGAAACGAAATAATTTTGAAGAAAAAGAAACAACTGAATTTTGAATTCAGGTTTCTCTCTGTTTATAAATTTTTTCAAGTTGACGGTGCATGACAGAGTACATTCGCCTACCTTTCCAAAGTGAGAGGCATTTCTTCACATGTCATTGCCTTTGTTAAATTCGGTTTCATTGGTTAGTTATCGTTAATCTTTAATTTTTTTCATGCATTTCTTTTTGATAGAAGATTTAAGGCTTTCTATTGTTGTAACGGTATTTATGTTGTTTGGTCTGTTGATGAAATTATCTATAGCAAAGTGCTTAAGATTTTTCAGTTTTTTTTATTATTTCAAGCCCTACAAAAGGAGACCAAGTTTGTCTTCAAAGACGATTGAAACTCTAAATTACACGGGCGTGAAGGAAAACATCGTTGTGTTTAATCTAATCATGCTTGCCGTATCTCTTTGTGTTTTAGAGGTCATATTTCTTCTTAAGTAAATACACGCATCAATAGACAGACAGATTGGGTCATCATCCTTGAGTTTCACTGTACTTTCGGTTCTTTACTTCATACAAACCCCAAATTTATTAGTTTGAAAAAGAAAAGATAACATGCCCCTCAATACTGTAACACGTCTGTTCTGACTCTACCGATGTGAGTGTTTATGTCGAAATGTTTAAGTGAGATATAAAAAAATGGTCAGCTTGAAAACGCGAACCAATACTGTGACGCTCAGTATTTTGATGTGGTAAGAGGAAATGGTACAACACACACAAAGAGGGCTTGTAAGTTCACATTTCAGTCTGTCTGCACTGTAATGGTAACAACGCAAGAACATAGGGATTATTATGCCACACAGCCCTAGAACAAAACAATGCATCACCCGTTGTAAGCCATTTCATTGGCTATACTTATTTTCTTACCGCGTTCGCTTCGAATTGACTTGAGTAGCTATTCAGACAGTGACGAGAATGGCCATGCTTTACTGGGTCTATCCTATAGGCGATTTATGTAAAAAAATATTTTTAAAAATTAAACTAATGCACGAACAATCGTACCATGGGCGATCCCATGGAAATTGTGTCCGTCTTATTGCAAAATACATCAACATTTAATTTAACCGTGCAGATCTCTAGAACAAACCTCTGATAATATACATTTTGAAAAGTGTTGTGTGACACGGATCGCCATTGTCGCTTGGTGTCTGCTTTCTTGTTCGAAAAGAGATCGTTTCGTCTTGACTATAAAAATCTAATTTGACTAAGTTTTACGCACTACTTGAACTCACACATTTACATTGTAGGTGTAAGCCGTCGTTCTCAGTTTTCTGGAAGTTCGTTTTTGCGTTTCTCAGATGTGATACTATTTTTTATGGACCGAACGAAATTTCTTTTGGCGTGAATCAGGACTCGTGGTTTTGTGGCATAATTGGAGAGCATTGATTAAAGCTCAGTTATGTCGTCTTCGAAATCGCTGACACGGATTTGAACTAAAACTTCAGGTTTTGTGTGAGGCGATACGGTACATCATTGCTTTTTACTTCCTCAATGAAATCGTTTCATCTTATTGCAAAATTACATTTGACTAGGTTTCATACGCAGCAGGTCCATGTATATAAGGAGAGTGTCTTAGCGTCAGAGTATTCATTCCGCTCTCAAACGATCAAGAAGATGGAAGAGTCAGCACAGATCGACCTGCTGGTCAAATATTTGCTAAAAGTCATACGAAAGCATAATTCACATGCGAAAGTGGCAACAAAACTTACTCTTTTGGTCGTTGATTTGATGAGAGTCATACGAAAGTGTGTAAGTGCTAATGAAGTTTGCTATATCTGCAAAGGTAAATGGGTATTTGTCTCCAGAATACCTGCTTGGTCTAAGAAAGAGAGACAAAAGTCAAGATACCTAATATCGTTGTCAGGAGAAAGGACACTGGAATTCAGAGTGCCCTACGAGAAAAGAGAAGAAACAAAAACAAGACGAAACAGAGAAGAGGGATTCAGAAGAAGAAGAAATTGAAGATGATGAAGAACTTGTGCCAGTAAAAACATGGAAATGGACAAATTGACAATGTGAGCCGATGCGTTGGCCCTGATGTGAAATTTCATACTACCTTCTAAAAGAGAATAGACCAGAAAGAAAACGTAAGTGTCTCTTGGTCTTGACATTGTATAATAAGGATGGCTTGTTTTGTTTTTACTCACACTTTATGAAATTGTGCTCTTTCACCTCTCTCTATCCCTCTGGATCATGTTTTAGTTAGAATTGAAATGGAAGGATATTTTCCTTCACGCACGCTCTTTAGGCATGCAAGTCCGTAAACAATAGTCAGTCTATTCGTCCATCATTTTGTGTCTTGATGTTTCCTAAATCACACACTGATGCCATAAAATAACGGGTTAAATGGGTTTTGTAGTGTTGGGAGTGGGGGTGGGTGGGGTGTAGGTGTTTGGCAGAGTTGGTCATTGCAGGTGAGGGCTTAGGTGCTTTCAAAAAACTTTTTCTTCTTCACTCTGTGTTGATGGAATATAATGGGTTATTTTCTTCACTCTCTGTTGATAGTATATATATACAGGGTTATTTCTTCACTGCGTGTGGATAGTGTATAATGGTTTTCTTCTTCTTCCCTCTGTGGTGTGCGTGTGTGTGTGTGTGTATGTGTGTGTTCGCGTACGTTGTGTAGATCGCATATTTGGTTGTTTTTCTTCTTCTTCCTCCCGAGTGTGGATAGTATATTTGCGGTTTGTATGCGTTAGCGACGTTGTGTGGATAGTATATTTGGGGTTTGTATGCGTTCGCGTACGTTTGTGTGGATAGCTTATTTGGGGTTTGTATTATCTCCCTTCTGTGTTGATAGTGTATTTGGGGTTTGTATGCGTTCGCGTACGTTTGTGTGGATAGTTTATTTGGAGTTTGCATTATCTCCCTTCTGTGTTGATAGTATATTTGGGGTTTGTTTTTTCCTCTTCCCTCTGTGTGTGTGTGTGTGTGTGTGTGTGTTCGCGTACGTTGTGTAGATCGTATATTTGGTTGTTTTTTCTTCTTCCTCCCGAGTGTGGATAGCATATTTGGAGTTTGTATGCGCTAGCGACGTTGTGTGGATAGTATATTTTGGGTTTGTATGCGTTCGCGTACGTTTGTGTGGATAGTTTATTTGGGGTTTGTATTATCTCCTTCTGTGTTGATAGTATATTTGGGGTTTGTATGCGTTCGCGTACGTTTGTGTGGATAGTTTATTTGGGGTTTGTATTATCTCCTTCTATGTTGATAGTATATTTGGGGTTTGTATGCGTTCGCGTACGTTTGTGTGGATAGTTTATTTGGGGTTTGTATTATCTCCCTTCTGTGTTGATAGTATATTTGGGGTTTGTTTTTTCCTCTTCCCTCTGTGTGTGTGTGTGTGTGTGTGTATGTGTGTGTGTTCGCGTACGTTGTGTAGATCGTATATTTGGTTGTTTTTTCTTCTTCCTCCCGAGTGTGGCTAGCATATTTGGAGTTTGTATGCGTTAGCGACGTTATGTGGATAGTATATTTGGGGTTTGTATGCGTTCGCGTACGTTTGTGTGGATAGTTTATTTGGGGTTTGTATTATCTCCTTCTGTGTTGATAGTATATTTGGGGTTTGTATGCGTTAGCGACGTTGTGTGGATAGTATATTTGGGGTTTGTATGCGTTCGCGTACGTTTGTGTGGATAGTTTATTTGGGGTTTGCATTATCTCCCTTCTGTGTTGATAGTATATTTGGGGTTTGTTTTTTCCTCTTCCCTCTGTGTGTGTGTGTGTGTGTGTGTGTGTGTGTGAGTGTGTCTGCGCGCGTATGTTGTGTGTGTGTGTGTGTGTATTGGTCTCTGTTTGTCCCTATAAAACTCACTTTATCACTATCAGATACACTCTACCTACCTACCTACAGTAGCGCGTATTCAGGTCAGCCACTTGCAACACTGTTGCCATTTATCCCCTAGTGTTCAGTACAGTGACGTCACTGACGCTGGAAATTTTGAGACTATAAATATCGACTTGGGGATTTCCACATTTTGTAGCTATACATATATACTAGAATTCATAAACAGGAACGTCACTCAAGCTGAGGCTATAAAAAGATAGTGGGATTTTCCAAAGGAAAAACCCACAAGTTGGAGCTATAAATAGATAGTGGGATTTCATAGGAATTTCAGCTGATTATAGATACATAGGTATTTATTCACGATCGTCACAGAAGTTGATATTGTAAGTAGTTACTAATTTTATCCATTTTAGTCTAAACCATTGTAACTTAATTTTCGGGGATATGTTTATCTTCCTTTAAATTCTGGGACAATTTCGTCATTTTAGCGTTACTTTTAGTCACATCCATTTTTGTCGTTGAGCATTTCCTTGATTATAGCTATTTATAGCATCATTACAATTATGCAAATTTTTGAACACCCCAGCAAGATTTCAGGTCTTGGTAATGCTTTATATATAAATCTCACGCTTGTACTAGTGTATGTATGTTTCTGTCTCTGTTGTGTTTGACCCTCTACCATCATTGTCCCTAGACAATCCCACCATGTTCAATTCCCCTTGACGCTATACAGACCCACCATGTTCAATTTCCATATGTTCAATTCCCCTTGTCCCTAGATAGACCCACACTTTATTCCCCCATGTTCAATTCCCCTTGAGGCTAAAGTGACCCAAGACTTTTTCTCCATGTTCAATTCCCCTTGAAGCTATAGTGACCCAAGACTATTTCCCATGTTAAATTCCCCTTGAGGCTATATTGACCCACGATTTTTCTCCATGTTAAATTTCCATTGAGGCTATAGTGACCCAGGGGTCTCTGTAATGCTAATTCCCATTGAGGCTCTAGTGCCCCACTTAACTACTTACATGCAAAGTCCTTATTTGTTATCAATTTAAACATATGCAAACTTAACAAATCATGGATCACTTATAAGGTAGAATTTACAATAAAAAGTATTCTCGGCTCACAATTGTCTGTGCTTTCACAATTTGGTTGAAAGTTTGACACAAAGATAGGAATAATTATATTGATCATGGTTGTATTGATAAAGTTAGAAATACGGTGGAATACTATATGGAAGCCAGTGAGTGTTTAGATCTAGATACGGGTTGTGAACTATAATGGGTTAAAATGAAACGCGCAGAGAAGTCGTATATCTCGATGGAAACATATTACCGGGCAACAAGAGTCCTTAATGTATGCTTTTGATCAACTGAACACATCTTTGTCCAAAATTTAGACGAATCTAATATACTTAAATGACAAATTTATCTTAGAGGGATATTTCGATCATATCGTTATAGACCGTGACGTATAAAATTTCGTCCCTCTATCTAAAGATACGTGACACTGTGACCGACTAACCGACATTATTGAGTATAACCCAATAAAATTCCTTATAACTATTCTTTGTAAAGTAAACCTTGCATTTCAATGCCGTAACCAACGAAGCATCCAGCATACTTATCTTTCTTAAATAAACCTTGAAACATTGTCCACTCTGAGTGAATTAAGGAGCATTGTAGACACAAGTACTCATAAACTATAATATAATTCCAACATTCTGAGACTCCGCAAATTAAACAAATCGAGAAAATTCTAATAAATGCAGCGCTGGACATTTTTTGTACTGGATTCAACTGGGGTCAGACAACTAATTATTTTGTTATATATTACCTACCAGCATTTCATTCAGACGAACATTCTAATGACACTAGGAATTCTTGGGGTGATATTGTCATTATAGTGCATTAATACAAACTAAATTGTTTGAATCACGGTCGAAACAAGCTTAAAAACCTAATGGGGTTATGATTCCATTTTGGGGTCAATGAAAACATAATTCTTGATCATATTTCACACTTACTTTTCCCGTATATACAATGAAAAATTAAAAAGAACTTAAACTACTGTGAATTTAAATACGAAATAGTCCTAAAAGGTCTATCAAAAAATCTAAATGCATTAAGCTTTTCTAATGTTCATTCGCTTTTTGGAATCATTGTCTGAATAGAATTTCAATATTTTGTCCATCTGTTTCTTTATATCGTAATCAGTTGATGAACCAATACCTGATGTGTCACAGCTCTAGCACGGAAACACCACGGTCCAGTTTTTTCGATTGTTCTACTTTATCTTGTATTGATATTGACTGGTGCTTACGCTTGACACCGCCATTGACAGAAGCCATAGCTAGGGCTAAATGTAAGTAAAATAAGCAAATAATCGCACAAAATACAAGTACCACCAACAACAGCTGCAGTGTAAACAATCCAAGTGAGTGCGCGCCCAATGAACTACTTTGGCGGTGTCGAGAATTTCAAGTTCCCTCTCTTAATTTGGTTCGGACTAAAAGAGATGCCGGACTATCCGCTGCTGGTTGTATACGTGTACAATATACATAAATCTACCTCGGATATCGTTGTACACAAAAATAAAGCCCGAGTAAATGCATTTAAAAAATAAAAGGATTTATACAATTCCATGTCACCGAGAAGCTCCTCTGTGCTCTATAATTTTAATATAAATGGAATTGGCAGAAACAGTAATAAGCAATGTAGAACCTTCTGATATGAATGGTACATAATTCCACTTAACAAAATCAGACTGGGGTTTGTTTTGAGCCAGAAAATGTATTGCATGACTGCGGCCTTGATCTCTTAAAAATAAGAGCATTTGGAATAGCTCTGCCTTGATTACGTTTTTAATTTTCAGTATGTAGCAATCGGATATAACGTGCTATTTCTTCTTGCAATGTGTGCACGTAGGAAAAAATAAGGAGTTCTTATGAATCTAATCAGAAACTTGATTCCCGAAAGTTGTGCCAGACTTAGATTTGGAAGTGCATGTATGAGACTGAAATGACTTGTTACCAATAAACTGCTGAGCGAAGGACTTAAAAACAAACGAAACTTTGAGACTAGGAAAAAGCCGTCAACTGTACGAGCAGCAGTTTCTAAATGTTATACCGTTTGCCCATGAATGTAGGTCTTAGTGTTACCGTGGAGTCGATTCTTGAACTCTTCAGTTAATACGAGATGTCTGAGCTTTTCATCATCTTGACCAACCTTCTTGACTCATCACCACCATTCTAACCACAACCATTGCTCTGTTTCTGTTGCAAATTCGATATGTATTCTCCAGTTTCTTGCTTACAGTTCCTAAACCTTTGTCGATATACCTCAGGTACCAACTCATAACCGTTTAAGATAGGTTCCTTAACTACATCGTAATTAGCACTGTATTTTGATAAGAGTGGAGAGTAGACTACACGAGCTGTGCTAGTAACTACACTTTGTAATAATCGAGCCTATTCCTCTCTTGGCGATTTCAAACTTTCAGAAAGTTTTAACAATAATGAATATAGTTATCTACTTCCCGTGCTATAAAAGAGGTAACAAACCTAATTTCTGGTACCATCAAAACCTCAACTTTTGTATAAATTGAAGAGTGAATTACCAGCCTTAATTTTCTTATCTAAGTTAAAAATTCTCTTTCTTCCTTTTCTCTTTATCTCCGCATCAGTATTTCCTTATTTCCATCTGCATTTGTAATAGCCCATATTCTCTTTCTCTTTATCACTCTTCTCTTTCTGCAAGTGCAATTGTTTTTCTTTCTCTTTCAGCAACTGCAATTCTCTTCCTTCTTTTGTAGTTGCATTTGTCGTTCTCATTCCCCTTTCTCCAGTTGCATTTGTCTCGCTTCTTTCTCTTCCTGAAACTAAAGCTTTGTTGACTATATTTCCATCTTATGTTTTAATTCCAATTCAATTACTTTTATTTCAATGCCTGGTTTTAATTCCAATTCTATTACTTTTATTTCAATGCCTGGTAGAGACTTATTAATCAAACCCAAAGCACTTTTATCCAACAAATTTATTTATCAAATATTGGACTAGAATATATTTCGGTGTTTGCTTTGTTAAATAAGCTTTAGCCTCGGAGAGATCATACTGTCTGGTAAGCTGGAGTAATTCATCCTTTGACAAGAACTCTAACCTTTACTAGAATAGATTTATAATGGAGTTTCCGCTTTAGATAACATCGTGAAAGCTTCTTGGTGTCACTATTTATTTCTAAGACTGATAAAATTGAACTATATGGGAATTAGAAAATTCCAAAACAATGTAAATTTAAGTTTCAAAAACAAAATCTTCTGAAATGTTTGAAAGAAATTCTATCCAGTACGCGAGGCGCCAATATTTTGTTACAACCCTGTGTATAATACAATGTGAAACTTTACGTATGAAGTTCCAATATTATTCCAGTGGTATTTCAAATAAATTTCAATATTGAATATATTGATGTGACTGTAGTCTCAACTGTGGTAATGTGCCACTGCCATGAATTGTGGCAAAGAGCTAAAAGTCGTTTTACGTATCACAGCAATCAATTCCAAAAAATGTCATTTTCTGAATTCAGTTCAATTCTTTAGTAATATTTCTATCTCAAAAATATTATTGACGAGCACTTTGTATTTCCAGGGAATAATAACTTGAATCAATAATTCCACATATATTAAGATCTGAACACAACAATAAAACTGATTTTCCTTCAAGATGTTAAGGCTAGAATGAGCTTTTTTTCAAGCAAACAAAAATAAATAAATAAAGAAAACGTAAGAGGCAATAATAAACCAGACTGAGGGTCAAAGATCATTTCTAGAACACTGTAATTTGGCAGCAAAATAAGATCTGTCACTAACATTATAACAAATAACAGGGCAAACATCAGGTATTTCCACGGGCGAATATGAATATCGTAGACTCAGATGAAGATATATATCTTCACCTGCAATAATAATGATCCTAATATTTAATCTATATTCACAGATAAATAGTAGCTACGTTTTATGCTGTTTACAAGATCAATGTCCCTAGTCATAAGCAAAGTGAACTTGATTTTGGACAAATCCTAGTAAACAAACCACAAATGTATAATGCATATGATCATGGAGTAAAGAGAAAACAAACAATACAGATTAAATATACATAACAATACTTTGCACTCTCCCCCCCCCCAGCGATGTGTTCACTGCGATCCCATTTTGAGAAAGAATATAAAAAGTTCGTCCTACAAATCATTTAGCAAATGTTTGAGCAAATTTATTTGCGGCTTAATTACAGACGCTGAAATTGATTCATATGGTGAAAATCATTGGAGTGGTTTCAAGAGCTGGGCTGAAACTTTGACAACTAGGAAAAAATAGTAAGTTCTGCAACAAATGTTTAAAACCTTAAAAAAGAGATTCAACTACTTTATTGCGAAATGAAAGTAAATACAATGCTTATTCAACAGTTACATTTGATTATTTGTACTAATACTCATCAAGACACATTCATCACTAATGTTTATTTTCATTACGTAAATGACAATTGTATAATCATACATCTTGAATGAAAACATATAACCAATAAACATTTATAATTTTGGACTCCATATTTGTTTCTATACATATGTAAAGTCACGTGTGCTTTTATAAATTAGTAATCTTTCTAACTGCAAGTGAAGGAGTATTAACACTAGAAGAAATGGCAAACATAAATTCTAATAAAACCGAGGCTTTAGTCAAGTTTGAAATCCAATCCACGTGCGTTTTTGCTGCACCTAGGGAGTAGGGAAAGAATATTTTGCTTTATCAAACTTAAGGCGCGTGTGCAGTATTTTTATACTGAAGAAAATATTCTGCTGCCTAAACATGAAAATTAATGAGCGTAAATGAAGCAGTCCTTTCCAAGCATCGACGTTTCAGAAGGACTACTATCATGACAGGAATTAAAAGGATGAGCCGCACACTTGTAACATCAACGTTTTAGAAGGCCTGCCATCAGGACAGGGCTTAGAAGGATGATCCTCAAAAACTTGTAACATCAACGTTTAATAAGGACTGCCAACAGGACAGGAACTCAAAAATTGTACACTTATAACATCAACGTTTTAGAAGGGCTAACATCAATAGAGGACTTAAATGGATGAGCCGCACACTTTAACATCAACGTTTAAGAATGACTGCCACCAGGACAGGACTTAAAAGCTTCACACTTGTAACATCAACGTTTTAGACGGCCTGCCAACAGTTGTTGTTGTTGTAGGGTTTAACGCCATTTTTCAGCACACGATAGGCTATACATGGCGGCCAGTATTAATGGTGGAGGAAGAACCCGGGAAATCCCCGGAAAGAACCACCGACCCTCGAGAAGCTACTGGCAAGCTTTCTCACATACTCACATTGGCCGACTCCGAGACTCGAACCTACGCAGACAGAGGTGAGATGGCAGTGATCCGTAACGGAGAGCGCTTTAGACCACTCGGCCACTCAGGGCCCCGCCTGCCAACAGGACAGGACTTAAAAGCCGCACACTTGTAACATCGACGTTTTTAGAAGGACTGCCAATAGGAAAGGACTTAAAAGCCCCACATCTGTAAATCAACGTTTTAGAAGGACTACCATCAGGACAGGACTTAAAAGCCGTACGCTTGTAACATCAACTTTTATCAATTAATGCTTTGCTTTAAAACGTTTAACCAAAAACCTGCAAGAAACCATGCCTATTTTAATAGACTTTGAAAAAAACATATCATTCTTTGGTGTATTGTTTTGACGAAGTGCTGCTCTTTTGCAATTTTAGCGTGAATACTATAAAATGAATAAAGCTGTATAATAATATGAAATCTTGTGTAATAACGAATAGACATTGCTCTTAATGGTTTTCATTAAAAAGAGGTGACCGTCAGGGGAATCACTTCACTCATTTTAAATTCATAATTTATTTAGTGATATTTACCCACGTGATCATGAAAATATAGTTATTAACGGCATTATAGTAAATGTTCAAAGGCATTTAATATTTCAATATGCAGATGACACTTTTGGTACAAAAGATGCTTTGGAACAAACACTGAAACTTGCATTTGATCTTATCTATCATTTTCTAAATTTTCGAAGCTTTGTTTAAATATCACAAACTAAAGTAACTTCGTTTTATAGCAGAACCGGTTGTAAATGCCAACGTAATTCAAAGTAAAATCTACTGAAAATACCTTATTGGCATACACTTTACTTGGAATTTAAAGTTAAAATCACATATATTAAAAAATGTTTTGTTTCGCTGGTCAAGAAGAAGAGAGCTTACGCCATATGAGAAAAAAAAAGTTCTGAAACGTTTAGCATTATCATAATTGACGCTCTCGTTCTCAGTATCAAACCCTCCTCGATAGTGTTTCGATAACTTGATTAACTTTTCATCAAATTTATTTGTAAGGTTCAAAAGTATAAAATGAAAAGAAACGTCATGATTGGAGATTATAGTGGAGGAGGTATGAAACATCAGAATAATGAACTTTTTTTTAATTCATTTAAACTGATTGCAAAGGTATGTATAATCCAGGCATTAAGATTGGAAATACTAGTATATTTTTTTGCATTGGTTTGAAAAGGGAATTATGGAAGTAAATGTTTAATAAATGTAAATTAATGTCTTACACGCTATGTAGCCTTATTAATACAGTCTAGGTTAAATTTCTGATTTTTAAACTGTAATAAATGCAGTAACAGTATATAAAAAAATGAGATGTCATTATTCACACTTTTATGGCATTAACCATTTTACACCAGTTTATTTACCTTATTAATCTGAGATAAAAGCGTGGTAGGAAAATCTGTCAATGACATACTTCAATATGTATTTGAACCTACATATAGAGTTAAGCAGCGTCTCGAACTACATAATATACATGCAAATGACAAGCCATAATAATTTATGTTACAAAATATCTAAATCTACAGTGCTTTCAATTTAAAATTATGCGTATAATTTTGGTTACAAACAATTTTGTATATATAATTGGAAAGCTGAAAACTAACTTGTACTATTTCTGTGAGAACGCTGTAGCAACAGTAACTCACCTATTTTGAGATTCTATAAAACAAATGCCTTCTTCATGTATAATTAAATTAGATTAATAGTAAATGTGAACATTTGTATCATTTAGGTGCTCAACACGAAATTAAAATATTTTAATTCCTGTAAGTGACAGACATATAATGATAAATTGATTATGTTTACTTTTGCCGTTAAAATTATATATATATTTAAGTTTAATTATATTACCATTTTCAGTGCAAGTTATTCTAATCGTATGTTGCGACGCTAGACTGCGTACCCAACGTCACCTTCCAGCTGTTGATATGCATAATCAAAGATGAAGGGAAAAGAACCGAAATGTTTGAGAACTCAAAAAGACTATTTATCAGTTATTCTAACAAGAAAATATTTCTAACTATATATAACGCATTGGTGGAAATAGATCTTTTGTTCATCTTGCACAGTATATTTCTCTTGCTTTTAAAATTGGATGACACCAACGCCGCACCCTCTGGTTTTATCTTTCAAGTGTTTTGCCAATGGTTGAGAGCCAAGCTTGCGGCCTGTTGTGTCTCAGTAGTGTGCAGATGGTGTAAGCAAGAAGTTTTATTTAGTGATTTGAAAAGTGGTATCTACTTCGATACATAGCAAACCTTTTTTCTATTTGGCAATGTTCACTCTTGCATGATGTTACTGATTCGGCCGAATACACATAATATCCAGCCAAGACTGACAAAAGCTGGATATTATATACCTTTTTAAAAAAGTTAAATACCAAAGCATTACCCATTTGAGATTCTTTGTATCTGCCATGGTAAAACTGCATGTTAGATAAGGGCAAATACATAGAAGTAGCAGCTGCCCATTTGAAATTAAAGTTGAATAGAATCCATTACGATTGTCTGTCATTATTCTCAGTTTTGTATGTGTCATGTATAGCCATCTTACGACGATAAAAACATCATGGACCAACCACTATGCTGCTACAAATTTTGTAATAGTTACCCTTTTGTACATGCAGTTATTAATCAATGGAGACTGTACAGTAACTATATATTAATTTCACTAACGTGCAAATACGTGAGGTGTTAGACCAGTGGAATTTATTTAAGTTAAGTAACCTGCACATTTCTTAACTTGTTTTGCCAGCTTTGGTAAAGGCACGACACTGACCTTACTCATTTCATTTGTAGTGATAGTGTCTTCAGAAGGTATAATGTTAGGGCATTACTTTTTATATTTCAACACAAGTCCCTAACCCTGCAGCAATTGGTGCCATGTTTGGACTAGAGAATAAACAAGCATTTCCATTTTGTGTCTACAAAACCCTTATTCTCCTTACGTTCCTCATGCAAGCTCATCTGAGAATCTTAAATAATTTGTTTAATTAAAATAAAATCCCAAACTAGAGGGGGCTGTCATTTGCGTCATGTTTTAATTTGAACACGTGCCTAGCTTTCTTCTGCCCTGTGGGTAAGGTCATAATCAATAGAAATTTAAAATTGTATCAAGCAGGGCGACAGGTGAGACATTTACCAGATTGATCTGAAGAACGTATTATTTCCTACAAGTATTGCATTAAATGAAGCATCAATGTACCTGAGTACGATAGGTATGATATCAAATGTTTCTGTTACATGTTGAATTAAATCATCAGTCAGGTGAAAATATCAGCTTTACCAGATAAGTCAGCTTTCCCATATTCCTTTAAAGGCATGTGCATGATAAATCTATTTGATTTTGCCCTATTACGAATTTCATACCAATCGCAGTTTTCTAGGTGCACCATTTTGACAAAGGTCACAATATACAAACTCAGACTGTCTCGATAAGCATTCAGACATTGGTTTCTGCAACCACTCTCCAGCATTATGTATATTTTTAGGTCCTTCTCGAGGATTTCGGAAAGAAAGTCATTGTTTGTTTAATATTTATTAGCTTACGCTTTAAGGCCACCACTCCCAAATTGAGCCATCTCTTGAACATACTCTGAAGCGAAAACATATTTTCTTTATTCTCCAAATATCTCATGGCTCTTGACTTCGAATATACGAAATAGAAATATATAAATGCAAAGTCATGCACACATAAAAGAAGGCTAGTAACGGATTCACGCTTGAAAGACGACAAATTTCTCATATCATAAAGGCAATTGTAAGCAAGTCATTATTGCGGTCCAAATCCATTTATTCGTACTAGGTTCATTCGTTGCTTTAATCTACTTTTCAGTGTGTTTTATTTGTAATTTTATTTAAACATAAAGAAAATACTCACGACGTGTATTTGGATGAATGATTCTGACAGTGAAAGAAATCAACATAGGGTTACATTCCATGACCTACTTTGGTAATGAGAGGATGTACAATTTCTTTTCCAACTTATCAACTATTATCATTATTAATCTGAACATTATACTGAGTCTGACAAAAATATTAGGTTTGTACAAAGGATTACATTTTTATTAACCAAATTTGGCAAACAGTATTCATTATGGGAGTAAATTAAATCAGTGATGAAAACATTAAAAATTGATGTTCTGCACTTAACATTAAAAAATATTATCGTTGTCTTTCAGTTATGGTAATACAACAAATAATTGTTAAACAGATCTTAACAACAGAAGCATGTCACTGAAACCTGAATACATTTCACAGGAATAAAAGAGATATGTAACTACATTTTACTGGATTGTCCTTACCACTTGTTAAAAACAAGTTTAATTTCCAAAGCTTCGACTTCACACAAACGTCAAATCTGACTGATCATTCTATTTATGTTGCCACGATAAAAACATGAGATTTATGTAGATTACATTAATGCTGACTCAACAGTAAATGTCTAGTATGGATCTGTATATACTATGAAGAAAGTTTTTAAACCATATCATGTTTGGTTTGTTTAAGGGAATCTTAAAACACATAGTAGCACATTAAATTTTGTATCACGTTGAAGCAAGTAATGTGCATTGCCTAACGACACACTATGGACATAATGTATATAAAACAATATATCAGTATCAATGTAAAAATTCTTCAAGGAGTGGCATAGCACGAAACTCTAACATTACTCCACCCAAACTTAATTCTTGGGCCCCCTCCCCCCGAAAAGGTTTCTTCATGGTAATTTCAGTTGTGAGGGTTGCTTGGGCAGTTGCTAAGCCACTTTGTTTAACGAATCAATTGCAAACGGAAATTGTTAGGTGACAGTAAGAAAAAATGTCCCCCCACCCCCCGAAAATGATGATTTGTCATGAACGATACATCAGTATCAACGTACGCTTGATCAAGGAATCAATTACCATTTGAACTTCCCAATGATGTAGTCGCAGACACTTATTTGACAAAATATCGTCACCTACGCCACCCCTCTTTCATATAAAGGAGATGGTATTTCGGTCGTAAATCATTGGCAAAAAAAGGCCGTCATTTATCACCTTATGTCAATTCCGACTTGAAAGGTAACAAAGAATCGAATGCAAACGCTTTTTTGCACATGATGTAGTCGGAATGTACAATATTGGACCAAACATCGTCACATTCACCCCCTCGTGAAATAGCGTTGCTATTTCGATCACGATATCTGGCAAAGTCTGAGGTGTTAGGTACAACGTTATCAATATCGATGAAAAATTGATTAAAGAATTTATTGCAACTAGAATATTTTATTTGACTTGGTGTGAAGTATTTAATATTTGCAAAAAAATTGTTATCCTCACCCCCTCGCAAAAGAGGTGTGAAATTTTCTTCTTAATATTTGGATATATTTAGACTGTTGTACATCACTTCATATCGATTACGACGTAAAATGTATCAAGGAATCGAGTGAAAAATGAAATTTTGAGATGACGCTGTGTAAAATGTGCGATATTAATAAAATATCGTTGTGTGTACTCTTTTCCTTCATCTTCGCCTACTAGTAAAAATATTTGTATAAAAAAATGACACGACCGAATTGGTGGTTAAACTTGAACACAAGATAACGACTACTACAATTCCAATCAAACGTTTTAGTAAAGTTTATATTGTGTCACTAACGAAAGCAATATTAAAGGAATAAATATGCCGAGGTTAGATTAACTAGATCTCTCCATATGAGGGGGGTCCCGAGTGTCCGAGTGATCTAAAGCGCTTTCCGTTACGGATCACTGCCATCTCACCTCTGTCTGCGTGGGTTCGAGTCTTGGATTCGGCCAGTGTTGGTATGTGAGAAAGCTTGCCAGTAGCTTCTCGTGGGTCGGTGGTTCTTTCCCGGGTTTTCCCGTGTTCTTCCTCCACCATTAATACTGGCCGCTATGTATAGCCTATCGTGTGCTGAAAAATGGCGTTAAACCCCACAACAATAACAGCAACAACAACTCTCCATATGAGGCCATTTGCTTTGATCACGTTCACGAAGGCCTTGATGGCGTCTCGGCCGCTCAGATTACCTGTACTGCAGGACTAAGATTACCTGCTGTCCATCGGCCTGTGAATAAGATAACTCGTCTATTTATAAAATTATATGTAGTGCTGGTTTGTTCGTGCGTATATATTTAGTCAGGTACAATACAAGACATTTTATTTCTTTTGTCTGTATAGGTGGCCGTTTTTAAATATTGAATTCAACGTAACGTTCTCTAGACTAATTTTTCATAGAGCTCTCCAAATAAATTATAGAGCTCTACCGTTTGATTAGATATTTCTATATATTAATTCGAGATATCAATATATCAATTAGAGACCTTTGTAATTCAATTATAGGCCATATTTTTTTCTGATGTGTTGACCACTATAACATAATTATATTCCTATATATTAGAAATAGAGACCTATCTAATTCATTTGGAGGGTTTTGACTTGATGTATTAGTACTAAAATCCTGAGTTTTTATCCCTCTGCATCATCCATCATCAAAACAACTCAGAATGGGGTTTCTGCTACCTTCAAAGGATTATGAGTGGATATTATTTCCACCCTACCTCAGTATCTGTTGATACTGATAGACGATGTTGGTATGATGAAAAGTTCATTTAAAAAAAAAGCAATTTCGCTGTATGTAAATCTTCCCGGTGTAACAGGCAATAGTATACCCCCAGTCCGGAGTATACCTGTGGTTAAAGCGGCCTAGGCTAGATTATACCCAGGTATATTATGGCCTGTGCCAATTTATACCCCTGGGGCATATTATGGCCTAGGCCAATTCATACCCCTCAGGCCAAATTATACCCCCATGATATCAATAGTGTTGAGCGATATACGCAAGAATTACTTAATTTTTCAACATTTTATTGAGGATTCAGCTTTGTCAGGTAAGTTAAGTGACATGTTTCAGTCGTACTCGTAGTCTATCAAGGTATATACATACAAGATTATATATATATATATATATATATATATATATATATATATATATATATATATATATATATATATATATATATACATACTCTTCATGTCCATTAACAGTGTTAATCATGTGTACACTATTGTGGTAGTGTTAATGCACAACAATTTGAGCTTTTTGTGGAATACTTGAAGAAGGAATCAAGAATCATGATACAATATATACATCACATTCTTCCAGTCTAATTCTATTGATTAACTATTATATTTCCAACACTCCCATCAATATGTTCTAGTTTTTAAATCACAATGGTATTCTTATTTCTTTAAGCTGAAGCTAAAACATACCTCAATAAACTCAGAAAAGGCGGTGATGATTGTTGTTCATGTTTTCCTGCTACAAGTAAAGACCAGAACGATAAGTATATATTAATTTAATATACAAATGGGGCATATTCTGACCTAAAGGGGTATGGTCTGGCCCAGGCTATTTTACACCCCCGGACATAGTTTAGCCTAGGACACTTTATCCCCCGGAGTATACTCTGGCCTGGACCAAACTATACCCGGGTTTAATCTGGGCAGGGGTTACTTTGGCCTGATACACCGGAATGCAACTTTGGACACCTGTCGGTAATTGGCAACAGCCTTATCTAGCGCGAAATTCAAAATGGGCGTATCACAGAGGGTTGTGCTCTTTCGCATGGATTTAAGACTCGCCAAACATAGGATTTGCTTCGGAAATCTAATGTGCATGACACAAAAAGAATCCTTCAGCCGATGGTTGTCCCACAGCGCGAGAAATACCGGTAAGTGTATAAAATGTACACCGATGTATGCCGACAGGATTTGCTGCCGATTTGTACACATTTCGATGAATAGGCGATTTCAGCACCTAAACCGCCAGTCATTATCATCACTATCGAGAGACTGGTTTATCGGCCTAGAAAAATCAGTACTGGGACGTACTAAAACCCTGACCTTTACCTGAAGTTGATGGCTCATGATCCTCTGGACTAAAATGATGACCAAAAGCATGCTGTCTCTATTAATCCGAAAAAAAACTTTTACTAACTATATATTATTTTGTCGCTTTTTCAATATTAGCATTCCGTCGATGATTTGGTCCCTTTTCGATATTAACAGCCTGTCGATGATTTAGTCGCTTTTTCGATATTAACAGCCTGTCGATGATTTAGTCGCTTTTTCGATATTAACAGATCATCAATGATTTGGTCGCTTTTTCGATATTAATAGTCTGTCGATGATTTGGTCGCATTTTCGATATTAATAGTCTGATTTCTTGCTGCTCATAAACCGGTCCAAGGATCGCTGGGATAGGTGGCAGAAAAATCAGAATGAGTCACAAAAGTAACGAAACTTTCATCAAATATTGTTAATGTAAATTTATGCGGCAAAGAAATGACAAACAATTAAATTTCAGTTTTGAATAATCACATACGTGAGAATTAAACAGTCTCGAAATAAATAAACACTAAAGCTGGAATAAATCCATGGCTGAACGTAACATATATCTGACTTTATTTGCCTTTTTTTTCTCTCGTCCAGTATGCAAAAAAAAAAAAAATTCGGTTGACAGTCCATTAAAGACAGGAGCTCTATTGCTCGTTTGATCATATTCGATAAAATGTAACACAAAATTGTCCATATTCCTCTACCGCATTATACAGAACAGCCGACCAGAATGACCAGACACGTGCGGCCCATTTGATTTATTCATATCGGACAGTTATTGCATGTGTCGCGATGGAATTTTTTTTGGAAATTTTAATAAAGTGAAATTTTTAGCATGTGAATTAACTTTGCACAGTTTTAATAGAGATGATGATTGTTCGAATTTACGTGTTGTGTACTTCAAAACTGTATGTCTTTAATAAAGTTTATCTTTGTTAGAATTTTATTATTGTAAACCAAATTGTTTATCTATCGCAGACATTACTTTAGTTCTTGTGTACATATCATTTTTACATTACACCAAATATAATACTATGCTTCTTGCATATTTCAATATATAATCGTAGCAATACAGGACAGACATGCAATAGAAACTATTTGCGTCAGCAAGGTTCCCCACCGCCAATCTCATTAAAATTAGATCCCCGCTGTCCTACTTGAAGATCTGACGACGACCGCTTCGGGGTCATGTTCTGGTGACCTTTGAATTAGCTAGCGAAAACGCAGCTTTAAAAAAAAACTGAAAGTGAATCAAATCTTTCGGTATACAATCATACTCTTCATACACACTGCTCAGTTTCCAAACACGAAGATATAAGATTCCAAGATATCGAAAGCTGAAGCTAGGTCTTATAAGCCATGACATATTAAGAACAAAACAAATGTGCAATCAGCGTAGAAAGAAAAAACTATGTAAACATTCCGCTCTCGACAGTCTAATCAGAATAGCTACGTTGCAGACTTCAGGTTCTGGCCTCATTTTTACAGTTCGAGCCATGAACCTCTCGCACATGCTAGCGATGTAACACCCACATCGTTACCACCAGCAAAAAAGAGGTCAGAATCATGTCTTTCTCTCTTTCTTTCTATCAGAGGGTTGTCCCTTCAATAAATTGGGCATGACGAAAAGAACATTACCCAAAATAACTGACCACAATAATAGGCAAAAAATACCCGGTAACCGTTCCCATTGACTAATTCCCTTCGTAAAATAAGTTTACATTTTTTCATCAGGATATTTGTACAGTGGAACAAACTCCCACAAAATGTTTGTTGTATAATCTGAACTATATTTCTTCAATTTAACTTTTTTTTTATACTTTTGTTGTAGTCTTACACAAATATAAAAACAAAACAAAAACAATATTTTCGTTCCTCTCTGCATCTCACCGCCTCATTCTAACAGTTAACGCTTTCATTCTCTCGCTTTACTATTTTGACCTACACTTTTTCTTCCCTACCTAAAATACAAGGACGCATAACTGCACATAATTCTAGAAAGACGGTACAGCAATAAATAGAGATAAACATATCGACAGGTTTTCATCAACATTTTGTTCATTTCGAAGATGATAAATCTCGTATAGGGCTATTGAATGAGACTTTTTGGCCATAGAAAAGGGTTGATTATAACCATTAAACCCCTGAGAAATTTGGGTTGTTGAGAAGTGGACCACAAGTCCATTGAATTTAGAGGAAAATGGATGCATCGCAAATAAATTCTCGAGTGGCGAATACTTTGCCATTTCATTTACTCTCTTCAAGTTGGTATAATTCATTCTAGAAGTATGGCTATTAACACACAACAAAGAAAAGTCTTCTGGATGTTACAAATTCATTCTTTATAAGTTTAGAAATACACGTATGCAACTATCGATGACACGAAGAGTCATTTTGCAGTTATAGTACCAGTATAGTATGAACATACAGAAATGGGTCAAAATATGGACCAAACGTAAAGTTGTTGTTTTTTTTTTTAAATCTTATGTATAGCAAGATTAATGAAGAGTACAATATATCAATCTTACTTATGGGCTAATGTGGTTTGCGTGTTGAACACAACGCTTTCAAGACTGCTGCAGTTTTTACCAAATCTCATACTGAATCAATGCTTTCAGGTCCTTTATTACTTGTATAAGGACTTGTCATGTAGACAGGACGACTTCATGAACGTACTTGGTGGCTATAAAATGACACTAAAGTTTCGCAGTCATAGTTGTTTGGACATTGAGCCCGTGTGCAGTAGAAATAAGAAAATCTGTGAAATATGTTGGTACAGTTGAGTTAGAGAAGATCTCCGACCCATGGTGAAAATCATGATATACAAAATCGATCAGTCAAAGAGAGTTTGACTCTAGAAAAAAACACAGTTCTTCCAACTAAATCTTGGTTAGTGGAAACCATTGTAGGCTGCTTACCAAAACAGGCACACCAATGGTGTGTTTTCTAGCCAGTGATCTGTCAGACACGTTGAGAAGTCTCTTGAGGAAATGTTAGAAAACCTGGTGTGATTGCAGCTTGTACAACATCTGAAAAACTTGTTAGGTTAGATGTCGAAAAAAAGACATATGTCTTCACGAATAATGAAGTGCGACTTTTAACAGTAATGTCATTGCAAAAACCTCATTGCGTCAGTGATGAACAAATGACGGGAGTTTCAGATGGAATGCATGCATTTTCTTGCCAATTTGATAAAGAAATTAATGCCCAAGTGCTCCATCGCCTCCTACATGGTGACCATGTTTAATAAATTGATCAGCATTAAATCCCAGAGAATCGGTCTAAATCATGAAGGGTATTGATTTAAATGTTGGAATATAGTGTCCAGTCTAGTAGAAGTAAACAGGATAGGAGATGATTGTGACTTGGTCATTTGTCGAGTCTTCGAGTATGGTAAATTTGTGGACAATATTAATTAGACGGGTTCTGTTAGGTTCACATACTTCTTATGAAACAAAGACAGATGAAGTGAATTCTATTAACAGCGTATGTCTGAAGAAAGATAGGCAAAATCGCTCTCCACAACCAAGTTTTTGCTTGTACACTCTCATGACCAAACAAATGTGGGAAGAATATGTTTTGCCAACAAAGAATTAGAAGTCAAAATATATGCAACAGGAATCATTCGATGCACAGAGGTTGGTCTGTATAGACCAACACAAATTTACCAAACTTGCGAAAGGATTGAAAGTAAAAGCCTAGAAGTTAATAATTTGAAAGAAAAATTGTATCATATAGTAGAAACACTGAATATGTAAAATGTAGGGCCATGAGATAGCTTGGAAGATAAAACACAATGATTTGACCAAAGTACGCATCCAACAGGACGAGTAGTGATGACAGCACGTTTTGTTGACAGAGCCGTTAAATCTGTATATGATGATGTTTATATTTCAAGATGTAAACATTTCACACTTTATTTATAATTTGACACGAAGACTCTGCACAAATACAGTAAAAGAGATTTCAAAATTCGACCTTAAAAGTGTGCAAGTGAATTTACACTAACCACTGTAAAAAGATTTTAATAGTCCTTTAAATTTAGTCCTACAATTTCAGTTAAAAACAGCCACTGTTTGGAAGATTTGTGATTTTTAAAAATAATACTAACGCAAAACTTTAATATTGTATACCATGATGTAACAAGCTTGCCGCTTAAGCAGGCGAGACAAGACAGAATGGAACTTTAAAACCATATTAATATCATCATAAATTTTCAGCTGAATGCAGCCACTGGTGTTGAATATTTGTAACTTTCAAATCATTTGCCAACAGCCTTTGTTTAAGCTAGGCCGATAAATCAGACCCTCTCCCGTGATGATATTGATTTTCGGGTTAGGGGCTGATATCACCTATTCAATGAAAGTTGCAATTATTTGCCGCAAAATTTGGCTGCACATACCGGTGTATATTTTATACAGTTATGGGTATTTATCGTGGTTGTCGAGCTATCATCGGATAAAGGGTTCTTTTGGTGACATGTACATTATATGTTTGTTGACTTGCAAATCACAACCACCTGTCTTGTGGTCATTTTGAATTTCGCGCTTGATATGTATGTTACCAATTACTGGTATGTGCCTACATTGTACGCAGGTTTGTTCCGGAATGATTTGCATGAAGTAAAATTGCACATTTTAATGAACAGGTGACATCATTCCCGCATATCGTCCATAAGTATCAGCGCAGTTTTGTACGGTTCATTTATCGGACTATGCTTAAGCTCCAGTAGATGTCTAAATTGTACGCAGATGCGTGCTGACAAGGTACGTCTGCACCAAATAGCACTATTGGCTGAATAGGCGACCTCAGATCCAAAAACCGTTAATCAGTCTCAACACAGTTTTGGGGGTTGATTTATCATACAATGCTTAAGTAGACGAGACAGGCAAGACAAGACCTTTAACATAGCATGGCATAATCTTTAGATTTATAGTGATGGATTAACGTTCCAATTTAATGCAGCCACTTGTGTTAAAGATATTTGACTTTGAAAAACTTTAATGCAACCTTGTTCACTGTTATACAAGAAACGCCTAGCAGTAGTGAAGTGGGATACCCTAGCGACAATGGAAATTAGCATTACAGACCCCCTTGGGACAATCTGGCGACAATGGAAAATTAACATGGAGAAAAATCGTGGGACAATCTGGCGACAAGGGAAATTAACATGGAGAAAAATCGTGGGACAATCTGGCGACAAGGGAAATTAACATGGAGAAAAATCGTGGGACTGTTGAGCGACAAGGGAAATTGAACATAGAATTTTTGTTTTAAAAAAAAAATTTTTTTTTTAAAAAAGGGGTAGGCAATTCAAAGACTATCTCTTTTCGAGAAATATGGCTGGCCCTGAAAAGGGCCTTTGGTTTATGTTAATATGCCCTTAACATAGAGGGCATTTGCGACATCTTCTTTTCCTCAAACTTCGTCTTACAGCAGGGCCATACATCAGAGTCCTCTTGAGGCAACCTTGTCTCTCTATATAGACTCTTCTTATCCACAGACTGCTGTTGGTCCTGTAGACAACGGTCCACTTGGATCGGACATACATGAGCATGTCCGTCCTGAACATCATTGTTGACACAAGGGTTGAAGATTCAACGTCGGTCCACATGTTGAGGCTCTGAGAATAGGTGAATCAATGCAGTGAACTGCGCTTATTTATAGGGACAGAAAGGATTGAAACGGATTGAGTTCATTCACCAATCCGAACACGCGTTACAGAATTCAGTCAGCCCGCATCCAATCCGAAGAGAGCAGTCTGTGACGTCACGTAGTCAATATAGATTCGCTAACGCTTGTGTGCAGTCAATCTATGCGATAGTGATTCAACATGACGGAAACTCAGAAAACGATCCAGTGGGGTGCACCAGCAGGGGAGACCGCCCAAGGGAACCCGGACTTACTTTCAGAAGAGGTGAATTGGGATTTTGTGGATTTTCTCTCCTCGCAAGAATTTGTTTCGGAACCTTCGTTACCTTCTTCATTACCGCAAGTGGAGAATTTTAGACAGAGACAGAAAGAAGAATTGGAGAAATTTATACAACGACAAAAGGAAGCGGAACAGGCTTTTCTCCTACAGCAACAGCAACAAGAAGAAGAGGTAAGAAAAAAACAACAGCAAGAAGAAGTAGCAGCAAAGAAACAAGAGGGTGAAAATCAAACGGTCACGGTACTGTTGGACATTTTAGCGGAGTTAAGAAGTCTGAAACAAATGTATCAGACCTCTTTATCACGACCGAAGAGAATACGACCTTCCTGAGCCAAACATGTCAACCCTGTGACTAAGCCTACCGTACCACCCTTAGTGATTTCAACCCAATCATTATCATCATTACGCAGTCCAGAAGTAGGCCTTGGCCGTGGCAAAGGCTTAAGGCAGTTAAAATTGATTGCTTAAACTCACCCCTGCACCATAAAGAAAAAAAGGCCCTTTTCAGGGCCACCCACATTTCTCGAAAAGAAATACAATTTCAATTTGCCAATAACTCAAAAAAACCCCACCCATTTTACCCTTATAGTACGTGTCTGTGTATGAGTGCGTGAGTGTAGCTTCTTATTTTAAAATCAAAACTCAAAGACTCTTACCTTATATCATTCATTTATTCTTTTCTCCATTTTTTACAATCCAATTCACAATTCACAACACAACACTTTAATAAAAAGTTCATTGATTTCTTCTTTTCTCCTTGTTTAGTCTCTCTGTTTTTTGAATTTCTTCACTGTCACACTCTTTTCCTCTTCTTCCTCCTCACTTTCTTCCCTTCTTCTTTTCTTCTCCTGTTTCTTTTTCTTCACCTGTCTGCTTTCTTCCTCAGAAGAATCCCTCTCTTCCTCTGAAGAACCCCTCTCTTCTTCTGAAGAATTCCTCTTTTCTTCTGACTCCTCTTGTTTCTTTTTTGGGCAATCTGGAGACCAATGTCCTTTTTCTTTACAATAATAACAGGTATCTTTACTTTTGTCTTTTTTATCCCCTGTTTTTTTTTCTTTTTTGACGGTCTGGACACTCTGAAGACCAATGCCCTTTCTTCTGACAGATATAGCAAGTATCTTGACTTTTATCTCTAAAGGAAGGAGAGTAGTCCGTAGGCTGGTCTGAAGAGAATTTTCTAATGACCCCTCGCAAAGCTCTGACGAAACGTTCCATCTGGTTAGTCTCTTCCATCGTTGTGCTCGGCTTGAGAGTGAAATGAATAGTGAAAGGACAAGACACACACCCTTTTATATACGCTGGTCTGCTATGACTATAAAGTAGTTTATGGTGTTTGAACTTGAGTCATTTGACTTTTTGCTTTCAAGATGAAACGATCTAATTCATTCGAGAAGAAAGAAGAAGAAAGTAAGAGGCAGAAACGTGATCTATCGCCTCGTACCAGGGCTGAAATCTTGGCACAAATTCATGCCAGTGATTTTGAAGAGGACATGAGTGAACCAGAATCCGAACCCTCTAAACCAAGTTCACCACCCTTAGTCAACCCTGAAAAGTACTATTCCATTCGAGAGACGGAAAAGCGCTCCTCTAGAAAATTTAGAACCACGGCTTACAAATACACAGTGAAGTTTAAAGATTTCAAGGCTGAAGTGCCGTTAGAGAAAGCAGAAGTGTTCATCACCGAGGTGTGGGATTCTTTGCTCACTGCACTCAAGCAACAATGTCAACCCAAAGAAGACGATCGCTTGAGACTTTCCATACAACACGACGGTTTGAAATCCCCTGTTTGGATCGAGTTTAGCACCCCGGCAGAATTGACCGCTTCCAAAGTCATGGACAAGATTCAACACGTACAACAATCTAATGACCAGTTTGACATCACCGATGGAAAAGCCACACTGGACATGACCCACGTCTCTCCTCCTCAAGGGACAGGACGCAAAAAGATGTTATTGGTGGACGACCTTCGCAACACCAAAACAAGTCTCGTCCGAATTAACAACTCTCATGACCAGATGTGTTTAGCCCGTGCCATCGTGGTGGGACGAACCTATGCCAACAAGAACGACACGGTAGAATGGAAAAGAACCTGGAAAACTATTCAACGATCCGACCGAGCCAAACAACGAAACGAAGCAGAACTCCTGTTACAACAAGCCGGACTGTCCAAAGACACACCCTGTGGCATTCCTGAAATGCAAAAATTGCAAGATGTCCTAGCTCCACGCTACACTTTGAAAGTGCACCCTCAAGAAATGCGCGGGTCTCTGTTGTTTCGAGGCCAAGAATTTAAGGACGGAAAATACATTCATGTTTATTATAACGATGGCCATTTCGATACCATTACCAGTATCACTGGATTCCTAGGATACGGTTATTATTGTGAGAAATGTGATTATGGTTATAACAATCGAGAGCAACACAAGCATTGTGGATCGAAATGCCCATGATGTTTGGCCTCTCCACCCTGTCTGAGCGAAGAACCAGTGCCTTGTTCCACTTGTCTGCGCACGTTTGTCAGCCCTACCTGTTACCAACAACATTTGAAAACACAAGGTTCACGGAAGAAATGTGCTTGTCAACTCCTGAGATTGTGCTCTACGTGTGGACAAGGCATACTTACCAACAATGCCAAGGCACACGTATGTCGAGGAAAGAAAAAATGTCACATTTGTCACCACATCGTGGACTTGGAACACGAATGTTACGTGCAAAAATACCAACCCCCACCAGAGAAAGAGGACGGTCACAAGAAGAAAGGCAATTTCATCTTTTTCGATTTCGAATGCATGCAAGAGACTGGCATTCACATCCCTAATTTCTGCGTGGCTCATCGAGCGTGCGAGAAGTGCATTCAAGAACCTATCTTCAGTCATTGCCCTCACTGCAGCAAGATTCCTGGAGGACGTGAAAAAATCTTTCGGGGACCGAACACGTTAGCCGATTTTGCCCAATGGGTCTTAGACCCCGTCGACAAGACGTGGAGCCAAGAGGACATCGAACGTTACGGAGATTGTCATCGTCATGCCACGGTGATGGCTCACAATTTTTCCGGATACGATGGACAGTTTCTTCTCAGATACTATACGGAACAAGGCACCGAGCGTCCTAAAGTGACTTTGAACGGAGCCAAAATCATTTTCATGCAAGTGGGACAAGTACAGTTTAAAGATTCGATGAGTTACTTGGCCATGCCTTTGAGTCGAATGCCTAAAACGTTTGGAATGACAGAAATGGCTAAAGGGTACTTTCCATACTTTTTCAATACGGAAGCCAATCAACACGCCGTTCTACCCCATTTGCCTGAGGCTCACTATTACGACCCCGACAACATGCGTACCGAACAACGAGAAGCTTTCTACGCTTGGTACCAGGCTCACGCCTCGCACCCTTTCGACTTTCAGGAAGAAATGCTAAAGTATTGTCGTTCCGACGTGGACATTTTACGGCGTTGCTGTGGAAAATTTCGAGAACTGTTTATGGAACACGGAGGGGTGGATCCTTTGAAAGAAGCTTGCACCATTGCCAAAGCGCGTTCCCTAGTGTATCGACAACGATTCATGCCTGAAAACACCGTGGCTGTCATCAGCCCTCAAACGACCCACTTTGTCAAACGTCAATACTCGGTCAAAGCCCTACGTTGGTTACATTACTTGTGCGACAAGGAAGACAAGTGGATTCAGCATGCCCGCAACGGAGGGGGCGAAAAGACCATCGGAACGTATTCGGTCGATGGCTGGGACTTAGAAAACCCCAAGATCGTGTACGAGTTTAACGGTTGCTTATTTCACGGATGTCCTGTTTGTTACCCTGACCGTGGCACTAAAAATCAGTTTTTGCAACGAACCATGGAAGACTTGTACCAGGACACTTGTCAGCGACGCCTAAAGTTAGAACAGCAAGGATACCAAGTGGTGGAAATGTGGGAACACGAGTACGATCACCGTATGAAAACCGATCCCGAGTTTAAACGCCTCGTGGAAAGTTACCAGTTCATGGACCCGCTGAACCCGAGGGATAGTTTGTACGGAGGAAGGACCAATGCCACCTGTTTGCTGTACCAAGCCGACGAAGAGAAAGGAGAAGAAATCAAATACTTGGACGTGTGTTCGCTGTATCCCTACGTGTGCAAATATTGTCGCTTTCCTGTAGGGCACCCGCAATTGCCGACGGAACACATCGACCTGAAAAACATTCGACAATACGAAGGCTTGATCAAGTGCAAAGTTTTGCCTCCCACGAACCTATACCATCCCGTCTTACCTCACCATTGTCAAGGCAAACTGATGTTTCCCTTGTGCAGTACTTGTGCCGAAACGTGCAACCAGGACCAACCTTGCCATCACAGCCAGGAAGAACGGTCCTTGACGGGAACCTGGGTCAGCGTGGAATTGTTCAAAGCTCTGGACATGGGATACCAACTGTTAGAAGTGTACGAAATTTGCCACTTTCCCAAGACACAACAGTACCGCAAGGGTGACCCCACGCAGAAAGGCATTTTCGCCGACTACGTGGATGCCTTTTTGAAACTGAAGCAAGAAGCCAGCGGCTATCCTTCCTGGTGTCACACTCCCGAAGACCAAATACAATTCAAAGAGAAATATTACGAACAAGAAGGTATCACTTTAGACCACATCGAGAAAAACGAAGGCAGGCGATCGTTTGCCAAAGTGATGTTAAATTGCTTGTGGGGTAAAATGGCACAACGACCGTGTTTACCCAAGACGGAATATTTGACAGAACCTTCCCGCTACTTCCAGATGATTCACGACAAAACCAAATACATGAAACACGTGGACGTCGTTCGAGAGAATTTGATCTTGGTCAATTACGAAGAAGATCTGGACTTTGTACAAGACGACCCTTTTGGAAATGTCATCATTGCGGCTTACGTGACAGCCCATGCTCGCTTAAAATTGTACGAAGCTTTAGAACTGTTAGAAGAACGCGTCCTGTACTTTGACACGGACAGTTGCATTTACATCCATCACCCGAGTAAACAGCACCCTAACATCGAAGGAGACCGTTTAGGAGCCTGGACAGACGAGCATCCCAACGACAAGATTCTAAGTTTTGTCAGTGGCGGTCCCAAAAATTACGGCTACGAATACCGGGACAAACAAGGAGAAGTGCACACGACGTGCAAAGTGAAAGGACTGACTCTGAATTATCGTACCAGTCGTGTGGTCAACTTTGGGGTATTGAAAGAAGCCTTGCAATCGGGAGAGGATGGAAACTTTAAAGTGACCACTTACCAACCGAACAAGATTGTACGTTTACCCACTCACCACATCGTCAGTCGACCTTTGGAAAAAGTTTATCAAATCGTGTACCAGAAGCGAGTTCGACTTCCCAATCATTTCACCTTACCGTATGGACACGTTGGTATAAAACATTGGTTGTAAGAGGATAGTTACCCCACCAGAAAGATGACTTCGCCACAGCAAGAATCGAGTGAGAAACCCGATGAGAACTCCAAGTTCAAACCCTACCATTTTCCAGTCTTCTTACCTGACTATTGTGATTGTGCCCGTCGATTGGACACGTTTCAGAAATGGCCTACGGATAGGGAAGGATTACCTTCTTCGCATGTTTTAGCTAGAACAGGATTTGTCTACTTGGGACCTGAGTCAGGATTGGGATACGAGGTACAGTGTTTCGCTTACGGACTGAAGTTACGAATGGATCTATGTATCTATAAAGATTCAGCTATTCTGGAGCATACTCGATGGTCTCCGCATTGCCCTTACCTTTCTATGGCCTTTCCACCCATCACACTACGGTACAATGTTGACGGTACCTTAGAGACGGTACCTTCCAGAACAAGACATAAAAAACGTAAAAAAGGAAAGATGTACAAGCTGGAGACTGCATTGCGACTAGTATAAAAAGGGGGCTATGGTCAAGATCGATAGTTCATTGTGACTACCAAGACCGAGCGAACAAGATGAATACTTTGAAAGAGACATCGTTCCAGTTTGGGGATTGTAAAAAAGTTGTATCTTCCTCTAGTGTGACTAATATTGGATGGATAAGACCCATGCATTGCGACGGAAAATGTCCGGAAGGAAACTGCGATTGTCCATGTGGTTACCATTGTAATTGCGTAACGGAGTTTGCAGACGAGTGCGATTGTGAGCCTTGCGATGGGACCGATGCTGTACCTTGTGACCTGAGCGATGCCGTAAAGCATCATGGGAACTTTGTTCTCACTACCCCTATCATGGAAAGGGATGCTGTGCGTGTCAAACCTGAGGGATGCGAAAGTGATGCCGCTTGTCCTCTTAGACATTTTACCGGGTTTAAAGGGGAATGTTCACCTTCACGTCTACCCCCCTACGGATGTCATCCAGCCCTGAGCAAACTCCTGCCCATGTCACTCAACCCTCATCGAAACGAACCTGTGAAAAACGAATATTCGTTTCCTGTGCGTTTGTCGGAATACTGCGACTTTGAAAATCGTCTTCAATCGTTCAAAGGAAAATGGCCAAAGTATCTGGGAGGTCCGACCCCCGAAGAATTAGCCAGAGCCGGATTTTTCTACTTGGGCGAAGGAGATAAAGTCAGGTGCTTCAGTTGCAATGTGACACTTCACCACTGGGAACCGCAAGATTCGGCCTACGTAGAACATGCTCGATGGTCACCGAATTGTCATTACTTACCTTTAGTGGGACCGAGACATTGAAGTAACTTCTTACCATAATAATCTGTTCATGGATACTTTACAAGAGAACATTCGTGCTTTGCCTGTGGAGTTGAGAGAACGCATTTACCGAGAGCTGGTCAAAATACAAGTGAAACGTAAAGAACAATTGCATCCGATACGTCACCGGTGTTTGAACCACTGGTACCTGAAGGCTATACAAGGATTGATTCAATTGAAAGTGTTCCATTGGACAGACATTGATCAACGACCTCCTGGTTATAAAAAGGAATGGTTTGGTATTGACGATTCTATCTACTACATTGTAAACGTACTGCATCGAATTCCAGAGGAAGAGTTAACGAATTACCAACATCTTGAACACAATGTCAACTTGGTGAAAGAGGAAACTTCTGAACGAATTGTAATGTGTAGATTAGTGACTCAACGATTTAAATTCGACACTGAAGTGAAACCATGTTTGTGCAAAGAGTACATTTCTTGTGTCAGACCAAAGAGGATTTAGTATGACCTATTCATGGATACTTTACAAGAGAACATTCGTGCTTTGCCTGTGGAGTTGAGAGAACGCATTTACCGAGAGCTGGTCAAAATACAAGTGAAACGTAAAGAACAATTGCATCCGATACGTCACCAGATCTTTAACCACTGGTACCTGAAGGGTATGAGAGAACTGATTCGTCAGAAATTCTTTCAATGGTCAGACATTGTTCAAAACTTTGAGGTCGCTAATGATCGACATGTTCATGATTATGGTTACTTCGAGATTCACCTAGTGCAATGCATTGAGGAAGACAAGTTAAAGGATTACCAACATATTTTACGTGGAATCTACTTAGAGGAAGAGGAAACACCTAAACGAACTCTGACGTTTCGGTTACAGTATGCAAGATTTAGATTCCCTACTGGAGAACGAAGATCTCTGGCTAGAAAGTACCTCTATTGCATCCGAAAAAAAGAGAATATAAAAACAGGCTGCCATGCCACGGTTTATGTCACATGTCATCCAACAGATTCCGTGGAAGGAACTCAATGACCATATTCAAACCGTGGATCATTACCATCAATTATTACAAGAACTGTATCCATTCAATTTTGGACTACAAGTGGTGTGTGTCTTAGTGACTTGTTTTCTGGGATTTCGTTTACCAGCCGATTCTTTGTGGACTCTTTACGATCAGTACTTACCACCTCCATGGCCTTAAATGGTCACGAAAAACTCCTTTTGTTCAAAGCCTTGCGTTTTCATCTGGATACTTCTCGACCTCAACAGGAAAAAAAGATTCGTCAACTTTTAGCGACCCAAGACGTGTATGACGATGTGTGTGTAGCTTGTGACTTACACCCTCATTGGACAGATGTTCGTGATTGGAAAAAGGGGGGTTTTGAGGCTTGGACCCAAGAAGTGGCCCAGTATGCACAAGAGTTGTTCAAGGAAAAAAGTTACTTTTCAACCCGTGTTAGTGACGGTGCCAGAAGAACCCGTCACCGAGAACAACCACTCGCTTCAGGACAGGACTGTCATGGACATGCCTGAAAGGTCATTCCGGGAGGACACTTGTGTGACAATACCTCATGTAGAGACTGTAAGAACATTACACACTGTCCCTAGGACATCTTGGTTAACCAAAACATGTTGTACAGACACTTGTTTATATTCCACTTTGATCGCTTTGCTGTGTTTTATATTCCTGTACATCACTATTTGGGTTGTATGTATTTTTGTCTTTCGTGTTCATATTTGAAACATTCAATAAACGTGTTCTGAAAAAGTATATAAACTCTTGTCTTGTTTGTTTTTTCGTGTCACAAGTGACATTTCTCATACCATGGCTACCTCTGCTGTCTCTGCTCCCTCTTCCTCTACTGTCAAAGTCATCGACGAACACTTAGATCGTGCCAGTTGGGAGGCTTTGTATCTTCGCCATCCCTTTAACATGCTCATTGCTGGACCTAGCGGTTCAGGCAAAACCGAATTCGTCAAACGTTTGATCGAACATAAACATCATTTGATCGATCGGCCCCCTCAACGGATCGTGTGGTGTTACAAAGAGTGGCAATCGGCGTACAACCTCTTGCGAGAAAGTCAAGGCGATTCCATCGTGTTTGTGGAAGGCATTCCTAAAGAAGACGATGGCATCGTCTGTGACTCCCGTCTAACCCATTTGGTCATTTTCGACGACATGTTAGGAGAAGACGAAGAAGAAATTAAATTGTGGTTCACGCGCAAAGGGCATCACCGTAATGCCAGTGTCGTTTACATCACCCAAAATTTGTTTCAACAAAGTAAAGCCCATCGCACCATCAGTCTCAATGCGCATTACGTGGTCTTGTTTAAAAGCCCTCGAGATAAATCGCAAGTGCAAGTCTTAGCCAAACAGTTAGGAACGCCTTGGCTGACTCAGGCGTACGACGATGCCACTCAAACTCCACACGCCTATTTACTCGTCGATTTGAAACCTACGACCCCCGAGGATTTGCGATTTCGTACCCACTTGTTTCACCACTGGTGCCAAGACGGAGGGCCTGTCCTGTACACGTCTCCGTCCTCGACTTCATTTCACTCCCCATGAAAAAAATCTATAAAAACCTCAGACCCTTTTTCGTCTGTCTCACACAGTGTGAACATGACGTCCCTTCAGTCGCATCTTCCCGTCAAATTGATTCGTGCCTTGTATGGCATCAGCCGAGAAAAAGATCCACAAACACGAGCCCGTGTCTTAGAAGCTAGTCTCAAAGAAGTCTTACGATGGTTCACGGTGACGGCACGTCAATTACTCCAAGGAATCATTCAGATTCCTCATCAAACCCAACGCTTTTTCGATCGAAACAAAGTCGCTTTGGTCCAACTGGCCGATCCCCGCATCGACACTCAAACCAAAAAACAAATCATTTTGAAACCTGGAGGGAGCGGTACTCTAGGAGGGGTCATCATTCGCTCACTCTTAAGATGGGATCCTAATGCCCCCAAAGTTATCCCTAAGACAAAAGTCCAACGAAGCCCCAAGAAGAAAAAGAAAAAGACCAAGTCCCCAAGAAGAACTTCTCCAGTGGCGGGACCCTCCTCTTACCAGACACCACCACCATCACCCCGGAAAAAGAAAAGAAGCCCCAAGAAAAAGAAACAGAGAAAAAGTCCTCAAAAAAAGAAAAGTCCACAGAAGAAAACTAGTCGCAAGAGAGGCACTTCTGCCAGGACGCAACCTTACACTCGCAAGCCACGACCTGCCACAACGTCTCCGGCAGCCTCACGTTTGTCCACTTCTCCGTTGATGTCACCAGGAACTGAAGAGTACTTGGAGACGTTGATTACACCAAGAACTTCTCCGTTGATGACCCCCAAAAGAACTTCCCCAGTGGCAGGACCTTCCCATTTAGCGGCAGTGGCTGCTGCTCACAAAGTACCTTCTCCCAAAATCAAAGTTCAAGAAAGATCGGGCATGTTACAAAGTTTACTGTATTTGTCCAAGCAAGAACTGGCTCGATTTAGTCCGTTACGTACCCCTGCACGACGTGTCATGCCTGTCCTCAAACTGATAAAACGTAAAGACAATCAGTGGCGACGCGTTCCAGTATAAAAAAGGCCTGTGACCGAGTAGGGTATCAGTGTTTTTAGGTGCTCCTAAAGACTCAAAGATGTCACCCTCCAGAAAACCCCAAGGAAAGAAAAGGAAAGGACTACCACCACGTTTAGCCAAACATGGGGACCTGTTATCTGTCCTGTCCAAAGCTTCTCCACCCCTACGAAAAAAACTCATTCAAACGGCCTCCAAAGAGGTCATCGATACCGTGTGCGAATGTTGTTTGAACGTTTTGAAAGGCACGATCCCTTTGTCCAAACACCAGAAACAATGCTTAGGCAAACATCGTCACGTTCTTCGGAAAATGGTTCAAAAGAAAATTCCCATTCGTCAAAAAAAGAAGATGTTGGTCCAACGTGGAGGCATTTTACCTCTCTTGTTAGGCCCCATACTGAAAGGAGTCTTGGGAACCATGTTGGGAGGACTGATGGGAGCAAGATAAAAAGGCCTTCGGAAGTCCCAAGATCTCAGAATCGACCCCTGACAACCCCATGGAAGGACGAAAACTAGCTTTAGTGCCTTACAAACGATGGATGGAATACCATCGGTGGCAAGAACAACGCACCCCGCATTTACCTCCCAATCCCAATTTGAGCGAGATGTCCCAGTTACAACACGAATTGCAATCCTTGCTGGATCGCCAAGATTTGTCCGAAACAGAAAAATCGCAAAAGTACGGTCAACTCTTGCAACGACTGCAACTCTTTCACCAGAAAGCTTTAGACGAAACAGCTTTACCCACTCTGAAAGATTTTAAGACCTTGATGAAAAGTCCAGCACCATCATCATCATTACCCCCACCACCACTACCATCCCCAAGGGTCACCAGAGATGCTACCCCACAAAGACCTGAGGAAGAAGAGATGCGCGAAGTGTTTCAAACACCGTCAGCAGCTCCCATTTCGAGTAAGATTGCAGCATCCTTGTTGACCCCGTCCCCCACACCCCAACGAGAAGAAATGAAAGCTTGGGTTAAAAAGATGATGTCCACGCCTCCTTCGACAGAAGTGAAAAAGAAAGAAGGGAAACCAGAAGCGAAAAAAGAAAAGAAAACCAAAGCCATTCCATTGCCACCTCCACCACCACCACTACCTTCTACTTCTACTCCCGTAGCCCATCGGACACGTAAATCCGTTTCCAAACCACCCTTTCGACCCACCCAAAGTAGCATCACCGAAGAGTGGGTGACTTATTAACACAGCAAAAAAATGGAAAAAGTCTTAGCTAGCATTTACTACGATCCTTCCCATCCTGCAGGTTACGCAGGAGTTCAAAAATTGTATCGTGCTGCCAAAACGCGACTGAAAAGTCTCCGTTTACCTCAAGTGCAACGATGGTTACAAGAACAAGCTACCTACACTTTACACAAACCCATTCGACGCAAGTTTGCCAGAAGTCGCACCCGAGTGGAAGGCATCGATCATCAATGGCAAGCCGATTTAGCCGATGTCTCTCATTTGGCCAGCTACAATCGTGGTTACAAATATTTGTTTTGTGTCATCGACGTCTTTTCCAAATTTGCCTGGGTCGTGCCCTTGACTTCCAAATCCAGCAGCGAGTTAGTGCGAGCCCTGCAACGAGTGCTGAAACAAAGCGGTCGTCACCCTCTTCGATGGCAAACGGACAAAGGCACCGAATTTCTGAACCAAGCTTTCCAAAAAGAATTAAAGAAACGTGACATTCATTTTTTTACCACCGAGAATCCCGAAACCAAAGCCAGCATCGTGGAACGTTTTCAACGCACTTTGAAAGAACGCATGTGGAAATATTTTACGCATCACCACACTCTGAAGTACATCGACATCTTACCGCACCTGGTGCAAGCGTACAACCAATCTTACCATCGAAGCATCGGACGTGCCCCGCAAGACGTGACTCCCGACAACGAAGTGCTGGTGTTCGAGCGCCTGTTCGGTACGTCCCCGACGAGGGCTGTCCCCAAGAAAAGTGGAGAGTTGACCGTAGGAGATTGGGTGCGCATTGGCAAAACCAAACGCACTTTCGACAAAGGTTACTTACCTAACTGGACGACCGAACTGTTTCGCGTCACTGGACGAGTACATGGCCGTCATCCTGCCGTCTATAAATTGGAAGACATGAACGGAGAAGTACTCAAAGGAACGTTTTATTTGCCCGAGTTACAACGTGTCACCAAAAAAGAAGACGACGTGTACGACATCGAAAGCATTCTCGAACGCAGAACCCGTAAAGTGGGCAAACGACGTGTCAAAGAAGTCAAAGTACGTTGGAAAGGATATCCACCCAGTTTCGATTCTTGGATCGACGCTTCGCAAGTCATCGACTATAAAAAGAAGAAGTGACCATCATGCCCTTTCACACATCAGACGCAGCTACGTCGACCAGTCCTTCTTCCCCTAGTTCTTCTGTGCAAGATTTACAAAAACAACCCTTGTGGGTGTGGTGTGGAGAACGTGTGCCTAAAACGCAAATCGTCTTTTTCTGCCAAATCTTCGTGGTGTATTGTGTCATCGGGGCAGCCATCGCCAATTTGAGTTTGCAACAAGGAGACAAACAATTGTGGACCATTTTATTGAGCAGTTGCATCGGTTATCTGCTTCCCAATCCCTCCCTGAAATTCTCCTCGAACGGGAACGTTGTGTCCAGTGCCAGTGCCAGTCACCACTCCAACATCCACAACCAGAACCCCATTTTGGGCGGAGACACGCCTCTGACATCCAGTAATATCCCCTCGGACAGCCACAGAACTCTGGAATTATGAGTCACCAAAACCAATTTTACTTAACCTTACCCAGTGACAGTTCCATGGAGGTGTTTCCCAACAACACGTTGTGCTGTTACACGGCCAAATTACCTCAAGCCATCCAGTTAGATCACGAAGCCCATTGGGAAGTGGCTTTAGTGGAAATGATTCACCCGACCCAAGTCCACAATGTCATTCCCAATCAAAATACTTTTAAGGTGGAAGTTCATGACAAACAATTGCAAGAGGAGTTGGATAAGATTGGCACATATACCAATAGAACCTATGATGAGAAAACTAAAACGTGGACCTACAACTTGTCCATTCTCCCAGGCTATTATTTCAGTGGTCATCATTTGGTCAGCGCCATAGCCTCCAAGTTTAATGGTGTGTTTGGGGAAGTGTTTAAGAAGGACAATTTCAGGAACAAAAGTGTCACCATGGAGTACCACAAAGTAGCTCGTCGCTTCTTGATGAAATTTGAGCGAAGTAAAATCGTCTCCATTGAATTTTGTCCTGAATTGTTTGACATGTTGGGCGGTGACATGGAGATGAGGAAGAAATTAGAACAAAAAACACCACCCGAATTACCCATCATTTACGACAACGTGACTTTTGGCCAGTATTTTCGTACCCCGGTAGAACTGAACCAAGGACTGAATTTGATCTTTGTGTACTCCGATGTAGTGGAATACAACGTAGTGGGACACACCTCCGTACCGTTACTGCGTGTCATTCCTTTCAAAGTGGATTCTGCCACGAACGCTGACGAGGAAGGTGGAAACACTTACCACGTCCACCGCGAATTTGTCCATCCTCACTATTTGCCGGTCAGCAAGTCGTATTTGGACACGGTCAACATTACTATAAAAGGAGATTTGGGACAAAATATTCCATTCACCAAAGGAAAAGTCACGGTAAAACTCCATTTTCGAAAACGGTTCTCTCACGATTCGTAAGTAAGTCATGTATCCAGTGTACCAAGGGGTGGCTCGACAGCGAGGACACGGTTTAGGAGACATGTTAAAATCGGCCTTTCGTTCGGTGGCCCCGGTGTTGAAACCGATGGTGACACGCGGATTGCACGCCTTGAAAGATGCGGCACTGACACAAGGCAAAGAATTTCTCCAAAATGTCATCATCGACAAACAAAACCCTAAAGAAGCCTTCATGAGGGCAGGTAAAAATGTCTTGCTGCAAACGGGCAAAGACATTTTGGGCCGACGAGACACACCTATAAATGCCCTGCACGCTACCGAGTCAAGCATTCAGCAAGGACAAGGCAGAAAGAGACGACGAAGAAGAAAACACCCTTTCACCAGACTTCAAGCGAGAAAGGCCAAGAAAAGAAGAACCGTTCGAGACTTAGACGTTTTCGATTATTGAAACACAGCAACAACAAAAAATGATGCACCGAGAGTCTTGCGCTTGTTCCAAGACGGAACTGGATCTGTTTGCCATGCCCCCCACCATGATGACGATGCAAGAATCCCAATGGGTGGAATTTAATCCCATCTCCTCATTGACCGATTCCGCTCCCATCGAGTTTGAAATCAAGGGGCAGCCCGAAGATTACATCGATCTGAATAGCAGTTACTTGTACTTGAAAGTCCAAGTTCTAAAAAAAGATGATAAAGGACTAGAAGACGATGATAATATAGCTCCCGTCAACAATTTCATGCATTCCTTGTTCAGCTCAGTGGATTTGTACTTGAATAACAAACTGGTCAGCAGCAGCATGGATACATACCCTTACCGTGCCTACCTGGAAAATCTCTTGACGTACGGAACAGATGCCAAGACAAGTCATCTCAATGCCTGTGTGCTGTGGGTAGATGACGAAGCGAAGAAGTTCGACACAACAGATGGAAGCAATTCCGGCTTTGAGGCAAGAGAAAGCAAAATCTTAGACAAGAACAGTTTAGAACTGATGGATCGTTTGCATTTGGACATGTGGTTGCAAGAGAAATATTTGCTGAACGGGGTGAATGTCCGCTTGAGACTGAATCGCAGCAGTGCCGCTTTCCATTTGATAGCTGCTGATTCTGCTAAGGCTCCTAAAAGCATAATCCAGGAGGCCAAACTCTACGTACGACGCGTAGAAGTGTTACCCAAAGTAGGTAACGACATCAGTCAAACGTTGAGCAGAACAACCGCCAAGTATCCCATACGACGTGTGGAAGTGAAAATGTTCACCATTCCCAAGGGACAGCATTCTATGACCGAAGATCATCTGTTTCAAGGACAGTTACCCAAGCGTTTAATCCTTGGTATGGTCGATAATGAAGCCTTCAACGGAGCTATCGCTAAAAATCCTTTTAACTTTCAACACTTCAACGTGAAGAAAATCGAAGTCAGTCGTGATGGCAAGACCTTGTGTACCCGACCTTTCGAACCTGTCTTTAATGACATCGATAAGACTAAGTCGAATTACTTGAGATCGTACTTGTCCCTGTACGAAGCCACGGGTCAGTTAGGAACCAACACCAGTCACGGCATTGAGTATGACGATTATGCAGGAGGTTATGCTTTGTGGGCTTTCGATTTCACTCCAGACCAAGGCAGCGACGAGGGACATTTCCACCCTATAAAATCTGGCCAGATTCGTGTGGAACTTCAGTTTGCAAAAGAACTACCAGCGACAGTGAACGTCATCCTGTATGCAGAATTCGATAATACCATAGAAATCAACAGTTTGAGAGAAGTCATTCTAGATTATTAGAAAGCCATGGAAGACTGTTATCCCTCTTTACCTAGTGGAGAAACTTTGGAGATGGAATGTAAGGAGACCGTGGAAGGAGAAGAATCTCAAGACAAAGACGAAGAAGTTGTCATGATGAAGTCGAGATGGCCAGAACAAGAAGCCCATTTAGTCTCCTGTTTTGCCAAACACTTGGTCGACAAAATGACGGAATTGATCAAGAAAAATTGCTATGGATGTCAAAACGATCATCCCAGTCAAATTCAACACGATAAATGCCTGATGTTGAGTCAAGAAGAAAAATTGGACGAGTATCTGGACGAAGCTTGGAGTCTCATCTCGAACAAAGACGTGTTGCACCAGTGGTATAAAGACTTGCGTGAACATTCTTGTCCAGCATTAACCACTCAAGAGATCCATCGTATCGAAGCTCTCCTGAATCAGAGTGAGGAAACAGAACGAATAACCGTTTATTCGTCAGACATTTTCAAGCAAAAAGTCAGGATCGAATTGACGACGTATTATTACCTGTGAAGAAGAAAACAAACACAAAACAATGGATACCTGGGAAGTTTATTACCTTTTGAACCACAGTTCGTATACGTCTTCTTGGAATCCTGTCGTCTGTGCTAAAGATGAACTCCCTCATCGCAAACCTAAAGACCATCAAGCTTACGTGATCAACACGGACGACAGTCATCTCCCAGGAACCCACTGGGTAGCCGTCTACTTTCCTCAAGAAGGCTGTGTGGAATATTTCGATTCGTACGGATTGCCCCCTTTGGAAGACGATATCATCGACTTTATGAGAAGAAATGCTCAAACCACCCGATTCAATAACGTGAAATTACAAGGCACAGATTCCTTGGTGTGTGGACAATATTGTGTGTATTTTCTGCATCATCGCAGCCTGGGCTATTCCTTAGAACATTTAGTGACTCATTTTGATCCTCGTTCTTCTGCTAGAAACGATGTGAAAGTAAATCGATGGTTTTGTGACCATTATGCTTATCTTTTGTCTCAAGCTAGGAAACGTAGTGTCCATTAATGGCCTAATGATTTCCAACAGTGGAAATCACAATTTCATTCACAACGTTGTCAGCCTTGTTTAAAGTAGATTGTATTTGAAGAAAAAATGTTTGTGATTTGAAAAAAATTGTTTGATGTTATAGTGTTGGATTATTGTTAAAAATGTTGTTGTTTAGTGTTAAGTGATTTTTTGAATAAAAAATGTTGTGTTTAGAAAAAAATGCCTTTGTCTTTTGTTTAGCTATAAGAATGTTGGATTGATGCTCTTTCATTTCTTACTATCCCTCTCATGAACGTTGCGGCTCGAAAACTGTGTGGGGGATGTTTTCCTTCACGTCCGCGCTTTAACTTTAAGAACCGGGTTGTTCCCAGTCTAGCCATCCATTGTCGACTCATCCTCCTAAGAAGATGTGCTCCAAACTAGCTAAGCTCAACGAAGCCTACGTGAATCTGCATAGGGTCAGACACAGTCTGATACCGAAACCAGAAGAAATAGAGAATGTGAGAATGTTAAAAATCACTGAAGACCTGATAGAAGAGCTCTTCAGAGAAGAAATGAACAGGGAGAAAGAAGAATGGACAGAGAAGTACAGACTTCAGAGACAGCAGCAACAGCAGCAACAACAGCAACAGCAGCAGCAACCTGAAGCTGACAGAGGCTTTGTCGATTGTCGTATCGACACCAAAGAATTCTTCTTCTCTTTCCGAAGAAGCAGACCTATTGCCAGAAAGTCTATCCTCAGAGGACATCGCATTCTTAGAAACTAAAAAAAGAATGCCATAGCAAAACAAAAAACAGCCCTTTTCAGGGCTACCCAATACTCTAGAAAAGAAATAACTATTAATTTGCCAATTTGTGTAGGTAGAGTAGTGTGAAAATAAACACTAACTCTTCCTTAAAAATTTTGAGGGTATGTGTTTGTGTGATTGTGTTTGTAAGTGATAAAGTAGGTTGGTGTGGACAGTAGATTAAAATGATGTTTGTTTTTTGGGCTGTTTGAGGTGTATATTTTGGGTTAGATTGGATTGCTTTGCGTATGTGGATAGTCTATTGAAGTGATGGGTAGCATAAAAAAGTGAGCGAGTGTTTCTTTTAGGTCCGCGCGTTGTTGTTTTTTTTGGTCATGATCTAGGTAAGATGAATTTTATGTTTTTAGGGGGATGTTTTCCTTCACGTCCGCGCTTTCAGTATAAATTGAAACTCGTTGGGCAGTCCAGCTACCCTTGTTGATTGATCAACACCAAAAATGAACACGAGACTGGAGAAACTGTTGGAACTTCATGTGCATCTGGAATATGCCAGGCGCATATTAAATGAACTGGCCGCTGAAGCCATTGTCGAGGAGGGAAGGATAAGAGAGGAGGAAAGAAGAAAAAAAGAAGAGGAGGAGAGAAGATATAAAGAAGAGGAGGAGGAAAAGGAGAGAAGAAAAAATTTCAGAATCCCAGAGAGTGAAAATTGGGATTCTGAAGCGACATATCCTGCCTCTGCTCTCTCCCCCCAAAAGGTAAAAAGTAACTGGGGGATAAGATGTGTATGTGGTGCCAGGCCTGGAAGGTGCCACCATTAACCAGGTGTCCATGAAGTTCCAAACAAAACAGCCCTTTTCAGGGCTACCCAATACTCTAGAAAAGAAGTAACTATTAATTTGCCAATGTGTGTAGGTAGAGTAGTGTGAATATAAACACTAACTCTTTATGAATAGTGGAAGTGTTTGTAAATGGTGAAGTAAGTTTGTGTGAATAGTAGATTATGGGTTTCTTAGCGTATGTGAAGAGTATAGTTAGGGTTATATTATATGAAATGAGAAAGTAGGGGGATGTTTTCCTTCACGTCCGCGCGATGTTGGGTCATCATCTAGGTAAGATCCATTTTATGTTTTAGGGGGATGTTTTCCTTCACGTTCGCGCTTTTCGTATAAGAACCCACAGTGTTCGTTGTTCAAACCATTCTGCAAAGAATACAAAGAAGATGGCGTCAAACCAAATGGACAAATTACAAACCTTGCAAGACGTTTTAGACAACTTAGGAATAATGGAACAGATGCTATTAAGACTGGTTGAAGACCATTATTCCTATAGTCCCCATCGTGTGAAGATGGAAATTAATAACTTAAGGAAAGCAAAGGACAAGATTAGTGGTGTCATGAAAGAGATCAAGGAGGAGAAGGAGGATGAAGAGGAAAGAATAAGAATACGCAATTGGAACGAAAAAATTGAAAAAGAAGAAGAAAATGAAAAGAAGAAGAAAGAAGAGGAGGAAGAGAAGAAAGAAGAGGAGAAGAAAAAAAAGAAGAGAAAGAGTGTAGGAGATAAAATAAGAACTTGGTGGAGGAAAAGAAGAAATTAGAAGAAAACCCAAAGGCCCTTTTCAGGGCCAGCCATATTTCTCGAAAAGAGATAGTCTTTGAATTGCCTACCCCTTTTTTAAAAAAAAAATTTTTTTTTAAAACAAAAATCCTATGTTCAATTTCCCTTGTCGCTCAACAGTCCCACGATTTTTCTCCATGTTAATTTCCCTTGTCGCCAGATTGTCCCACGATTTTTCTCCATGTTAATTTCCCTTGTCGCCAGATTGTCCCACGATTTTTCTCCATGTTAATTTCCCTTGTCGCCAGATTGTCCCACGATTTTTCTCCATGTTAATTTTCCATTGTCGCCAGATTGTCCCAAGGGGGTCTGTAATGCTAATTTCCATTGTCGCTAGGGTATCCCACTTCACTACTCCTAGCATATTACAGCGTAGACTATGGGCACATTGATATTATTCAAAGGTTTACTTAAATGCAGCCAGTAATGAACAAGATACGTGACTTTCACAAACTTTGACAAAACCTCATCGCTCACACGTACCATTGCCCATTGACTGGTTGGGTGTCGTGAGTAGTATATGGCGACCCCCTGGGGGCTATGGGACTTCTATTTAAATATGGGGGTTGTACCCTGGGGTCTATGGGAGTTTGACATGTATGGGATACTCTAGGATCAACGGGAATTTAACATATGGAATGTAAAGCGACAATGTATTGGGCCTGTATAGGGACAATGGGAATTTAACATTGCGATAAGGGGTTGGTACTGTTTAGGGTCTATGGAAATCCCAATCAAAAAAGGTCGTGAAGCTGTTTACGGTCTATAGGAAATTTAACATGGGGCAAAATCTTGGGGTTGTATAGGGCCAGTGGAAGTCCCAGTCAGAAAGGTGTCCCGGACTATTGAAGACGTGCGGACGATGAGAGAAAAATTTGACATCACCGATGGAAAAGTAAACATTCATATGAGCAGCGGGGGGGGGGGGGGGCGAACAGACTCTAATTGGTTCACCCGTATTTTCGCAAAATACGACTTCCTGGGGGATCGCAAAAATCGTAAAATAAAATGCGATATTCAGAAAACAACTCCGTCGATGACAAATTGGTTTACCTGTTATCGCTGATAGTTTTTTTTTTCTTCGATGAAACTTAAGAAAAAATGCGCGATTGTCGGTGACGCGTTGAGAGCGTCGCCCTCCCTGCTGCTCAATTAAAAATTGCTATAACAAATAACGGCCAATATTGGAGAAGCGTATACTACTAGATGAGCTCGAGAGCGGCTACAAGCAATTAAAAAATTTCTTCCTGTGAGGGATTCTGTCAAAGAAAAACTTCGAGCAAGACAAGAAGCGCAAGTTGAGTTTACAGAAGGTGCAAAACAGTTATTTAAACCCATTACAAAAGATACCAGTAAAATTGTGACGGGTATTGTAGGGGATATCGAGGCTGACAAGGAGGGTATTCTTCAATTATCAAAAAAAAAAAAAAAATGCGGAGGCTACGGCGGCATCGCAAGATGTTATCAAAACCCTGCCCACCCAAATTGCTGAAGCTGTAGAGGCTGCCAATAAAACACGCGCCGAAATCGATGATGTTAAAAATATTGTCGATAAACTACCTAAACCAGAAATAAAAACAAGATATTTTACTCAGGAAGGTTACGGGGAAATATTAAAGGATCCTGTTGAGTTTGCTGCGACGACATATCAACTACAAAGTCAGTTACTAAAACCATAATTTCGTAATACTTCAGAACAGGATTGGAACGCAAAAATATTTCGTGAGATTAACGATATTCCAAGAATCATCGGCGAACATAAGCTCGAATTTTATGATTTTGTTAGTCAAGTTAATAAACTAAAAAGGGCTAAAACACCAATGCGGAAACCTCGGTCACGGAGATGACAAGCATCGCCCGACCCGGGTGAAAAATCCGGTGATGGGTTTTCAGGAAGTGGTTTTATTGACTGTCCTAACAATATCATCAATGACGTGCAACGGCTAGAAGTTCTCATAGGGGAAAGCGAGCTGGAAACAACTCACCAGAAATAATTAATGAAGCAGCTGATATCTGTCAGCGATTATTTCAAGGTAGTATTATGGATATCGATATCTACCGAGAACTTATTAATGAGCTTGCTGATGATTATCATAGTGACTAGTTGTTAGATAAATAAATAATTATATAAAATGACCATACACGATTCTCATCGTAGGTCAGTTATGGTCAGGGCGGTAAATTCATGATTGCCAGTATACAAAATAACTTACGGAGATGGATTTGGTGATGTTGTTCAGGGTTTATTCGCGAGGATAGCTTCTAAAGCAATACCGATCGCAAAACAATTATCAATGAAAGCTATTGACGTTGTTCGTGATAAAACTACTGGTGCTGTTGGTAGCGCTGCCAGTAAAGCGCTCTTGGCAATCAAGGACAGACTAGCACGATTAATACGCAGGCCAAAAGCGGTCCAGCCACCGCCGGTGAAATTACCAAGCACCGAAGTGATGCCTGCAAATGTCAGTAAAGTAATAAATCAAGCCGCAAATAAAAAACTAGCAGAGTTGAAAAATCAAGGGGCTGAACAAATAAATGCAAGTTTTATATCGGGAAGTTGTCTTCGTTTTAGACGATAATAAATTATAATAAAATGTTTAAACGTCAATCTGACCCAGCTTTTGACATGGATGCACCAGTACTCAAGGACGAATCGGTTGCGTGATTTTCAGTATTATTCTTATGGCGTACAAAGTCCAGATAAACGAGGACGAATTGAATTACAGGTTCAAGATACAAGTAGATATTTCTTGCCCGCTGAAGCGTTTATCGCAGTAGAAGGTGAAATTTTAAAAACAGATGATACAGAATATGGCGCGGGTTTTAAAATTGGTTTTGTCAATAACGGAATTATGGCCTTGTTTGAAAGCTCTGTGTATGTCATTGACGGAAAAAAAATTGAGTCAATTGAAAACAATGTTGATGTGGCTACAACAATAATTGGTTTGGCAAGATACTCTGATAATTATGGAAAATCAGCTGATCCATCGATGATGTTTTATAAGGATAATTCTGATCAACCTAATCCGGATCCTATGACTACGGCTAATGTGAGAAACGCAGCTGGTACTGCGGAGACACTTGCAGTAATAGGACCAAATCTGAATTACAATTTAGGTTTTCATACGCGTAAATTAATGTTGGAAGGGAATCGTAGAAAATTTTCTTGTGCCATTCCGCTGTCGCATATATTTGGATTTTGCAGAGATGTCCGAAAGGTAATTTATGGAGTAAAACATACGGTTGTGTTTTTTAGAAAAAATGATGACAGTGATGCCTTATGGCGAGAAGCTGGTGACGCTGGTAAAGTAGAAATAAAAAAACTTTTGTTGTGGATGCCTGTAATGACTCCGGCAATTACTCAAGAACCGCGACTGCTTTCTTTTATGGATCAAGGTGGTAAATCGTTGTTATCATGGCTTACAGTAACCAAGATAGTGTTCAAAGTACCAATAACGGTTTGTTTACATGGCATGTAGCATCACAGCAGGGGGTTTCTGCACCGCGACATATTTTCATTGCTCTTCAGGATATCACACGAACAAACTCACAAGAACGTAGTCACATGATATTTGATCAACTCGGTGTTACTGACGTTTCTTTAAGAATAAACGAGCATCAAGAACCATCTGAAAATATACAATTACATTTTACGAATAACCATGTTGCACGTGTGCATTATCGCTTGATGAAATATCTATCGCGTGATCTAAATATCGATACTGGTTTGCAAATATCACAATTGGATTTTAGGAAATATTATCCCATCTATTACTTCTCACTAGAGCATCTTGATTTAACTAGACAGTCTGTCATTGATGTGCATTTCAGAGCTCAAGTGTTAAAAGGGGTTATAGCAGAGTACAGAGCAATTGTTATTATACTCAGCGATAGGACAATGTTACTTGCAGATGTTGGTGGCCGAATGAAAGTCGTTGATGCACCAATAGAAAACATGTAGTTTTCAAAAACATGTAGACAATTAGATCAAACGTGTTTATTATAAAATGTCATATAGTCACGTTAATGTCACTCTGACTCCTGGTCAGGCGAAAAAATTGTGGGGCAACGATAACACTAAAAAATGATCAAATTGCTAATGGTGGTCCAAACAAGTTATCGCTGACTAAAACCCAACTAAAACATTTCAATAAAGCAAAGCAAGCAAAAACTGGAGTTCAACTTGATTTCGCTCCAAAAGCTGTCAAGGATATGATTAAAACAGGTGGTATATTTCCACTTCTCGCAGCAATACCAGCATTAATAGCTACTGCTGCCCCAGCTGTCGCAAAAGCAGCCGCGTTAGGAGCTGTTGGAACAGCTGCTGAGATGGCATTGAAGAAAGCAACTGGAAAAGGATACAAGACTAAGACTTCCAGGAACTGCGCCTTCATGGTACCCAAAACGGTTTTGACACAATACGAAGTATTGCACACACCGATGTCAAATTTTGATTTGCTCGATGCTGCTAAACAATTAGATATAAAAAAATTTCAAAGGCGTTTTTATGCGAGATCAATTACCACAACAACCAAATAATCCAGAAACCGGAATTATTAATCTTGATGACAGCGATGGTCCAGGAACTCACTGGGTTGCTTACGCGATCGATCCACGTGGAATTATCTATTTCGATTCGTATAGGTTAGCACCGCCAGTTGAATTCCTCAAGTACGCACGTAGAGTGCAAAGTACTCCAACTCCCATTCGAGTCTGGTATTCAACGCTACCAACACAAACACTAACCGATCCGCCAATATGTGGTCGTGAAGTATTAAATGTTCTTGACGCGTTATCAAAATCAACCAAACTGCCTCATAAAGTCGTGCACGAGTATACCGCGGGTCGATTTAAACAATCCTTAAGAGAATAATGGTAGATATTTACGGAAGATCTCTCATCGAAGCAAAGATAAAAAAACACGGTGATATAGATTTATCAAAATATGCGACCAAAGATGAAATCGACAATCTTTTAACGTTATCCGGGATAGACCCAGATGAGGTTGTTATTTTTCAGGACCGGTACGGAAAACTAAAAACCAGCAATATCAAATGGAATGACATAGTTCGCAGGGTTCTCGGAGCTACCCCGGATAACATTCCTGTGTTTACTGACAGCGGAAAAATCAGGGATTCAAGTGTATCGTTTACAACCATCACGGACGAGATGAAAAAAGTTGTAGCGAATCGCTTAAAAAATACCGGTGACACAATGACAGGCGAACTCAGCATGAACGGAAACAAGATAACAGTGTTATGAAATCCAACATCACCGGAAGATGCCTCAAACAAACAATATGTTGACGCGCATTTCGCAACCCTAGAAGCGTTATTATCAAATCGTTTAAAAAATACCGGTGACTCAATGACAGGTGAATTCAACATGAACGGGAACAAAATAGTAGCTGCAACAACTCCAAAATTTGACAACGACGCCACAAATAAATTATACGTCGACACCGTAGACAGTAAATTATCCACGCTGCGGGCTGAATACGACGTTCACGTAAACGCGTTTTCAAATCTCCGTAGAAACTTAAGAAAAATTAATGAAATCGCAGAGGAATTCTTTGGTGATCCACTCACCGTTGACATAAAACTTGCTGATATCAAAACCAATATTGACACGATCAAACAAACACAGCAAGATATCGTAAGTGGGATTCCTGAGATCGTTAACAAAACCAGTTTGATTAAAATCCCACCTGGAGTTACTCCCGGGCATTTTACCAACATAGTGTACACGGTATCATCTGGATTTGCAACATGGTCTAAACAAAATAAAACTATCAAATATACCGCAACAGTTACTGGTGTGTATAGACTATCTGTGTTCAGTGCTGAAAAATTTGAGATTTTCGCAACATATCCCTGGCGACATTCCACTGACAGGTTTTCCGGGGTTGTGACTGTACTAATAAATAGCGGAACCGAAGAAGAGTTTATACTGGAAGCAGACGATAAGACATTAGAAGCAACATGTTACTGGTGGTGTTTGGAATTTGTAGCTGTAACACCTCAATTGGTTACTGCGTAAAATAATAAAATGACTCCGTTAACAGAGTCAACGATGAGAGCATCAACAACAACATTAGATGCGCAACAATATAGATACGATCAAGTACGCGAATGGCAATCAGAGTTAAAAACCCTCATCGACAAATACAACCTAAAAGTAAAAAAATATAAACGACGAGTAGTCATCCTGGATGCGTTAATATACTCAGTATCCGCGTTAGCTGCATCCACCGGAGTAGTATTATCAGCGCTAACGCCTGTAACAATCGCAGTAACAATATGCGTCTCTTCATCAACTGCAATCGCAGGTGTTATTAATATAATCGCGAAAAAAATATTCTCGTGCACGAGCACAAAATTGCACGATTATGTCATACAACTAAACACAGCCACAGCCGCATACTCAGAATTATCGTCGTTGATATCATCAAGCATCGATAATACAACAATATCAGATTCCGAATTCGCGCTAATGGTTAAGATATACGAAGACTGCACCCGCCATTTAAAAACAACAAAGATAGATAATGACAGAATTACTTCAACAGATAGTCGAAAATACAAGCCCCAAGAGAATTTCAATGATAACGGTAAGTTCGACTAACCCTAAATTTAGTATTAATTTTCCAACTGCAATTCCCGTAAAAGAAATCGCACTAGCACAATTACGAGTATATCACAGTTGGCCCAATATCAGATCAAAATCGTTTGGTGGATTACCAGCGAATAATTCGTTCGTGTTTGCACATAAAAACCGACCAGATGGTACACCAGACTGGAACGTCATTGGGATACCAACCGGGTCTTATCAAATCGAAGAAATCGATGATGAATTACAACGTCGAATAAAGAATATCACAGGAAAAGAATCCAAGATTAAAATAACTGTTCATGAACCAACCCTGTCTTCTGCGATCGAAATAAGCACTCCAGACTACGCCGTAGATATATATCTAGTTCGATCAGAACAGTGTTAGGATGGCCTGAAATTCCACCTGAAGCACCACCGATACAACCAGAACCGAAAAAGTCTGATTATGTCACGGACAATAAGTCATATCACGAAATTGAACCATCGTACAAAAATAATTTACTTAAAATAAGAAGTGAAATGTTGGGCAATGAATTTTTATCCGATAAGGGTGATACGCGGTGGTTTGTTTATGAACAAAATCCCAGCGGAGTGAAAGTGGGCATAATTATTAAACCAGATTATGTCACTGAATATCTTAAAATTATCAATCAGGAACATAAAACACAACTACAACGACTACGGCAAAATTTTCAAGAACATATTCTTGATTTATCGTTAAAAGCCTCAGTTATTAAACAAATAGAAATATTAAATCAAGTTGCATATGATATGGAATTGTTTAACCTACGACTTATTCAAGGAGTGTTAGCTGCCAAAGATGGTTCTGCCAGAGTAGATTTTGCAAATAGGTATAAAATACGCGTAGATGATATTCCAACATTTAAATTTCCAGGGTATATTCCACCAAACGAACTCAAAAAATCAGTCAGTGATATCATTGATGAGTTCTTTGATGACATACTCGCACAGTACAAAAAAACACTGCCACCGGCAACTATTCTCCTGCACAACAATGACCCAACAGGGACAGGCCGACAAGTATCCCCGGAAATCGTAAATATAACTAATGTGGTCGCGGTCAATCTTGTGTGTGATGTAATCGATGGCAGCTACAGCACAGACAAAACAGTATCAAATCAAGCCCAGCAAGGATTTGTTCTTTATTCATTCACCCCGAAAGAACCACCTGGATATCTGATTGTGCAAGAGCCGATCAATCAGGTTTATTTGCAGTGTTATAATCCACTGTTATCAAGAATAAATTTCAAACTAACAGACCAATCTGGCCACCTTCTGGATTTAAGGCATGAAACACAAAATATTAATCTACTTGTGAAATCCTAAAGATTTCCATCGTAAAGATCTCACTCAAAAACTTCTCCTGAAAGTCAGCGTGGATATTTTTTTTTTACTGTCGCTCAGAATTATAAGAATTTATTTTTTACTGAAAAACTGTCAAATTTCTCAATTCTGAAGGGTAATATGCCTGACAGAATCATGAAAATCGTCCGATTTGCTAATTCGGAAGGATAATATGCCTGACAGAATCATGAAAATCGTCCGATTTGCTAATTCGGAAGGGTAATATGCCTGACAGAACCATAAAAATTGACTGAAATTCACAAGCAAGTATAATAATTTTATTTTTTGTGCACGAGCAACAGTAAAAATATTTTATTTATATATATATATTTTGTACACATCGTCCGATTTGCTAATTCTGAAGGGTAATATGCCTGTCAAAATCATGAAAATCGACCGATTTGCTAATTATGCAGGGTAATATGCCTGACAAAATCATGCGAATTCAGTAAAAAAATATACCTGCAAAGAATTTTATTTTTTTGTGACAGACCCTGATTCCTAATCAACAAAACGAGTATTATATAATGTACCAGCACGTGAAGGTTTTTATACATGACAAGCAAATACTTGAAAACTACATCAAAGAGGTGTTTATGCAGTCCCCGGTCAGCACAGTTGATTTGGTTATTGATGTATTCGGTAATGAAGACTTTTTATTAACGCAGGGACAGTTAGATGAACTGCGGCAAAAACGTATTTGTGTGATCACATGTGACAGAGATCAGATTTTAAATTATGCGCATTCCTGCATTAAATTTGATCGACTTAAGAAAATATTATTTACCTCTGCAGATGCAGATCAGATTGATACAAGTGAAACAGATGCAGATCATACAAGTGAAAATAACTCATCAGATTGATGCAGGTCAGATTGATGTAGGTAAAAAAAATGATGTGGGTCAGATTGATGTGGGTAAAAAAAAATATTTTTTTTTACTGTCAATGCGAGACTGACATTCTACTTTCAATTTCATTTCCACGTACCTGACTTCATTTCCAAGAAATCAAGGGGATCTAACTCTCGATCTTTTTTCTCAACTGTCTTGCACAAGTATTAATTATTTTTTTTATTCGTATTCTTCGGATAATGCTAATCTAATTTTTTCGATTGCACGGCAGAGAGGGACAAATTCATCTAGTTGCTGTTCTTCTATTGTAGCTAGTGATTTATATAACTCTGTCTGGATTTTCTTTATAAATTTATACTGAGCAGGCAAAATATACCGACCATCCAATTTAGTCTCATATAGTGCTTCAAAATCAGACATGATTTTTTTAGGATTTAATTCATCAGATATATTAATTCCGTTTTCTTCTAATTTTTTAATAGCAGAAATTACATCATTGATATTTTCGTAATTCATTATTTATATAATTATATATTTAAAGGAGAAAAAAAATTTGTACACGATTTATGTGAACTTGCAAGTCCAGTTTACACTATTTGCCGTATCCGCTCCAAATTGTCTTGGCAGGTTTGACGACTATTTACCGTGTCCCTCCGAACAACACTATTTACCGTGACCCCTCCAAATCGTTTTATAACATTTTGGCAGGTTTGACGGGTAGTGCAAGGAAACTATTTACCGTGCCTTTTTAAATTTGTACAGCACTATTTACCGTGCCGCCTCCAAATTGTTTTATAACATTTTGGCAGGTTTGACGGGTAGTGCAAGGACACTATTTACCGTGGTCCCTCCAAATTGTCTTATAACATTTTGGCAGGTTTGATGGTTAGTGCAAAGAAAACATAGAAATACACGGAGTTATATTCTACGCTTGAAGCTCAAAAATAGCTCATATGGTGGGCATGTTTTTTTCATATTTCTTATCTTAAATATAATCGCAGAAAAAATACAGATGAACCAAGAAACCAAACGAATTCAGTAAAAAAGAGTATATTGCTTGTGAAAAAAAATTGTAAATAAACGATTACACCTACCGATCCTTGACTTTGTCAACTTCGACCTTACCACTTTGTCAAGGGAAGTAATTGGAGATATTTCCTTCCGTGTTAAGTAACACGGAGAATTATTTACCTGTAAAGGTGATGACGTGGGTTGCGCTGGGAGAGAAATTCATAATTGACGTTTACACAGTCGCTGCAGAGTTATCTCCGTTATCTGCATCTACATAACGAAATAAAATCCAGCTATTAAATTTGTATGAAAACGTTGATTTGATTTTATTTTCTGCAACAAATTGAACCGAATGTGAGTGAATACCGAAAAATTTGCCAGCCACGCACATTGACTTAAATATTTTTTCTTCACCGGTTTTTATGTTGAGAGATCTGACAACTCTAGGAATTTTTACAAATTTACCAGTACAGCCTCGTGCAGAATTTTCTGTCTGTGTGATGGCTTGTAAATTTTGAAGAGAGTTATTAAATTTATTTTTGTCAATATGATCGATCACAAGGCCGTCTTTAATCTCTCCAAAGAAACATTCGAATACAAGCCTGTGATTGTAATATATTCTTTTATTCCCAACGTTGAACGTACGATAGCCAGCGTTACTAACAGCACCACCTGTTTTATTCGACCTGCAATGCCTAATTGTGCCATCGCGTGACGCTTCGTAATTCTTGATGATAGGGTGTCGGACAAATTCCTGGTTCATTTTATATAATAATGTTATTTGTCTAATATATATTTGTCTGAGAACTTAGTTATATAATCGCGTTCACATTTCAACGCATCATGATTATTTTTTTTGTTATAATATCTTTTAAGTTCAATATATCTTTTCCCACCGCAACTTGCGCATAACTGTGTTTTACTCCTGACTCCAATACCACAATGCAGACACGGTATTGGTCCTGAACCCCCCTTCCGAATGCTTTGTAAATGTTCTCCGCAGAATTCCTTTCTGCAGGATTTGTTACAAGGAGTTACAGATCCTACCTTGAGCCACTTGCACTGATTGGTTTGAGGCATTATATATATATATATATATATATATATATATATATATATATATATATATATATATATATATATATATATATATATATATATATATATATATTATTTCTTATTGAAATGTTTGTCTTAAATATAATACGGAAGAGTTTGAGAGATTATCTGCAATCAAGCCCCGGAAAGCTTCTAGATTTGATCTCTACAGACTAACCCCTGATTCGCGGAGGCAAGACCTGACTGGTCTGTTTGATATTATCAGAGATGCCAAAAAAGAATTTCGTGATGATGGAGCATCGCACGTGTGGTCTACATTCAAAATTATACGCCACGACGATGTCAAGGACGCTACAATGAGTAATGCACGAGAGAAAACAATTATCGATTACCTCAATCAGAAATATCATTTCAGAATAAAGTTTATTGTGCAGGCGGATTCCGATACGTGGATTATCCGTGACAAACGTGACCCTATCCTAGCTAATGGAAAAACCGCTCTGTTAAGTAAAGATTCCAAACCAGGAATGTTGACTGGGATTGACAAACCATATTACGCTCGAGCGTATCCTGTAACAGCGGTCATTTATGGAATCTATCAGCTAAATGATAGACCTAACATTAATGATCTTACCCCGATGAGATTTTCAAAGCTGAATTGTGTAGCCGAGCGAGTAATAGAACATTTTACAAATGCGAAGCGTGGAAACGGTTTAACTGATCTGCGACGTGAAAAAATAAACAAATAGGCTGAATCGGTTAAGGATACAGGAGCGTCAATAAACGATGTCGCTGAGTTATCAAGTAAATTAAAATTTCCAATGGTAGTAAAAACGTTAACGGGGGAGGCTTTATATGAATCAGATAGTAAATCAAGAGGAGCGCCAATTGAAATTATTGACCATAACGCTCACGCTTGGACCTCCGCAGTAACAATATTTCCACGAAATCGTGTTGTGAGATATTAGTCGTCAGAGAGCTTTTGGAGTGGAATATTTGATGCTATTAGCCGAATGAGCAGAAACGACCCTGTGTCAGTGTGGTTGTTTAAAAGTTCCGAAGATGGCGAGTATGATCAATTTGTAAGACCTAACGGCGAATTATATCGTTAAGAATCTCTCCACGAAGAAATCAAAAAACTCGCTCAGAGATACTCAGAAAATACTGAGCAGTTATTAACTAATTGTTTTACAGTCTCGTCAGTTGCTGCCCACGCCGCGAGAGAGAGAAACTCATGGAGACCAACACACGCTGAGTTCCTTGAAGATGTCCAGAATAGTTGTATCGAATACGGACACGGCGGTTTGTGGAACACCAAGTATAATATCAGCGAAGATGATTTCCGTGGACATGACCGCGTGTTATCCTGGAAGTTTTCTTGGGATGGGCGAGTGTGCCGGATATTTTAAAAGATTTGGTCATCCTTGTCATGAGATGGTAAGAGTATCAATTAATGGTCCATTACCCGATTTTGATCTGACAGGATTTGCTCGTGTAACGTCGTTTGAATTCACTATGAATCTTCATCCGATTTGTTATGTTTGGTTTGGCAGACACTTCTCAGAGAAACGTTGGGCGCCAATAGTGTTATTACGATATATGCTTGACAGTAAAATATTGATATCGTTGGTTGTCAGTGAAGCAATTATATCATATCGGCCGCAGACTTCGGTTTCGTTACCAACGCCGGAGCGTATCAGTCTCGATGAAGTCATCGTAGAATGCAAACAGGAATATCCAGACCTGTCCGCGGATGTCATTGTTAATGATGCTTCTAATATTCTTAAGATTAAACTCAGCAACAGTGAAAAAACAGCAAAGGATCTCAGTAGAAGAATAATCGGTAAATTTACTCAGGGTGGTGCATATGATCATAAACGACATCACTCATGACTGATTATGGATGATGTTGAATTAGATTGTATAATTAATGATGCCACTGCGAGAAATATGCTTTGTAATCGGGAGGACGCTTACTTGTCTGGCGGAACACGGTTGGGCACAATTGTTAGTTACATCAATGGAGAATCACCTCAGTACACCCATTTAAGATCTTTGCTAAATAGATTTTCTGACACTGCAGTCGGAGTTGCTACGGATTCATTTTATATCGATAAAAAATATTCAGAATTACTGGCTCGTTTCACAAGCAATGATGAATCATGGAGTTCATGGAGAATAAAAAAAGAAATGTTACATTGTTATTGTGAATCCGCTGATGTTGTGGTTAAAGATAGTTATTGTAAATCAGAATTATCAGAAATGTCGAATGCACCATCTGTGTATGATCCAGTATCCAGACACAAAACCGTTTATTTGAACGGGGCGGGAGGGTTCTGGTAAGACAACTCGAGTAATCGAATTATTTCGACAGAATTCAGATATAATCTTGCTAACACCTACACACAGACTCGCGCGGGAGATGAAACAACGAGGAGTCAGTTCTAGTACTTATCACAGCTTTTTCAAATACAGCGGTGGTGTGTGGACTTCAGATCGAATGGGAGAGAAATATATTCCAAAGTTTATAATTTTGGATGAAATATGTACGGTACCGTTAGAAATCTTAAAAACATTTCTCGATTGGTTATTTACAAAAAATACAGCTGTGATAATGTGCGGCGATCACGGTCAGCCACCTCCGTTTGTTGGACCATCTCCACATTTGTGGTTAAAAGATTTTGTTGATCATTAAGAGGAGATAACTGATGATCATAGATCTCTCGATGCAGAATTAAAGGAATTTAAAACATTAATCAGACTACAACCGAATAAAATTCAATGTGAAATTATGCGCAAGGTGATTTCGGAAATTTCCTTGAACGACTTTTGGAAAACGTGGAGACCAAACGATCTGATAGTGGCAAGTAGAAAGATAGTCAGAGACACACTTCAACAGCAGTTATTTAAATTACACAAGAAAAGGTTTCCAACGTTGCCAGTGCCATTGTGTTTTAGACCAGCTGATACGCGGTTACAGAATATCGACGTTGATATACCAGGACAGTCAGGGAAACAAAATCTCGTATTAAATGATATTGTCGCAGTAGATATCAATGTTGTTGAAGATGCACTGCGCGCTGATAAGTCCCCGTGGACGCTAGGATACGCAATGACGATTCATTCATCTCAAGGACTATCTCTGATACAGTTGTTTGGATCGTTGATGATCGAATCGAGTGGACAAACTTAGTTTACTTGCCTGTGTCCAGAGTCAGAAAAATATCTCAGCTGCGAAGGATTGTCTTGGATGAGCCAATGGCTGATGAAATTAATAATGAAAACAACAGTGATATAATAAGAAAAAAATTCACCGATTACAAACAGAGTGACAAAAAAAAATAATCGCGATTTTGATCTCGATGTTGAATTTATCATGACACTGAAGCAACAGCAGAATAATCACTGTGCAAGCTGTAATTGTATAATGTTGTGGCAGTATTCGGATAAACATTCAAGACAATTCACCGTAGATAGAAAGGATAATCGTCTTGGTCATACACGCGAAAATGTGATGCTGACCTGTCTCGAGTACAACCGGCGTAGGGGTGCTAGTTAAGTGATGTAGGCGGTAATTGTGTGTCCTCGGGAATTACTTGTAATTGTTCACGCATGAATCCACGTTGAGGAGCAGTTGAATCCAGCCTGTAGATTGCTGGTCTACCAGTAGATCTAGTCATGTTAGATATCTTGTGTGTAGTGATGCTCCAGATAGGATCAGTCGCTCTTTTTTTTACCCTTTTCAAGTTCACCTAGTTCATATAAATATCTCACAGTGACATCACCCAGTATTGGTTGTACTGAAAAATCACGTCGTTGTGGTATATGTTTTTTGGATATTACGTTAATAGGTTTCATGTTGGTTGTTCGAGTAATTTCATTATTTAATGCAGCTATCACATTTGGTAACCTTGCAACCCATTGGCGTGATCTCTTGTCCTGAATGAATTCCTTCGCGTATTGATATCCAAATAACCGCTCAGCAAGTGTTCGATTAAATCGCTCAAAAATTGCCTGATCACGGTGAATTTCAGTATGCCCTCGTCTGATGGTGACATTATGTTGTTTCATCGTTGATGATAGTGCACCCTGAAATTCTTTGCCAGGATCAACTTGTAATAAATTTGGCCATCGCAAACCACCTCGTTGATAAATTCGTTCAAAAGCAGAAGCAACCTCAGATGCTGTTTTAGTCGTTAACGGTTCTGCATCTTTGTATCTACTTGCAACATCAACTACAGTTAACGCGTATTTATGTTATTTTACGTCTTCGGATTTTAATGGTATCATGTGGCAGAAATAATATATCAGCCTGATGAACTTCATTAGGAACACTAACACTGAAATGTGCAAAGTGAATTTGTTTAGGCGGTGTTTGGTAAATTTGCCATATTGCCTGTTTGGATAACCAATTTTTAGCAGTATCGCGCGTAACTTTTGCTGCTTCAGCGAGTTTACTAATTGCTGCGCTACCCCTCCAATATCCTTTTGGGGAATAATAAATCGACTCCATTTATAATTAATTACCAGCACCTAACGCTAATTTACCTTTCATCGCTTATTTTATTAACCAACTAGCTAATTTTTCCTTGAGAGATTTATCAGTGATGGAATTTAACGCGTGAATTAATTTCACATCCACGGGATGTCTATGCTGCAGATCTTTACTTTTATAAGCTACATCATGAGCATGACACGCCTTATCAATAGCGTTTATCGGATACTCACCTGGTTTTGGTTGACCTTGGTCATCAAGCCTGATATCAAGTCGGGTTCCAGGGCCGCAGTAACTATATCCTGGGAGGTGTTTTTCTCCTGAGTATTTAGCCCACGGAGTCCCGGGTAATTTTCCTAATTTTGCTGCGATGTCACCCCCGTGTTGCTTTTTCTTTTTACTTGATTTTGGCTTTGACTTTGACTTTGGTTTTGACTTTGGTTTTGGTTTTTCACCTGACTTGCCAGTGGAAATAAATTTAAATTTCTTTGTACCGCATCGCTCACACTTGCCCGTAACCGCAGATCTATTATTTTTTGTTGTAATGGTTGTTAGATCACTTGTTGGTGTACGCGCCCTGCATTTAACACAATATAAATCCATATTCTTTTTATATATTTTCTATATGGAAATCACTGACTTTTCTGCAACAAGGAAACGAGAACCAGTTAAGCATCATGCAGGGCTACCAAATTCTGTTCGTATGATTATTATAGGACCATCTGGAAGTGGTAAGACGCAGTTGTTACTTAATTTAATAATGAAATGGATGAAATGGGACAAGTTATATTTGGTAGCTCCATTTGTGGACGATCAGCGTTGTTATGATGTAATAAAAGATTATAATGAAAAAGCAAAATCGTTAAGCGGAGACGATGTTGTTGAATTTATAGCCGATGTTAATGAAGCGCCAAGTATCGATGATACTGATGCAAAGTTAATAAATTTAGTTGTTTACGATGACGTAATGTTGGATAAACAATCAAATCCTGCCAGGATATTTTCCAGAGGTAGACACAAAAACACAGATGTAATTTATGTAACCCAGCGGTATACACAGATCCCTAGAGTGACCAGGGATAACTGTAACATTCTTACTGTCTTTAACGGAGTTGATACTCACACGTTATGAAATATTCATCAGACCTGGTGTAGTGGTGATATGGACATAAATAAGTTTAGAAATTTATTTAGTCGTGCTAAAATAACCCTACATGGATTTGTAACAATAAATCTACACGATCCTAGAACACGGTATCGAATCGGGTTAGATAAAAATTTTAATTGAGCAGCAGGGAGGGCGACGCTCTCAACGCGTCACCGACAATCGCGCATTTTTTCTTAAGTTACATCGAAGAAAAAAATACCTATCAGCGATAACAGGTAAACCAATTTGTCATCGACGGAGTTGTTTTCTCAATATCGCATTTTTTTAAAACGATTTTTGCGATTCCCCAGGAAGTCGTATTTTGCGAAAATACGGGTGAACCAATTAGAGTCTGTTCGCAAACCCCCTCCCCCCCCCCCCCGCTGCTATATGGCATACGTTGTACCTTCATGGAAAGAAGACGATGGCTGCACTTGATCTGCTTACCTATATAAGTCTACTTAGCACGATGAACATAACAGCAGATTTACGAATGAAAGGGAGTACGTGATGGGAAACACCTACGCTGGGACACAAGTGGAAACTGACCAGATTTAAACAAGGTGTGTGACGGAAGTAGAGAGAAACATGAACTTTGTCCTATTTGATTGTTACTTGTTTTGTTTTGTTTTAGCTTTTTCTTATAAATAAACATTTATTGTAGATAAGTTGTACATGAATTGCTTTTTAGAAAGGTGTGAACTTTAATTTTAAAAAGTAGTTTACTAGAACCAAGAACTAAATAACTCGTAAATAGGTTTGTTTCATGTCCAAATGTTTATGTATGAAATGGATAGTGCTTAGACCAAAGCACCGGCCAGTGAGCCCATGCATATACTTGAATAAATGTTTTGTACCCATACAACAGACTTTTCTTTTTCGAGTCTCTATTCTGTCTGTGAGTCTTTCTTTAGAACATTTCTGTCCACTTTTCTGTGTGTTTCCATCTTCTTTGTTTGAATTTGTATTTGTTTGTTTCTGTATGTCTATGTTTGTCCCTATCAACCTTTGTACCTATAAATGCATTTCACCCTATACATAGTTTTGACCCTATAAACACCATGACTTCACCCGTGTTCAATTCCCCAAGTTCGATTCCCATGTTAAATTCCCATTGTCCCTATACATGCCCATCCATGTTAAATTCCCATAGACCCCATAGTGCCGGGATACTTTTTTGACTGGGACTTCCATTGACCCTATACAACCCCAAGATTTTGCCCCATTTTAAATTTCCCATAGACCGTAAACAGCTTCACGACCTTTTTTGACTGGGATTTCCATAGACCCTAAACAGTCCCAATCCCTTGTCGCTATGTTAAATTCCCCCTGTCCCTATACAATCCCAATACATTCCCTATGTTAATTTCCCGTTGAACCAAGAGTATCCCACCCATTTTAAACTCCCATTGACCCCAGGGTACCCCCATATTTAAATAGAAGTCCCATAGACCCCAGGCTATTCCCTTATACTACTGTCGTGCGATACATCTTGATGCCGGTACTTTGAGATAATTCACTGATGACCTTACTTTCAAAGTTTGTACCCCGGTCTGAATACAGACGCTGTTTTGTTTAAATTATAGGCCAATCAATAAGCACATGTCCAATTGGTCAGTTTGGGCAATTATGCTATCCTGATACCTGTTCATGCTTTGTTTTTGTTCCATTTGTTCCCATACTAATATTCCCGTGTTAAGCATATGGACAGTTTTAAGATAGGAATTCCCATCTAGCTCTATATCGCTATATTTTGAGGTAAAATCGAACAATTTTAACATGTAACCTTATGCGATGCCATCCACGTCAAACAATGCTTCCATTTACTATCAGTGTTGCACTTGCGGCCACTTTGTAAATAGGACTTCCCGTTTGGTTCTGTATTCATCATTTTTATCTGGTTTCGAGTTGCCTGTTACTGTACTATCCTTTTTCATATTTTATGTGAAAGAATTTGATTATTTTGTCATATCAAAGGATGTATCCATTTTATTGAGATCAAAATGTAAACAACAACAACAACAACAACACACACACACACAAGTAGTTAAGTGGGCCACTTTACCGTCAATGGGAATTAGCATTACAAGACCCCTTGGGCAACTCTAGCGTCAAGGGAAATTTAACATGGAGAAAAATCGTGGGCAACTCTAGGGACAATGGGAATTTAACATAGAGTTTGGGTCTGTCTAGGGACAAGGGAAATTAACATGGGGAATAGAGTTTGGGCTTTTGGGATTTTTTTTTTTTTTTTAAAGTTTTTTTAAATTTAAATTTAAATTTAAATTTAAAAAAAGGGGTAGGCAATGGAAAGGCTATCTCTTTTCGAGAAATATGGCTGGCCCTGAAAAGGGCCTTTGGGTTTATGTTAATATTAATATTAACATAGATGGCATCTGTCACATCTTCTTCTTCTTCTTCTTAAACTCCTTATAACTGCCGGTCCATACACAAGTACCCTCTTGAGACATCCTTGTCTTTCTATGTAAACTCTCCTCATCCATTGACTAGTATCTGTCCTATCAACAACAGTCCACTTGGACCTGACATACATGAGCATGTCCGTCCTAAACATCATGGAAGACACAAGGGTGGATGACTCAACTGTGGTCCACATCTTGAAGCGACGAGAATAGGTGAATCAATGCAGTGAACTGCGCTTATTTATAGGTACAGGAAGGATTGAAATGGATTGAATTCATTCACCAATCCGAACACGCGTTACAAAATTCAGTCAACTCGCATCCAATCCGAAGAGAGCAGTCTGTGACGTCACGTGGTCTATATAGATTCGTTAGCCCTTGTGTGCAGTCAATCTATGCGACAGTGATTCAACATGACGGAAACTCAGAAAACGATCCATTGGGGTGCACCAGCAGGGGAGACTGCCCAAGGGAACCCGGACTTACTTTCAGAAGAGGTACATTGGGATTTTGTGGATTTTCTTACCTCGCAAGAATTTGTTCCGGAACCTTCGTTACCTTCTTCATTACCGCAAGTGGAGAATTTTAGACAGAGACAGAAAGAAGAATTGGAGAAATTTATGCAACGACAAAAGGAAGCGGAACAAGCTTTTCTCCTACAGCAACAGCAACAGCAACAAGAAGAGGTAAGAAAAAAACAACAGCAACAACAGCAAGAAGAAGTAGCAGCAAAGAAACAAGAGGGTGAAAATCAAACGGCTACGGTACTGTTGGACATTTTAGCGGAGTTAAGAAGTCTGAAACAAATGTATCAGACTTCTTTATCACGACCGAAGAGAATACGACCTTCCCGAGCTAAACACGCCAACCCTGTGACTAAGCCTGTCGTACCACCCTTAGTGATTTCAACCCAATCATCAGAAGTAGGCCTTGGCCGTGGCAAAGGCTTAAGGCAGTTAAAGTTGATTGGTTAAACTCACTCCTACACCATAAAGAAAAAGGCCCTTTTCAGGGCCAGCCACATTTCTCGAAAAGAAACACAATCTCAATTTGCCAATAACTCAAAAATAAACCCACCCATTTTACCCTTATAGTACGTGTCTGTGTATGAGTGCCTGAGTGTAGCTTCTTATTTTAAAATCAAAACTCAAAGACACTTACCTTATATCATTCATGTATTCTTTTATCCATTTTTTTACAATCCAATTCACAATTCACCACAGAACACTTTAAAAAGTTCGTACACTTCTTCTTTTTCATTATTTAGTCTCTCTGTTTTTTGAATTTCTTCACCGTTTTTTCCTCATTTTCTTCCCTTCTTCTTTTCTTCTCCTGTTTCTTTGCCTCTTTTAAATAGAATTGTCTTCTTTCTTCCTCTTCTTCCTCTGAAGAATCCCTCTCTTCTTCCGAAGAATCCCTCTCTTCTTCTGAAGAATCCTTCTTTTCTTCTGACTCCTCTTGTTTCTTTTTTGGGCAATCTGGAGACCAATGTCCTTTTTCTTTACAATAATAACAGTTATCTTGACTTTTGTCTTTTTTAGCCCCTGTTTTTGTTCTTTTTTGACGGTCTGGACACTCTGAAGACCAATTCCCTTTCTTCTGACAGATATAGCAAGTATCTTGACTTTTATCTCGAAAGGAAGGAGAGTAGTCTGTCGGCTGGTCTGAAGAGAATTTTCTAATGACCCCTCGCAAAGCTCTGACGAAACGTTCCATCTGGGTAGTCTCTTCCATCGTTGTGCTCAGCTTGAGAGTGAAATGAATAGTGAAAGGACAAGACACACACCCTTTTTATATACGCTGGTTTGCCAAGACTATAAATTAGTCTATGGTGTTTAAACTTGAGTCATTTGACGTTTTGCACTCAAGATGAAACGATCCCATTCATTCGAGAAGAAAGAAGAAGAAGAAAGTAAGAGGCAGAAACGTGATCTATCGCCTCGTACCAGGGCTGAAATCTTGGCACAAATTCATGCCAGTGATTTTGAAGAGGACATGAGTGAACCAGAATCCGAACCCTCTAAACCAAGTTCACCACCCTTAGTCAACCCTGAAAAGTACTATTCCATTCGAGAGACGGAAAAGCGCTCCTCTAGAAAATTTAGAACCACGGCTTACACCTACACGGTGAAGTTTAAAGATTTCAAGTCCGACGTACCCTTGGAGAAAGCAGAAGGGTTTATCACCGAGATGTGGGATTCTTTGCTCACCGCACTCAAGCGACAATGTCAACCCAAAGAAGACGATCGCTTGACACTATCCATAGATCACGACGGTTTGAAATCCCCTGTTTGGATCGAGTTTAGCAGACCCGCAGAACTGACCCCTTCCAAAGTCATGGACAAGATACAACACGTACAACAATCTAATGACCAGTTTGACATCACCGATGGTAAAGCCACACTGAAAATGGCCCACGTCTCTCCTCCTCAAGGGACAGGACGCAAAAAGATGTTATTGGTGGACGACCTTCGCAACACCAAAAAGAGTCTCGTCCGAATTAACAACCCTCAAGACCAGATGTGTTTAGCCAGGGCCATCGTGGTGGGACGAACCTATGCCAACAAGAACGACACGGTAGAATGGAAAAGAACCTGGAACACTATTCAACAATCCGACCGAGCCAAACAACAAAATGAAGCAGAACTCCTGTTGCAACAAGCTGGCGTGTCCAAAGACACACCCTGTGGCATTCCTGAGATGCAAAAATTGCAAGATGCCCTAGCTCCACGCTACACCTTGAAAGTGCACCCTCAAGAAATGCGCGGGTCTCTGTTGTTTCGAGGCCAAGACTTTAAGGACGGAAAATACATTCATGTTTATCATCACGATGACCATTTCGATACCATTACCAGTATCACCGGATTCCTGGGATACAGATATTACTGTGAGAAATGTGACTATGGTTATAATAATCGAGAGCAACACAAGCATTGTGGATGGAAATGCCCAGGATGTTTGGCCTCTCCACCCTGTCTGAGCGAAGAACCAGTGCCTTGTTCGACTTGTCTGCGCACGTTTGTCAGCCCTACCTGTTACCAACAACATTTGAAAACACAAGGTTCACAGAAGAAATGTGCTTGTCAACTCCTGAGATTGTGCCCTACGTGTAGACAAGGCATACGTACCAACAATGCCAAGGCACACGTATGTCGAGGAAAGAAAAAATGTCACATTTATCACCACATCGTGGACTTGGAACACCAATGCTACGTGCAAAAATACCAACCCCCACCAGAGAAAGAGGACGGTCACAAGAAGAAAGGCAATTTCATCTTTTTCGATTTCGAATGCATGCAAGAGACTGGCATTCACATTCCTAATTTCTGCGTGGCTCATCGAGCGTGCGAGAAGTGCATTCAAGAACCTATCTTCAGTCATTGCCCTCACTGCAGCAAGATTCCCGGAGGGCGTGAAAAAATCTTTCGGGGACCAAACACGTTAGCCGATTTTGCCCAATGGGTCTTAGACCCCATCGACAAGACGTGGAGCCAAGAGGACATCGAACGTTACGGAGATTGTCATCGTCATGCCACAGTGATGGCTCACAATTTCTCCGGATACGATGGACAGTTTCTTTTGAGGTACTATACGGAACATGGCACCGAACGTCCTAAAGTGATTTTGAACGGAGCCAAAATCATTTTCATGCAAGTGGGACAAGTACAGTTTAAAGATTCGATGAGTTACTTGGCCATGCCTTTGAGCCGAATGCCTAAAACGTTTGGAATGACAGAAATGGCTAAAGGGTACTTTCCACACTTTTCAATACGGAAGCCAATCAACATGCCGTTCTACCCCATTTACCTGAGGCTCACTATTACGACCCCGACAACATGCGTACCGAACAACGAGAAGCTTTCTACGCTTGGCACCAAGCTCACGCCTCGGACCCCTTCGACATTCAGGAAGAAATGTTAAAGTATTGTCGTTTCGACGTGGACATTTTACGACGTTGCTGTGGAAAATTTCGAGAACTGTTCATGGAACACGGAGGGGTCGATCCTTTGAAAGAAGCTTGCACCATTGCCAAAGCGTGTTCCTTAGTGTACCGCCAACGATTCATGCCTGAAAACACCGTGGCTGTCATCAGTCCTCAAACGACCCACTATGTCAAGCGTCAATACTCGGTCAAAGCCCTACGTTGGTTACATTACTTGTGCGACAAGGAAGACAAATGGATTCAGCATGCCCGCAACGGAGGAGGCGAAAAGACCATCGGAACGTATTCGGTAGATGGCTGAGACTTAGAAAACCCCAAGATCGTGTACGAGTTTAACGGTTGCTTATTTCACGGATGTCCCGTCTGTTACCCTGACCGTGACACTAAAAACCAGTTTTTGCAACGAACCATGGAAGACTTGTACCAGGACACTTGTCAGCGACGCCTAAAGTTAGAACAGCAAGGATACCAAGTGGTGGAAATGTGGGAACATGAGTACGATCACCGTTTGAAAACAGATCCCGAGGTTAAACGCCTCGTGGAAAGTTACCAGTTCATGGACCCGCTGAACCCGAGGGATAGTTTGTACGGAGGAAGGACCAATGCCACCTGTTTGCTGTACCAAGCCGACGAAGAGAAAGGAGAAGAAATCAAATACTTGGACGTGTGTTCGCTGTATCCCTACGTGTGCAAATATTGTCGCTTTCCTGTAGGGCACCCGCAATTGTTCACGGAACACATCGACCTGAAAAACATTCGACAATACGAAGGCTTGATCAAGTGTAAAGTTTTGCCTCCCACGAACCTATACCATCCCGTCTTACCTCACCATTGTCAAGGCAAACTGATGTTTCCATTGTGCCGTACTTGTGCCGAAACGTGCAACCAGGACCAACCTTGCCATCACAGCCAGGAAGAACGTGCCTTGAAGGGAACCTGGGTCAGCGTGGAATTGTTCAAAGCTCTGGACATGGGATACCAACTGTTAGAAGTGTACGAAATTTGCCACTTTCCCAAGACACAACAGTACCACAAGGGTGACCCTACTCAGAAAGGCATTTTCGCCGACTACGTGGATGCCTTTTTGAAACTGAAGCAAGAAGCCAGCGGCTATCCTTCCTGGTGTCACACTCCCGAAGACCAAATACAATTCAAAGAGAAATACTACGCACAAGAAGGCATCTCTTTAGACCACATCGAAAAAAACGAAGGCAGGCGATCGTTTGCCAAAGTGATGTTAAATTGCTTGTGGGGTAAAATGGCACAACGACCGTGTTTACCCAAGACGGAATATTTGACAGAACCTTCCCGCTACTTCCAGATGATTCACGACAAAACCAAATACATGAAACACGTGGACGTCGTTCGAGAGAATTTGATCTTGGTCAATTACGAAGAAGATCTGGACTTTGTACAAGACGACCCTTTTGGAAATGTCATCATTGCGGCTTACGTGACAGCTCATGCTCGCTTAAAATTGTACGAAGCTTTAGAACTGTTAGAAGAACGCGTCCTGTACTTTGACACGGACAGTTGCATTTACATCCATCACCCGATTCAACAGCACCCTGACATCGAAGGAGACCGTTTAGGAGCCTGGACAGACGAGCATCCCGACAACAAGATTCTAAGTTTCGTCAGTGGTGGTCCCAAAAATTACGGCTACGAATACCGGGACAAACAAGGAGAAGTGCACACGACGTGCAAAGTGAAAGGACTGACTCTGAATCATCGTACCAGTCGAGTGGTCAACTTTGGGGTATTGAAAGAAGCCTTGCAATCGGGAGAGGATGGAAACTTTAAAGTGACCACCTATCAACCGAACAAGATTGTACGTTTACCCACTCACCACATCGTCAGTCGACCCTTGGAAAAAGTCTATCAAATTGTATACCAGAAGCGAGTGCGACTTCCCAATCACTTCACCTTACCGTACGGTCACGTCGGTATTGGTCTGTATATGAAAAGGAACCCTAGGCAAGATCGATAGTTCATTGTTCATTGAAATAACTTACCATGTCGTTGACGAAGAAGAAACCAGACTGGTTAGGAGTCAAATGTTGGATATCACCGAGACCAGGGTTTTGAGGCTTGGACACAAGAGGTGGCCCAGTATGCACGAGAGTTATTCAAGGAAAAAAGTTACTTTTCAACCTGTGTTAGTGACGGTGCCAGAAGAACCCGTCACCCAGGACAGGACTGTCGTGGACAGGCCTGAAAGACCCTTTCGGGAGGACACTTGTGTGACCTTACCCCTACTATAGAACTGGTTAGAACTTTACCCAAAACATGTTGTACAGACACTTGTGTTTATTCCACGTTCATGGTTATCGTGTGCCTTTTATTCTTGTACTTAAGCCTTTGGCTTTTATGCATTTTTGTCTTTCGTATTCATGTTTGAAACATTCAATAAACGTGTTCTGAAAAAGTATATAAACTCTTGTCTTGTTTGTTTTTTCGTGTCACAAGTGACATTTCTCACACCATGGCTACCTCTGCTGTCTCTGCTCCCTCTTCCTCTACTGTCAAAGTCATCGACGAACACTTAGATCGTGCCAGTTGGGAGGCTTTGTATCTTCGCCATCCCTTTAACATGCTCATTGCTGGACCTAGCGGTTCAGGCAAAACCGAATTCGTCAAACGTTTGATCGAACATAAACATCATTTGATCGATCGACCCCCTCAACGAATCGTGTGGTGTTACAAAGAGTGGCAATCGGCGTACAGCCTCTTGCGAGAAAGTCAAGGCGATTCCATCGTGTTTGTGGAAGGCATTCCTAAAGAAGACGACGGCATCGTCTCTGACTCCCGTCTAACCCATTTGGTCATTTTCGACGACATGTTAGGAGAAGACGAAGAAGAAATTAAACTGTGGTTCACGCGCAAAGGGCATCACCGTAATGCCAGTGTCGTTTACATCACCCAAAATTTGTTTCAACAAAGTAAAGCCCATCGCACCATCAGTCTCAATGCGCATTACGTGGTCTTGTTTAAAAGCCCTCGAGATAAATCGCAAGTGCAAGTCTTAGCCAAACAGTTAGGAACGCCTTGGCTGACTCAGGCGTACGACGATGCCACTCAAACGCCACACGCCTATTTACTCGTCGATTTGAAACCTACGACTCCCGAGGATTTGCGATTTCGTACCCACTTGTTTCACCACTGGTGCCAAGACGGAGGGCCTGTCCTGTACACGTCTCCGTCCTCGACTTCATTTCACTCCCCATAAAAAAAATCTATAAAAACCTCAGACCCTTTTTCGTCTGTCTCACTCTCAGTGCGAACATGACGTCCCTTCAGTCGCATCTTCCCGTCAAATTGATTCGTGCCTTGTATGGCATCAGTCGAGAAAAAGATCCACAAACACGAGCTCGTGTCTTAGAAGCTAGTCTCAAAGAAGTCTTACGATGGTTCACGGTGACGGCACATCAATTACTCCAAGGAATCATTCAGATTCCTCATCAAACCAAACGCTTTTTCGATCGAAACAAAGTCGCTTTGGTCCAACTGGCCGATCCCCGCATCGACACTCAAACCAAAAAACAAATCATTTTGAAACCTGGAGGGAGCGGTACTCTAGGAGGGGTCATCATTCGCTCACTCTTAAGATGGGATCCTAATGCCCCCAAAGTTATACCCAAGACAAAAGTCCAACGAAGCCCCAAGAAGAAAAAGACCAGGTCCCCAAGGAGAACTTCTCCAGAGGCAGGACCCTCCTCTGACCAGACACCACCCCGGAAAAAGAAAAGAAGCCCCCAGAAAAAGAAAAGTCCACAGAAAACTAGTCGCAAGAGAGGCACTTCGGCCAGGACGCAACCTTACACTCGCAAACCACGACCTGCCACAGCGGTGACTGCGTCTCCGGCAGCTTCACGTTTGTCCACTTCTCCGTTAATGACACCCAGAACTGAAGAGTACTTGGAGACGTTGATCACACCAAGAACTTCTCCGTTGATGACCCCCAAAAGAACTTCCCCAGTGGCAGGACCTTCCAATTTAGTGGCAGTGGCTGCTGCTTACAAAGTACCTTCTCCCAAAATCAAAGTTCAAGAAAGATCGGGCATGTTACAAAGTTTACTGGATTTGTCCAAGCAAGAACTGGCTCGATTTAGTCCGTTGCCTACCCCTGCACGACGTGTCATGCCTGTCCTCAAACTGATACGACGTAAAGACAATCAGTGGCGACGCGTTCCAGTATAAAAAAGGCCTGTGACCAAGTCGGGTATCAGAGTTTTTTCGGTGCTCCTGAAGACTCAAAGATGTCACCCTCCAGAAAACCCCAAGGAAAGAAAAGGAAAGGACTGCCACCACGTTTAGCCAAACATGGGGACATGTTATCTGTCCTGTCCAAAGCTTCTCCACCCCTACGAAAAAAACTCATTCAAACGGCCTCCAAGGAGGTCATCGATACCGTGTGCGAATGTTGTTTGAACGTTTTGAAAGGCACGATCCCTTTGTCCAAACACCAGAAACAATGCTTAAGCAAACATCGTCACGTTCTTCGCCAAATGGTTCGAAAGAAAATTCCCATTCGTCAACAAAAGAAGATGTTAGTGCAACGTGGAGGTATTTTACCTCTCTTGTTAGGCCCCATACTGAAAATAGTCTTGGGAACCATGTTGGGAGGACTGGTGGGAGCAAGATAAAAAGGCCTTCGGAAGTCCCAAGATCTCAGAATCGACCCCTGACAACCCCATGGAAGGACGAAAACTAGCTTTAGTGCCTTACAAACGATGGAAGGAATACCATCGGTGGCAAGAACAACGCACCCCGCATTTACCTCCCAATCCCCATTTGAGCGAGATGTCCCAGTTACAACACGAATTGCAGTCCTTGATGGATCGCCAAGATTTGTCCGAAACAGAAAAATCGCAAAAGTACGGTCAACTCTTGCAACGACTGCAACTCTTTCACCAGAAAGCTTTAGACGAAACAGCTCTACCCACTCTGAAAGATTTTAAGACCTTGATGAAATGTCCAGCACCAGTACCAGTACCAGTACCAGTACCACCAGTACCCGTGACCAAGACAGAAAAAGGAGAAGAAGAGGAAGGGTTTCAAACTCCACCAGAAAAAGTACGCAAGTTAACAACACCACCTACCTCCAGAATTGGATGGATTAAAAAGATGATGGCCACCCCTTCTTCCTCACAAGAGAAAAAGAAAGTGAAGACAGAAGTGAAGACAGAAGTGAAACAAGAACCGATATCCCCCGCTCAGACATCCTTCTCCTCTTCGACGCCTATTGTTGGCCGCACACGCAAAGCATTGGAATCCAAGAAAATACCCCAAGAGAAAAAGAGTAGCATCCTCCAAGAGTGGGTGTCTTATTAACACACCAACCAACACAAAAAAATGGAAAAAGTCTTAGCCAGCATTTACTACGATCCCTCCCATCCTGCAGGTTACGCAGGAGTTCAAAAATTGTATCGTGCTGCCAAAACGCGACTGAAAAGTCTCCGTTTACCTCAAGTGCAACGATGGTTACAAGAACAAGCTACCTACACTTTACACAAACCCATTCGACGCAAGTTTGCCAGAAGTTGCACCCGAGTGGAAGGCATCGATCATCAATGGCAAGCCGATTTAGCCGATGTCTCTCATTTGGCCAGCTACAATCGTGGCTACAAATATTTGTTTTGTGTCATCGACGTCTTTTCCAAATTTGCCTGGGTCGTGCCCTTGACTTCCAAATCGAGCAGCGAGTTAGTGCGAGCCCTGCAACGGGTGTTGAAACAAAGCGGTCGTCACCCTCTTCGATGGCAAACGGACAAAGGCACCGAATTTCTGAACCAAGCTTTCCAAAAAGAATTAAAGAAACGTGACATTCATTTTTTTACCACCGAGAATCCCGAAACCAAAGCCAGCATCGTGGAACGTTTTCAACGCACTTTGAAAGAACGCATGTGGAAATATTTTACGCATCACCACACTCTGAAGTACATCGACATCTTACCGCACCTGGTGCAAGCGTACAACCAATCTTACCATCGAAGCATCGGACGTGCCCCGCAAGACGTGAGTCCCGACAACGAAGTGCTGGTGTTTGAGCGTCTGTTTGGTACTTCCCCGACGAGGGCTGTCCCCGAGAAAAGTGGAATGTTGGCCGTAGGAGATTGGGTGCGCATTGGCAAAACCAAACGCACTTTCGACAAAGGTTACTTACCTAACTGGACGACCGAATTGTTTCGCGTCACTGGACGAGTGCATGGCCGTCATCCTGCCGTCTATAAATTGGAAGACATGAACGGAGAAGTGCTCAAAGGAACGTTTTATTTGCCCGAGTTACAACGTGTCACCAAAAAAGAAGACGACGTGTACGACATCGAAAGCATTCTCGAACGCAGAACCCGTAAAGTGGGCAAACGACGTGTCAAAGAAGTCAAAGTACGTTGGAAAGGATATCCACCCAGTTTTGATTCTTGGATCGACGCTTCGCAAGTCATCGACTATAAAAAGAAGTGACCATCATGCCCTTTCACACAGCAGACGCAGCTACGTCGACCACTCCTCCTTCCCCTAGTTCTTCTGTGCAAGATTTACAAAAACAACCCTTGTGGGTGTGGTGTGGAGAACGTGTGCCTAAAACGCAAATCGTCTTTTTCTGCCAAATCTTCGTGGTGTATTGTGTCATCGGGGCAGCCATCGCCAATTTGAGTTTGCAACAAGGAGACAAACAATTGTGGACCATTTTATTGAGCAGTTGCATCGGTTACCTGCTTCCTAATCCCTCCCTGAAATTCACCTCGAACGGGAACCCCGGGAACCTTGTGTCCAGTGCCAGTGCCAGTCACCACTTCAATCACAACCAGAACCCCATTTTAGACGGAGACACGCCTCTGACGTCCAGTAACCCCTCGGACAGCCACAGAACTCTGGAATTATGAGTCACCAAAACCAATTTTACTTAACTTTACCCAGTGACAGTTCCATGGAGGTGTTTCCCAAGAACACGTTGTGCTGTTACACGGCCAAATTACCTCAAGCCATCCAGTTAGATCACGAAGCCCATTGGGAAGTGGCTTTGGTAGAAATGATTCACCCGACCCAAGTCCTCAATGTCCTTCCCAATCAAAATTTTTGTGATGTGGAAGTTCATGACGAGCAAATGCAACAGTGGATGGATAGCAATGTCAAATATGACAAGAAAACCCGTACACAAAAGTACACCACCTATCACTTGTTCATTCCCCCAGGCTATTATTTTAGTGGTCAACATTTGGTCAGCACCATAACCTCCAGGTTTAATGTCGTGTTTCTGAAAGCTTTGGAGCATGTCAACAAAAGTGTCACCATGGAGTACCACAAAGCAGCTCGTCGCTTCTTGATGAAATTTGAACGGAGTAAAATCCTGTCCATTTTATTTTGTCCTGAATTGTTTGACATGTTGGGCGGAGACATGGACATGAGAAAGACCATGCTCAAGAAAAACGAATTACCCATCGTTTACGACAACAAGTCTTTTAGCAAGTTATTTCGTGCCCCGGTAGAACTGAACCAAGGACTGAATTTGATGTTCGTGTATTCCGATGTGGTGGAGTACAACGTAGTGGGACACACCTCCGTACCGTTACTGCGTGTCATTCCTTTCAAAGTAGATTCTGTCACGAACGCTGACGAGGAAGGTGGAAACACTTACCACGTCCACCGCGAATTTGTCCATCCTCACTATTTGCCTGTCAGCAAGTCGTATTTGGACACGGTCAACATTGCTATAAAAGGAGATCTGGGACAAAATATTCCATTCACCAAAGGAAAAGTCACGGTGAAACTCCATTTTCGAAAACGGTTCTCTCACGACTCGTAAGTAAGTCATGTATCCAGTGTACCGAGGGGTTGCACGACAGCGAGGACACGGTTTAGGAGACATGTTAAAATCGGCCTTTCGTTCGGTGGCCCCAGTGTTGAAACCGATGGTGACACGCGGATTGCACGCCTTGAAAGATGCGGCACTGACGCAAGGCAAAGAATTTCTCCAAAATGTCATCATCGACAAACAAAACCCTAAAGAAGCCTTCATGAGGGCAGGCAAAAATGTCTTGCTGCAAACGGGCAAAGACATTTTAGGCCAACGAGAAACACCTATAAATGCCCTGCACGCTACCGAGTCAGGCATTCAGCAAGGACTAGGCAGAAAGAGACGACGAAGAAAACACCCTTTCACCAGACTTCAAGCGAGAAAGGCCAAGAAAAGAAGAACCGTTCGAGACTTAGACGTTTTCGATTATTGAGAAAAAAGAGACAAAAAAATGATGCACCGAGAATCTTGCGCTTGTTCCAAGACGGAACTGGATCTGTTTACCATGCCCCCCACGATGATGACGATGCAAGAATCCCAGTGGGTGGAATTTTACCCCGTCTCCTCACTGACCGATTCCGCTCCCATCGAGTTTGAAATCAAAGGACAGCCCGAAGATTACATCGATCTGAATAGCAGTTACTTGTACCTGAAAGTCAAAATTCTAGATAAGACTGGAGGTGCTATAGACGATGAAGCAGTAGCTCCCGTCAACAATTTCATGCATTCCTTGTTCAGTGGAGTGGACTTGTACTTGAATAACAAACTGGTCAGTAGCAGCATGGATACTTACCCTTATCGTGCCTACCTGGAATATCTCTTGACGTACGGAATAGATGCCAAGAACACTCATCTCAATGCCTGTGTGGTATCGGAAGCTGACGAACCTACCAAGTTTGAAATATTGGAAACTGATGAAAAGAAAGACAACAATGATGGATTTGTAGAACGAAGAAAGAGAATCACGGGAGCCGACACAAGTTTAGAACTGATGGATCGTTTGCATTTGGACATGTGGTTGTAAGAAAAGTATTTGCTGAACGGGGTGGATGTCCGCCTGAGACTGAATCGTAGCAGTGCCGCTTTCCATTTGATGGCTGATAGTGACGGTTACAAAACCAAAATCCTAGAAGCCAGACTCTACGTACGCCGTGTGGAAGTGTTACCTAAAGATGGAAACGACATCAGTCAGACGTTGAGTAGAACGACCGCCAAGTATCCCATAGGACGCGTGGAAGTGAAAACCTTCACCATTCCCAAGGGACAGCGATCCATGATCGAAGATCATCTGTTCCAAGGACAGTTACCCAAACGTTTGATCGTTGGTATCGTCGAGAATACAGCCTTCAACGGAGCTGCCGAAAAAAATCCTTTCTACTTTCAACACTTTGGCGTGTCCAAAATCGAAGTCAGTCGCGATGGCAAGACCTTGTGTACCCGACCTTTCGAACCTGACTTTATCAAGAAGAATTACTTGAGATCGTACTTGTCCCTGTACGAAGCCACCGGACAGTTAGGAACCAATACCAGTCACGGTATTACATACGAGGATTATGCAGGAGGCTACGCTTTGTGGGCTTTCGATTTCACTCCAGACCAAAGCAGCGACGAGGGACATTTCCACCCTATAAATTCCGGCCAGATTCGTGTGGAAATTCAGTTTAAAGACCGAGACCCTGATGAAACGGTGAACGTCATCCTGTATGCAGAATTCGATAATACCATAGAAATCAACAGTTTGAGAGAAGTCATCCTAGATTACTAGAAACCATGGAAGACTGTTATCCCTCTTTACCTAGTGGAGAAACTTTTAGTGTTGGATTATTGTTAAAAAATGTTAGAGTTCTCGTTGTTTAGTGTTAAGTGATTTTTGAATAAAAAATGTTGTGTTTTGAAAAAAATTGTTTGATGTTATATTGTTGGATTATTGTTAAAAATGTTAGAGTTGTTGTTTATTGTTAAGTGATTTTTGAATAAAAAATGTTGTGTTTTGAAAAAAATGCCTTTGTCTTTTGGTTAGCTATAAGAATGTTGGATTGATGCTCTTTCATTTCTTACTATCCCTCTCATGACACTCACTAAACGTTGCGACTCAAAAACCGTGTGAGGGATGTTTTCCTTCACGTCCGCGCTTTGACTTTAAGAACTGGGTTGTTTCCAGTCTAACCATCCATTGTCGACTCATCCTCCTAAGAAGATGTGCTCCAAACTAGCTAAACTCAACGAAGCCTACGTGAATTTGCATAGGGTCAGACACAGTCTGATACCGAAGCCAGAAGAAATAGAGAATGTGAGAATGTTAAAAATCACCGAAGACCTGATAGAAGAGCTCTTCAGAGAAGAAATGAACAGGGAAAAAGAAGAATGGACAGAGAAGTACAGACTTCAGAGACAGCAGCAACAACAACAACAACAAGAGCAGCATCAGCAGCAACCTGAACCTGACAGAGGCTTTGTCGATTGCCGTATCGACACCAAAGAGTTCTTCTTTTCTTTCCGAAGAAGCAGACCTATCGCCAGAAAGTCTATCCTCAGAGGACATCGCATTCTTAGAAACTAAAAAAAGAATGCCATAGCAAACAAAAAAACAGCCCTTTTCAGGGCTACCCCAATACTCTAGAAAAGAAATAACGATCGATTTGCCAATGTGTGTAGGTAGAGTAGTGTGAAAATAAACACTAACTCTTTTTTAAAAAATGTGAGGGTATGTGTTTGTGTGTTAGTAAGTGCTTAAGTAAGTTGGTATGAATAGTAGATTAAAATCATGTTTTTTTTTGGTGTTTGAGGTGTATATTTGGAGTTAGATTGGATTGCTTTGCGTATGTGGATAGTCTAATGAAGTGATTTATAAAAATTTTTAAAATAGTGATGGGTAGCATAAAAAAGTGAGTGAGTGTTTCTTTTAGGTCCGCGCGTTGTTGTTTTTGGTCATGATGTAGGTAACATCAATTTTATGTTTTTTATGGGGATGTTTTCCTTCACGTCCGCGCTTTCACTATAAATTGAAACTCGCTGGGCAGTCTAGCTACCCTTGTTGATTGATCAACACCAAAAATGAACACGAGACTGTCTAAACTGTTGGAACTTCATGTGCATCTGGAATATGCCAGGCGCCTGTTGAATGAACTGGCCGCGGAAGCCATTGTGGAGGAGAGAAGGATAAGAGAGGAGGAGGAAAGAAGAAAAAAAGAAGAGGAGGAGAGAAGATATAAAGAAGAAGAAGAGGAAAGAAGATACAAAGAGGAGGAGAGAAGAAACAAAGAAGAGGAGGAGGAGAAGGAAAAGAAGAGAAGAAGAATAAATTTCAGAATCCCAGAGAGCGAAAATTGGGATTCTGAAGCGACATATCCTGCCTCTGCTCTCTCCCCCAAAAAAGTAAAAAGTAACTGGGGGATAAGATGTGTATGTGGCGCCAGGCCTGGAAGGTGCCACCATTAACCAGGTGTCCATGAAGTTCCAAAAAAACAGCCCTTTTCAGGGCTACCCAATACTCTAGAAAAGAAATAACCATCAATTTGCCAATGTGTAGGTAGAGTAGTGTGAATATAAACACTAATTCTTTTCTAAGATAGTGTGAGGGTATGTGTTTGTGTGTTGGTGCTTGTAAGAGCTAAGGTATGTTTGTGGGAATAGTAGATTATGGGTTTCTTTATTGTTTCTTAGCGTAGGTGAAGAGTATAGTTAGGGTTCTGTAACCGCTCACGTACGATTGTGTGGATAGTAGATTATGGATTTTGTTTATTGTTTCTTAGCGTATGTGGAGAGTATAGTTTGGGTTTTGTAACCGCTCACGTACGATTGTGTGGATAGTAGATTATGGATTTGTTTATTGTTTCTTAGCGTATGTGTTTGTGTGTTTGTGTTTGTGTGTTTGTGTTTGTACCCGCTCACGTACGATTGTGTGGATAGTAGATTATGGATTTGTTTATTGTTTCTTAGCGTATGTGAAGAGTATAGTTTGGGTTTTGTAAGCGCTCACGTACGATTGTGAGGATAGTAGATTATGGATTTTGTTTATTGTTTCTTAGCGTATGTGTTTGTGTGTTTGTGTTTGTACCCGCTCACGTACGATTGTGTGGATAGTAGATTATGGATTTGTTTATTGTTTCTTAGCGTATGTGGAGAGTATAGTTTGGGTTTTGTAAACGCTCACGTACGATTGCGAGGATAGTAGATTATGGATTTTGTTTATTGTTTCTTAGCGTATGTGTTTGTGTGTTTGTGTTTGTGTTTGTACCCGCTCACGTACGATTGTGTGGATAGTAGATTATGGATTTGTTTATTGTTTCTTAGCGTATGTGTTTGTGTGTTTGTGTTTGTGTGTTTGTGTTTGTACCCGCTCACGTACGATTGTGTGGATAGTAGATTATGGATTTGTTTATTGTTTCTTAGCGTATGTGGAGAGTATAGTTTGGGTTTTATTATATGAAATGAAAAAGTAGGGGATGTTTTCCTTCACGTCCGCGCGTTGTTTGGCCATGATCTAGGTAAGATCAATTTTACGTTTTAGGGGGATGTTTTTCCTTCACGTACGCGCTTTAAGTATAAGAACCCACAGTATTCGTCGTTCAAACCATTCTGCAAAGAATAAAAAAGAAGATGGCTTCTAACCAAATGGACAAAATACAATCATTACAAGACGTTTTAGACAACTTAGGAATGATGGAGCAGATGTTGATAAGACTGGTTGAAGACCATTATTCCTATAGTCCCCATCGTGTAAAGATGGAAATTAATAACTTAAAAAAGGTAAAGGACAAGATTAGTGGTGTCATGAAAGAGATAAAGGAGGAGAAGGAGGATGAAGAGGAAAGAATAAGAATAAGCAAATGGAACGAAAAGATTGAAAAAGAAGAAGAAAATGAGAAGAGGAAGAAAGAAGAGGAGGAAGAGAAGAAGAAAGAAGAGCAGGAGAAAAAAAAGAAAGAAAAGAAGAGAAAGAGTGTTGGAGATAAAATAAGAACTTGGTGGAGAAAAAGAAGAAACTAGAAGCAGAAAAAAACCCAAAGGCCCTTTTCAGGGCCAGCCATATTTCTCGAAAAGAGATAGCCTTTCCATTGCCTACCCCTTTTTTTAAATTTAAATTTAAATTTAAATTTAAAAAAACCTTTTTAAAAAAAAAAAAAAAAAAAAAATCCCAAAAGCCCAAACTCTATTCCCCATGTTAATTTCCCTTGTCCCTAGACAGACCCAAACTCTATGTTAAATTCCCATTGTCCCTAGAGTTGCCCACGATTTTTCTCCATGTTAAATTTCCCTTGACGCTAGAGTTGCCCAAGGGGTCTTGTAATGCTAATTCCCATTGACGGTAAAGTGGCCCACTTAACTACTCACACACACACACCCCGTTGCTACAAAAAACTGTATGGTTATCCGTAAAATATTTAAACTTGGAGGATCTATCTATCTGTCCGATTCCGTTTGTTAGTGCTTACGTATGCTAAATTTTGTTTTCCTCGCTTCCTTTATAAAAAATAAATTCACCTTTAACATCCGATTTTTTCTCCTCCGTTTCCAAAAATTATACACAGCGACCGTTTCCAACTCGAGTATTACAGCATACCATTCTAGATCCAATATGTCTGCGCCCTTGAAAACGTGGGATTTCAGTTTACAGTTTTAGACGTGTGTGCACTTTAAGCTTAGAATGGGGAAAAGGAAACATCTCTCTCGCAACGATCCCCCGAATCTCAAAAGATTTCGAGCGTCAATTCTCGAATTTACGAGTCAGTATGACCCAGTTGATGATGGTCGAGATGAACAGAAGTTAAATACAGTACGAAAGCTCGGTCGAAAGGAGAGGCGGAAGGAAGCAAGACAACTGAAAAAAGCCAGAAATTTAGCATACAGTCAGAGGAAACCCGTAAGTGTTATGATTCATCATGATGCAGTTTTGAAGTAAGGTCATCCGAATGTATTTATATAAGGTATCGAAAGTTGTGACTATCTTAAACATAAAAACCATCTATAAAAATAATAAAAAAATAACCGAACACCCAGAATCATATAAAATTCGATTTGTTTAGTAAAGGACATGAGTATGCTGACTTTCTAAACCATTTGTAGCACATGCTTCAGCCACTTGGCAGGCATAGGACATGAATAAAGAAGTACCAGCATCTGCAATGAGACCAGGCTTTTTTTTTTCTTCTCAATGCAGATGCATGCATCCAAGAATATAAAAAATACAGAACTGTTTCTTTTGTGTTATTTCATGTGATTTATCCAATTCGTAATACGAGTTTTTATATATTTATCAGAAATACATGGTACCACATGATTTACAGTGTGAAACTCTTGATTGTGGTACAAAACATGTTTATAACTTCGGTTTTAATTAGGACAAATAATAAAACCAGAATTTGTCAGCAGTCATATGAGGAATACAGTACCATTTGCCACACCCCATATTAAGTTTCATGAGATTTTAACACAAATTTTCGGATCTTCATTAATTATAAAGTTTAAATTAGCTTATGCTAAACTCTATCAGTGCAATAATTAAAAAACGTAGACTCCATAACAAGGGAAAGATAACTCAAAGCCCCGTTTTTTATATATACTGATGATGCAGTAAAGCAAAATATTGGCAACATATTGAAAAAACCCATCCTTTTAGGTTTTATATTTTCATCTACACTTCACATTTCTCTCAATTCCATCAATTCCCTATTTCACTTACACACAGAAAATACCTCACACCCTCTTGGTAGCATGACCCCTGTCTGACAATATTATTTACATTCTTCTTTATCACATATGTATATTATTTTCCGTAGAGGACTGAACTCCTATGGGTATAATCTTGTCATGACATCATTTCAGATAAATGAATTGAATACATATACACTGCTGTCTGATATTTCTGTGTACCTGTTTTCATGGTTCATGATATGTCAGCCTATTATGCGCATAGCTTTGAAAACATGTAATGTTTATCCATTGGGCTATTGAAATGAAATACATTACTTTGGACTGTTTTGGTCAGCTTTTCAGTCAAGCAATTAGGTCAGGTTTATAGTTGGTTTTGCAAAATTCAACAAAACAATGCCAGAAAGTGGCAAGAGATACTAAACCAGTCTTGTAAAAATTTAGTAAAGTTCAACATTTTATTTAAAAAAATAAGCTATTATATTGAAGATAAACAACAATGAATAGGATATAATGTGTTTACATCATCTTGTTTATGGGGAACAAAATTACAAAATTAGAAACAGACTATATGCCGGGGAATATCTCTGAGCATCCCATTCTACCAGCAAGATGACATTTTGGACAGCAGGTGATTTTGTACGTGTGGAACAACTTCTTGCAAAATTGGAAACTTTGATTAAAATGCAGTATTCTTTTCAGGCATACATTTATGTCTGTTATATAATGTATTTATTCCATGATTCTAAATGATGCATAGTAAATATGATATTCTGGAGTACAAGTTCAAGAAGGTCATGGATTGGGTCTTCATATTGACATAGAAATCACATTTTCATATGCATTTAGGATAGAAATGTGGAATATTTTTGTACACTTTATGAATATCACTTGCTTAATTAAAGGATGATTGATCTTTCTTGATACAAAATTCGACCAAAAACAACATGAGATCTAATGTTTATGGGAATGTTGTATGATTTAGCAGAATTACCTAATGCGCATAATTGGTCAACATAGTAGCATATTAATTTCTAAAGAAACTTGAACATTAGCTTTTTATCTGAATGAGAGCCATATATATATATATATATATATATATATATATATATATATATATATATATATATCTGTGTGTGTGTGTGTGTGTGTGTGCAATAAACTGACAACAAACAGTATCTGATTAGCCTGAGTGCTTTCAACTCCTAATGAGTCTTTTTCAAAGGCAAATAAAAAACATACGACAAACAAATAAAATACAAAAACAATAATGTTGCAAAGCTTAACATAGCTGTTTCTACAGTAATTAAACATTTAAATTTATTATGTTTCAGCTAGTTTATTTCAACTTGTTGCAGATGCTGGAAATAATTTTGATTGACCTAGAAATTGATAAGCCATGAGGACAGCTGCTGTTTTATGTAAATTTATATAAGCTCAAATTACATCCTGTGTGCATTGATGGTTTCATTCCATACCTGTATGTATTGATGGTTTCATTCCATACCTGTATGCATTGATGGTTTCATTCCATACCTGTTTGCATTGATGGTTTCATTCCATACCTGTTTGCATTGATGGTTTCATTCCATATCAGTATGCATTGATGGTTTCATTCCATACCTGTCTGCATTCATGGTTTCATTCCATACCTGTATTCATGGATGCAGTTTTCCAGCACAAGAGAGGCTATACCTGACGTCCAGTATAAATTGTGGACGAAGAACTGGGAAAAACCCTGGAAAGAACCACTGATCCATGAGAAGCTACCTTCAAGCTTTCTCACATACCCATGTTAGCGATACTTCAGACACGAATCCATGCAGACAGAGGTGAGATGGCAGTGATCCGTAATGGGATTGCTTTAGACCATTCACTGATTCAGCCACACAGGGCCCCAAGGATGATGTGTACATTATTTGGAGGGCATTCCATCGATAACAATGTAAATTATTTGGTGGGAATTCCATAGATAACAATGTAAATTCATTGGTGGGAATTCCATATATAACAATGTACTGTAATACATTAGAATGATCATCAAATTAGCATCAAAATTCATTACAGAACATAATATTTCTTTTTCTTTCCTTCCACTTTTCTCTTCAAGGGAAAATTGACGAGAATGACAGTGTTTTGCTTTGATTTTTAGTGCATTGATAAAACATGCACATTTTGCAAAAGTATCAGCATTTTGCCTCACAGTTGTCTGTTCTATACCTTGGATGGTCCCAGGTTATCTGTTCTATACCTTCTACGGTCCCATTGTGTCTGTTCTATACCTTGGAGGGTCCCAGGGTGTCTGTTCTATACCTTGGAGAGTCCCGGGGTATCTGTTTCATACCTTAGAGGGTCCCAGGGTGTCTGTTCTATACCTTAGAGACTCCCAGGATATCTGTTCTATACCTTCTATGGTCCCGGGGTGTCTATTCTACACCTTGAAGAATCCAAACGTGTCTGTTCTATACCTTGGAGGGTCCCAGGGTGTCTATTCTATACCTTGGAGAGTCCAAGGGTGTCTAAATGGTCTAAGATACCAGACATCAGAAATCACTCACATCTGACCTCTGTCCACATCAGTTAGAATGTCATTTCAACCAAAATGGCTATGTGGGAAAGCTTGCCAGTTGTCCCATGGGTCGGCAGTCCTTCACAGGTTCATCCTCTACCAAATATACTGATGCCAAGTGTAGCCTATAATGTGCTGATGAATTGCACTAAATTCTGCAAAACCAAAATAAACATATTCCTTCATGTGACTTTGAAATTATGTGTGTCTGTGCTTAATGGATTTAAATGCAGTGTAGGTCATTACAGCTGAAAAGTTGTTATTCATCAAATGACATTAATACTATGAATATGAAAAAAAGCCATTGAAATGAGTACATTGAGTGCATTCTTTGCCTGTGTAATAGAAGCGACTTTGTATGGTCGTGGATATAAATTCTTTAAAAAAATAGCAAATATATATTTGAAAGTTTGAAGTTTTGTAAGGAAAATTGTAATCTGCTTTCGTTGATTTCGGTCAAAATACTTGTATGTAAGCAATGCAGTAAATTGTGACAGATCAGAAACATAAAATAGAAAAGGAAATGTTTTCCTTTGGAACCAGAAACGCCATGTTATACTTTCATGTTGATCATTGTGAAGTTCAACATACATAAAATTCTATTAGAGCCAAAGAAACTGTCATCTGTATAATAGTCTGTATGCATTGATGACTTCATTCGATATCTTTATGCATTGTTGGTTTCATTCCATACCTGTATGCATTGATAGTTTCATTCCATACCTGTATGCATTGATTTCATTCAATATCTGTATGCATTGATGGTTTCATTCCATACCTATATGAATCCATGCTTTCCTTTCATACATGTATGCATTCATTGTTTCATTCCATACCTAGCATTGATTTTTTCCTTCCATACCTGTATGCATTGATGGTTTCTTTCTATGCCTGTGTGCATTGATGGTTTCATTTCATACTTGTGTGCATTGATGGCTTCATTCCATACCTGTATGCATTGATGGATTCATGCCATACCTGTGTGCATTGAAGGTTTCATTTCGCACCTGTATGCATTGGTGGTTTCATTTCATACCTGTATACATTGATGGTTTCATTTCATACCTGTATCACAGGTTACTACCCACATAAAAACGTGCTAACTCTTTGATGCAAAATGCATCTTTTACCATATACCAGTTTATCCTTAAGTTTGTGGTTTATGTAATCTGTTGTATAACATGTCAGGTAGTTTTTCATTTTGATTTTAGATTCCCACCCAAGATGACATTGAAAAGGAAAAAAGAGAAATGTTAAAAAAGAAGAAGAAATCTGCCAAGCTGAAAAGATCAAAAGCAGTTAGGAAAGAGAAAAAGGCACGGATAAAAATACAAGAACAGAAGGTATTGTGTGGAATGAGTTCATTGGTGTTCTTTTGGCATCTAATGTATTTATTTAATATCAGGAGTTTTCTGTGAAGTGCTGTACAACAAGTTCCATATATTGTCATACAGTTCTGAGTTTTCTGTTAAGTACTACATACACATTGAGGACATTTTAACTGAGTTCTTGGACTTCAGGTATTGAAGGTGGCTATCAGTCAAGCATTGTTGATTCAGACTGCCAACCACTCTTGATGGCCTCAGGGTTGTTAAGTATGTCTGACTCCAAGGCATCCTAGTTAACTGATTGTCAGTCACCTTTAAATGACTTTTATTCTAAAACTATTGGACAGATTTTAGTCAGACCTGACGGAAAGCATACTGGCATAAAGGCCTTTTAACACTGTACAGATGATGCTGATCATTGTACAAATGATGCTAATCATTGTACAAAAGATGCTAATCGTTGTACAAGTGGTGCTGATCATTGTACAAAAGGTGCTGATCATTGTACAGATGGTACTAATCATTGTACAAATGTTGTAGATCATTGTACAAATCTTGTTGATCATTGTACAAAAGATGCTGATCATTGTTCATATGGTACTAATCATTGTACAAATGGTGCTAATCATTGTACAAGTCTTGCTGATCATTGTACAAAAGATGCTCTGTACAAAAGATGCTGATCATTGTACAGATGGTGCTAATCATTGTACAAAAGATGCTGATCATTGTACAAATGGTGCTGATCATTGTCCGAATGATTCTGATCTGCCATCGGATGTGGTTGCTGTTACAAAGCTATAAAAAATCTGTCCATTACCTTCAATTTCTATTTTCAACTTCCCAGAAACATTCTGACTAGTTTCAGCCAAGTTGTGAACACAACATCCTGGCATAGAGGCCCATTAGTTTCGTACAAATAATGCTGATCTGACATCAAATATGGCCACCATTACTAAAAATAGTAACATTTGAAAATAATCAAATATGACCACCATTACAGAAAATAGTAATTTTTGAAAATAATTTTTCCAATATTACTGAAACAGGTTGATCAAAATTGGACAGAAGCATCCTGGTTTAAGTTGTTTTCAAATTTTTACAAAAAGTCAAAATCTGCCATCGAATATGGTCTCTGTTGTTAAAAAATATAAAATCCTTTAACACATTAACCCCTGGAGCTTTTTGTCAGTTTTGCCTGAAATTCGAGTAGGAAACACATTTTGAAAGCTATTTCTGAATAGACTCGAAAACACCAAATCCCCGGTCATTTTTCAATAACATACTGCCTAGTGGTGTTAGAAACATCGATTTTCGTTGCCTATTTGACTCACGCATGAGTAGAAGGGTAAAAGTTGGACTTCTTTTCTTCTTGTTTTGTTTGCTAAATGGAGCCATTATTTTTGTATGGAGACCACTCTTTATTCCAAATGCCCATCTTATCCTACTTTTTGCACAGGCTCGTCTGTCTGCTTGCAGTTCATACTGGTTTGCCTTAGATCTGAGACCAAAAAGTCTAAAATCCAGACACAAAATTGGATTCCGACCACAGGTGAATTTTGGGTAAAAAAATGTCGGGTCCAAAAAATGAGGTTTTTCCATCTGTATTTTGTAGTCCAACTAGATATTCCAGATTATTTGGTATTATTGTAGAACTACATCTGTCTACCTTTCTATAATACCACCTGCTTTAGTGTATCATGCATGACCATGACGCTACAGAGCTCGGCAGTAGGCTACTACCTCCTTCCCCGTAAAGTTGTTGCTAGGGGTTAATGTGTTAAACTACTTATTGTAATAAACAGAATATGTGTCACAAAATGTGCTTTTCAGCCAATTCTTTCAGGCAAATATGATAACCCCATATTTTAAATGTTTCATTTTCACATCAGATTAGTTACGGATCAATGATCTAGTATCTCATCTTGTCTAAAGCAACAGTTGGAAGATAATTGTCAGTTTTCCTGCAAATTATTGTTTGTCAGGTCATTGCTGTCATTCGCTTGTAACTCTTGTAACACGATGGACAATTTAGATATTTAACTGATTCATTTTTTTCTTCTTAATAATAATTAACATAAACTACAAGTACATAATGAATAAAAGCATCTTTATGGTTAAGATGTACATAAAATGTGTCCATTTATCACGTACTTGTAATTCAAGAAACAACTTGAAACATTACATTAGGAATTTACAAGTATTCTCATGTGAAACATTTTCTTTGTATTTTCTAAGATGTTAATGACAATTTGCCATAGCACAAAACAACAAAAGATAGGGGCCCAGAGTGGCCGAGTGGTCTAAGGCACTGTCCGTTACGGATCACTGCCATCAAACCTCTGTCTGCGCCGGTTCAAGTCTCAGATTCAGCCAATGTGGGTATGTGAGAAAGCTTGCCAGTAGCTTCTCGTTGGTCGGTGGTTCTTTCCGGGTTTTTCCCGGGTTCTTCCTCTACCATTAATACTGGCCGCCATGTATAGCCTATCTTGTTCTGAAAAATGGCGTTAAACCCCCACAACAACAACAACAAAAGATACATCATTGTTTTATGTTTCAATAAAAATTCATAAAATCTTTGGGAGCCAACAATTGATAGGTTTGGTGTTGGAAGTAGGTGCACAACATCTCTTAGTAATATTTTGTATTCATCTTCTTCATTTCCCCCATAACTTGCCAACTTTCTTGAAAAATTTGGCTGCCAGTGGTAATTGTGATGTATCGGTTAATCTGAAAACTGATACATTTTTATTTATGTACAGTGTATTAATTATTGAGTATGTCATGTCTTTGATGTATTAGTACATGTACTTTCAAGTATTGATATAGTCCTTTAATTTTATTTTGTTGCATTGTTTTCATTTGTAATATATAATATTGATTCTTTATACACCTCTTGGCTTTTATTTATGCTCTGTGGCACGCCAAATTGTTTAGGGTGATTTCTGAAATAAGCACTCGATGTCAAAAGAAACCGTTTGGACCTTATTCTTGACCTGATGCTGCTGTTGCTATATTGTCTCGTGACAGTACACGATGTCATTTTTAAAAAATTGGATATTGAGCAAAGCAATGTCACATTGTGTAAATTTCCTAGACAAAAGATGAGAATTACATTACTATGCCAGCCAATTCTGTTCCATAAATGTAACGCAAGGTGCACATTTTATTTTGAAGTAATCAAATTATAGGCATTTAATTGAAAATAAAGTATTTATTTCAGTTTAATTAGGTGTGTACGTAAACAATGCATGTGAGTACTATCCTCATAAAATAATAATGAACACAAATCTCTACGCAGTAATCAAGTTTTATGCCTGCCATTTCTGTTCCATCAATATTACTTGATCTGCACAGTTGATCAGAAATAAAAATGTTGATTGTATTGCAAAAAGACCAAATGTCAGTATTAAGGCTAATTTCAGGCATGTCAATTGAATAAATTGGTATATAATTTTAGTTATGTTTCCTAACATCACGGCTGTTTAATGAAGACGCACAACAACATAACAGGTATGGACACTTCTGGACCATAATTGTTACATCAGGCTGGCTTCAGGGTTAGTGACAAACAACCATTTTAAGAGAGTGCAAAGAAAATACTGGTGTTTCCTCAGTGAATTGTTTTATTTTAAAAGTCATCATATACTTGTAAAGATAAACAGTTTATGTGAAGTCTATTTGCTACCTGTTTAAAGAATTCGCTTATTTTGTTTCATATCGCATAACTTACTGGTTCATGTAACATATCATCCTTACTTAACATCCTCAGCAAGCCTCCTGGTCAACTGTAAACAACCTCTGATTATTTACTTACATCCTCAGCAAGCCTCCTGGTCAACTGTAAACAACCTCTGATTATTTACTTACATCCTCAGCAAGCCTCCTGGTCAACTGTTAACAACCTCTGATTGCTTACTTACATCCTCAGCAAGCCTTCTGGTCAACTGTTAGCAACCTTTGATTGCTTACTTGCATCCTCAGCAAGCCTACTGGTCAACTGTTAACAACCTCTGATTGCTTACTTACATCCTCAGCAAGCCTCCTGGTCAACTGTAAACAACCTTTGATTGCTTACTTACATCATGGTCATTGACAATAGGATAGCAAGTGTGCCATGTGCAAATTGAATGCTGTATGCAACTGTTAGTGTTTTCAGTATAAAAAAATAAAACTCAGAATTTTGCTCACATATTGATGAAAGCGGATGGACACAGACAGTTTGTCTGTACATTCATATGTTTGTCAAATGTTGAATATATAAAAGTATTTCAGATTTCTTTAGTCAAACACAATATAAAATGACTTTACAATGAACATCCTACTATGTAATGTAGTGAAAGTATTATGACAGGGCAAAATGTTGAACAGCACATAACCAGTTGGACTGATGCATCACATGTAACAGTGGGGTAGTGCAAATTAAATTCTTTAACATTATTTTTCCCACCAGCAAGACAATATCTATGGATCAGAAGTCAGAATACACAAGTTTGTACCAAACATACATAATTTTATCTACTTGTATTATGACTGTGTGGTCTTAAAATAAGTAATAGAAAAGAGAAAGAAGCAACAAATTTTGTAAAATTCAACAAATTATTTCCCTAGAATCCAAAAGAAAATGGAAGAAAAAACTTTTGGTATTTTTAAATAAATCCCAGATAATCCTAGAATTTCAAACACAAATAAAAAATGATTAAAGTTCTGAACAAACTTTGATGGTGTTATAAAATTAATCCAGTACTGGAAGTGTTGATGTTCCTGTGGTGACCTGTGTCACAGTGATGTGCCAACAGTCATGTTAAATCACAATAATACAATATACGAATATATCTTTCTTTGAATTTCACTATAATTCCCAGTTAATGTCTCACTCCAAGAATATAATTTTAGATGATGAGCACTTTGTATTTCCAGTGAATAAATAAATTCCAGTCCAAATGAAATACTGGACACAATGATTCTTCTGTATTATCTTATAGCACAAATAGACAATTTTGTAGATAGTCCTCTACTTGACCTCAAGTCACAATTAATATTTCATTCTGGAAGGTTCCAAATGTTTAGAAGATAAAATCTTAGTTATAATTAGTATGTCTGTTACTAAAATTACAATAATGAACATGGTAAACACAATGTCCTTTACTTAGGAAAAGATGATAATCCTAATGGTTGACCCATACTCATAGAGAAAATTAGCGAAGTATGCTAAGTATTGGATTTTGGGCAAGGTCAAATCCAAGATACAATTATCCATTGCTTATTCAAAAAGTTCAAAACACAGCTGCTCGGGTCATACTTAGAGTACCATGATCAGAGCACACCTCTCGCTGCTCTGTACCCTACACTGGCTATCCATTTGATCCAGAATCAACCACAAAATTTATTCTCTCTGCTACGTTTCACTGTCGGACTCTAGTCCAACATATCTATCCGATCTCACCCATGTGTACACACCAGCAAGATACTTACGCTCCACTTCTGACAATTGTATACTCATTATTCCCACTATGAAAACAAAGTCATGGACAGCGTTCTTTTGCATACCAGGGCCCATCAATGTGGAATGAATTGCCCACTGAACTTAGACACAAAGACACAGTGATCACATTCAAGAGGGCTCTCAAAACTCACTTATTTCGACTGCAAGAACAAACTTAAAGACCTAATATAGTTTCCTACCTGAAATATTCTCAGCATGTTTTTTTTTATTTTTTAATGTTTTTCTAATTTCATGGTGTTTGTTTTTGTAATAATATTATTATATGCTTTTTATCCTATAGGTGTTGTCTAATGTTGTAAAGTGCTTAGAGCTTCTAAAGATTAGGCGCTATACAAAGTCCTCATTATTATTATTATTATTATTATTATTATAATATATAATGAATTTAAATAAAAACAAACAAACAATGCAAAATAAATACATAACACTTGCAACAATAAGAGTTATTTCAACTTATTACTGACCCATTTTGAATGCAATGTTTCAGAAATTACAGAGGAAATTAATAATTAACAAATACACATTTTATGTCAAAACTGTCTTTATTTTCACAGTAGCACATGTACATAAATAATAAGTAATATTTATGAACAATTAAAGTCTGAAATGCTTTTCACAACCTCTTTTCAACACACACTAGCAACTGATGGCAGAATGTACACAACGCCACTGTCCAGATTTTAAATAAAGCATCCTGGTATGATGACCTTTTATGTTTGTAAAAATGATGCCAATTTGCCATCAAATATGGCAGCAGTTATTAAAGTTAAAGACTTCAATAATTAATTTTAAATAAACATAACAGAATATGACCAAATTTTACAGAAAGTGACCTTGCTTGAATGCCTTTCAGATTTATACAAAAGATCCATTACATATGAGAGCCGTTACTAAAAGTAGAAATTATGTACAGAACTTCATCTAGAGAAATAATATGCTGTACATAATTTTGTCAACTTTGTCAAAACGCACCCTGGGAAAAGGGGTCTTCGTTATTGATAAATGATGTTGATCTGGATAAAGAAACCTTTATACATTTGTTTTGGGGGCCCCGAGTGGCCGAGTGGTCCAAAGCACTCTCCATTACGGATCACTGCCATCTCACCTCTGTCTGCGTGAGTTTGAGTCTCGGATTTGGCCAATGTGGGTATGTGAGAAAGCTTGCCAGTAGCTTCTCAAGGGTCTGTGGTTCTTTCCGGGTTTTTCCCAGGTTCTTCCTCCACCATTAATACTGGCCGCCATGTATAGTCTATCTTGTGCTGAAAAATGGCGTTAAACCCTACAACAACAACAACACATTTGTTTTCATAGTGTATGGAATCAACAGCACTGGAAATATTTAAATAAGACACATCCTTCTGTCCAAGATTTCTTGATGAATCTGTTTGTATTTGACTTTAACTTAAGGCAGTGCCAGTAAGGTGAGTGATCTCAGGCCTGCATGAGCCTCTTGTTTTTAAAACTAATTACTGTTTTGTATTTACAGAGAGATGAGGTCAGAATAAGAGAACTTGAACTGGAGAATAGTTTTGAAGAGAAGGAGATAAAAAGGCTGGAGAAAAAACTTCACTTGAACAAGAGGAAGAGCAAAACACTGCCCATGTCTTTTATCAATGATGGATTGGATTGTATCCTTACTCAAAGTTGTTTCATTGTACAGACTTATTTTACACCGCTTATGCAAGAAGTTCTGAAGTCTTATACAGTCCACTTTTGATGGCTTCATATACCATATGTACTCACTTATAAATTGAGTCAAACTACAAACAACAAAAATAATCTGCCATTGCACATTGTGCCTGCTAATCAGGGTATGACTTGTTTGATCTACTGATTACTCCTAGCAAATTGAACAGACTCAGATCTGCAGGTGCATTATGTAACAGCAGGTCTTGGTCTGTGCAGTTGGCAGTTGACTCTTATAAGCAGCTACATACAATAATTTCAGAGGTTAGTAGTTTTAATGTTCAACTGGCCTTGAGGACTAAAACTTAATGTTGCACCTTGACTGAGCTCTCATGGGGCCATTGGATGTACCTATTTTGCCCACTAATGATCAATATATGGGGATTTGTTAAATTTAAGGGAAGACTGGCAATTTGGAGAGGGGAAAATCTCTTCTGGGCTGCACTGAAAATCTATTATTGTGCTACATTTCACTGTCAGACTCTAGTCCAACATACCTATCCGACCTCACCCATGTGTACACACCAGCAAGATACTTACGCTCTTCTTCTGACAGTCATATACTCATTTTTCCCACTATGAAAACAAAGTCATATGGACAGCGTTCTTTTGCATACCAGGGCCCAGCAACGTGGAATGAATTCCCCACTGAACTTAGACATAAAGATACTGATCACATTCAAGAGGGCTCTCAAAACTCACTTATTTCGACTGCAAGAACAAACTTAAAGACCTAATAATGTTTCCTACCTGAAATATTCTCAGCATGTTTTTTATTTTTTTTATTTTTTTCTAATTTCATGTTGTTTGTTTTTGTAATAATATTATTGTTTCTTATCTTAATATAGGTGTTGTCTAATGTTGTAAAGTGCTTAGAGCTTCTAAAGATTAGGCGCTATACAAAGTCCTCATTATTATTATTATTATTATTATTATTATTATTATTATTATTAATCTTTGGTATAATTAGTTAAATTTCTGTACAAAGAAAGAACAAATGAGATGGTTTTCCAAGGCTAATATCTTAGGCTGAAGTTATTTCTACCCCATCTCTACCTCACCTCATGAAATAAGGTCTTTAAGATCAAACTGCTGGAATTTTTCAACAACAGTATTCTGGACAGGCAGCTTTAATTCTCTGTGTGTGCATGTGTGTGTGTGTCCCCTCAACTTGAGAGCAATAATAGGAGGTGGAGATTAAGTGTGCTTACATTTCACCATATGGTCACTCTAGCCATCAGCTTATTCCATCCCCATGGATACTAAATATATAACATGCTGATTAATACTAAATATATACCAGGCTGATTCAGAGGTCTTGAAAACACTTAATAATGTGTATTAGGATGCAAATTGTTCATCTGGGATGCAAAAAATCACACACACAGGAGTCCACCATATGCATGCAATAGCTGTGTGGCAAATTCAATTGCATGCCAGTCCTGCTTCAACCACCTGCTGAGTGAAAATGTGTTCATCAGTCAATCATTTTAGCTGTGCTTATATTTACAATGACAGAATTCAGTGGCTGAAAGGCCTCCAGATGTACATGTTGTCGATATATATGTGTACATTAAAAGAACATGACACAATAGCTGGACGGTAAGTTTAAAGACTAGCTGTTGAGTGGTGAAAATGTGCTGATATTTACAGTGACTGAATTCAGAGGCAGAAAGACCCTGAGATGTACATGTGGCCATTATAAGAGTACATCAAGATGAACAAATTTAGCTTCCAATATCGTGTTCGTTTCCTAGTGTAACAGAATAAGTAGTGCATGTGACCTCAAAATCAAGACACATCAAGACTTCGTCAAAATGCCATTTTCAAAACTTGTATAAGTATTTTAGGGTTAAACTGCAAATTGACGAAGATTGTAATGAAATTCAGAAGAGTACTGAAGTTGCTAAAGCTGATAGTTCGGATGGAACAGTAGCCAAGTGTAAGAAAGTGTGTGATGCCTGACTTAGTGTTTGGAATAAGGCCTCTCCTTGAATTGACAAAATTCAGTCTCACTCTAATTGACAAACAAGAGCTGTATGTCAGTATTGTGAAGAATTTGAAAAATTAGTCTCAGTGACAACCAATGGTTTTTCTCATCTGGACATTCAGCCACTTCATGTATGCACAACATGCTTACGGGGACTACAGCTTTTGCTGGTGGAGTCCTGGACTCCTAGTTTTAAAATCCTAGCGAGACCTCTGCTAATTTTTACTGCACGTGTTGTTATGACTTTGGGTCTTTTACTTTGTAACAGAATGAAGCTCAACCAACAACTTAAGTACAATGAACAAATAATTTATGTTGCCGAGTTACAAGTGAGACATTTTCAGTATTTTGAATTAAATCCTAAATGACCCTAAATATCCTATTCTTCTCAACTGGAGTCATGTGATCAAGTTAATGTTGACCACATGACCAAGACAGTCGGGTTGCCTAGTAGTTAGAGTGTCTGCCTCGGATGCGGGAGGTCGTGGGTTCGGTCCCTGGCCAAGTCATAACAAAGACTTACAAAAATGGCACTAACAGCTGCCTTGCTTGGCGCTTAGTATTTAGAGGTTAGTGTTAGGACTGGTCGGCCTGGTGTCAGGATAATGTGCAGATATCATAGTGATATAACTGAAAAATTGTTAAAGCTACGTTAAAAATCTAAATCTCACACCACATGACCAAACCATTTTGTACAGTGGCGGATGTTCAAATCTGGAATTGCAGTTCAGCACTGGCTCTCAAAGATTTCAAAAGCTTCCCTTTTTCCTCCTTGGGGTATTGTTCTCTCCACCCCCACTATGATTTCAGTAGCTCCCTTTTTCCACCTTAGGGTATTGTTCTCTCCATAGAGTACTCTGATGTTATCCCAAGAAATAGTATGCACTGATTCTTTGCAGTGTACACCAACTACTGTGTGGGATCCTCTGCTGTTATACAAGTGTTCATTAAGTCATGTTTTCAGGCTTCTAGCAGTTTTCCCTATATAGTCTTTTCCACAATTATCACACTGGTGTTTATAGATGACTAGGAACTTCTTGTTCAAAGGAGTTCGGTATTTTGTAAGTACCAATATTGAGTGGATGGTGTTATAAGGTTTGTGGATCACATTAGCTTTGCTTTCATAAGATCTTTTTGTAAAGTTTTGGAGAGTCCACCAGTAAATGGTAAAAGGACAGTTAGATATTTGCCTCCTTTCTCCTTGAGATGTTCCTCCCTTCTCCATTCTTTTTGAAGAAACACCAACATCCAGTAATTGTAACCATTGGCCGTCAAAGCTTTCTTGATAAGATCTACCTCCAACACATGGTCTTCCTCAACAATACTGTTCACCTGATGCAACAGAGTTTGCACCACTGATCTCATATTTTCAATATGGTGGTTCTAGTGATTTTCAGATACTTGTCTTTGTGGGTAGGTTTGTGGTCTCAATCATCCAATATGTGAACAGAAGCATCCAAAAATGGCAGCTTCCCATCCTGTTTCACTTCGTAAGTGAACTGGATATTTTCATAAATGGAGTTGAGATGCTCTGTGAAATCATCAGTATGCAACATGGTGAAAGTATTGATTATGTGACTCCAGTCCAGAAGTCAATCTTCTGATGAAGGCCTTGTGATAAGGTCAAAAGCTAAGGAGTCATTACCTACTATGCTACAGAAAGGTATCTATTCTTACTTTCACTGAATGCAAATGGCTGTAGCAGCTAGCAATATTCATTCTAGAATTTTCAAGCTTATTTCAGGTCACACATAAGAGATGCATACAAACAATGCCATTGAATAAACATTGAACACAAGCAACAGAATATGGAATTTTGCCAATAATTAAATTGGCCAAAAACATTTCATCAGAGTTGTTTATACCAAACTCTTAAACATAAATAATAAATCAAATAGATATTGAACTAGGCCAAACTTAAATCACCTATCTTTTGATCCCTTCCATCTTTATGTGTGCCACCAAACCTTCCATCCCTTTGCATGCCACCATACCTTCCATCCCTATGAGTGCCACCAAAACCTTCCATCCTCATGATAGCCACCAAATCTTCTATCCATATGAGTGTCACCAAACTTCCATCCCTTTGAATGCTATAATGTCAGACATGCTGTTTATGACAAAGAGAAGATATTTTGAGTTGATGTAAGGAAATATGTCACAAAGGAAATGAAATCATAGTACTGCCTTGATTTGCAAAGCTAGAAGTTACAAGATAGATTGGTTCCACTTAATGATTTAAATATCTCCCTTTCAATGCTCAAGAAACTGCATTTTGTTTTTATTATATATTTTAAAGGCAAAAGTCTTGATCTGTGCAGATTTTTTTCTCCATTCTTTGCCAGGTGATTATTGGCTGCATTAATACATTAATAAAAAGAAGTTCTCCAAATTTTGCACTAATTTTAGAACTGACTTTTTAGCTTGTATGTATAATGCTTTAAATTTGCATTTTGTCAAATTAACGACTGTTTTCGTATGGCAGTCAGGAGATTTTTTTTTCCTTCAGACATTTCTTGTATGGACTGATACAGTTAACTTTGCCAGGGTGGGGGTGCTGTAGAAACAGTTGCATGCAACAGACTTCAGAGAGTAATATCATCAAACAAAAAAATGATTAATTGTACAGATTTTTAGATGCCTTTTTTGTTTATTTCTGCTTTCAAATGTAATGTTTTGTGAAGTCTTGGCAAGCTTGCAGTCTATTTTGGCAACAGATGTTGCACCCAAAGTTTGATTGTCACTTAGTTTCAGCATTCATGAATGCCTGAGTTCTCCATCATTTTCAGACATGATTGTGATTGTGGTGAGAGTAAAAACCACTACTGGAACAGTTTTATTTCTATATTGGATTAAAAGGTTTTCTTAAAAATGTGTACCTTTTGTCACAGACTGTAACAGTCATTGATACAATACTGTATAGGTAAGACTTGCAGAATAGCAGCAGGTCATAGTTCAGTCAGGATAGTTTATATGATTCAAAATAATTATAGAAAAGTTCATACTTGAAGCCTACTCCATGTACCTTGGTTTTTTTGTATGCTTGATGGCACCATCTCATTGATTACATAAATGTATTCTAGAGGGTCCACAGTCTTCCCACTTTTTTTTGTATGCTTGATGGCACCATCTCATTGATTACATAAATGTATTCTAGAGGGTCCACAGTCTTCCCACTTTTTTTTTGTATGCTTGATGGCACCATCTCATTGATTACATAAATGTATTCTAGAGGGTCCACAGTCTTCCCACTTTTTTTGTGTGCTTGATGGCACCATCTCATTGATTACATAAATGTATTCTAGAGGGTCCACAGTCTCCCCACTTTTTTTTTTGTATGCTTGATGGCACCATCTCATTGATTACATAAATGTATTCTAGAGGGTCCACAGTCTTCCCACTTTTTTTTGTATGCTTGATGGCACCATCTCATTGATTACATAAATGTATTCTAGAGGGTCCACAGTCTTCCCACTTTTTTTTTTGTATGCTTGATGGCACCATCTCATTGATTACATAAATGTATTCTAGAGGGTCCACAGTCTTCCCACTTTTTTTTGTATGCTTGATGGCACCATCTCATTGATTACATAAATGTATTCTAGAGGGTCCACAGTCTTCCCACTTTTTTTTGTATGCTTGATGGCACCATCTCATTGATTACATAAATGTATTCTAGAGGGTCCACAGTCTTCCCACTTTTTTTTGTATGCTTGATGGCACCATCTCATTGATTATATAAATGTATTCTAGAGGGTCCACAGTCTTCCCACTTTTTTTTTGTATGCTTGATGGCACCATCTCATTGATTATATAAATGTATTCTAGAGGGTCCACAGTCTTCCCACTTCTTTTTGTATGCTTGATGGCACCATCTCATTGCTTACATAAATGTATTCTAGAGGGTCCACAGTCTTCCCACTTTTTTTTGTATGCTTGATGGTACCATCTCATTGATTACATAAATGTATTCTAGAGGGTCCACAGTCTTCCTGCTTTTTTTTGCATGCTTGATGGCACCATCTCATTGATTACATAAATGTATTCTAGAGGGTCCACAGTCTTCCCACTTTTTTTTGTATGCTTGATGGCACCATCTCATTGATTACATAAATGTATTCTAGAGGGTCCACAGTCTTCCCACTTTTTTTTGTATGCTTGATGGCACCATCTCATTGATTACATAAATGTATTCTAGAGGGTCCACAGTCTTCCCACTTTTTTTTTGTATGCTTGATGGCACCATCTCATTGATTACATAAATGTATTCTAGAGGGTCCACAGTCTTCCCACTTTTTTTTTGTATGCTTGATGGCACCATCTCATTGATTATATAAATGTATTCTAGAGGGTTCACAGTCTTCCCACATTGTTAGATCATTCTGAGAGAGAGAGAGAGAGAGAGGGGGGAATAAAAAAGCATGAAATAGACTTAAATATGGAAATAGAGGTTTTAATAACAAACATTAGGGCTGATATATTTCCTAAATGGGAAAAGAAAGTAGTTCCAAGAGTGATACATGTATTGACATTGTGTTAAAAATGTGATAACATCTGTATGGCTTGATTTGTTTTCACTTAATATTTCCAATATGATTATGAAATATAGAATAGATTCAAGTGATGGTATGAATATAGTATGAGTTATGATGGGGTTAGTCCGTGTTCTGTCATCATATCAAGTACTCATTTTATAATATAATTTAAAATATTTATACAAGTATTTCTTTTAAATTTGTTAAGTATGAATATAAATATTTCATTTAAATGTGTAAGTGTGAATTCAGGTATTTCATTTAAATGTGTAAGTGTGAATACAAGTATTTCATTTTGATTTGCAAGAATCAATACAAGTATTGCCTTTTAATTTGTAATGATGAATACGAGTATTGTCTTTTAATTGTTAAGTATGTCTAAAATCAAGTCATCTTGCTTTCATCATTAATGTTTTCAAGAAAACAGAGGGTGCTCTTGGCCAGGCTACTGTCCCTAAATGGTGACTTTTTGAAATATATTGACAACCATTACCCTGGTGTTGCAATAGTCAGTGACGTCAAACCCAGATGAGCAGTTTAAGACTTATCTCTTGGATCATTTATCATTCTGCCAAGATACAAGGCTCACTTAGTCCTCATGTTTTACTGATATTCCTTAACAGTGTCTAGTCTTGCTTGCAGACCTTGGAGAAGAAAAATACACTGCATTACCTGACAAAGAAATATATTTGAGAGACTCTGACAGTGAATTATCAGGTATGGTATTCCATCTTTATTTCCATACTCATGGAATATATCCTTCTGTATGTCTGTTAGTCTGTAAACATGCACACCTTTGTTTAGACAGAGGTAATTTGGCAATAAGAAGCAAATAGACACTTTTGTAGAATTATGCAAACATCCTCCTCTATTTCTTGTTATTTCTTCGTAGTGCTCAATGAAACTGCTTACTCAGTAACATTTCTGCTTTGGTGTTACTGAAGAGGCAGTTTTGGTTCTGTTGTTTCTTAGATTCTTGGCCGTTTTTTTCTCAAAATGAAGAAAGTATTTATCACTTTCTCTTTCCTGGAAAGGGGGTACTAACCTAATATTTTTGGTAACATCAAAAACCTGAATTCATGTAATAAAGGGATGGAATGTGCTCTGCCTGCCAGTTCTAGTTCTTTCAATGTACATGGCATTTCCCTTTCTTCTCACAATGTCTGCATTTGCTTGTCAACTTGATAGCAATTTGGGGAGATACACATAGGAATGGGATATGATACAAGCATTTAATTAAAGTCCACATGAAAGTTTTCAATCTTATTCAGTTATTTCTAATTTCATTTAGAAATTAAAACCAGAAAGAGATGTGGTTGAGCTAATTATTCAGTTATTTCTATCATTTAGGAATTAGGTCCTGAAAGAGATACATAATGGTTGAACTAATTATTCAATTATTTCTATCATTTTGAAATTAGGTCCTGAAAGAGCTGTGGTTCAGTTAATTATTCAATTATTTCTATCATTTTGAAATTAGGTCCTGAAAGAGATACATAATGGTTGAACTAATTATTCAGTTATTTCTATCACTTAGGAATTAGGTCTTGAAAGAGCTGTGGTTCAGCTAATTATTCAATTATTTCTATCATTTTGAAATTAGGTCCTGAAAGAGCTGTGGTTCAGCTAATTATTCAATTATTTCCATCATTTAGAAATTAGGTCCTGAAAGAGATACATAATGGTTGAACTAATTATTCAATTATTTCTATCATTTAGGAATTAGGTCCTGAAAGAGCTGTGGTTCAGCTAATTATTCAATTATTTCTATCATTTAGAAATTAGGTCCTGAAAGAGATACATAATGGTTGAACTAATTATTCAGTTATTTCTATCACTTAGGAATTAGGTCTTGAAAGAGCTGTGGTTCAGCTAATTATTCAATTATTTCTATCATTTTGAAATTAGGTCCTGAAAGAGCTGTGGTTCAGCTAATTATTCAATTATTTCCATCATTTAGAAATTAGGTCCTGAAAGAGATACATAATGGTTGAACTAATTATTCAATTATTTCTATCATTTAGGAATTAGGTCCTGAAAGAGCTGTGGTTCAGCTAATTATTCAATTATTTCTATCATTTAGAAATTAGGTCCTGAAAGAGATACATAATGGTTGAACTAATTATTCAATTATTTCTATCATTTAGGAATTAGGTCCTGAAAGAGCTGTGGTTCAGCTAATTATTCAGTTATTTCTATCATTTAGAAATTATGTCCTGAAAGAGCTGTGGTTCAGCTAATTATTCAATTATTTCTATCATTTTGAAATTAGGTCCTGAAAGAGATACATAATGGTTGAACTAATTATTCAATTATTTCTATCATTTAGGAATTAGGTCCTGAAAGAGCTGTGGTTCAGCTAATTATTCAATTATTTCTATCATTTTGAAATTAGGTCCTGAAAGAGATACATAATGGTTGAACTAATTATTCAATTATTTCTATCATTTAGGAATTAGGTCCTGAAAGAGCTGTGGTTCAGCTAATTATTCAATTATTTCTATCATTTTGAAATTAGGTCCTGAAAGAGATACATAATGGTTGAACTAATTATTCAGTTATTTCTATCATTTTGAAATTAGGTCCTGAAAGAGCTGTGGTTCAGTTAATTATTCAATTATTTCTATCATTTAGAAATTAGGTCCTGAAAGAGATACATAATGGTTGAACTAATTATTCAATTATTTCTATCATTTAGGAATTAGGTCCTGAAAGAGCTGTGGTTCAGCTAATTATTCAATTATTTCTATCATTTAGAAATTAGGTCCTGAAAGAGATACATAATGATTGAACTAATTATTCAATTATTTCTATTGTTTAGGAATTAGGGCCTGAAAGAGCTGTGGTTCAACCAATTATTCAGTTATTTCCATCATTTAGAAATTAGGTCCTGAAAGAGATATATAATGGTTGAACTAATTATTCAATTATTTCTATCATTTAGGAATTAGGTCCTGAAAGAGCTGTGGTTCAGCTAATTATTCAGTTATTTCTATCATTTAGAAATTAGGTCCTGAAAGAGCTGTGGTTCAGCTAATGATTCAATTATATCATTTAGGAATTAGGTCCTGAAAGAGCTGTGGTTCAGCTAATTATTCAATTATTTCTATCATTTTGAAATTAGGTCCTGAAAGAGCTGTGGTTCAGCTAATTATTCAGTTATTTCTATCATTTGGCCATTAGAGCCAGAAAGAGATATGTAATGAATGGTTGAGTTAATTGTGATGAATTTGATGTTAGATCTTTTATTCAGATGAACTATTAAAAGCTAGAGTAGATGTGAAGAATTCATAACTACCTGTATATTCAATTTACAGGTAATAACAGTGATGAGAAGGCTGACACCAGTGATATTGAGAAGGCTGACTCCAGTGATATTGAGAAGGCTGACACCAGTGATATTGAGAACACAGATGTAGAAGTCATGGAGGATGATATAGAAGAAGAGGGGGAGGAGGAGGAAGAAGGTTTGGGTCCTGGAGGTATATGTGTGGCAAGATGCTCTTGCGGTTTGCACCCTTAAGAATTTGGTTTAATGTTCATGAGATTTGTAGTTCATGTTTTAGAGATTTGGGGTTCATGTTTTAGAGATTTGGGGATAATGTTCTAGAGATTTAGGGTTCATGTTTTAGAGGTTTGGGGGTTAATGTTCTTGAGATTTGTGGTATATGTTTTAGAAATTGGGGGTTAATGTCCTCGAGATTTGGGGTTCATGTTTTAGAGCTTTGGGGTTCATATTGTTGAGATTTGGAGTTCATGTTTGGAGATGTTGAGTTCATTTTCTTGAGATTTGGGGTTCATGTTCTGGAGATTTGGGGGTTCAGGGTTAAAATTCTAGAAATTTTTGGGGTTCATTGTTCAAGTTCTAGGGATTTAGGGTTCAGGCTAGAGATCTGGGGTTTCAGGTTCTGGGGATTTGTGTTTCAAGTTCTAGAAATATTTTTCAAGTTCTTGAGATTTTGGTTTTTACCATTACCATTGTTTTTGTGCCATGTTATCCTAAGTTAATCTAGCTTTAATTGGCTGTCAGATTCAGACCTGGGGTCATTGTAATACATAATTGTAATTGTATTGTTTATTTTTCTTAACAATCAAAAACAATTTTATCAGACAGTTTTGGAGTACAAGTAATTGTCAATTTAATCATTTAATGAATTACCAGAGCTGAGATAGCCTTGGTTTTTCAGTTGTGTTGCAATTTTGGTAAAGCTAAAGATTTTATATTGAAAATTGTATTACTTAATAATAGCTATTTTTGTTTGGCTGATTGTGAACGTTTCATGAGATTATGATGAAAAATAATGAAGTTAACTTATTAAGCATTGCAGTTTTACATATTGTATTGTGAAAACTGTCTAGGTGTCTGACCATTAGTGCAGCAGCTGCCCTTTTAGTTAGCCAAGGTTAGTGCAGCAGATGTCATTATGCAGATGATCAGGAACATAATTGACTAGCTGTCAGAATTTTGAATAAACATTATTTTACTAACAGCTAATTGTAGGTAGGTGGGATTGTGGGATTTGTCAGCACCCCATAATAAAGATTACTCAGTGATTAAATTTTCAGAAAAATCTACACAGAAGATAGAAAAGGAGCTATTGTTTAAAAACTATTTAAAAACTAATTATAAATGAGTATACAGTTAAAAAAGAACATTTCTATTATTGGAAGTATCTTTGTGTCTTTTTTAAAGAATGTAAGACACTTCCAATAATGAAAAGACGTGTTACTTTTAAAATGTTTATAAATGTGTGTGTTATTAATAAAGAAATATGATCTAAAGTAATAATTAATTAGATTTTAATTTATGAGAAGTAATGTAATTTGATTAGTTACTCTGCCCAAAAGATAATAATTGTAACTGTAATTAAATCTTTCAATAGTACATGCATATTAATTGATTATAATTCAGGGATAGAAAAATTGTGAATATTCATTGTCCCCATGCCTGTAGCTTGGATAATTAGGATGCTCACTTCATGTTTGAGGCTGTCTATTAAGCTACTGCAGTTGCCCCCAAGATTGCTGTGATCAGCAACAACTTTCGCATACAGTATTTATAACTTGCCATCAGTACTGCTAATGAAAAGTGTTGGACAGTATTTATAACATAAATCAGTACAGCTAATGAAAAGTGTTGTGCAGTATTTATGACTTTGACTTGTCATCAGTACTGCTCACGAAAAGTGCTGTACAGTATTTATAACATGCCATCAGTACTGCTCACGAAAAGTGTTGTACAGTATTTATAACTTGCCATCAGTACTGCTAAGGAAAAGTGCTGTGCAATATTTATAACATGCCATCAGTACTGCTAAGGAAAAGTGCTGTGCAGTATTTATAACATGCCATCAGTACGGCTCACAAAAAAGTGCTGTGCAGTATTTATAACATGCCATCAGTACTGCTAATGAAAAGTGCTGTGCAGTATTATTAACATGCCATCAGTATGGCTCACAATAAAGTGCTGTGCAGTATTTATAACATGCCATCAGTACGGCTCACAATAAAGTGCTGTGCAGTATTTATAACATGCCATCAGTACGGCTCACAAAAAAGTGCTGTGCAGTATTTATAACATGCCATCAGTACTGCTAATGAAAAGTGCTGTGCAGTATTTATAGCAGGCCATCAGTACGGCTCACAATAAAGTGCTGTGCAGTATTTATAACACGCCATCAGTACAGCTCACAAAAAAGTGCAGTGCAGTATTTATAACATGCCATCAGTACTGCTAATGAAAAGTGCTGTGCAGTATTTATAACATGCCATCAGTACAGCTCACAATAAAGTGCTGTGCAGTATTTATAACATGCCATTAGTACTGCTAATGAAAAGTGCTATACAGTATTTATAACATGCCATCAGTACGACTCACAATAAAGTGCTGTGCAGTGTTTATAACATGCCATCAGTACGGCTCACAAAAAAGTGCAGTATTTATAACATGCCATCAGTACGGCTCACAAAAAAGTGCTGTGCAGTATTTATAACATGCCATCAGTACTGCTAATGAAAAGTGCTGTGCAGTATTTATAACATGCCATCAGTACGGCTCACAGTAAAGTGCTGTGCAGTATTTATAACATGCCATCAGTACGGCTCACAAAAAAGTGCTGTGCAGTATTTATAACATGCCATCAGTACGGCTCACAAAAAAGTGCTGTGCAGTATTTATAACATGCCATCAGTACTGCTAATGAAAAGTGCTGTGCAGTATTATTAACATGCCATCAGTATGGCTCACAATAAAGTGCTGTGCAGTATTTATAACATGCCATCAGTACGGCTCACAATAAAGTGCTGTGCAGTATTTATAACATGCCATCAGTACGGCTCACAAAAAAGTGCTGTGCAGTATTTATAACATGCCATCAGTACGGCTCACAATAAAGTGCTGTGCAGTATTTATAGCAGGCCATCAGTACGGCTCACAATAAAGTGCTGTGCAGTATTTATAACACGCCATCAGTACGGCTCACAAAAAAGTGCAGTGCAGTATTTATAACATACCATCAGTACTGCTAATGAAAAGTGCTGTGCAGTATTTATAACATGCCATCAGTACAGCTCACAATAAAGTGCTGTGCAGTATTTATAACATGCCATTAGTACTGCTAATGAAAAGTGCTATACAGTATTTATAACATGCCATCAGTACGACTCACAATAAAGTGCTGTGCAGTGTTTATAACATGCCATCAGTACGGCTCACAAAAAAGTGCAGTATTTATAACATGCCATCAGTACGGCTCACAAAAAAGTGCTGTGCAGTATTTATAACATGCCATCAGTACGGCTCACAAAAAAGTGCTGTGCAGTATTTATAACATGCCATCAGTACTGCTAATGAGAAGTGCTGTGCAGTATTTATAACATGCCATCAGTACGGCTCACAATAAAGTGCTGTACAGTATTTATAACATGACATCAGTACTGCTAATGAAAAGTGCTGTGCAGTATTTATAACATGCCATCAGTACTGCTAATGAAAAGTGCTGTGCAGTATTTATAACATGCCATCAGTACGGCTCACAATAAAGTGCTGTGCAGTATTTATAACATGCCATTAGTACTGCTAATGAAAAGTGCTGTGCAGTATTTATAACATGCCATCAGTACTGCTAAGGAAAAGTGTTGCACATGTTCATACACTTATTTTATCAGGTTTGAGATAAGGTATAAATGATTATCAATTTCCTTTATTAGATTGTTTCTTGTACTCCAATAAAATACCCTCCCCCCCAACCCGACATCTACTATTACAGGTTTGGTTCTTGTTGTGAATCAGCCTCACCCTCACACAAACGCCATTGTGGCTCACATAGCTTTATTGTGGATCTAAATGTACTGTAGGCCTTTTGATGTGCCAATCACATTTACTGGCAGACTACATGTAAATAACATCAAGGACTTGCATTCTATATTTTGAAAAATGTCTCCATCAGTGTACATACTGGGTTGTCCATGTCATATGATGCACCATGCTGCAGGAAAGGCTGCCGATAAATTAGAAGGAGAACTCCTGAATTATCAAGTTGGCATTCTACCTGACAATGTACTTCATTTCTCAGCTGAAAGACCCCAAAACTGGAAGATATATAATTCCTCTTCTTTGTCAAGTCATTTACCATTCTAATGCTGACTGTGAGAGATTGTTCAGAATTGTTAACAAAAATACTGAATTCAGATCCAGGCTATGTAACCCAGCACTTAGTGCTCTGCTGGTGTGCTAAACATTCATAGTCTCAGCTGGTACAAAGTGTTTTGAAATGCAGTATGAGTGTGTTGCTTTTTAAAGCACAATGTGCTGTATATGAAAACTGAAGCAGTAATTGATGTTAAAAGACCAGAGGGATAAATTAATCATTTTGTACATGTGTTCATTGAATTGTATTATGTTATATGTGGATTGCTCCTTTTTTGCTCGGATTACTCTTTTTGTCCACTTCGATTACACTTTTTCCTCACCAAGGGTTGGCATGTGAGTGTCCATTAATATTAATTTCCTATTATGTTTAAAAGTTGGTAATTACAAGTTGACCTTTTCTGTAACTGTGATTTGTAGCATCAAGGGTTGAGAGAGTTTTCAGTGCATGTTTTTTCTGAGAGTCATCACCTAGAACTCTTCACAATTCAGAGGTGGTCAGATCTCTTTTATGTTCAGTTGCCTGATTTTGTGTGGAAGAAAGAGTTTTAAGAGTATAGGTTTGCAAGTGATTATATATCCGTGGAATGGAATTTTTCAATACAGAGTTGACAGTGATAAATTGCAAAGTAATAAGTTTGAAAAAATTGCATATAATTAGCTTAAATAAAACAACAGTGTACTGTGAATTAACTTTTATTTCAGTTCAAGTTTTATGGATAATTTTAAGACCCAGCAAATATTCACCCTTCATGGAAATAACATGAGTCCCATTGCCCAAGCCATGGAAACAATAAAGGTCCCCATGACTAGTCCATATAAAGACAAGGAGGCCCCTTGTCCAGTCCATGAAAATATTAGGAGTTCTCTTGCCCAAGCTATGTAAACCACATATGATAGCCCTTGCCCAATCCAACATAAGGGCCCTTGCCCATTCCATGGAAACCACAGGAGTCCCCATGCCTAATCCATGGAAACCATAGGAGTCCCCATGCCTAATCCATGGATTTAAGTACCAATGAAAATGCCATCATTTGTGTAACCACAAAAATGGATCTCCTTGTTATGAAACAAATTTACTCCATACCTTATATCCAATTTTATATTTCAGGGTCCATGCAGAAAAGTCCATTATCTCTGGAGACAGTTAGAACAATCAGATCATTTCTTAAATTGGGAAAGAAAGAGGAGGAGGAAACAGAAGAATCTTCAAAGGGAAAACAAGTGAGATTTGCCAACATCCCTAGTAGTGAGGAGGAGGAGGATGATGAAGAGGAATATAAAGAGGAAGAGGATGAAAATGAGAAAAGGAGGGAGGAGGAAGAGAAGGAGGTGGAGTTATTTAATATTGATTTAAAACATAAAGCTACTAAAAGTGGTGGTAAAACTAGAAATAATTCATCTGGGAGAATGAAGGAAGACATATATGGACGATTACGAGACGAAGAAGGAAATATTGTGCAAGATCCTTTAAGGGCATGTGGCACCTATATCCCCCCTGCCAAAAGAATGATAGTGGCTGAAATTGATGAGAATAAAAAGCAGCAGTTGGCTAGGTTGAAAAAACAGATGAAAGGACTGATTAATAGGTATGTATCATGAAAGGACTCTTTAACATGTATGTATTATGAAAGGACTGATTAATAGGTATGTATTATGAAAGGACTGATTAACATGTATGTATTATGAAAGGACTGATTAATAGGTATGTATCATGAAAGGACTGATTAATAGGTATGTATCATGAAAGGACTGATTGACATGTATGTATTATGAAAGGACTGATTAATAGGTATGTATCATGAAAGGACTGATTAACATGTATGTATTATGAAAGGACTGATTAATAGGTATGTATTATGAAAGGACTGATTAACATGTATGTATTATGAAAGGACTGATTAACATGTATGTATTATGAAAGGACTGATTAACATGTATCATGAAAGGACTAATTAATAAGTATGTATCATGAAAGGACTGATTAGCAGGTATGTATCATGAAAGGACTAATTAAAAAGTATGTATTATGAAAGGTGTTATTAACAGGTATGTATTATGAAAAGTGTTATTAACAGGTATTTGTTATGATAGGACTGATTAACAGGTAAGTATTATGAAAGGTATGATTAACAGGTATTTGTTATGATAGGACTGATTAACAGGTATGTATTATGAAAGGTCTGATTAACAGGTATTTGTTGTGATAGGTCTGATTAACAGGTATGTATTATGAAAGGTCTGATTAACAGGTATTTGTTGTGAAAGGTCTGATTAACAGGTATTTTTTATGAAAGGTATGATTAACAGGTATTTGTTATGAAAGGTCTGATTAACAGGTATTTGTTGTGAAAGGTCTGATTAACAGGTATTTGTTGTGAAAGGTCTGATTAACAGACATTTGTTGTGATAGGACTAATTAACAGATATTTGTTATGATAGGACTGATTAACTGGTATGTATTATGAAAGGTCTGATTAACAGGTATTTGTTATGAAAGGTCTGATTAACAGGTATGTATTATGAAAGGTCTGATTAACAGGTATTTGTTATGATAGGACTGATTAACAGGTATGTATTATGAAAGGTCTGATTAACAGGTATTTGTTATGATAGGTCTGATTAACAGGTATTTGTTGTGATAGGACTAATTAACAGGTATTTGTTATGATAGGACTGATTAACAGATATGTATTATGAAAGGTATGATTAACAGGTATTTGTTATGAAAGGTATGATTAACAGGTATTTGTTATGAAAGGTCTGATTAACAGGTATGTATTATGAAAGGTCTGATTAACAGGTATTTGTTATGATAGGACTGATTAACAGGTATGTATTATGAAAGGTCTGATTAACAGGTATTTGTTGTGATAGGTCTGATTAACAGGTATTTGTTGTGATAGGACTAATTAACAGGCATTTGTTATGATAGGACTGATTAACAGATATGTATTATGAAAGGTATGATTAACAGGTATTTGTTATGAAAGGTATGATTAACAGGTATTTGTTATGAAAGGTCTGATTAACAGGTATGTATTATGAAAGGTCTGATTAACAGGTATTTGTTATGATAGGACTGATTAACAGGTATGTATTATGAAAGGTCTGATTAACAGGTATTTGTTGTGATAGGTCTGATTAACAGGTATTTGTTGTGATAGGACTAATTAACAGGTATTTGTTATGATAGGACTGATTAACAGATATGTATTATGAAAGGTATGATTAACAGGTATTTGTTATGAAAGGTATGATTAACAGGTATTTGTTATGAAAGGTCTGATTAACAGGTATTTGTTGTGATAGGAATAACTAACAGGTATTTGTTGTGATAGGAATAACTAACAGGTATTTGTTGTGATAGGAATAACTAACAGGTATTTGTTGTGATAGGACTGATTAACAGGTACATGTATTTGTTATGATAGGACTGATTAACAGGTATGTATTATGAAAGGTCTGATTAACAGGTATGTATTATATATTCAATGCCATTTGTATTCCAGTAGGAAACAGCATGCCTACAATGTGTCACAAGAATTTAAAAAAATTAACTGAAAGCATATGAGATGCCGATATTGTTTGATCTGCAGGATATGTCTGGCAAATACAGGGATTTATTTGTATATGTATATCACTGACCTTGTTTCAGAAATATTCTATTGAATGAACACTCGTGTGGTGACACCCTCTGTTAATTCTAAAATTTACTTTCAGAGCAAGCGAAAACAATATACAGCCTATTAGCTCTCAGATAGAGGAGCTTTATATGTCCAACAGCCGGGCAGACGTAAATTCCTGTCTGATATCAATCATCCTGGAGGCATGTGTCTCACCTGTCCTGACCCCCGAGAGGCTTACTATGGAACTGATGATGCTGGTGGCCATTCTTCACGGAAATGTTGGAATGGAAGTTGGTACGTTTACTGAGGTATAACTGTTATCATGAACAGCTACAGGATCAGAATTTATTGTACAGTTCATTGAGTTGGAAGGCAGGAGAAGCTTTGTGCTGGGTTTGATTGAGTCATGTGAACAGTGGCCCTGGCTTGAATATTTAACACTCCAGGGCAACAGCATGTGAACAGTGGCCCTGGCATGAATATTTAACACTCATTTCAGGACTATAACATGTGAACATTGGCCCTGGCTTGAATATTTTATAACTCATTTCAGGACTATAATATGTGAACAGTGGCCCTGGCATGAATATTTAATACACACAGGGGAGCCACAGCATGTGAACAGTGGCCTGGGCTTGAATATTTAACACTCATTTCAGGACTATATTATGTGAACAGTGGCCCTGGCATGAATATTTAATACACACAGGGGAGCCACAAAATGTGTACAGTGGCCCTGGCATAAATATTTAATACACACGGGGAGCCACAACATGTGAACAGTGGCCCTGGCATGAACATATAATACCAATCCCAGAGCCACAAACTCAGAGGCAGATGTTGAATTAGTTAAATTTTATATTTTTTGTGTGTTTTCTTTGATTTTATTTATTTCAATTTTATCTCATCAAATAAATCTTAATCAACATCTGCTGTCATTCTCAGATAAACACATCAGGATTTCAATCTACCAAATATGTGAAGTTGCCAGAAACATGATGCAGAAATTAAGGATGAGATCGAAGTTAGGACAGTCGACAGAATAAAGAACTAAATATACTCATGCTTGAATGATGATTGAAAAAAAACATCTTGTATTTTCCAATATTCCACCTTTATTATAATAATAGTATTTCATGAATTCATAGTCTTTAAGGCCCAGGTCAGAAGCAGTCACACTCATTTGCAGTTTTTATGAATCAAACCAGTGATTTGAACAGATACTCTTGCATTTGTTCCAACTGCAAGTGAGAATTATGATGCTGTTTGAATAATTTCAGGTGAGAAAATCTCAAATGCAACAAAAAAATCACTTTTGAAATGAACACTCATGTAACAGCCATCATATTTTAATGCCATAAATCACATTTGAAATGAACACTCGTGTAACAGCCATAATATTTTAATGCCATAAATCACATTTGAAATGAACACTCATGTAACAGCCATCATATTTAAATGCCATAAATCACATTTGAAATGAACACTCATGTAACAGCCATCATATTTTAATGCCATAAACCACATTTTAAATGAATACCCATGTAACAGCCATCATATTTCAGTGCCATAAATTACATTTGAAATGAACACTAGTGTAATAGCCATATTTTAATGCCATAAATCAAATTTGAAATGAATACTCATGTAACAGGCATCATATTTAATTGCCATAAGCCACATTTGAAATTAGCACTCATGTTACAGCCATCATATCTTAATGCCATAAATCACTTTTGAAATGAACACTAGTGTAATAGTCATATTTTAATGCCATAAATCACATTTGAAATGAACACTAGTGTAATAGCCATATCCTAATGCTATAAATCACATTTGAAATAAACACTCATGTAACAGTGATCATATTTAAATGCTATAAATCACATTTGAAATGAACACTCATGTAACAGCCATCATATTTTAATGCCATAAATCACATTTGAAATGAACATTCAAGTAACAGCCGTCATATTTAAATGCCATAAACCACATTTGAAATGAACACCCATGTTACAGCCATCATATCTTAATGCCATAAATCACATTTGAAATCAACACTTGTGTTACAGCCATCATATCTTAATGCCATAAATCACATTTGAAATGAACACTCATGTAACAGCCATCATATTTAAATGCCATGAACCACATTTGAAATGAACGCTAGTGTAATAGCCATATTTAATGCCATAAATCACATTTGGAATGAATACTCTTATAACAGCCATCATATTTTAATGCCATGAACCACATTTGAAATGAACACTAGTGTAATAGCCATATCTTAATGCTATAAATCACATTTGAAATAAACTCTCATGTAACAGTGATCATATTTAAATGCCATAAATCACATTTGAAATGAACACTCATGTAGCAGCCATCATATTTTAATGCCAAAAATCACATTTGAAATGAACACTCATGTAACAGCCATCATATTTTAATGCCATAAATCACATTTGAAATGAACACTCGTGTAACAGCCATCATATTTAAATGCCATAAATTACATTTGGAATGAACACTCATGTAACAGCCATCATATTTAAATGCCATAAACCACATTTGAAATGAACACTCGTGTAACATCCATCATATTTAAATGCCATAAATCACATTTGAAATGAACACTAGTGTAATAGCCTTATTTAAATGCCATAAATCGCATTTGGAATGAATACTCTTGTAACAGTTATCATATTTTAATGCCATGAACCACATTTGAAATGAACACTAGTGTAATAGCCATATCTTAATGCTAAAAATCACATTTGAAATAAACACTCGTGTAACAGTGATCATATTTAAATGCCATAAATCACACTTGAAATGAACACTCATGTAACAGCCATCATATTTTAATGCCATGCCATAAATCACACTTGAAATGAACACTCATGTAACAGCCATCATATTTTAATGCCATAAATCACATTTGAAATGAACACTCGTGTAACAGCCATCATATTTAAATGCCATAAATCACATTTGAAATGAACACTCATGTCACAGCCATCATATTTTAATGCCAAAAACTACATTTGAAATGAACACTCATGTTACAGCCATCATATCTTAATGCCATAAATCACATTTGAAATCAACACTCGTGTAACAGCCGTCAGATATTTATGCCATAATACACCTTTCAAATGAACACAAGTGTAATAGCCATATTTTAATGCCATAAACTACATTTGAAATGAACACTCATATAAATGCCATAAATCACATTTGAAATGAACACTCATGTAACAGCCATCATATTTAAATGCCATAAACCACATTTGAAATGAACACTCGTGTAACATCCATCATATTTAAATGCCATAAATCACATTTGAAATGAACACTAGTGTAATAGCCATATTTAAATGCCATAAATCGCATTTGGAATGAATACTCTTGTAACAGTTATCATATTTTAATGCCATGAACCACATTTGAAATGAACACTAGTGTAATAGCCATATCTTAATGCTAAAAATCACATTTGAAATAAACACTCATGTAACAGTGATCATATTTAAATGCCATAAATCACACTTGAAATGAACACTCATGTAACAGCCATCATATTTTAATGCCATGCCATAAATCACACTTGAAATGAACACTCATGTAACAGCCATCATATTTTAATGCCATAAATCACATTTGAAATGAACACTCATGTAACAGCCATCATATTTAAATGCCATAAATCACATTTGGAATGAACATTGATGTAACAGCCATCATATTTAAATGCCATAAATCACATTTGAAATGAACACTCATGTCACAGCCATCATATTTTAATGCCAAAAACTACATTTGAAATGAACACTCATGTTACAGCCATCATATCTTAATGCCATAAATCACATTTGAAATCAACACTCGTGTAACAGCCGTCAGATATTTATGCCATAATACACCTTTCAAATGAACACAAGTGTAATAGCCATATTTTAATGCCATAAACTACATTTGAAATGAACACTCATATAAATGGCATAAATCACATTTGAAATGAACACTCATGTAACAGGCATCATATTTAAATGCCATAAATCACATTTAAAATGAGCACTCATGTAACAGCCATCATATTTAAATGCCATACATCACATTTGAAATGAGCACTCATGTAACAGTCATCATATTTAAATGCCATAAATCACATTTGAAATGAGCACTTGCAATGAACACTCATGTAACAGTCATCATATTTAAATGCCATAAATTACATTTGAAATGAGCACTTGCAATGAACACTCATGTAACAGGCATCATATTTGAATGTCATAAATCACATTTGGAATGAATACTCAAGTAACAGCCATCATATTTAAATGCCATAAATGACATTTGAAATGAGGCTTATTTAACCGCCATCAATTTTAATACAGGAGAAAACTATCTCAAATTTGGGACAATTCATTGTCTACAGAAATTATGAAAGAGTTTGCATAATTAATGAAATACAAAGCAATGCCCTAAGCAGTTAGCAAAAGAGTTTGCATAATTAATAAAATACAAAACATTGCCCTAAGCAGTTAGCTAAAGAGTATGCATAATTAATGAAATACAAAGCAATGCCCTAAGCAGTTAGCCAGAGTTTGCATAATTAATGAAATACAAAGCATTGACCAAAGCAGTTAGCCAAAGATTATGCATAATTAATGAAATACAAAGCAATGCCCTAAGCAGTTAGCTAAAGCATTTGCATAATTAATGAAATGCATAGCAGTGCTCTAAGCAGTTAGCTAAAGGGTTTGCATAATTAATGAAATACAAAGCAATGCCCTAAGCAGTTAGCTAAAGGGTTTGCATAATTAATGAAATACAAAGCAATGCCCTAAGCAGTTAGCTAAAGAGTTTGCATAATTAATGAAATGCATAGCAATGCTCTAAGCAGTTAGCTAAAGAGTTTGCATAATTAATGAAATACAAAGCAATGCCCTAAGCAGTTAGCTAAAGCGTTTGCATAATTAATGAAATGCGTAGCAATGCTCTAAGCAGTTAGCTAAAGAGTTTGCATAATTGATGAAATACAAAGCATTGCCCTAAGCAGTTAGATAAAGAGTTTACATAATTTAAAAAAAAACACAAAAGAGTTTGTTTGATGTCTGGTTGGTCCTAAATGAAACTCATGTTGATCTGACATCCAGTATGGCCATCACAGCAGCCATATTGTTATGTATATTAATTTACATCATTTGTTAGGTTTTATGTTCATTATATGGTATGGATAATTGTATTTTGCACATGACCTTGACCAAAATCAAGTTCATTTTCTACTTTACCTGAATCACTGATTTTTGAAAAATTCTGGAAACATCTAATACGTAGCTATTTGTTTCTCTATGCCTGAGTCAAGGACATTGTGTTTACCATGTTCTTTATCATAATTTTAGTAATAGACTTTATAATTGTAACCAAGATTTTATTTTGTAAACATTTGGAACCTTCCAGAATGAAATTTTCCATTAGGTAATAGTTTGGTTTTTTTATACAGAAAATGTTAATTGTGAACTGAGGTGAAGTGTAGGACTATATAATCTTGTTTTTCTGTAAATTATTCATTTGTGCTGTAAGATCTGAGCAGAATAAGCTATATTATTGTTGTTTCCAGCATGGTTGACATAATATCCATCTTCAAAATAATATTATTACTTAAGAATATCTTAATATCAGAGATTGTTTCAACACTTAAGAGTTACAGAAAAGTAGATGTATGGCATTTCTATTTATGAAGTGATATATTCCAGATTTCTTATATTTTTAGTTACGTGTGAAATTTGCTAGATTTCTGACATTTCTTGTTATCTTTTGAAATGTGCTAGATGTTGGACATGTCTGTTTATTTTCTGAAATGTGCTCAATGTGTGACATCTCAATTTACTTTGTGAAATGTACTAGATGTTTGACATTTCTAGTTACCTTGTGAAATGTGATAGAATTCTGATATTTCTAGTTGCCTTCTGAAATGTGCTAGATGTCTGACATTTTTAGTTTTCTTGTGAAATGTGCAAGATTTCTGACATTTACGTTTATCTTATCTGACATTTCTGATTACCTTGTTAAATGTGCTAGATTTCTGACATTTCTGATTATGTTGTTAAATGTGCTAGATTTCTGACATTTACGTTTATCTTATCTGACATTTCTGATTACGTTGTTAAATGTGCTAGATTTCTGACATTTCTGATTACCTTGTTAAATGTGCTAGATTTCTGACATTTCTGATTACCTTGTTAAATGTGCTAGATTTCTGACATTTACGTTTATCTTATCTGACATTTCTGTGTGCCTTGTTAAATGTGCTAGATTTCTGACATTTATGTTTATCTTATCTGACATTTCTGATTATCTTATTAAATGTACTAGATTTCTGACATTTATGTTTATCTTCTCTGACATTTCTGATTACCTTGTTAAATGTGCTAGATTTCTGACATTTCTGTTTACCTTGTAAAATGTGCTAGATTTCTGACATTTACGTTTATCTTATCTGACATTTCTGATTACGTTGTTAAATGTGCTAGATTTCTGACATTTACGTTTATCTTATCTGACATTTCTGATTACGTTGTTAAATGTGCTAGATTTCTGACATTTCTAATTCCCTTGTTAAATGTGCTAGATTTCTGACATTTCTGGTTACCTTGTTAAATGTGCTAGATTTCTGACATTTACGTTTATCTTATCTGACATTTCTTGTGCCTTGTTAAATGTGCTAGATTTCTGACATTTATGTTTATCTTATCTGACATTTCTGATTACCTTATTAAATGTGCTAGATTTCTGACATTTATGTTTATCTTACCTGACATTTCTGTGTACCTTGTTAAATGTGCTAGATTTCTGACATTTATGTTGATCTTATCTGACATTTCTGATTACCTTATTAAATGTGCTAGATTTCTGACATTTATGTTTATCTTACCTGACATTTCTGTGTACCTTGTTAAATGTGCTAGATTTCTGACATTTATGTTTATCTTATCTGACATTTCTGATTACCTTGTTAAATGTGCTAGATTTCTGACATTTCTGTTTACCTTGTAAAATGTGCTAGATTTCTGACATTTACGTTTATCTTATCTGACTTTTCTGATTACCTTGTTAAATGTGCTAGATTTCTGACATTTCTGATTACCTTGTTAAATGTGCTAGATTTCTGACATTTACGTTTATCTTATCTGACATTTCTGTGTGCCTTGTTAAATGTGCTAGATTTCTGACATTTATGTTTATCTTACCTGACATTTCTGTGTACCTTGTTAAATGTGCTAGATTTCTGACATTTATGTTTACCTTATAAAATGTGCTAGATTTCTGACATTTATGTTTATCTTATGAAATGTGCTAGATATCAGACTTCTCTAGTTATATTGTTAAATGTACTAGACTGTGTACATTTCTATTTACCTTATGAAATGTGCTAGATGTCTGACATTTTTATTTAAATGTTTCCCATTAAAAGCAATTTGGGGTTTTAGTCATTTATTACTGTTGTAAATTAATTACCAGGAGTAAAGTCTGTTATGCTAGTTAATTTGAATACTTTACATTTTATGTCATGAATATTTTATGTTTACCAAATTGATCTACAACAGGTTTTGTCATTGCTGTCTGCAGGTGCTGTGTTTCTACAGAACCTAACCCAGCAGTTCTTCAGCTTTTATGAACTTGACAGTGAAGGAAAAGAGATGGACAACGTTATTCAGCTTTTTGCTCACCTGTATAATTTCAAGGTAAGATCATATATCCTTATCAGTGGAGAAATCAAACAAACCTGATATTACTATTTTGAAAAAAATCTCAGAGTTTGTTCAAAATTATTGCAACACAAGCAACTTCTTAAAAAGGTCCATTTAATAAATGCAAAATAATGTAACTAATGGGAACAGACATTTGACAGGTGGTGGCTTTGTGATGTAACAAACAGTAGCTAATTCTTGCGAAATATAAGGACTTAATTTGTAACTGATTCTCAGTAAAGCTCTATGTCATCATGAGAAACATAAACATTACATTATTAAAGTTACATATATAATATACATGTGTAATTAAATGTCGTCATAAGGAACATTATAAACATTATATCAATACAATGCATATCACAGTATGGCACTTTCATTGTAACATCATAGCATGTGACATTCAGTCTGGTTTACACTGGATCACAAGTTCTGGATGGCCTAGTCTAAAACTGTCATTGTTCTTGAACACTAATTTTGTTGCCTACATTTTCAGGGGCAGTTATATAACAATCTTGCAAGGAATACTGTGTGTTTGTGTGTGTGTGATTTGGATTTTTGACATAGCTTTAACAACTTTTTGAGTCATATTGCTATGATATCTGCAGTATGGCAGTTTAAAGTGATTTCTAGCATCATGCTGCAGACATGTATTATCATGTCCCACCCAGTCACATTATTCCTGACACCAGGCCAACCAGTCCTAGCACTAACCTCTTACTGGTGAGACAAAGTGAGGCAGCTGCTAGTACCATTTTTATAAGCCTTTGGTATGCCTCCAGGGTGTTGGTGTGTTCAAATATACAACCTCTTCATCTGCAAGTGAAATAAACTGAATAATCACCATTTAGATGTATGTGTTATTAGATTATAATAAATGACACCTGTAGTGGATATAGTCAGTGCTTAATGCCTACTTGACCCATATGACTTCATCTTGGAACATCATAACAAATATCATTACTACTAATCATTACCCTCTCACAATTAGTGTGGATGAAGTAAAGAATAGGTCATACTAGGTGTGAGAAGGTGATCTTTGACCCCAATCCCATTCCTCCTCTGGGGGGGTTGCATACAGGATCTCAGACCTTTGTTGTCACCAATTTATCCTTCTAAAATGACTTAACATAACTAATGTCCCACAGTCAATGTAGATGAAGTTTACATTACAGGAATAACAGTGGTGGACAGATAAAGGGGAAACTATTTCAGAGTTTTGACAAAAATGGTGTGTGATATATTTGTCATGCAGTGGTGTCATAAGAACTGTGGCCTATTTGTCATACAGTTTTTGTCATGAGAATTGTGGCATATTTGTCATACAGTGGTTGTCATGAGAATTGTGACATATTTGTCATACATGGGCTGTCATGAGAATTGTGGCATATTTGTTATACTGTGGTTGTCATAAGAACTGTGGCATATTTGTCATGCAGTGGTTGTCATAAAAACTGGCATATTTGTCATACAGTGGTTGTCATAAGAACTGTGGCATATTTGTCATACAGTGGTTGTCATGAAGATTGTGGCATATTTGTCATACAATGGTTGTCATGAGAACTGTGGCATATTTTGCATATCCCAGGATGAGATGAGTTTCATGGCTTGTGGATTATTTATTCTTTTCAGGTGGCACATAGTGCTCTCATTTTTGATGTCATCAATAAGCTTGTACAGACCTTCAGAGAGAAGGACATAGAACTTTTGCTTCTCTTGCTCAGAAGTAAGTATGAAATCAAATCCCCATGTGCTTTGTGATGTTACTTATCAATTTTGAAATGAATTTAGTTATGTGAAATTTCTCTTAACCAGTCTAAGATTATGAGCTATAAATATGAAAATTGGCATAACCAGAGATTGAACCCACATCTGTCAAATTCAATAGAAACTTGGCATCTGAACAGTTCATATACATTTTATCCACAGAAACAACACAATCCCTATGACCAGTTGTCCCCATTTCAGATTTTGAAAACTATGGCTGGCTTTAATAATATATGTTATATATATATAATTATCGGGTTTTGAGATTCTCCCGAGAAATTTTTTAGGACATGTTGATAGATGCATGGCAAAGTCAAACTGTTATTATTTAAAACAAAACTCTAATATTTTGCTTAACAACTTAAATAATTTAAAAACTTGTATAACGAATTTTACATATTTGACAAAAGAGGATTAACAGTTTTTATATTTTTGTATACTACTGATGTAATGAAGTATATTTAGTTGTTATCTATCTATATATCTTTATTATTATTATTATTATTATTATTATTATTTTTATTGATGTTTTTAATTGTAGCTACAACATTTTTATTTTTGTGCTTTAATGAATGCATGTAAAATCATGCAGAGAAATGTTAAATAAGTGTTGAATCCAAGGAGTAGTAAATTTATAAATCTTGCAGTACATTTATTTTGCAGATCAGTATCTTTTCTAAGCATTGCATCACTTTATAAATCAGTTATTTAATATATATAAAATAATGCATTATATTGTATAGTTCGCAACTGTACAGATGTATTGTTTGATCTGTATAAAATAATGCATTTTGATGTATTGTTCAGCATTGAACAGATCGGTTCTTTAATCTATAGAAAATAATGCATTTTATTGCATTGTTCTGCTTTTAGTTTTTCTATATTTCTTTACCCATCATTGTAAACATCTTTTCTAAGCCTGTTTCTTTTCTCCTGGGAGGGGTGGCCATTCAAGAGGGGGACTGTATTTGTGAGAAGTATATATATGTTTTTATAAGAAAGTTACATGTAATTTCAAAACAATATCTTCATTTAAAGAAATTAAATAATTATCAAAAGGTTCATCCTGTCTTAAAAATACTTATTTTAGGTGAACATATATTAATAGTTCTTATTTCTTAAGCATGAAATATTTATCCAGTTTTGTATATGTCATGTCTGTTGCTTTGCATTTGTCTTTTTTAAGAATGACCTGTTTGCAGAATATTATCCTTATCTGGTTTCAGTGAGTCTTGTTTTTGTCCTATACTTAAGCAAACTGATGACACAGCAACATCAGTACAAGATATTATTGAAATGTGCAATAAATTCTTCATAAGCATTTCCAATAACTGTATTCAAAACCAGACTAACAACCCATCTGTCATTTATATGAGCTTAAATTCCTGATGATAAATATGTTTCAGTAGCTAACTCTCATGCCATGATACCACAACGTCACACTGTAGTAGTGGACCTCTCACATAAATGCTCTGGGTAATGATCTGTGGACTGAGCAGTATTCTCATGAAGGAACTCAGAAAGAGTTTAACCTTTTTGTTATGGCTGAGTTAGAATACATGATTCACACAGCCTTGGAAAGTCTGTGAATTTTATTGGTAGCCATTAAAAGTATTTAAATTCAGCTCAGATTTGAAAATGCATTGAATTTTGACAAATGGCTTTTATAAGCCATTGAATTTTGACAAATGGCCTTTATAAGCCATTGAATTTTAACAAATGGCCTTTATAAGCCATTGAATTTTGACAAATGGCCTTTATAAGCCATTGAATTTTGACAAATGGCTTTTATAAGCCACTGAATTTTGACAAATGGCCTTTATAAGCCATTAAATTTTGACAAATGGCCTTTATAAGCCATTAAATTTTGACAAATGGCCTTTATATGCCATTGAATTTTGACAAATGGCCTTTATAAGCCACTGAATTTTGACAAATGGCCTTTATAAGCCATTGAATTTTGACAAATGGCCTTTATAAGCCATTGAATTTTGACAAATGGCCTTTATAAGCCATTGAATTTTGACAAATGGCCTTTATAAGCCATTGAACTTTGACAAGTGGCCTTTATAAGCCATTGAATTTTGACAAATGGCCTTTATAAGCCATTGAACTTTGACAAATGGCCTTAATAAGCCATTGAATTTTCACAAATGGCCTTTATAAGCCATTGAATTTTCACAAATGGCCTTTATAAGCCATTGAATTTTCACAAATGGCCTTTATAAGCCATTGAATTTTGACAAATGGCCTTTATAAGTAATTGAATTTTACATGATCAGAGCTTCCCTCCACACAAAAAAACCTATATTTGAAGTATCACATTTTAAAAATGTGCAGTGTTGCTCTGAAATTCATACACCAGTTGTCAAAGTGCACAAAGCACTAGCACTGCATGGTTACCATTATATCCATACTTTTAATCGGATCTCTTGTTATACATATCCAGTCGCTGTTACTTTTTCAAAGCAGCAGGTTGATGTTCCATTTAGTTGAGAAAAAAATGAATCTTTAGATTGATGGAAAAAACAAAGTGATTTTCCAATTAACAATACAACTGTTTTGATTCATTGAGGAAAATATTAAAATATTTTGACTTGGTGGAAGAGGGGGAGTGATTTCTCGATTAGCATTACAAATAGCTGTATTGTATGAATGAGAATTTTTCTGTTTCATCTTGCTGGAAAGTGCATGTCTTAGAAAAGTTTAGTCAGAGAAGTAAAGGGCAGTAGGTACAGGCATACTGTGCATGTTGTCCAAAGATCTGGTGAAAGTGCTGAAATCACATTCAAGAAGTGAGAAGCAAAATCTTTGGAATCATAAACCTTTGGAAATTTATTCATTGGGAAAGAAAAATCGGATTCATTGCCAGCAGAAATGGCAGGCTACAATATGGCTGAGTGTAAAAAGGAAACAAATAATACAAAGGCAAATTTAATTGACTCATTTTGTGTACATTTGGCTCCACCCTATCCAACACCATCCCTTGTACCTCTTCCAGTCACATACAAGGTATTGCTGGTTTTGTTGAAATAAATGATTTACTGAAAGCTGAAATTTTGTGAACAATACAAATAATTGTGACCCATAACTCTTATAAATCAAATGAAAACAACATAAAGCTTTTGAAGCTTATGTTTCCAGAGAGCAACATTGCTGAATGATTTTCATGTGGTAAGTGTCAGACTTATTTATGTATTTTGCAGTGTCAGAAACATGAAGTAGCACACTGGTAAAAGGTAAGAGTAATTGGTTTAATGGAATCTTTAAACTGGTGATAAGGACCTAAAAGCTCAAAAATGTCCTTAAATTTCAGATTGAAATTTCTGTATGAACCTTGGATTAGTTTACAGCAGAAGGGGAATCTATCTCCATGCCAGCCTACTTATCATCCAGCTGAGCATAAGTGGTACTTTTGACTAATGACATCAGTGGACTGATCCTTTACCAACAAAGGTTCAAGCTGGTGAGATGTGACAAGGTCAAGTTCTGCATTCTGAGGCACTGGCTACTCTGAGGCAAGGAACTTATACCCATGCCCAAATGGATCTTCAAGAGACCTGTCATTAGTGTAGAAAACCATGACACCCAGTGTTTTGTATGGGCCATTCTTTCTGCCCTTTACCCGGTGTTTTGAATGGGCCATTCTTTCTGCCATTTACCTAGTCCATGACACACAGTGTTTTGAATGGGCCATTCTTTCTGCCCTTTACCCAGCGTTTTGTATGGGCCATTCTTTCTGCCCTTTACCCAGTGTTTTGTATGGGTCATTCTTTCTGCCAAATCCATGACACCCAGTGTTTTGAATGGGACATTCTTTCTGCCCTTTACCCAGTCCATGATGCCCAGTGTTTTGAATGGGACATTCTTTCTGACCAACCAATTGTCACAGTAATTACAGTAAATATCAGGGAGTGCTTCAGTTTCACAAGCTTAAGTTTCCAGTGAAGGTCTCTGTCATTGCCAAATTTGAAAAGCTCAACCTCACAATCAGCTTAAAAAGATTTGACAAAAACTACTTAAAGCTGCCCAATAATTCCATCTTTGGAAAGACGATGGAAGATCTGTGGAAGTACATCTGTTTCAGTTTGGTCCAGCCCAAGGATCATGGAGTGCAAGCTGTTACACCTGATTGCCAACTCAGCCTTTCAGTTGTTGTTGTTGTTGTTGGATTTAATGCCATTTTTCAGCACACGATAGGCTATACATTGTGGCCAGTATTAATGGTGGATGAAGAAGAACCCGGGAAAATCTGGGAAAGAACCACTGACCCACAAGAAGCTTCTGGCATGCTTTCTCAAATACCCACATTGGCTGAATCCGAGACTTGAACCCACGCAGACAGAGGTGAGATGGCAGTGATCCGTAACGGAGAGCGCTTTAGACCACTCGCAGCCTTTCAGAGCATCTTGGAGGATAACCTCATGACCATACACTCCACTAAAAGCAAGACTCAATTTTAACCATCTCATCTACACAGGGGAGGCTATTCTTGATCTATCAAAATATTTTATATGCGACTGCATAAAGGCACATTATAGTGTTGAATTCCATCTACTCTACACCCATTCACACATTATGATGTTGAATTCCATCTACTTTACACCCATTCATACATTATGGTGTTGAATTCCATCTACTCTACACCCATTCATACATTATGGTGTTGAATTCCATCTACTCTACACCCATTCATACATTATGGTGTTGAATTCCATCTACTCTACACCCATTCATACATTATGGTGTTGAATTCCATCTACTCTACACCCATTCATACATTATGGTGTTCAATTCCATCTACTCTACACCCATTCATACATTATGGTGTTGAATTCCATCTACTCTACACCCATTCACACATTATGGTGTTGAATTCCATCTACTCTACACCCATTCATACATTATGGTGTTGAATTCCATCTACTCTACACCCATTCATACATTATAGTGTTGAATTCCATCTACTCTACACCCACTCACACATTACGGTGTTGAATTCCATCTACTCTACACCCACTCACACATTACGGTGTTGAATTCCATTTACTCTACACCCACTCACACATTATGGTGTTGAATTCCATCTACTTTACACCCATTCACACATTATGATGTTGAATTCCATCTACTCTACACCCATTCATACATTATGATGTTGAATTCCATCTACTCTACACCCATTCATACATTATGGTGTTGAATTCCATCTACTCTACACCCATTCATACATCATGGTGTTGAATTCCATCTACTCTACACCCATTCATACATCATGGTGTTGAATTCCATCTACTCTACACCCATTCACACATTATGATGTTGAATTCCATCTACTCTACACCCATTCATACATCATGGTGTTGAATTCCATCTACTTTACACCCATTCATACATCATGGTGTTGAATTCCATCTACTCTACACCCATTCATACATTATGGTGTTGAATTCCATCTACTCTACACCCATTCATACATTATGGTGTTGAATTCCATCTACTCTACACCCATTCATACATTATGGTGTTGAATTCCATCTACTCTACACCCATTCATACATTATGGTGTTGAATTCCATCTACTTTACACCCATTCATACATCATGGTGTTGAATTCCATCTACTCTACACCCATTCATACATCATGGTGTTGAATTCCATCTACTTTACACCCATTCATACATCATGGTGTTGAATTCCATCTACTCTACACCCATTCATACATCATGGTGTTGAATTCCATCTACTCTACACCCATTCATACATCATGGTGTTGAATTCCATCTACTCTACACCCATTCATACATTATGGTGTTGAATTCCATCTACTTTACACCCATTCACACATTATGATGTTGAATTCCATCTACTCTACACCCATTCACACATTATGGTGTTGAATTCCATCTACTCTACACCCATTCATACATTATGGTGTAGGGGCCCCGAGTGGCCGAGTGGTCTAAAGCGCTCACCGTTACGGATCACTGCCATCTCACCTCTGTCTGCGTGAGTTCGAGTCTCAGGCTCGGCTAACGTGGGTACGTGAGAAATCTTGCCACTAGCTTCTTGTGGGTCGGTGGGTCTTCCCGGGGTTTTCCAGGGTTCTTTCTCCACCAATTATACTGGCCGCCATGTATAGCCTATCTTGTGCTGAAAAATGGCGTTAAACCCTACAACAACAACAACATTGTGGTGTTGATGTCCATCTACTCTACACCCATTCATACATTATAGTGTTGAATTCCATCTACTCTACACCCATTCATACATCATGGTGTTGAATTCCATCTACTCTACACCCATTCACACATTATGGTGTTGAATTCCATCTACTCTACACCCATTCATATATTATGGTGTTGAATTCCATCTACTCTACACCCATTCATACATTATGGTGTTGAATTCCATCTACTCTACACCCATTCATACATTATGATGTTGAATTCCATCTACTCTACACCCATTCATACATTATGGTGTAGGGGCCCCGAGTGGTCTAAAGCGCTCACCGTTACGGATCACTGCCATCTCACCTCTGTCTGCGTGAGTTCGAGTCTCAGGCTCGGCTAACGTGGGTACGTGAGAAAGCTTGCCAGTAGCTTCTCGTGGGTCGGTGGTTCTTCCCGGGGTTTTCCAGGGTTCTTCCTCCACCAATTATACTGGCCGCCATGTATAGCCTATCTCGTGCGGAAAAATGGCGTTAAACCCTACAACAACAACAACATTATGGTGTTGATGTCCATCTACTCTACACCCATTCATACATTATAGTGTTGAATTCCATCTACTCTACACCCATTTATACATCATGGTGTTGAATTCCATCTACTCTACACCCATTCATACATTATGGTGTTGAATTCCATCTACTCTACACCCATTCATACATTATGATGTTGAATTCCATCTACTCTACACCCATTCATACATTATGGTTCTGAATTCCATCTACTCTACACCCATTCACACATTATAGTGTTGAATTCCATCTACTCTACACCCATTTATACATCATGGTGTTGAATTCCATCTACTCTACACCCATTCATACATCATGGTGTTGAATTCCATCTACTTTACACCCATTCATACATCATGGTGTTGAATTCCATCTACTTTACACCCATTCATACATCATGGTGTTGAATTCCATCTACTCTACACCCATTCATACATCATGGTGTTGAATTCCATCTACTCTACACCCATTCATACATTATGGTGTTGAATTCCATCTACTCTACACCCATTCATACATTATGGTGTTGAATTCCATCTACTTTACACCCATTCATACATCATGGTGTTGAATTCCATCTACTCTACACCCATTCATACATCATGGTGTTGAATTCCATCTACTCTACACCCGTTCATACATTATGGTGTTGAATTCCATCTACTCTACACCCATTCATACATTATGGTGTTGAATTCCATCTACTCTACACCCATTCATACATTATGGTGTTGAATTCCATCTACTTTACACCCATTCACACATTATGGTGTTGAATTCCATCTACTCTACACCCATTCATACATTATGGTGTTGAATTCCATCTACTCTACACCCATTCATACATTATGGTGTTGAATTCCATCTACTCTACACCCATTCATACATTATGGTGTTGAATTCCATCTACTTTACACCCATTCATACATTATGGTGTTGAATTCCATCTACTTTACACCCATCCATACATTATGGTGTTGAATTCCATCTACTCTACACCCATTCATACATTATGGTGTTGAATTCCATCTACTCTACACCCATTCATACATCATGGTGTTGAATTCCATCTACTCTACACCCATTCATACATTATAGTGTTGAATTCTATCTACTCTACACCCATTCATACATCATGGTGTTGAATTCCATCTACTCTACACCCATTCATACATTATGGTGTTGAATTCCATCTACTTTACACCCATTCATACATTATGGTGTTGAATTCCATCTACTTTACACCCATTCATACATCATGGTGTTGAATTCCATCTACTGTACACCCATTCATACATCATGGTGTTGAATTCCATCTACTCTACACCCATTCATATATTATGGTCTTGAATTCCATCTACTCTACACCCATTCATATGTTATGGTGTTGAATTCCATCTACTCTACACCCATTCATACATTATGGTGTTGAATTCCATCTACTCTACACCCATTCATACATCATGGTGTTGAATTCCATCTACTTTACACCCATTCATACATCATGGTGTTGAGTTCCATCTGCTCTACACCCATTCATACATCATGGTGTTGAATTCCATCTACTATACACACATTCATACATCATGGTGTTGAATTCCATCTACTCTACACCCATTCATACATTATGGTGTTGAATTCCATCTACTCTACACCCATTCATACATTATGGTGTTGAATTCCATCTACTCTACACCCATTCATACATCATGGTGTTGAATTCCATCTACTCTACACCCATTCATACATCATGGTGTTGAATTCCATCTACTTTACACACATTCATACATCATGGTGTTGAATTCCATCTACTCTACACCCATTCATACATCATGGTGTTGAATTCCATCTACTCTACACCCATTCATACATCATGGTGTTGAATTCCATCTACTCTACACCCATTCATACATTATGGTGTTGAATTCCATCTACTTTACACCCATTCACACATTATGATGTTGAATTCCATCTACTCTACACCCATTCACACATTATGGTGTTGAATTCCATCTACTCTACACCCATTCATACATTATGGTGTAGGGGCCCCGAGTGGCCGAGTGGTCTAAAGCGCTCACCGTTACGGATCACTGCCATCTCACCTCTGTCTGCGTGAGTTCGAGTCTCAGGCTCGGCTAACATGGGTACGTGAGAAAGCTTGCCAGTAGCTTCTCGTGGGTCGGTGGTTCTTCCCGGGGTTTTGCAGGGTTCTTCCTCCACCAATTATACTGGCCGCCATGTATAGCCTATCTCGTGCGGAAAAATGGCGTTAAACCCTACAACAACAACAACATTATGGTGTTGATGTCCATCTACTCTACACCCATTCATACATTATAGTGTTGAATTCCATCTACTCTACACCCATTCATACATCATGGTGTTGAATTCCATCTACTCTACACCCATTCATACATTATGGTGTTGAATTCCATCTACTCTACACCCATTCATACATTATGATGTTGAATTCCATCTACTCTACACCCATTCATACATTATGGTTCTGAATTCCATCTACTCTACACCCATTCACACATTATAGTGTTGAATTCCATCTACTCTACACCCATTCATACATCATGGTGTTGAATTCCATCTACTCTACACCCATTCACACATTATGGTGTTGAATTCCATCTACTCTACACCCATTCATATATTATGGTGTTGAATTCCATCTACTCTACACCCATTCATACATTATGGTGTTGAAGTCCATCTACTCTACACCCATTCATACATCATGGTGTTGAATTCCATCTACTTTACACCCATTCATACATGATGGTGTTGAATTCCATCTACTTTACACCCATTCATACATCATGGTGTTGAATTCCATCTACTTTACACCCATTCATACATCATGGTGTTGAATTCCATCTACTGTACACCCATTCATACATCATGGTGTTGAATTCCATCTACTCTACACCCATTCATATATTATGGTCTTGAATTCCATCTACTCTACACCCATTCATACATTATGGTGTTGAATTCCATCTACTCTACACCCATTCATACATCATGGTGTTGAATTCCATCTACTCTACACCCATTCATACATCATGGTGTTGAATTCCATCTACTTTACACCCATTCATACATCATGGTGTTGAATTCCATCTGCTCTACACCCATTCATACATCATGGTGTTGAATTCCATCTACTCTACACCCATTCATACATCATGGTGTTGAATTCCATCTACTCTACACCCATTCATACATAATGGTGTTGAATTCCATCTACTCTACACCCATTCATACATTATGGTGTTGAATTCCATCTACTCTACACCCATTCATACATCATGGTGTTGAATTCCATCTACTCTACACCCATTCACACATTATGGTGTTGAATTCCATCTACTCTACACCCATTCATACATCATGGTGTTGAATCCCAATCTCTTTACACCCATTCATACATCATGGTGTTGAATTCCATCTACTCTACACCCATTCATACATCATGGTGTTGAATTCCATCTACTCTACACCCATTCATACATCATGGTGTTGAATTCCATCTACTCTACACCCATTCATACATTATGGTGTTGAATTCCATCTACTTTACACCCATTCACACATTATGATGTTGAATTCCATCTACTCTACACCCATTCACACATTATGGTGTTGAATTCCATCTACTCTACACCCATTCATACATTATGGTGTAGGGGCCCCGAGTGGCCGAGTGGTCTAAAGCGCTCACCGTTACGGATCACTGCCATCTCACCTCTGTCTGCGTGAGTTCGAGTCTCAGGCTCGGCTAACGTGGGTACGTGAGAAATCTGCCACTAGCTTCTTGTGGGTCGGTGGGTCTTCCCGGGGTTTTCCAGGGTTCTTTCTCCACCAATTATACTGGCCGCCATGTATAGCCTATCTTGTGCTGAAAAATGGCGTTAAACCCTACAACAACAACAACATTGTGGTGTTGATGTCCATCTACTCTACACCCATTCATACATTATAGTGTTGAATTCCATCTACTCTACACCCATTCATACATCATGGTGTTGAATTCCATCTACTCTACACCCATTCACACATTATGGTGTTGAATTCCATCTACTCTACACCCATTCATATATTATGGTGTTGAATTCCATCTACTCTACACCCATTCATACATTATGGTGTTGAATTCCATCTACTCTACACCCATTCATACATTATGATGTTGAATTCCATCTACTCTACACCCATTCATACATTATGGTGTAGGGGCCCCGAGTGGCCGAGTGGTCTAAAGCGCTCACCGTTACGGATCACTGCCATCTCACCTCTGTCTGCGTGAGTTCGAGTCTCAGGCTCGGCTAACATGGGTACGTGAGAAAGCTTGCCAGTAGCTTCTCGTGGGTCGGTGGTTCTTCCCGGGGTTTTCCAGGGTTCTTCCTCCACCAATTATACTGGCCGCCATGTATAGCCTATCTCGTGCGGAAAAATGGCGTTAAACCCTACAACAACAACAACATTATGGTGTTGATGTCCATCTACTCTACACCCATTCATACATTATAGTGTTGAATTCCATCTACTCTACACCCATTCATACATCATGGTGTTGAATTCCATCTACTCTACACCCATTCATACATTATGATGTTGAATTCCATCTACTCTACACCCATTCATACATTATGATGTTGAATTCCATCTACTCTACACCCATTCATACATTATGGTTCTGAATTCCATCTACTCTACACCCATTCACACATTATAGTGTTGAATTCCATCTACTCTACACCCATTCATACATCATGGTGTTGAATTCCATCTACTCTACACCCATTCACACATTATGGTGTTGAATTCCATCTACTCTACACCCATTCATATATTATGGTGTTGAATTCCATCTACTCTACACCCATTCATACATTATGGTGTTGAAGTCCATCTACTCTACACCCATTCATACATCATGGTGTTGAATTCCATTTACTTTACACCCATTCATACATGATGGTGTTGAATTCCATCTACTTTACACCCATTCATACATCATGGTGTTGAATTCCATCTACTTTACACCCATTCATACATCATGGTGTTGAATTCCATCTACTCTACACCCATTCATACATCATGGTGTTGAATTCCATCTACTCTACACCCATTCATACATTATGGTGTTGAATTCCATCTACTCTACACCCATTCATACATTATGGTGTTGAATTCCATCTACTTTACACCCATTCACACATTATGATGTTGAATTCCATCTACTCTACACCCATTCATACATTATGGTGTTGAATTCCATCTACTTTACACCCATTCATACATCATGGTGTTGAATTCCATCTACTCTACACCCATTCATACATCATGGTGTTGAATTCCATCTACTCTACACCCGTTCATACATTATGGTGTTGAATTCCATCTACTTTACACCCATTCACACATTATGGTGTTGAATTCCATCTACTCTACACCCATTCATACATTATGATGTTGAATTCCATCTACTCTACACCCATTCATACATTATGGTGTTGAATTCCATCTACTCTACACCCATTCATACATTATGGTGTTGAATTCCATCTACTTTACACCCATTCATACATTATGGTGTTGAATTCCATCTACTTTACACCCATTCATACATCATGGTGTTGAATTCCATCTACTGTACACCCATTCATACATCATGGTGTTGAATTCCATCTACTCTACACCTATTCATATGTTATGGTGTTGAATTCCATCTACTCTACACCCATTCATACATTATGGTGTTGAATTCCATCTACTCTACACCCATTCATACATCATGGTGTTGAATTCCATCTACTTTACACCCATTCATACATCATGGTGTTGAATTCCATCTGCTCTACACCCATTCATACATCACGGTGTTGAATTCCATCTACTCTACACCCATTCATACATCATGGTGTTGAATTCCATCTACTCTACACCCATTCATACATTATGGTGTTGAATTCCATCTACTCTACACCCATTCATACATTATGGTGTTGAATTCCATCTACTCTACACCCATTCATACATCATGGTGTTGAATTCCATCTACTCTACACCCATTCACACATTATGGTGTTGAATTCCATCTACTCTACACCCATTCACACATTATGGTGTTGAATTCCATCTACTCTACACCCTTTCATACATTATGGTGTTGAATTCCATCTACTCTACACCCATTCATACATCATGGTGTTGAATTCCATCTACTCTACACCCATTCGTGCATTATGGTGTTGAATTCCATCTACTTTACACCCATTCATACATCATGGTGTTGAATTCATCTACTCTACACCCATTCATACATTATGGTGTTGAATTCCATCTACTCTACACCCATTCATACATTATGATGTTGAATTCCATCTACTCTACACCCATTCATACATTATGATGTTGAATTCCATCTACTCTACACCCATTCATACACCATGGTGTTGAATTCCATCTAGTCTACACCCATTCACACATTATGGTGTTGAATTCCATCTACTCTACACCCATTCATACATTATGGTGTTGAATTCCATCTACTTTACACCCATTCACACATTATGATGTTGAATTCCATCTACTCTACACCCATTCATACATTATGGTGTTGAATTCCATCTACTTTACACCCATTCATACATCATGGTGTTGAATTCCATCTACTCTACACCCATTCATACATCATGGTGTTGAATTCCATCTACTCTACACCCGTTCATACATTATGGTGTTGAATTCCATCTACTTTACACCCATTCACACATTATGGTGTTGAATTCCATCTACTCTACACCCATTCATACATTATGATGTTGAATTCCATCTACTCTACACCCATTCATACATTATGGTGTTGAATTCCATCTACTCTACACCCATTCATACATTATGGTGTTGAATTCCATCTACTTTACACCCATTCATACATTATGGTGTTGAATTCCATCTACTTTACACCCATTCATACATTATGGTGTTGAATTCCATCTACTTTACACCCATTCATACATTATGGTGTTGAATTCCATCTACTCTACACCCATTCATACATTATGGTGTTGAATTCCATCTACTTTACACCCATTCATACATTATGGTGTTGAATTCCATCTACTTTACACCCATTCATACATCATGGTGTTGAATTCCATCTACTCTACACCCATTCATACATCATGGTGTTGAATTCCATCTACTCTACACCCATTCATATGTTATGGTGTTGAATTCCATCTACTCTACACCCATTCATACATTATGGTGTTGAATTCCATCTACTCTACACCCATTCATACATCATGGTGTTGAATTCCATCTACTTTACACCCATTCATACATCATGGTGTTGAATTCCATCTGCTCTACACCCATTCATACATCATGGTGTTGAATTCCATCTACTCTACACCCATTCATACATGATGGTGTTGAATTCCATCTACTCTACACCCTTTCATACATTATGGTGTTGAATTCCATCTACTCTACACCCATTCATACATTATGGTGTTGAATTCCATCTACTCTACACCCATTCATACATCATGGTGTTGAATTCCATCTACTCTACACCCATTCACACATTATGGTGTTGAATTCCATCTACTCTACACCCATTCACACATTATGGTGTTGAATTCCATCTACTCTACACCCTTTCATACATTATGGTGTTGAATTCCATCTACTCTACACTCATTCATACATCATGGTGTTGAATTCCATCTACTCTACACCCATTCGTGCATTATGGTGTTGAATTCCATCTACTTTACACCCATTCATACATCATGGTGTTGAATTCATCTACTCTACACCCATTCATACATTATGGTGTTGAATTCCATCTACTCTACACCCATTCATACATTATGATGTTGAATTCCATCTACTCTACACCCATTCATACATTATGATGTTGAATTCCATCTACTCTACACCCATTCATACACCATGGTGTTGAATTCCATCTAGTCTACACCCATTCACACATTATGGTGTTGAATTCCATCTACTCTACACCCATTCATACATTATGGTGTAGGGGCCCCAAGTGGCCGAGTGGTCTAAAGCGCTCACCGTTACGGATCACTGCCATCTCACCTCTGTCTGCGTGAGTTCGAGTCTCAGGCTCGGCTAACGTGGGTACGTGAGAAATCTTGCCACTAGCTTCTTGTGGGTCGGTGGGTCTTCCCGGGGTTTTCCAGGGTTCTTTCTCCACCAATTATACTGGCCGCCATGTATAGCCTATCTTGTGCTGAAAAATGGCGTTAAACCCTACAACAACAACAACATTATGGTGTTGATGTCCATCTACTCTACACCCATTCATACATTATAGTGTTGAATTCCATCTACTCTACACCCATTCATACATCATGGTGTTGAATTCCATCTACTCTACACCCATTCACACATTATGGTGTTGAATTCCATCTACTCTACACCCATTCATATATTATGGTGTTGAATTCCATCTACTCTACACCCATTCATACATTATGGTGTTGAATTCCATCTACTCTACACCCATTCATACATTATGATGTTGAATTCCATCTACTCTACACCCATTCATACATTATGGTGTAGGGGCCCCGAGTGGCCGAGTGGTCTAAAGCGCTCACCGTTACGGATCACTGCCATCTCACCTCTGTCTGCTTGAGTTCGAGTCTCAGGCTCGGCTAACGTGGGTACGTGAGAAAGCTTGCCAGTAGCTTCTCGTGGGTCGGTGGTTCTTCCCGGGGTTTTCCAGGGTTCTTCCTCCACCAATTATACTGGCCGCCATGTATAGCCTATCTCGTGCTGAAAAATGGCGTTAAACCCTACAACAACAACAACATTATGGTGTTGATGTCCATCTACTCTACACCCATTCATACATTATAGTGTTGAATTCCATCTACTCTACACCCATTCATACATCATGGTTTTGAATTCCATCTACTCTACACCCATTCATACACTATGGTGTTGAATTCCATCTACTCTACACCCATTCATACATTATGGTGTTGAATTCCATCTACTCTACACCCATTCATACATTGTGATGTTGAATTCCATCTACTCTGCACCCATTGATACATTATGGTTCTGAATTCCATCTACTCTACACCCATTCACACATTATAGTGTTGAATTCCATCTACTCTACACCCATTCATACATCATGGTGTTGAATTCCATCTACTGTACACCCATTCACACATTATGGTGTTGAATTCCATCTACTCTACACCCATTCATATATTATGGTGTTGAATTCCATCTACTCTACACCCATTCATACATTATGGTGTTGAATTCCATCTACTCTACACCCATTCATACATTATGGTGTTGAATTCCATCTACTCTACACCCATTCATACATTATGGTGTAGGGGCCCCTAGTGGCCGAGTGGTCTAAAGCGCTCACCGTTACGGATCACTGCCATCTCACCTCTGTCTGCATGAGTTCGAGTCTCAGGCTCGGCTAACGTGGGTACGTGAGAAAGCTTGCCAGTAGCTTCTCGTGGGTCGGTGGTTCTTCCTGGGGTTTTCCAGGGTTCTTCCTCCACCAATTATACTGGCCGCCATGTATAGCCTATCTTGTGCTGAAAAATGGCGTTAAACCCTACAACAACAACAACATTATGGTGTTGATGTCCATCTACTCTACACCCATTCATACATTATAGTGTTGAATTCCATCTACTCTACACCCATTCATACATCATGGTGTTGAATTCCATCTACTCTACACCCATTCATACATTATGGTGTTGAATTCCATCTACTCTACACCCATTCATACATTATGGTGTTGAAGTCCATCTACTCTACACCCATTCATACATTATGGTCTTGAATTCCATCTACTCTACACCCATTCATACATTATAGTGTTGAATTCCATCTACTCTACACCCATTCATACATTATGGTGTTGAATTCCATCTACTCTACACCCATTCATACATCATGGTGTTGAATTCCATCTACTCTACACCCATTCATACATCATGGTGTTGAATTCCATCTACTCTACACCCATTCACACATTATGGTGTTGAATTCCATCTACTCTACACCCATTCATACGTTATGGTCTTGAATTCCATCTACTCTACACCCATTCACACGTTATGGTCTTGAATTCCATCTACTCTACACCCATTCATATATTATGGTCTTGAATTCCATCTACTCTACACCCATTCATATGTTATGGTGTTGAATTCCATTTACTCTACACCCATTCATACATTATGGTGTTGAATTCCATCTACTCTACACCCATTCATACATTATGGTGTTGAATTCCATCTACTTTACACCCATTCATTATTTATGGTGTTGAATTCCATCTACTCTACACCCATTCATACATCATGGTGTTGAATTCCATCTACTCTACACCCATTCATATATTATGGTGTTGAATTCCATCTACATCAACACCATAATGTTGTTGTTGTTGTAGGGTTTAACGCCATTTTTCCGCACGAGATAGGCTATACATGGCGGCCAGTATAATTGGTGGAGGAAGAACCCTGGAAAACCCCGGGAAGAACCACCGACCCACGAGAAGCTACTGGCAAGCTTTCTCACGTACCCACGTTAGCCGAGCCTGAGACTCGAACTCACGCAGACAGAGGTGAGATGGCAGTGATCCGTAACGGTGAGCGCTTTAGACCACTCGGTGTGAATGGGTGTAGAGTAGATGGAATTCAACACCATAATGTATGAATGGGTGTAGAGTAGATGGAATTCAACACCATAATGTATGAATGGGTGTAGAGTAGATGGAATTCAACACCATAATATATGAATGGGTGTAGAGTAGATGGAATTCAACACCATAATGTGTGAATGGGTGTAGAGTAGATGGAATTCAACACCATGATGTATGAATGGGTGTAGAGTAGATGGAATTCAACACTATAATGTGTGAATGGGTGTAGAGTAGATGGAATTCAGAACCATAATGTATGAATGGGTGTAGAGTAGATGGAATTCAACATCACAATGTATGAATTATGATGTTGAATTCCATCTACTCTACACCCATTCATACATTATGGTGTAGGGGCCCCGAGTGGCCGAGTGGTCTATCATAATGTATGAATGGGTGTAGAGTAGATGGACTTCAACATCATAATGTATGAATGGGTGTAGAGTAGATGGACTTCAACACCATAATGTATGAATGGGTGTAGAGTAGATGGAATTCAACACCATAATGTATGAATGGGTGTAGAGTAGATGGAATTCAACACCATGATGTATGAATGGGTGTAGAGTAGATGGAATTCAACACTATAATGTATGAATGGGTGTAGAGTAGATGGACATCAACACCATAATGTTGTTGTTGTTGTAGGGTTTAACGCCATTTTTCAGCACAAGATAGGCTATACATGGCGGCCAGTATAATTGGTGGAGGAAGAACCCTGGAAAACCCCAGGAAGAACCACCGACCCACGAGAAGCTACTGGCAAGCTTTCTCACGTACCCACGTTAGCCGAGCCTGAGACTCGAACTCATGCAGACAGAGGTGAGATGGCAGTGATCCGTAACGGTGAGCGCTTTAGACCACTCGGCCACTAGGGGCCCCTACACCATAATATATGAATGGGTCTAGAGTAGATGGAATTCAACACCATAATGTATGAATGGGTGTAGAGTAGATGGAATTCAACACCATAATGTATGAATGGGTGTAGAGTAGATGGAATTCAACACCATAATATATGAATGGGTGTAGAGTAGATGGAATTCAACACCATAATGTGTGAATGGGTGTAGAGTAGATGGAATTCAACACCATGATGTATGAATGGGTGTAGAGTAGATGGAATTCAACACTATAATGTGTGAATGGGTGTAGAGTAGATGGAATTCAGAACCATAATGTATGAATGGGTGTAGAGTAGATGGAATTCAACATCACAATGTATGAATTATGATGTTGAATTCCATCTACTCTACACCCATTCATACATTATGGTGTAGGGGCCCCGAGTGGCCGAGTGGTCTAAAGCGCTCACCGTTACGGATCACTGCCATCTCACCTCTGTCTGCGTGAGTTCGAGTCTCAGGCTCGGCTAACGTGGGTACGTGAGAAAGCTTGCCAGTAGCTTCTCGTGGGTCGGTGGTTCTTCCCGGGGTTTTCCAGGGTTCTTCCTCCACCAATTATACTGGCCGCCATGTATAGCCTATCTCGTGCGGAAAAATGGCGTTAAACCCTACAACAACAACAACATTATGGTGTTGATGTCCATCTACTCTACACCCATTCATACATTATAGTGTTGAATTCCATCTACTCTACACCCATTCATACATCATGGTGTTGTTTCCATCTACTCTACACCCATTCATACATTATGGTGTTGAATTCCATCTACTCTACACCCATTCATACATTATGGTGTTGAATTCCATCTACTCTACACCCATTCATACATTATGATGTTGAATTCCATCTACTCTACACCCATTCATACATTATGGTTCTGAATTCCATCTACTCTACACCCATTCACACATTATAGTGTTGAATTCCATCTACTCTACACCCATTCATACATTATGGTGTTGAATTCCATCTACTCTACACCCTTTCATACATTATGGTGTAGGGGCCCCGAGTGGCCGAGTGGTCTAAAGCGCTCACCGTTACGGATCACTGCCATCTCACCTCTGTCTGCATGAGTTCGAGTCTCAGGCTCGGCTAACTTGGGTACGTGAGAAAGCTTGCCAGTTGCTTCTCGTGGGTCGGTGGTTCTTCCTGGGGTTTTCCAGGGTTCTTCCTCCACCAATTATACTGGCCGCCATGTATAGCCTATCTTGTGCTGAAAAATGGCGTTAAACCCTACAACAACAACAACATTATGGTGTTGATGTCCATCTACTCTACACCCATTCATACATTATAGTGTTGAATTCCATCTACTCTACACCCATTCATACATCATGGTGTTGAATTCCATCTACTCTACACCCATTCATACATTATGGTGTTGAATTCCAGCTAATCTACACCCATTCATACATTATGGTGTTGAAGTCCATCTACTCTACACCCATTCATACATTATGATGTTGAAGTCCATCTACTCTACACCCATTCATACATTATGGTCTTGAATTCCATCTACTCTACACCCATTCATACATTATGGTGTTGAATTCCATCTACTCTACACCCATTCACACATTATGGTGTTGAATTCCATCTACTCTACACCCTTTCATACATTATGGTGTTGAATTCCATCTACTCTACACTCATTCATACATCATGGTGTTGAATTCCATCTACTCTACACCCATTCGTGCATTATGGTGTTGAATTCCATCTACTTTACACCCATTCATACATCATGGTGTTGAATTCATCTACTCTACACCCATTCATACATTATGGTGTTGAATTCCATCTACTCTACACCCATTCATACATTATGATGTTGAATTCCATCTACTCTACACCCATTCATACATTATGATGTTGAATTCCATCTACTCTACACCCATTCATACACCATGGTGTTGAATTCCATCTAGTCTACACCCATTCACACATTATGGTGTTGAATTCCATCTACTCTACACCCATTCATACATTATGGTGTAGGGGCCCCAAGTGGCCGAGTGGTCTAAAGCGCTCACCGTTACGGATCACTGCCATCTCACCTCTGTCTGCGTGAGTTCGAGTCTCAGGCTCGGCTAACGTGGGTACGTGAGAAATCTTGCCACTAGCTTCTTGTGGGTCGGTGGGTCTTCCCGGGGTTTTCCAGGGTTCTTTCTCCACCAATTATACTGGCCGCCATGTATAGCCTATCTTGTGCTGAAAAATGGCGTTAAACCCTACAACAACAACAACATTATGGTGTTGATGTCCATCTACTCTACACCCATTCATACATTATAGTGTTGAATTCCATCTACTCTACACCCATTCATACATCATGGTGTTGAATTCCATCTACTCTACACCCATTCACACATTATGGTGTTGAATTCCATCTACTCTACACCCATTCATATATTATGGTGTTGAATTCCATCTACTCTACACCCATTCATACATTATGGTGTTGAATTCCATCTACTCTACACCCATTCATACATTATGATGTTGAATTCCATCTACTCTACACCCATTCATACATTATGGTGTAGGGGCCCCGAGTGGCCGAGTGGTCTAAAGCGCTCACCGTTACGGATCACTGCCATCTCACCTCTGTCTGCTTGAGTTCGAGTCTCAGGCTCGGCTAACGTGGGTACGTGAGAAAGCTTGCCAGTAGCTTCTCGTGGGTCGGTGGTTCTTCCCGGGGTTTTCCAGGGTTCTTCCTCCACCAATTATACTGGCCGCCATGTATAGCCTATCTCGTGCTGAAAAATGGCGTTAAACCCTACAACAACAACAACATTATGGTGTTGATGTCCATCTACTCTACACCCATTCATACATTATAGTGTTGAATTCCATCTACTCTACACCCATTCATACATCATGGTTTTGAATTCCATCTACTCTACACCCATTCATACACTATGGTGTTGAATTCCATCTACTCTACACCCATTCATACATTATGGTGTTGAATTCCATCTACTCTACACCCATTCATACATTGTGATGTTGAATTCCATCTACTCTGCACCCATTGATACATTATGGTTCTGAATTCCATCTACTCTACACCCATTCACACATTATAGTGTTGAATTCCATCTACTCTACACCCATTCATACATCATGGTGTTGAATTCCATCTACTGTACACCCATTCACACATTATGGTGTTGAATTCCATCTACTCTACACCCATTCATATATTATGGTGTTGAATTCCATCTACTCTACACCCATTCATACATTATGGTGTTGAATTCCATCTACTCTACACCCATTCATACATTATGGTGTTGAATTCCATCTACTCTACACCCATTCATACATTATGGTGTAGGGGCCCCTAGTGGCCGAGTGGTCTAAAGCGCTCACCGTTACGGATCACTGCCATCTCACCTCTGTCTGCATGAGTTCGAGTCTCAGGCTCGGCTAACGTGGGTACGTGAGAAAGCTTGCCAGTAGCTTCTCGTGGGTCGGTGGTTCTTCCTGGGGTTTTCCAGGGTTCTTCCTCCACCAATTATACTGGCCGCCATGTATAGCCTATCTTGTGCTGAAAAATGGCGTTAAACCCTACAACAACAACAACATTATGGTGTTGATGTCCATCTACTCTACACCCATTCATACATTATAGTGTTGAATTCCATCTACTCTACACCCATTCATACATCATGGTGTTGAATTCCATCTACTCTACACCCATTCATACATTATGGTGTTGAATTCCATCTACTCTACACCCATTCATACATTATGGTGTTGAAGTCCATCTACTCTACACCCATTCATACATTATGGTCTTGAATTCCATCTACTCTACACCCATTCATACATTATAGTGTTGAATTCCATCTACTCTACACCCATTCATACATTATGGTGTTGAATTCCATCTACTCTACACCCATTCATACATCATGGTGTTGAATTCCATCTACTCTACACCCATTCATACATCATGGTGTTGAATTCCATCTACTCTACACCCATTCACACATTATGGTGTTGAATTCCATCTACTCTACACCCATTCATACGTTATGGTCTTGAATTCCATCTACTCTACACCCATTCACACGTTATGGTCTTGAATTCCATCTACTCTACACCCATTCATATATTATGGTCTTGAATTCCATCTACTCTACACCCATTCATATGTTATGGTGTTGAATTCCATTTACTCTACACCCATTCATACATTATGGTGTTGAATTCCATCTACTCTACACCCATTCATACATTATGGTGTTGAATTCCATCTACTTTACACCCATTCATTATTTATGGTGTTGAATTCCATCTACTCTACACCCATTCATACATCATGGTGTTGAATTCCATCTACTCTACACCCATTCATATATTATGGTGTTGAATTCCATCTACATCAACACCATAATGTTGTTGTTGTTGTAGGGTTTAACGCCATTTTTCCGCACGAGATAGGCTATACATGGCGGCCAGTATAATTGGTGGAGGAAGAACCCTGGAAAACCCCGGGAAGAACCACCGACCCACGAGAAGCTACTGGCAAGCTTTCTCACGTACCCACGTTAGCCGAGCCTGAGACTCGAACTCACGCAGACAGAGGTGAGATGGCAGTGATCCGTAACGGTGAGCGCTTTAGACCACTCGGTGTGAATGGGTGTAGAGTAGATGGAATTCAACACCATAATGTATGAATGGGTGTAGAGTAGATGGAATTCAACACCATAATGTATGAATGGGTGTAGAGTAGATGGAATTCAACACCATAATATATGAATGGGTGTAGAGTAGATGGAATTCAACACCATAATGTCTGAATGGGTGTAGAGTAGATGGAATTCAACACCATGATGTATGAATGGGTGTAGAGTAGATGGAATTCAACACTATAATGTGTGAATGGGTGTAGAGTAGATGGAATTCAGAACCATAATGTATGAATGGGTGTAGAGTAGATGGAATTCAACATCACAATGTATGAATTATGATGTTGAATTCCATCTACTCTACACCCATTCATACATTATGGTGTAGGGGCCCCGAGTGGCCGAGTGGTCTATCATAATGTATGAATGGGTGTAGAGTAGATGGACTTCAACATCATAATGTATGAATGGGTGTAGAGTAGATGGACTTCAACACCATAATGTATGAATGGGTGTAGAGTAGATGGAATTCAACACCATAATGTATGAATGGGTGTAGAGTAGATGGAATTCAACACCATGATGTATGAATGGGTGTAGAGTAGATGGAATTCAACACTATAATGTATGAATGGGTGTAGAGTAGATGGACATCAACACCATAATGTTGTTGTTGTTGTAGGGTTTAACGCCATTTTTCAGCACAAGATAGGCTATACATGGCGGCCAGTATAATTGGTGGAGGAAGAACCCTGGAAAACCCCAGGAAGAACCACCGACCCACGAGAAGCTACTGGCAAGCTTTCTCACGTACCCACGTTAGCCGAGCCTGAGACTCGAACTCATGCAGACAGAGGTGAGATGGCAGTGATCCGTAACGGTGAGCGCTTTAGACCACTCGGCCACTAGGGGCCCCTACACCATAATATATGAATGGGTCTAGAGTAGATGGAATTCAACACCATAATGTATGAATGGGTGTAGAGTAGATGGAATTCAACACCATAATGTATGAATGGGTGTAGAGTAGATGGAATTCAACACCATAATATATGAATGGGTGTAGAGTAGATGGAATTCAACACCATAATGTGTGAATGGGTGTAGAGTAGATGGAATTCAACACCATGATGTATGAATGGGTGTAGAGTAGATGGAATTCAACACTATAATGTGTGAATGGGTGTAGAGTAGATGGAATTCAGAACCATAATGTATGAATGGGTGTAGAGTAGATGGAATTCAACATCACAATGTATGAATTATGATGTTGAATTCCATCTACTCTACACCCATTCATACATTATGGTGTAGGGGCCCCGAGTGGCCGAGTGGTCTAAAGCGCTCACCGTTACGGATCACTGCCATCTCACCTCTGTCTGCGTGAGTTCGAGTCTCAGGCTCGGCTAACGTGGGTACGTGAGAAAGCTTGCCAGTAGCTTCTCGTGGGTCGGTGGTTCTTCCCGGGGTTTTCCAGGGTTCTTCCTCCACCAATTATACTGGCCGCCATGTATAGCCTATCTCGTGCGGAAAAATGGCGTTAAACCCTACAACAACAACAACATTATGGTGTTGATGTCCATCTACTCTACACCCATTCATACATTATAGTGTTGAATTCCATCTACTCTACACCCATTCATACATCATGGTGTTGTTTCCATCTACTCTACACCCATTCATACATTATGGTGTTGAATTCCATCTACTCTACACCCATTCATACATTATGGTGTTGAATTCCATCTACTCTACACCCATTCATACATTATGATGTTGAATTCCATCTACTCTACACCCATTCATACATTATGGTTCTGAATTCCATCTACTCTACACCCATTCACACATTATAGTGTTGAATTCCATCTACTCTACACCCATTCATACATTATGGTGTTGAATTCCATCTACTCTACACCCTTTCATACATTATGGTGTAGGGGCCCCGAGTGGCCGAGTGGTCTAAAGCGCTCACCGTTACGGATCACTGCCATCTCACCTCTGTCTGCATGAGTTCGAGTCTCAGGCTCGGCTAACTTGGGTACGTGAGAAAGCTTGCCAGTTGCTTCTCGTGGGTCGGTGGTTCTTCCTGGGGTTTTCCAGGGTTCTTCCTCCACCAATTATACTGGCCGCCATGTATAGCCTATCTTGTGCTGAAAAATGGCGTTAAACCCTACAACAACAACAACATTATGGTGTTGATGTCCATCTACTCTACACCCATTCATACATTATAGTGTTGAATTCCATCTACTCTACACCCATTCATACATCATGGTGTTGAATTCCATCTACTCTACACCCATTCATACATTATGGTGTTGAATTCCAGCTAATCTACACCCATTCATACATTATGGTGTTGAAGTCCATCTACTCTACACCCATTCATACATTATGATGTTGAAGTCCATCTACTCTACACCCATTCATACATTATGGTCTTGAATTCCATCTACTCTACACCCATTCATACATTATGGTGTTGAATTCCATCTACTCTACACCCATTCATACATTATGGTGTTGAATTCCATCTACTCTACACCCATTCATACATCATGGTGTTGAATTCCATCTACTCTACACCCATTCATACATCATGGTGTTGAATTCCATCTACTCTACACCCATTCACACATTATGGTGTTGAATTCCATCTACTCTACACCCATTCATACATTATGGTGTTGAATTCCATCTACTCTACACCCATTCACACATTATGGTGTTGAATTCCATCTACTCTACACCCATTCATACGTTATGGTGTTGAATTCCATCTACTCTACACCCATTCATACATTATGGTGTTGAATTCCATCTACTCTACACCCATTCATACATTGTGATGTTGAATTCCATCTACTCTACACCCATTCATACATTATGGTTCTGAATTCCATCTACTCTACACCCATTCACACATTATAGTGTTGAATTCCATCTACTCTACACCCATTCATACATCATGGTGTTGAATTCCATCTACTCTACACCCATTCATATATTATGGTGTTGAATTCCATCTAATCTACACCCATTCATACATTATGGTGTTGAAGTCCATCTACTCTACACCCATTCATACATCATGATGTTGAAGTCCATCTACTCTACACCCATTCATACATTATGGTCTTGAATTCCATCTACTCTACACCCATTCATACATTATGGTGTTGAATTCCATCTACTCTACACCCATTCATACATTATGGTGTTGAATTCCATCTACTCTACACCCATTCATACATCATGGTGTTGAATTCCATCTACTCTACACCCATTCATACATCATGGTGTTGAATTCCATCTACTCTACACCCATTCACACATTATGGTGTTGAATTCCATCTACTCTACACCCATTCATACATTATGGTGTTGAATTCCATCTACTCTACACCCATTCACACATTATGATGTTGAATTCCATCTACTCTACACCCATTCATACGTTATGGTGTTGAATTCCATCTACTCTACACCCATTCATACATTATGGTGTTGAATTCCATCTACTCTACACCCATTCATACATTGTGGTGTTGAATTCCATCTACTCTACACCCATTCATACATTATGGTTCTGAATTCCATCTACTCTACACCCATTCACACATTATAGTGTTGAATTCCATCTAATCTACACCCATTCATACATCATGGTGTTGAATTCCATCTACTCTACACCCATTCACACATTATCGTGTTGAATTCCATCTTCTCTACACCCATTCATATATTATGGTGTTGAATTCCATCTACTCTACACCCATTCATACATTATGGTGTTGAATTCCATCTACTCTACACCCATTCATACATTATGGTGTTGAATTCCATCTACTCTACACCCATTCATACATTATGGTGTAGGGGCCTCGAGTGGCCGAGTGGTCTAAAGCGCTCACCGTTACGGATCACTGCCATCTCACCTCTGTCTGCGTGAGTTCGAGTCTCAGGCTCGGCTAACGTGGGTACGTGAGAAAGCTTGCCAGTAGCTTCTCGTGGGTCGGTAGTTCTTCCTGGGGTTTTCCAGGGTTCTTCCTCCACCAATTATACTGGCCGCCATGTATAGCCTATCTTGTGCTGAAAAATGGCGTTAAACCCTACAACAACAACAACATTATGGTGTTGATGTCCATCTACTCTACACCCATTCATACATTATAGTGTTGAATTCCATCTACTCTACACCTATTCATACATCATGGTGTTGAATTCCATCTACTCTACACCCATTCATACATTATGGTGTTGAATTCCATCTACTCTACACCCATTCATACATTATGGTGTTGAATTCCATCTACTCTACACCCATTCATACATTATGATGTTGAAGTCCATCTACTCTACACCCATTCATACATTATGGTCTTGAATTCCATCTACTCTACACCCATTCATACATTATGGTGTTGAATTCCATCTACTCTACACCCATTCATACATTATGGTGTTGAATTCCATCTACTCTACACCCATTCATACATCATGGTGTTGAATTCCATCTACTCTACACCCATTCATACATCATGGTGTTGAATTCCATCTACTCTACACCCATTCACACATTATGGTGTTGAATTCCATCTACTCTACACCCATTCATACATTATGGTGTTGAATTCCATCTACTCTACACCCATTCATACATTATGGTGTTGAATTCCATCTACTCTACACCCATTCATACGTTATGGTGTTGAATTCCATCTACTCTACACCCATTCACACGTTATGGTCTTGAATTCCATCTACTCTACACCCATTCATATATTATGGTCTTGAATTCCATCTACTCTACACCCATTCATATGTTATGGTGTTGAATTCCATTTACTCTACACCCATTCATACATTATGGTGTTGAATTCCATCTACTCTACACCCATTCATACATTATGGTGTTGAATTCCATCTACTTTACACCCATTCATTATTTATGGTGTTGAATTCCATCTACTCTACACCCATTCATACATCATGGTGTTGAATTCCATCTACTCTACACCCATTCATATATTATGGTGTTGAATTCCATCTACTCTACACCCATTCACACATTATGGTGTTGAATTCCATCTACTCTACACCCATTCATACATTATGGTGTTGATGTCCATCTACTGTACACCCATTAATACATATGGTGTTGAATTCCATCTACTCTACACCCATTCATACATTATGGTGTTGAATTCCATCTACTCTACACCCATTCATACATCATGGTGTTGAATTCCATCTACTCTACACCCATTCGTGCATTATGGTGTTGAATTCCATCTACTTTACACCCATTCATACATCATGGTGTTGAATTCATCTACTCTACACCCATTCATACATTATGGTGTTGAATTCCATCTACTCTACACCCATTTTTACATTATGATGTTGAATTCCATCTACTCTACACCCATTCATACATTATGATGTTGAATTCCATCTACTCTACACCCATTCATACATCATGGTGTTGAATTCCATCTACTCTACACCCATTCACACATTATGGTGTTGAATTCCATCTACTCTACACCCATTCATACATTATTGTGTAGGGGCCCCAAGTGGCCGAGTGGTCTAAAGCGCTCACCGTTACGGATCACTGCCATCTCACCTCTGTCTGCGTGAGTTCGAGTCTCAGGCTCGGCTAACGTGGGTACGTGAGAAATCTTGCCAGTAGCTTCTCGTGGGTCGGTGGGTCTTCCCGGGGTTTTCCAGGGTTCTTTCTCCACCAATTATACTGGCCGCCATGTATAGCCTATCTCGTGCTGAAAAATGGCGTTAAACCCTACAACAACAACAACATTATGGTGTTGATGTCCATCTACTCTACACCCATTCATACATTATAGTGTTGAATTCCATCTACTCTACACCCATTCATACATCATGGTGTTGAATTCCATCTACTCTACACCCATTCACACATTATGGTGTTGAATTCCATCTACTCTACACCCATTCATATATTATGGTGTTGAATTCCATCTACTCTACACCCATTCATACATTATGGTGTTGAATTCCATCTACTCTACACCCATTCATACATTATGGTGTAGGGGCCCCGAGTGGCCGAGTGGTCTAAAGCGCTCACCGTTACGGATCACTGCCATCTCACCTCTGTCTGCGTGAGTTCGAATCTCAGGCTCGGCTAACGTGGGTACGTGAGAAAGCTTGCCAGTAGCTTCTCGTGGGTCGGTGGTTCTTCCCGGGGTTTTGCAGGGTTCTTCCTCCACCAATTATACTGGCCGCCATGTATAGCCTATCTCGTGCGGAAAAATGGCGTTAAACCCTACAACAACAACAACATTATGGTGTTGATGTCCATCTACTCTACACCCATTCATACATTATAGTGTTGAATTCCATCTACTCTACACCCATTCATACATCATGGTGTTGTTTCCATCTACTCTACACCCATTCATACATTATGGTGTTGAATTCCATCTACTCTACACCCATTCATACATTATGGTGTTGAATTCCATCTACTCTACACCCATTCATACATTATGATGTTGAATTCCATCTACTCTACACCCATTCATACATTATGGTTCTGAATTCCATCTACTCTACACCCATTCACACATTATAGTGTTGAATTCCATCTACTCTACACCCATTCATACATTATGGTGTTGAATTCCATCTACTCTACACCCATTCATACATTATGGTGTAGGGGCCCCGAGTGGCCGAGTGGTGTAAAGCGCTCACCATTACGGATCACTGCCATCTCACCTCTGTCTGCATGAGTTCGAGTCTCAGGCTCGGCTAACTTGGGTACGTGAGAAAGCTTGCCAGTAGCTTCTCGTGGGTCGGTGGTTCTTCCTGGGGTTTTCCAGGGTTCTTCCTCCACCAATTATACTGGCCGCCATGTATAGCCTATCTTGTGCTGAAAAATGGCGTTAAACCCTACAACAACAACAACATTATGGTGTTGATGTCCATCTACTCTACACCCATTCATACATTATAGTGTTGAATTCCATCTACTCTACACCCATTCATACATCATGGTTTTGAATTCCATCTACTCTACACCCATTCATACATTATGGTGTTGAATTCCATCTACTCTACACCCATTCATACATTATGGTGTTGAAGTCCATCTACTCTACACCCATTCATACATTATGATGTTGAAGTCCATCTACTCTACACCCATTCATACATTATGGTCTTGAATTCCATCTACTCTACACCCATTCATACATTATGGTGTTGAATTCCATCTACTCTACACCCATTCATACATTATGGTGTTGAATTCCATCTACTCTACACCCATTCACACATCATGGTGTTGATTTCCATCTACTCTACACCCATTCATACATCATGGTGTTGAATTCCATCTACTCTACACCCATTCACACATTATGGTGTTGAATTCCATCTACTCTACACCCATTCATACATTATGGTGTTGAATTCCATCTACTCTACAGCCATTCACACATTATGGTGTTGAATTCCATCTACTCTACACCCATTCATACGTTATGGTGTTGAATTCCATCTACTCTACACCCATTCACACGTTATGGTCTTGAATTCCATCTACTCTACACCCATTCATATATTATGGTCTTGAATTCCATCTACTCTACACCCATTCATATGTTATGGTGTTGAATTCCATCTACTCTACACCCATTCATACATTATGGTGTTGAATTCCATCTACTCTACACCCATTCATACATTATGGTGTTGAATTCCATCTACTTTACACCCATTCATACATATGGTGTTGAATTCCATCTACTCTACACCCATTCATACATCATGGTGTTGAATTCCATCTACTCTACACCCATTCATATATTATGGTGTTGAATTCCATCTACTCTACACCCATTCACACATTATGGTGTTGAATTCCATCTACTCTACACCCATTCATACATTATGGTGTTGATGTCCATCTACTGTACACCCATTCATACATATGGTGTTGAATTCCATCTACTCTACACCCATTCATACATCATGGTGTTGAATTCCATCTACTCTACACCCATTCATACATCATGGTGTTGAATTCCATCTACTCTACACCCATTCATACATTATGGTGTTGAATTCCATCTACTTTACACCCATTCATACATATGGTGTTGAATTCCATCTACTCTACACCCATTCATACATCATGGTGTTGAATTCCATCTACTCTACACCCATTCATATATTATGGTGTTGAATTCCATCTACTCTACAGCCATTCATACATTATGGTGTTGAATTCCATCTCATCTACACCCATTTAGGGAGTCTGCTGCTGGAGGTGGAGGTGGAAGACATTTATTGGAAGATGGCAGACAATGCTGACCCCTGTGACATGAATGACTTTCTGGTAGGCTATGCATTACTTAGGGATGATAACAAGAAGTTGGTAAGTTTAAGGATAAAGATGATGTTCCTGTTGCTGAGATTGTGGTACTGCACCCCAAGTGTACTCTATCCTGGGAACAGACAGTGTAGAGTCCCAGTGTGCTAAGGGCATTGAGAGACTTAGCCGCAGTGAAGATTCTTTCATATAAAACTTGTTTCCTGATAGCATTAGCTTCAGCATGCAGAGTCAGTTGATTACATGCCCTCTTGGTCGACCCCGCCAGCCTTCAGTTTGGAATAGATGGCTTAGCAGGCCTTATGATGCAGCCTGATTTTGTTGCCAAGAACAGGTTGCCTTCCATGGGCAATCAAAATGTCATTGCATGTCCTCTCTCCTGTATTGAAAATCCCAAGAGGCTTTCAGACAGGAAAAGAGAACATAACTGCTCAAGTTCTCTCGTCAAAGGCAATTTATATGGCATACTCTGGCTTATCACCAGAACAGAGTAAGTTCATGAAGATCTCTGCTCATGAAATAAAGCAGTCTCTACAAGCCTATTCTTTGATTGTAATGTTTCTATCAAAGATTTTGTCAGTTGGCATGCATATTCAACCTCAAGTTTTTATCTTCAAGACTCGACTCCACGATACACTCTGAATCTGCTAGCCTCAGTCACACTGATGGCTAGCAGATGCAGTTGCCTTCAGCATGCCCTCCAGATGAACACCCTGCACAGACTTCACTGGGGTATAGGCTACTTGCTTAGCATTCCATCCACCTACTACACGTTCTCCAACACTTAATGTGACTGGGAAATAGATTTGAATGTGAAAGTAAAATTTTAGTTATGTTTCTCCAAGAATGCTTGCCTGATCAAATTACTTTAATACTCTCCCTGACTCCCCACAATGTGCGCATTCTTTTACATGATGTTCCACTCAGTTTTAAACTTGAAATATCAGTAGGTAGCAAGGGGAGTTAATGGGCAAGAGTTATTGCCCATTGTCTATCTATTCTAGACAGATGAATCTTCATCTTTGGGAGGGCTGAATTTAGGAGGTAGATTTGCTTATATTCTTAACATTAGCTTTACATCACAGACCTGGATCAAACTTTGTGGATGGCTTGCATTCAGGGTAAGGAACAATCTTGTTGTTTTTGGGTTCAAAACATAAAAGGTCAAAGCCAGCATGTCTTCAAGAATAGAAAACGATTTCTACATAGTAACTTAAGTTGTACATCACAGAGTTGGACAAAGCTTGTAATAAGACTTACACTTAGCAAGATTGAGGCATATTGGTTTTGGGGGTCATAGGTCAAGGTCATTGTTGCTATAAGATGAAAAATCATTTCTGCACAAAAGTTTCCATTCACAACCATTTAGTTTCACCAAAGTTTATGTATGACTTACATCATAGGGAAGAAAGAAGCCTTTTGAATTTGGATTGAACATGTGAAAGGTCAAGTTCACTGTGGCAGAAAGAAGAAAGGTGGTTTTTGCATAATAACTTTAGTTCTATATTAGTGGCTTATTATTTTTAGGGACAGGGTCAAATATCAAGGTAATCATGACTCAGACAAAAATGGGTTTTGCAGATTTTATTTTTATTGAGTAGGTTCCTTGACCAAATGCTGGCACTCGGGTAATAAAGGAAACCGTAGATTTGGGGGTCTAAAGGTCAAAGTTCACAGTAGTAATTTCTGCACAGGAAATTCAATTCAAGACCACATATTTGGCCAAAGGTCTGGGTCATTGAGACCTGTTGGTAAGTAATCTCCAGTCAACTATGCCATAATAGAATCAACACAGAGACTGTTAAACGTGGGGTGTGCTTATAATGCACCATTCATGGTATTCTTAATGAGATTTGTATACCCCTTGTTTTTCAGATGTTGGTTTTACTCTGCGGAAGGATGATCCTAGCTCCATGAAGGAAGCCATTTTGAAGATCCAGTCTGCAGCTAATACAGTAGACACATCAAAGTTTGAGGACCAGTCCAGGGTCAGATTCATGCTGGAGATCATACTTGCCATCAGGAACAATAACATGAGGAAGATACCAAACTACGACCCAGAACATTTGGAGCATTTGAGAAAACTGATTAGGAACTACATACGAGGTAGATTTATAGAATCAGTCATACATCTTGGTGAGAGATGAAGAAATAACACCTTGGAGTCAAGATACACAGACAGGCAAATTTCTGCTAAAGAATTCTGCAACTTGAATTTACAGTACTTCATTACATGTAAATGATTTGTTAGTTTTCATTTCATTTTCTGATTCAAAAATAGAAGTTTTCCAAAAGAGTCATGGCATCTTTGCAGAACGGTATTGTAAGAATACTGTTGTTAAAAAATTTGGCTTATGAGGAATGATTTGTTGTGTGGTTTATCCAGTGGACAAAGTGTATCATACCAACATGTGTTTATTAAGCTCAACAGGTATATAATGAATTAGAATGATCTGTGAAATCCCTGTCATTCAGTATTTCTTTTTTGTAGGGTCAAAGTTTGGGCAGGGTCAGCTGAAGATCACTCTGGATGACTTGAGGAATGCTGAGGAAAAGGGTCGCTGGTGGATTGTAGGATCTGCCTGGGAAGGCCATAATACTTCCAGAACAGAGAATGGTAGTGTACAGCTATGATGTGAAAAACCTTTCTAAAAGTCCACCTGCATTAAGCAAATATTTGCATACTTAAATCCAAACTACTTGTATTTTGTAGCAAGCTCATAAAATATTTAAAAGAGTTTCTAAAACAAAACTGTATCTATATCATTTGATAACACCAAAAAATTGCCTTTTCCCTAAATGATTTGCATTGTTCAGTATAGAAAATACCATAGTTAGCAGCAAAGAAGTAAGAAAAGAAGTGAAGAGGAAAACCAATTGGCATTAAAATAAAAAACGTTAATGACAGTATTTCCAAATAAATTAAACATAATAGTATAGTAATCCCTCACCATAAGGCCCTTAAGATTATTTTAATTTATTAGGTGGGTATGATAATGGATATTTTATTGTCTGGTAATAAAATGGTAAGAATAGTTTACTTCATTATAAGGTTGTCTCATTGTAAGGCAGTATACTCTTTGGCTCCCATGTACAGCATTATAGTACTGTATCATGCATGTCAATATTAAGTAGTTTAACTATAAGGAAGTTAACCTATGATGCCAGTGAACAGTGTTATAATGAGGGAGTACTGTATCATGCATGTCATTATTAGGTGGTTTAACTATAAGGAAGTTTACCCTATGATGCCAGTGAACAGTATTATGATGAGGGAGTACTGTATCAAGTACTTCACCTCGGGAAATCTCACTGTAAGGCAGTATACTCTATGGCTCCCATGTACAGCATTATAATTAGGGAGTACTGTATCATGCATGTCAATATTAAGTAGTTTAACTATAAGGAAGTTTACCTATGATGCCAGTGAGCAGTGTTATAATGAGGGAGTACTGTATCATGCACGTCATTATTAGGTGGTTTAACTATAAGGAAGTTTACATATGATGCCAGTGAACAGTATTATGATGAGGGAGTACTGTATCAAGTACTTCACCCTAGGGAAATCTCACTGTAAGGCAGTATTCTTTATGGTAGTAGTGAACATTGTTAAAATGAGTGAGTACTGTATTACTGTTATAATGAGTCAGTACTGTATTATTGTTATAATGAGTGAGTACTGTATTATTTTTATAATGAATGACTACTGTATTATTGTTATAATGAGTGACTACTGTATTGTTATAATGAGTGAGTACAGTATTAATGTTATAATGAATGAGTACTGTACTATTGTTATACTGAGTACTGTATTATTGTTATAATGAATGAGTACTGTATTATTGTTATAATGAATGAATACTGTATTACTAAGCTTACACTGGTCAACAGTGAAATCATTACTGACTTGAAAAGGCCCTAATCTGTAGTATTTTGGTGTGCCGAACACGAATATAACCGTGAAAAATTTGTATTGGCTCTCGTTTTGAAGATATTCATATACCTCATTTTCTATGTTTCACTGCGTGAATTTCTCCAGTAGGACTGCAGCAACATCCGGAATAATGATGTAACATTGCATAATACCATCATGCTCACATCATCCACAGTTGATTGCATCATTTTCTGATGCATTGCAATACTAATGCCATGCGGCTGCTGAAGTAAGTTGACGTCAGCAGTGTACTATACATGTGTAGGCCTATTATACTAATGCCAGGCGGCTGCTGAAGCTGACGTAAGCAGTGTACTATATAAAGCCCAATCAGATAGGTTCAGCATTTAAAATATTTTAGACGTTGTGCGAGACAGTTCAAGCTACTGTTACATAAAACTTATTATTTTATCCATTTACGTACAATAAAGAACAGTAATGCCTCGAAAGTGTGTTAATACCGCGGACAATTTTTGCTATATTTGTGGGGAAGTGACATTTGCCAACCAGAAGAAAAGTATCAATTCTCAAGTGAAGAAGGCATATCATCTTTACTCTCGGATGCAAGGTTGGTGACCAAGACAAGCCTTGGGCTCCGCATATATGCTGTGCTACATGTACAACACAGCTTTCACAGTGGTTGAATTGCAAAAGGTCATCAATGCCGTTTGCAGTCCCAATGGTGTGGAGAGAGCCAAGCAACCACCTAAATGACTGTTACTTCTGCTTGGTTCCTCCTCTTTCCGGCGGAATAACGAAGTGAAAGAAGTCGAGAATAGTCTACCCAAACATTCCGTCTGCATTGAGACCAGTTCCACATGGTGAGGGACTTCCTATTCCAGAACCTCCAGCAGAATATTCTCTTGATTCATCTGACGAAGACAAAGGTGAGTTGACCTGTTCTTCTCCTGGTCCATCAGCATGCAGTGATCCAGATTTTCACTGTGGTGCATCATCAACCCCACACAGAATAACACAGGAAGAACTAAATGACCTGATTCGTGATTTGAACTTATCAAAGAACAAGGCAGAATTGCTAGGATCAAGACTCCAACAATGGAATCTTCTAGAAGAAGATGTCACAATTACTGCATATCGAAAGCGCCACCAGCAATTGGAGCCTTTCTTCAGAAAGGAAAGTAATCTGATATTCTGTTCCGATATTGAGGGCCTCATGAATGATTTTAAAAATCACTCATGACCCACAAGAATGGAGACTATTTGTGGACTCTTCGAAACTGAGTCTCAAGGCTGTGCTTTTGCACAATGGAAACATTCTTCCATCTATTCCAGTAGCATATGCTGTCCACATGAAAGAGACATACGATAACTTAAGGCAGCTACTGAATTCCATTGAGTATAACAAGTACAGCTGGCACCTCTGTGGTGATTTGAAGGTAGTTGCCCTTTTAATGGGACTGCAGCAAGGATATACAAAATACATGTGTTTCTTATGCGAGTGGGATAGCCGAGCAAGGGAAATGCACTACATGAGGAAGGAATGGACTCACAGGCAGAATGTAGCCATTGGAGAGAAGAATATCCAACACCCAGCTCTGGTTGAGGCTCAGAAAATCTTGCTACCACCCCTTCACATCAAACTAGGTTTGATGAAGAACTTCATGAAAGCCATTGACCGGACTTTGCCAGCATTCCGATACCTGCATGAAAAATTCCCTCGACTCAGCGAAGCAAAGATTAAAGAGGGAGTTTTTGTGGGTCCTCAGATTCGAGAGCTTTTCAAAGATGACCGGTTCAACAACTTGCTGGAAGGTGACGCGAAACAAGCATGGAATGCTTTTCGCCTAGTTTCTACAAACTTCCTCGGAAATGTTAGGGCAGAAAACTATAAGGAACTAGTAGAAGACATGTTGATGAAGTATAAGAAACTTGGCTGCAATATGTCTCTAAAGATTCACTTCCTTCATTCCCATTTGGATTTCTTTCCTAGCAACTGTGGTATTGTTAGTGATGAACACGGCGAACGTTTTCATCAAGATATCGCAACAATGGAACAAAGATACCAGGGAAAATGGTCCACTACAATGCTGGCTGACTACTGCTGGACACTCCTCAGAGATGCTCCCGAACAGCTGTACAAGAGACAGGCGAAGAAATCTAAGATGTAGTCAATGACTTGATTTTTTATAGGTAGGCTATTACAGTTGACCTTTTACTATTGGAATGCATTTCGTTATGTAAACATTAATTTCTTGCAGATTACAAAAAAACTAGAGCCAATTTTGCAATTTGACTGTCATATTCGTGTTCAGCACATAAAAATTGATAAGAATTGACTAATTTTATTTCAGTAACATGACTTTTGTAAAAATTTGTTGTCCAGTGTTATTAATGACTCAGCCAGGTTTTTATTGGAGGAATATCTTGTCACGCTCATCAAATTTCTGGACATTTGCTGAAGAAATGTAAAAAGATAATGGAAATATTTAAACAAATTCTTGACTTAGTCTTGAGAAGTAATGAGAAATATAATGGTGTCTCACTTTATATAAAGTCCCTTAGTATAGTGTGATTCTTATAATCAGTGTTCCTTTTGTTGAATTTTGCAAATGTTGACGAAAGTCAGGAAAAACCCTTGAATTTTGCTCCACAACTCAACGCCCAAAACACTTACATAATTAAGTCATAACTGAATTGATCATGAGTTACTTTTATCGAGTTCTAACCAGAATATTAGTAGGTTGCAGTATGGATCATTTGGGTGTTTGCCAGAAATATATTTGTTGAAACAATCCAAAATCTCAGTGGATTAGATTTGTCTTGTAGACTTTTTGTTTCAGAGACAGTTTGTTAGCCACCTAGCGGATGGGCCAGCAAACTTAAACATTGTTAAATCGAGTTATACCTGCATAAAATTGATATGAAAATTATTTGTTTTCTCAGAAATTGCGAGTATTAATATCGTCATGTCTTTAATCTGCTGAAAGACGATAAAACTAATGCGTTGAGGAAATTTGAGCTGGTACTAGTGATTTTGATTGCTAGTCGCACGAGCACACAGAATCTCACAACCATCATTTTCAAATATTGTAGAAAAAATATTAAATGAAAGTCCTATACTGGTTGTGATAAAAATACAAAAAGGAAAGAGCACAATATTTACTACATTTATTCCGAGACCTACTTCTGGAGTTTTGTTGTATCATGTGACTACCACGTTGACATGTGCTCTTTTACGCAGGAAGCATACGAAGCAGGGAACCAGACTACTCCGCTTGATGAATAAGACTAGTAAAGTTTCTTGTAGTTGTTCTCGTAATAAATATGTTGAGAATATGTTCTTTCTGTTTTTTTTTTTTACCAAAGGTATCAGACTTTAATTTAATATAATTGAAATTTTGTACAACGACATTAAAAAGGAGTTTGCTGTTGATATCACGTGAGTATCTGACTTCCGATGTCAATGCTTGAGAGTTGTGAAGTCATGTGACTATTAACGCAAATGGCGAGTACCGGGTCAGGTTTCATCTATGTCAAGTTTCGTCTCGACTGTCAGTGGATTAAAGACATAATGAATATAATATTTGCCATTTTCAATAAAATAAATAATTTTCTTATCGAGTTCATGCAGGTGCAAGTCGTTATAACATAGCTAAATTTGCTAGGCCCAATGGTAAGCTATCCTTCGGTGGCAGCAGATTCCACATTTTTTATTTGTAATTGCTCTAAGCCCACATTCCATCCTAAATGTCCAAATGTGAAAAATCGGGTTGGAATATTCTCAGGAAACCCAGATTAGAAAATGTCGACTCTCTGAGCTGACCTTTGGTGCGAAACTATTACACAGTGACATATAGCTTGAAGCATTGGTTTCAGATCTTAAACAGAATGTAAGAGAAATGGGAAATTGCTGTCACTTTTTATATATATATTAAGAAACTATAAGAGCCCATGTATCAATACAGATTTTGGGACTGGTTTATTGAACCACAAGAAGACGAAATGATTTTACCGAAATTTCGGTCCTTGTTTATACAGCAATATATAATTTTGAAGATCTTTTGTCAAAATTTAAATTTATCCTTTTGTAAATATCTTTAAATGATGGAATATTAAACCAAATCGTCTTAAGGAGTTTAGGTTGGTGAAAAATCTTGTTTGAGATTTTATTGGCACACATAAATTCAGGGTAAACTTTTTTCATTACAAGATAAGATTCTAATACTTTGCATTTATTGGGTTTTTTCATACTGTGATAGGAAATGTTTACTTTGTATAACATGCACATATATTGCTCTAGAATTCTTTAGAATTAAACGTTTGGAAGGAAACAGATAATTTATGCTCATGTTGTTTTCACGTAGCAACATGATGCAGGTCAGCAAAGTAAAGTTAGGATTTGTATTCTGTATATTGAAATGGCTTTAAATGCCATTTTGTAGGAATATAGCAAGATTTATTTTTGTGTGACTCATTTTGTGGTTTTGTACATGATCATCTTTTCTGACATATATGTTTTAGAGAGTCTTCAGGTTTGCAAAATGCATGTTTTATAATCCAAAATGTTCTTCAATTCCATTCACTAATGTCATATGTTAACCTTGAAAAAATATATATCATCCTGGAAAAAACTGGAAAAGACCTGGAAATTTATATTTAGAGAAGTGTGGGAACCATGTATAATGGAGCCCTAGGTGGCCAAATGGTCCAATGTTCTTGCCTATACAGATCACTCCCACATCTCACATCTGTCCACGTGAGTTTGAGTCTCAGCTTGACTAATGTGGGGATGTGAGATAGCTTGCCAGTATCTTCCCATGTGCCATCTTCCTCCACTGAATATACTGGCCAACATGTATAGCCTATCATATACTGAAAAATGGCACTAATTGCCACAAACCGAGCGAATCTTATTATTATGTGGCAGTTGTCAAGGATACACCCAGTGAGAGAATTTCACCCACATTTATTAAGTAGTGTTTTCTCTAATGCCTGAGTCTTTGAGTTAATTTTACCCCACATGTATGAGGTCATTATTTCTTAATACTATTGTTTTTTGTTTTTTTAATACTATAGAATGAACATGTACTTTTGCTGGATAAAACAATCTTGTAAAAGTACATGTTTCATATTTTTTGTAAGACTTAACATTTCTCATGTTATGAATTTAATCTTGCATGCTGTTACACAGTTAAATTTACGTCACTATTTTCCTATGGCATCAAGGAGTGCAACTATTTTATGATACCTGGCAACTTGAGACATTAATTGAATTATAATTTTTTTTATAAAGTTTAATATTTTTATACTTGTGTGACCAGAAGCAGGCTGTATATAGAATTCACTTTGTCCATTTATCTCTCATTGTGTCCAGAAATAGTCTGTATATGGAATTCACTTTTTTTCCATTTATCTCTTAGTGTGGCCAGCTGTCGTCTTTCATGCTGTTACTCTTGTACTGCAAGTTTGCGGATGCATTTTGAGATGTGTGCTGTGAACCAGAATCTGGGTCACTATGATCTGCTTTGCATTGTATTCAGATAGACCTATATAGACATAAAATGTGTACAATAGGCATATCTGGAATGACTGTTGTATCCCAGGTTCAGGCACTGTTACCTACTTTCCAAGATTTATTACAATTGCTTGCAGATTTATGTTAAGTTTATTTGCAGTATATCTTCATCTGTCACCAGCAAAATTATATTGAGAGTGCATCTTAGAAATGTGGGTTACATTTCCTGTTTTCAAGGATTTATTCAGAATTGCATCACAATCAAGTCTAGACAAATTATTTTTCTACTCCCCTGTAGCAACCAGACATACACTGGGTTCACTTTCGTATGAACATTCGCACCAGAACTAGGCTGCTAAGATTTCATTCAGCATTACTTAAAAATGGTGGTGTCTTATAATTGCCATATATATTTTCCCTAGTGCCACCAGACAGGCATTGTGGGTGCATGTTAGGATAAAGCTGTGTCATCCACATCTGGGATGCTGTGAACTACTTTCTTTGTTTAATTAAACACTGTTTTAAAGATCCTGATTAAAGCAGGTGTAGTTGGTGTGCTCCCACTCACTAAATATTATAGATAAACGGTTTGTTTTTTTGTTGATACTAGTGGCCACAGGGTTCAAAAGTAAAATGTTAATATGGTTCACAAGTATAGCACTTGTTTTTCATGAAAGGAAGCAACTGATTTTATGTAGTTAATATGGCCACATTTTTATTGATATAAACAAAATCAGACTGATTGAAGCAGATTTTAAAATCATAAAATATTGACTATCAGGATGTATTTTTCAGATAAACCACAGACCCATGGCGAAGGTACTGGTAGTTTCAGTGGTCATCTGTTGGAGTTGGCCAAAAAACAGAGAATGAACACCGAGATTAGGAGGAACATCTTCTGTGTTATAATGTCTAGTGAGGTAAAACAAACTGAGTTCCACAGACAACATTGTAGATTTAAGTTCTCCAAGTAGATATAAATAAAAGTGCACTCCCTTCCTCAGTCCTTCATGACTCCCTTTGATTCTCCTTACTCCCTTCCTCAGTCCTTCATGACTCCCTTTGATCCTCCTTACTCCCGTCCTCTATCCATCATCACTCCTTTCCTGTATCCCAGTCCTGGACCCAGTGACACAACTTGGCTACTGTTATAAATAAATATTCTCGTCACAAAAGAAGCTGTCGAGTTCCTTCACCAAGGGAGGTGCAATGGCTCAGTGGATAGCATGCTAGACTTGCAACCATATGATTTGAGGCTCCCATGTTTTGAGCTTGTTTCACACTGGGAGTGTGTCCCAGAATGGTCCAAAACGCTCTGTTCCAGATCACTGCCATCTCACCTCTGTCTATAGGAAGCATATCTTGAAAAGGACCCTTTCATTCATCCCATCACCTCAGATGTTGTCATTTACTTAAGAAGACAATGCAGAGCTAAGCAGGAACATGTGTGTTGACTGTCTGTCATGCTGAACCCACATAAGCCTTTCTTCCAATCTCTCCAAGTCTTGCTGAAAGCAGGGAAATTGGAGTACTGCCTAAACTTGAGTACTCTTCTCAAATGGGAAAAAATCTGAACCTGTGTAGGCCTTTTCATCCATCAGTCCATCAGTACACCCATTTCACCAACAGACAGAACACTGTTTCCTCCAAAAGTCAGTACATCTTTTCCTTCAAGAGTTGGTTCGTGTTTCCCCCAATAGTCAGTACATCGTTTCCTCCAAGAGTTAGTATGCCTTTCCTCCAGCATTCAATACACCTTTCTGGAAGAATACTTGGGAAACATTACTTGGGTAATTATATCTAACTTATGGAAAAAGCAAATACAAATTAAATCAAAACTTTTACTGCATCAGTTTATACAGCAAAACACTACTGTTAACGCAAATACAGGCTGTTAGGACTTGTAGGAAAATGGAAACAATATACTTGCTAGATAAAACTCATTGTAAACAACACTTATGGACACTTTGCTTTGCAGTGGGTATAATTTATTTTGCCTGTAATATTTTCGAGTTATTAAAATCCAAATAGTTGTCGATACAAGTATTGTGTAGTGAATATTCATATAATGAAATAGATGAACACATTGCATAACAGATACTCATTTCTGAATTGGAATAGTGGCCGGAAAAAATACAAATATTTAACTTGACTTTTTGTGTGTGCTACACACATTTAGAGTTTCCAATACAGTTCTTAGATTTATCAATATCGTTTTTGAGACAATCTAGCAAACATCTCTCCCGTGAGAAGACATGGTTCAAATTTCCAGACAATTTTATGTAATGAATTAGATGCTTAAGGAATAAAGAGTGAACTTGCCGTTGCAGGATTATGTGGATGCCTTTGAAAAGTTGATGAAACTTGGCCTGAAGCCCCAGCAGGAAAGGGAAATAATTCTCGTCATCCTTGACTGCTGCTTGCAGGAGAATGAATTTAATCCCTTCTATGCATATTTGGGACAGAAGTTTTGTGAGGCAGATCGCAGATTTCAGGTACTTGATAGAATTAAAACTAACTTGTTGTGCACTAATATATATGTTTTTTAGTTACCCTAGCCATAAGGTCAAGTGAAGTTATGGTATGGCCTCACAGCAACAAAGATTGCTATTTTAAACTTTTCCAAATCTATTAGACCAATCAAATTTGGCAGTGAGCATCACGGCACATAGGGCTTTCAGATTTATGCAGAGTAAGTCAGTAAGCTGTCAAATATGGCTACGATTACTGTGTGTGATTTGGATTGTTAACATAGCTTTAACAATTTTTCAGTCATATTCCTACAATGTCTGCAATGTGGCACTTTATAGTGATGTCTAGCACTGGGGCATCATGCTGCAGACATGTAACCAGTCACATTATCCTGACACCAGGCCAACCAGACATAACACTAACCACTTAATGCTGAGCACCAAGCGAGCCAGCTGTTAGTACCATTTTTATAAGTCTTTGGTATGACTCGGCCAGGGATTGAACCTATGACCTCCCTCATCCCAGGCTGGTGCTCTAACCACTAGGCGACCGAAGCAGTCGCTACAGTTGCTAATTGTAATACAACCTCTCAACAACAACTTATAATCTGCAAAACAGAATTTGATTGAATTTAACACTAAGCATCCCAAGATGAATTCCTTTCACTTTTGTGCTAATGATACCTATCTGCTATGAAATATGGCTTCTGTTGCTATAAATAGAAAAAAACATATCTCCCATCTATCAACAGGTGCTATTTTCAACTTCTCAAAAAGCAGTAGACCAATTTCATCCAAATTTGGCACAGATCTTGATGACATAAAAGTCTTTTGAAGTTTTGCTAATAATGCATATACACTATAGAATGTGGCAATGATTGTAGAAAATAGAAAAACCTTCAGTTGACTTAATTTCTTAAGCCATTGAACATAATTGAATCTTAATTGACATAAAGTTGCCCTGGCATAAAGACCTTTAAAATCTATTCACAAATCTGACCAAAAGTTAATAAAATTAGAAAAGCATTTAATCAACCATTTCTCCACAGCCATTTGATAGAACCTGATTAAACTTGACATGGCATAAAGACATTTAAAACTGTACAGATTACGATATCTGCATTAAATATGGTCACTTAGACTGAAAGTATATAAATATTTAAATGACTTTTCCTAAACATCTTAATAAAATTTGACTAAACTTTATACAAAGTATCCTGGCATGAAGACCTTCATTACTTTATACTAAGCATACTGGCATGAAGACCTTCAAAATTTTATATAAAGCATCCTGGCATGAAAGCCTTCAAAACTTTATATAAAGCATCCTGGCATGAAGACCTTCAAAACTTTATATAAAGCATCCTGGCATGAAGACCTTCAAAACTTTATACAAAGCATCCTGGCATGAAGACCTTCAAAACTTTATACAAAGCATCCTGGCATGAAGACCTTCAAAACTTTGTATAAAGCATCCTGGCATGAAGACCTTCAAAACTTTATATAAAGCATCCTGGCATGAAGACCTTCAAAACTTTATACAAAGCATCCTGGCATGAAGACCTTCAAAACTTTATACAAAGCATCCTGGCATGAAGACCTTCAAAACTTTATACAAAGCATCCTGGCATGAAGACCTTCAAAACTTTGTATAAAGCATCCTGGCATGAAGACCTTCAAAACTTTGTATAAAGCATCCTGGCATGAAGACCTTCAAAACTTTATACAAAGCATCCTGGCATGAAGACCTTCAAAACTTTATACAAAGCATCCTGGCATGAAGACCTTCAAAACTTTATATAAAGCATTCTGGCATGAAGACCTTCAAAACTTGATAAAGGAAGCATTCTGATAAGAAGACTTTTCAAACTTTGTAAATTGCATACAGTTCAAAATTGTGCAGAATTTCTTTCATTAAATCCTCTGACATTAAATATGACTAGGCATCTACAGCATTGGACAGAAGGACGTGTGCAATATTTTCAGTATAAAGCTTGGGAATTATATTAATAATAATAATAATAGTAATAATGTAGAACAATTATAATATAAACATTGTTGAGTCATGTTTACATGTAACTGAAAAAGAAGGCTACTGAAGCATTCTGCTTAAGCAAAATAGAAGACCTTTAGGAAGTGTTTATTTTATACAATTGTGACGGTTTTGTTCACATTTATTTTAGTGGGTAATATTGAAGATTTCAGTCTGACACCACTAAATTGCTAAATTCTTTATTCAAGTCTAGATTAACTCACTTTATGGTGATAACATAACTGGCTTTGTGGAAATTAAATGACCCACTTTATGGTAATTATATGACCCACTTTATGGTAATTATATGACCTACTTTATGGGAATTAAATGACCCACTTTAAGGGAATTAAATGACCCACTTTATGGGAATTAAATGACCCACTTTATGGGAATTAAATGACCCATTTTATGGTAATTAAATGACCCACATTACAATAATGAATTTCTGAGCCATCATCAACATTATTCATAATTCTACTTGAACAAGTGAATGTATGCATTTGTGCTATGTTGTTTAATAATTGTATTGCTGTGAAATTATGGCCGTGACATGATTAAATCAGGGGTGGTTCAGTGATTAGCAACACTTTCTTAAAATCTTAATCTACATTATGGTATGGTGATAGCAAATGTAATTATGGGTCCAAATGCTGCCTTTGTTCCACTTCATAGTTTTGGAGCATCACTGAAAGTGCTCAAAAACTCTGACAGTGTTGAGAAAACTAACATAAAATTCTATGTCCTTCTCTAACTTGGATTGATTCCTTTGTTATTTAATCACTTTTAAGAAAATCAGGTGCTGTCTAAAGAAAATGCCTGATGGAAATTATTGCCAATCTGTGTTCAGGAAATATACTTGAAGTTGTAAACAGTACACTAACCTTGCCCATCCTTGAAATAACAGTATTTGAATTTTCACAATGCTGGTAGTAATATCTTCTGAAAGTCACTTTTGAAAGTTTATATTAAATAAATGAAGAAAAGTACTGCCTAATTAAATAACTTCTATGTCATTCCAGATGTCCTTCCAGTTCAGTTTTTGGGACAAGTTTAAGGAATTGAAAAACTTTTCAGAACACAACCGCTGTAACCTGGGAAAATTCATCACCCATCTCTTAGCAACCAAGGCCATGTCCTTGTCTCTCTTCAAGGTCAGATTTTTTGTTTTATCATCTCTTTATTGGCAGGGAACATGATGAAGAGATGTAACTTATGTGGATGATTTTGTTTGCATCAGTAGTGATTCAGATTTGTCTAGATGCTTTCTGGTTGGATTGCAAAGGAATTGCAGGTTATGAACTGTTGATGTGTCTGGAAGTTGGCCCATCTGCCTGGTGTCAACACAGAGGTCAGGGTTTGCATTTAGTTTATTTTATCAGAGGATATTGCTTGTAGAGTCCCATGACTTGATATGTAAATGTTTCATGTTGCATATTGCAGCCATCAGTAACAACTAGGTCATTGTGAACTATATATCATGATGTGCAATCTGGCAATACTGCCATTGGCAGTTCTCTTTTTAAATCATTGTTGTGTCCAGTATTTCATTTGAGCTGGAATTTCTTTTTTCAGATTACTTAGTTCAAGATATTCTTCTCTGGAAATAAAAAGTGCTCAAAAATAACATGGATTTATAGTGAAATTTAAATAAGGATATATTCTTGGATTGTGTTTATTTGATTCACCAAAAGACTAAATGCACATCACTATGACTGATGCCACTCCAGGCATATCAAAACTTTCAGCATTGGAATTTTTTTTGAATATCGCTAAATTTTATTCAGAACGTTAGTCATTAGAACTTGTGCTAGAAAATCTAGGATTATTTGGAATACTTTAAGTAATTTATTGGTTGAATTTTAGTAAAGCTTGTTGTTTTTCACTCATTTATTTTACTTATTTTAAGACCAAAGAGTATAATACTTTTTTGTCATATTTGCATAAGAAGTAGATGAAAAACTGGACAGTTATGTAAAGAAAAATATGGTACATGTACACACTAAATAAAAGTGCTGACGTGTGGACTGTGGTGTAGTTGCAGGGTATAAAACTTGCAGCACTTAAAACATTATGAATGGAACATTGCCTTTTTTTCTCTCACTCTCTCTTTTATGTGCTTGCGTGCAACAAGTATGTTGGAAACATTTTAACAAGCCTGAGCCAAATTTGAGTTGATCCTGATAGTCAGGCAAGTGGATTTGTAAATCCCAGTAAATGTAACATTTGTCTGTAATAGATTTGGAGCTGCAGTGACTCTTTGATTAGTATGTTGGACTTGCAACCAGACAGATCCAAATTTTTAGCTTGCTAAAACTGGCCATGGTGTGACTTGACAAGACACTTTGTTCCATTTGCCTTAGTAATGTGTAACTTGTAATGTGTTGCTGTGCTGCTAGACATTTATTAGTCTGTAATAGAGAGACTGTCTACTATTGCATTTAACCAGTTTTAATATTAAGTGTGTGATCCAACTTCAGAAATTATCCCTGCACTAATTTATTACATTTTTTACACTGGAATCTAAAGTTGGATGTATTGTACTATGGGATTGTCATTATTTTATGCAGATGTTATAATGTAATCTAAGAATGTTAGGTAAGCAAGTCATGTAGATACTATAATGTAATCTAATAAAAACATAATAGTTAAGTAAAGTCGAGTAAGCATGTCATGTACATGTTACATTGTATTCTAATAACAATACAGTATCATTAGGTAAAAAAAAGTCATGCAGATGTTATAATCTAATGTAATAACAGAATACAGTAATGTTGGGTAAACAAGTCATGCAGATGTTATAATCTAATGTAATAACAGAATACAGTAAAGTTGGGTAAGCAAGTCATGCAGATGTTATAATCTAATGTAATAACAGAATACAGTAAAGTTGGGTAAGCAAGTCATGCAGATGTTATAATCTAATGTAATAACAATACAGTAAAGTTGGGTAATCAAGTCATGTAGATGTTATAATGTAATCTAATAACAATTCAAAATAAAATTCCATAATGTAACTGTTGATTCACCCTTAAATTTGCTGGATAAATACTTGTCCTGTAATACGTGGGATTGGGGGTCTATCAGCTTAGCAGGCATATTATAAAATAAGTCTAAATAAACCTTTGAATGGTAATTCTTTCACATTTTGGGGGCAAAACAAGTTCCTTTAAAGGAATATTACATTCTAATTTTATTATATTTTATTCTAGTTATTTGCATTATATCACATTATTTCCTTCTTACATCAAAACCCCTGGGGGATGGGTGGGGTGGGGATGGGGTGGATTGATACAAGTAACTGGTAAAAGAACTGGAAAAACAAAAGTAGAATTGTTATGTAAAAATAGGGTTCTGCAGGTTTATATTTTCTCTAATTGCAGCAAATGCAAGTAGTAAATAAGTTAGATTTGAGACGCGGTATAGTGTCGTTCATGTCTCTCAATTGATCCATATATCTATCCATCATTATGGACTCCATATATACCTCAATCTGTATGGACTTCCATATATATCTGATTCTGTATGGACTTCCATATATATCTCACTGTGTATGGACTTCCATATCTATCTCAATCTGTATGGACTTCCATATATATCTCAGTCTGTATGGAGTTCCATATATATCTCATCTGTATGGACTTCCATATATATCTCAATCTGTATGGACTTCGATACATATCTCAGTCTGTATGGACTTCCATATATATCTCAATCTGTATGGACTTCCATATAATTATATCTCAGTCTGTATGGACTTCCATACATATCTCAGTCTGTATGGACTTCCATACATATCTCAGTCTGTATGGACTTCCATACATATCTCAGTCTGTATGGACCTTCATATATCTATCTGTATGGACTTCTTATATCCATCTGTCTGTATGGATATCCATGTATACAGTGTTAACCTTTGCACATTTGTGCTTCAGGGACACACACTGGAGAAAATTGATGCACACATTTTGTTGCCATGTTCGTTTCTTTAACGCTTCAGTCGGGATTTATTTAGTATCCAAATCTTTGGATGAGGGATGGCATCGTGCATACTTTGAGCATACGTATAGTCTGGTTCCTTGCTTTGTATGCTTCCTGTGTTGCACTCTGCTATTCGTATAGTGGATTAAAATGCAGGGAGCATACAAAACAGGAAACCAAATTAGCATAGGCAATGTTATTACAGAGTAGCTTCCCCTAATCTTGTGAGCTCTCACGCAATTTCCATCAAGCTCATCAAGACGTCCAGATGTTTAATGTTAATGCTTGTTGCACTAGAAAGTGATCATCAGATTAAAACAGCTTCGACTAAGAATCATTAGCAAAGAAAGTGAAAGACGCAGAACACAAAAGAGTAACTATGGATCTAACTTTAATGAAAGAGAGAGAAAATAATTCCCTTGACTGGAATATGGCACATCCATTAGGATTGTTGGTGTGACTTCTGATCGCATGATTGCAAAGCCTGCAAAAGTGAATAATCAATTTGTGACAGGGTTTAAAAATTTTAAAAAATCTGCCCTTGTTTGCCACAACACATTATCACCCAAGACATTCTTTCACAACAACGAAATCAGTAAACTTGCTGAGATAAATGCATTATTTGGATTACAAAGTCAGGAGGTCATTGCAGATTTTGTTGGTTTTTAACTTGCTGCAATAAAAGAAAGATCTTAAAGTACAAATGTAACTTATTAAAAAGAAGATTAATCATTAGCCTTTTTGAATTTTTGATAAATGTGTTCTTGGATGAAGTACAATGAAACTGATGATAGCACACATTTTTTTGACAGGCAGTAAATTAACTGCCATTTGGTTAAAACTATTTAATTGGTTTTTTATATTGGCTTATATGTAATGTGTTGGTCTATAATATTGCTACAAAAGATCATAAGGAGACTGTTAAAAGTACGACTTTAATTTTTTTTATTTGACCCATGTTCTGACACCAAGGGTTTTCTTTCCCTCAGCTTTACACCCCTTGGAGATACACTGGTGTATATCTCAGCGTGTATTGACTTTCATATATCCATCTGTCTTTATGGACTTTTATACTTATCCATCCGTTTGCTTTTCCATATATCAATCCACTCGTTTGGATTACTTATTTTACACTAGGTCAGTTCTGTGGCACTAGTTGGGTATCTGTCTTTCATTAATGCAATTCAAGTTAAAGATTACACACACATATCACTTGTATATGCAGAATACCTGCCCTTAAAGGGCAACATTTTGCTATTCCAGTTATTGCCTTCACAGACAGATTTTAGTGTACTGCAGTATTTTCATTATTTGTATTTCAGACTGTATCATTTGGTACTCTGGAGAAGCCAATGGTCCATCTGCTGAAACAGATTCTAACAGATCTTCTCTTGAACTACCCAGATTCCATAGTGGAGGCTGTGTTTCACAGGATAGCTTTGCTTGACAAATTGCGTCTGCTTCATGAGGGACTCAGACTTTTTATGCATCACTTTCTCCTCAGACAGAAAAATAAAGATGGACAAAAAAATCCTCTTTTGCAAGAGAGGGTTGAAATTGCAGATAGAATCTTGTCTACTGCTAGGACTACTATGTTGTTATAACCAGCTTTGTGAACTTAAAATATTGATATTTCGCACTGCGTGGAGCCATATGTTATGGTGTATCTTCTTGCTTAGCAAATGGTTTGAGTGAGTTACTAGTGTCATAACCACTGAGCATAGGACTGGTGGAGTCATCTAAGATGCCAGCTTTGTAGTATGGACTTGGACTTGTTTTTATATCTCACATGTGATGGACTTGGACTTGTTTTTATATCTCACATGTGACGGATAACCTGATCAAATCATATATTGGGTATCCAACAAAGCTAATGGTTGAAATCCAGTTCAGTAGGTGAAAGGAAGATTGGATTGAAAATGTACAAGAGTTTGCCAAATTGAGCTAGTGGGAAATTTTGTTCAGATGAGTGAAGAGGGTATATGTAAGTTGATGTTAATGAAATGAGATTTATAGCTAAAAGGAGACATATCTACAAAATACAACTCCATGACAACCATTATTCTGTCTTGCATGATGTGTAATGTCCATCAGTCAATATCCAATGTCAAAAGTAGAGCCTTTGCTTTGGAGGATTTAATTGACAGGTGGATTTCAAGGGCAGGTGGATTTTTGCTTGACAGGTGGATTGTTGGCAGGTTGATTTGCTCCACAAGGAATCTTACACTTTTGATGAGCACATTTTAGTTCATGCTAAAAATCTCCTTCACGATATTGATAAAGTTGAAATTATTAGTGGTTCATTGGTATGACTATATTGAGTTGAACTTACTAGTGGTTCAATGTTGTAACCATATTGATAGATTTGAACTTATCAGTGGTTCATTGGTATGATAGTATGTTGACAGAATTGAACATTATTAGTGGTTCATTGGTGTGACAGCATATTGATAGAGTTGAACTTACTAATGGTTCATCAGTGTGATAGTATATTGACAGTTGAAATTATTAATGGTTCATCAGTATGATAGTATATTGACAGTTGAAATTATTAATGGTTCATCAGTATGATAGTATATTGACAGTTGAACTTACTAATGGTTCATCAGTATGATAGTATATTGACAGTTGAACTTACTAATGGTTCATCAGTATGATAGTATATTGACAGCTGAAGTTATTAATGGTTCATTTTTATGACTATATTAATAGAGTTCAGCTTATTAATAGTTCATCGGTGTGACTATATTGAGAGTTAAACTTACTAGTGGTTCATTGGTATGATAGTATATTGACAGTTGAACTTATTAATGGTTCATCCATATTACTGTATAGTAAGAGTTGAACTTGTGGTTCATGTATGACTATATTGATAGAGTTGAACTTATTAACGGTTGTTTGGTATGATAACTACTTTTGTAACAGTCAGTGTGAAATATTTAAATTAAATTATGAAATCTGTTACTGCCATGGCCAGTTTTTCCCAGATATTTTATTCTTCTTTGAATGCATTTCTTAGTCACATTAATATTTGAATACATTTCTTAGTCACATTAATATTTGAATACATTTCTTAGTCACATTAATATTTGAATGTTTCTTAGTCACATTAATATTTTTGAATACATTTCTTAGTCACATTAATATTTGAGTACATTTCTTAGTCACAGAAAAATAAGAAATAAACTTGGCTATCTCCTGAATCAACCCCTCCTGAAATAAAAAATGAATCTTTATTGTTATTATACCATACTCATCTATCCAGAAAATCAGTATATTGGAATGTAGTAGGGTTTTATTACATGTGGTAAACTTTGTTTTCTAGAGTGTGTGTGTGTGTGTGATTTGGAAATTAAACATAGCTTTAAAAAAAATTCAGTCATTATACTACAGTGTCTGCAGTTTGGCATTTTATAGTGTTGTCTAGCACTGAAGCATCAAGCTGCAGGTGTGAAGCATGATGTCCCACCAGTCCCATTATCTTGACACTAGGCCAACCAGTCCTAACACTAATGTCTTAATGCTGAACGCCAAAGAGGCAGCTGCTCGTATCATTTTTATAAGTCTTTGTTGCTATTTGGCTGTGCTTCAGACCCATGACCTCCCGCATCTGAGGCCGATGCTCTGACCACTTAGGCCACCAGAGGGGTGCCATTGTTTTGTACTTTTAATCGATGAGTTTTTTAGTTGTTATTCACACTCACAATATTTATATTTTTTGCACTCATTTAAATAGTAAGTATTATTGTGATTTGTGAAAGCTTTTAGGTTGTCAGTTTTCCAAATTTTTGTCTTTCTTGTCATTTCATTAAAGCGTGATAACAAAATGCAATAAATGCAAGAAAATGTTAGTTGATATGAGACATGTCATGCTTGCATCAAGTGATTTTCAGCATGCAGTGTGTGTACCTGGTGGTCAGAAAATGTCTGGTCCATGTATCAAAAGAAAGGAAAAACCTGGGAAGTCTTATATGGAACAGAGAGACGTCTTGAGCTTTCACTTGAAAAAAGTATCAGTTGCTACATGGTGGAGAACATCATGATGGTCCCCACCCCTCCAAATATTATGTCATTGCCAACGATTACAAGAATTGGAGGAAAAAGGGGTTTCCGAAATTGTCATCCACAAATTCTTCTCAGACACTTTTAAAGCTTTAGATGCATTGACTGTTACAAAAAGTTTTGACACAGTTGCTAAATTCAGGAAAGGTTATTGCCCATATTTTTGTCATAAACTTCCAGGGATAATTTGAAGCTTATAGATGAGTTTTTCCTTATATCTACGTTTCCCCACTGGGTGTAAGTTACACTGAATGTCCAAGCATGGCCTTTGGGCCTGTTAGTCCAGGCGCATGGTGTTTTTATCAAATCTTGATGAACCTTTTTAATATTATTTCATGCCATATGATGCTGTTTTCTCTACCAGCCAGCCATTTGGCCATACCTGTAGTCTAGTGACCATAAATTTGTCACTTTGTTTTGAGTTGTGCCACATATCCTATTTCCGTAGTTTTTAGGTCACCATAAAGTAATTTTTAAAGTAACTTTTTGTGCACTGTATATTCGTAGACATATCATTTTATGGGACACCATATAAATCATTTGAAAATTATGTCAGAAAAAGCATTAAAACTTTATTTTTTTTAAAGAAAATATTAAACTGTGTTATTGAGATAAAAATATTTAATTGACTGTGCCATAACCTTATCAACCCAAACCTCCTGCACACATACAATCCATCCTTTTAGTGCATTAATATTTTGTGAAAAAGTTTCATGGCAACTCATCTCCTGCTGTTGAAAGTGCAATGGCTAAAGTTTGATTTTTGCTCTGTACCAGTTGTGCAAATTCTCACACTTTTAGCCCCTTCTTATCAACAGTCCATCCATGAATGAGATGAAAATATGCTGGAGTTTCATCCCTGTTAATGATCATATTGTCAGCAAAATCATTATCTCTTCCGGCATCTGCGTGATATTTCTAACACACTCTCTCTGTCTCTCTGACTTGTAATTTTGTTGGACCCTGTTTTCCATCTGATAACATAATCAAACCGTTGAGTACAACAGATCATTTCTCTATACTGACATCAACGAACAATATGTCATGTGTTATCAGATTTAAACAATGCTCACTACAGTATGGATGCATACACTACATATAGTTATACAGAGTTGGTGGATAAATACTTTTCCTTAATAAATTGCTTATGATGAAAAAATGAGGAATAAAAGATAATGCAAAGATAGTTTCTATCATTTTATTATCAAATAAGCATTTTGTTAATCTGTTTTATTGTAACAAGCAGTGTGGGGGTGGAGGCACAAATTCGGCACAATTTTTTTGTTTGTTTTTTAAGTCTTGGTGCATGTGACCAAGGTGGAAAAAGTTTAACCATAATTTCTGGGACAGGAAAAAAATATTTGATTGTGTCTCAAGATGTACAGTAAATATGGTACCAGCTGATTGTACTGTGATATGCAGAACAATACATGGATCAAACTGAGCTATCCATCATTTACACTATGCCTTATGCATGAGCAGGTTAGAAATGGGCTGCCTAGCTGAATGCCATGAAAAATGTACAACTGACACATAAATCCATGCCTCTTGAGGCAATTCTAGCACATTTTTATCAACTTCCATCACCACTGAACTTCTGACACAAAATAAGAAAATTGTGGCAGTGAATATTACTACCATGCTGTTCAACAAAGTGTACACAAATGTCTTTCATGCCACCCCAATGTCTTTTTTATTTTAAGACTGTGGCATCCTCTAAAGTCATTCACAAGGCTGCACACCATTCTGTGGCTGATGCTTGTCTTCACTGTCTATCAAGTTTGATTTAGTGAGATGAGATGCTTGTTCTCGCTGTCTATCAACTTAGATTTATTGGGATGAAATGTCGGTCTTCACTGTCTGCCAACCTAGATTTAGTGAGATGAGATGCCTGTCTTCACTGTCTTCCAGCTTAGATTTAGTGAGGTGAAATACTTGTCCTCAATACCTGCCAACTTAGATTTAGTGAGATGAGATGGTTGTCTTCACTGTCTGTCAACTTAGATTTAGTGAGATGAGATGCTTGTCTTCTCTGTCTGTCAACTTAGATTTAGTGAGATGAGATGGTTGCCTTCACTGTCTTCCAACTTAGATTTAGTGAGATGTCTGTCTGCACTGTCTGCCAACTTAGATTTAGTGAGATGCTTGTCTTCACTGTCTATCAGCTTAGATTTAGTGGGATGAAATGTCTGTCTTCACTGTCTGTCAACTTAGATTTAGTGAGATGAGATGCTTGTCTTCTCTGTCTGTCAGCTTAGATTTAGTGAGGTGAAATACTTGTCCTCAATACCTGCCAACTTAGATTTAGTGAGATCAGATGGTTGCCTTCACTGTCTTCCAACTTAAGATTTAGTGAGATGTCTGTCTTCACTGTCTTCCAACTTAGATTTAGTGAGATGTCTGTCTTCACTGTCTGCCAACTTAGATTTAGTGAGGTGTCTGTCTTCACTGTCTGCCAACTTAGATTTAGTGAGATGTCTGTCTTCACTGTCTGCCAACTTAGATTTAGTGAGATGAGATGTCTGTCTTCCCTGTCTGCCAACTTAGATTAGGTGAGATGAATGCCTGTCTTCATTTGTCATCACTCTATTCTTACCAATCCTTGGGCACCATGCAACACCCTTTGTATTTCTGTTATATTCAGTGTCGCTCAACTGTACCATTCCTTGGTGGTCCTTGCAACACCCCTCTGGACTGCTGTTCATATTCAGTGTCTCTCTAACCATACCATTCCTTGATGCTCCAAGCAACACATTTTGGATTGCTGTTCCTAGTATTGAGTTTGAGTATAGATGAAGTAGGAAGCACAGGAACTGCCCTTCAAACTGGTCATGACTCTTGGCCGAATTCATCTCAGCCTTAATGGAGATATTATCATTAGCATATATCAGTGCAGAATTCACATGTGGGACAGGTTATCTCATAAAGTTAAAAGTATTTCAGTTTATCAACCAGACACCACTTTGTTATTTCATAAATTAAAAGTATTTCAATTTATCAACCAGACATCACTTTTTTATTTTAAAAGTATTTTATTTAGTTTATCAACATGACACCACATTTTTATTTCATGTCATTAAAAGTGTTTCAGTTTTTCAACCAGGAACCACATTAGAGTGAGGATATTTTAAGCAAAGGAGTGCAATCGGACTCTTCATTTTGGAGTGACAAATCTTTGGAATTCAGAAATTATGAATAATTCAGACAAGAAACTTTCACATTTGCAACAAGAAAGGAATGAACTTAAACAGTTATTACTTGCATATGAGCACTTATTTCCAGATGTTCCTACAAGAACAAACACAATTTACAATGACACTGAAACTGTAAATTCCACACCCATGAAGCAGCACCCATACAGGCTGAACGCTTGCAAACAGGAATACTTGAAAAAGAAAAATCAGTATTTGTTGGAGAATTATTTCATTGAACCGAGTTAAAGTGAGTGGAGTTCAACATGTATACTTTTCCAAAACCAGATAAAACTTTCTGTATATGTACTGATTATAGAAAAGTGAACAGTGTGCCTAAAACAGATTCATTTCCATTACCAAGATTCGATGACTGCATTGATAAAATTGGAAATGCAAAGTATGTCACCAAATTTGACCTTCTGAAATGATTTCAGAAAATTCCACTGATGGAAGGAACAAGGGAACTTTTGGCATTCATGACTCCAAGTAAAGTTTATCAATATTAAGTGATGCCGTTTGGGATGAAGGGTTCACCAAGTACTTTTCAACGTTTAATGGGTATGACTACATCTGGTCTAAATAATTGTGATGCTTACATCGATGATGTTATCATCTACAAGACACCTGGAAGGAACATCTAGCAACAATTAGGAAATTCTTTGACAGACTCACTGATGCAAGTTTGACAATTAATTTATCCAAAAGTGAGTTTTGCCGTGCTTGTGTAACATTTCTAGGACATATCATGAGACATGGACAAGTTAAACCTATAGATGATAAGGTAAAGGCTATCTCTGAATTCCCTGTGCCTATCAGTAGCAACTGATGCGATTTTTGGGTATGGCTGGATACTATCGGAAATTTTGTTCCAGTTTTTTCATAATTGCTGAACCCCTGACAAATTTATTTAGTAAGAAAACTAGTGTCATTAAGCTGGAAAATGTCGGGATTCTTTTGATAAGTTCAAAGCCATACTTAAAAGTGCACCATTTCTTACAGCTCCAAATTTTAGTCAATCATTTAAATTATATGTTGATGTAAGTAATGTTGGGGTTGGAGCACTATTGATTCAAGAAGATAAAAATGGTGTTGATCATCCAGTGTGCATTTTTTTCTAAGAAAGTAAATAAGCGCCAAAGAAAGTACTCAATAATCGATAAGAAATATTTGGCTTTGATATTGGCATTACAACATTTTGAAGTTTAAATTGGTTCAGCTCCATCTTTGATTATTGTATTTAGTGATCACAACCCCCTTACTTTCATCGGCAAGATGAAAACCAAAAATCAAAGACTATTAAGGTAGAGTTAGCTGTTACAGGTATATAATACTGACATGAGGCACATCAAGGGAAAAGATACTTTAATAGCCGGTGCCCTTTCCTGTGTATAGAAATATTATTTCATGTACACTTTGTAATATTCATAAGAGTTCTTATGTTTTTTTTAAACCTCATATATAGTTAAGCTATGGTTAAAAGAAAGCATTATTATATAAATCTTTCTTTTTCTTTTTGGGGGAAGTGTTATGTATATTTGGTTTAATTCATATATGATTTAATGTAATTGTTTGTTTGTTTTGCATTTTTTTTATTCTATTACATGCTATTGTGATGTAACTTTATTTACTGGATTTGATGTTGTTCATTTTTGACTTTTTTGGCAGAAACAACTTTTATAGAGACATTGTTGTATCCAGTGCTGACATAATTCCTAATCCTTGATTCAGAAATCAGTGAGAATTGTAGTAAACAACGTTTTAAATTTTTTTTAATTCTTTCTCAGAGCAAGATTCATAGAGTGAAATCGAGGCCATTCTTGGAGTATGTGACTAATAACATATATCAATTAGGCTTTTTCCAGAGGATTGACCCCCATCCGGGCATCAGTTTTGCGTTGTAGTTTGATTTATTATTGATATTTTGAGAAAGAAAAGTCATTAGTGCCTTACCACTTGAGAAGTTAAAGTGTTTTATGTTGTTTTCCAGATTTGGGGCTAATTATTTTGTTTTCTTCAAATTATTTGGATTTGAAGTTTATTTTCCCTGGAAATGCTAGCTCTCTAAATTAGTTCTTGGACAAGGACAGTTATCGAAATTTACACAGAATTCATAACACTGGAATATTACTTTCTGTGATTCATCAAAGAACTGTTGGACGCTGACCACAGCATATGTCATCACCTTCCATTTTATATTTCATCGGGATTCGAACTCAGTTTCATTAGAACTTTTACTAGGACTTCTAATTTTTAATTCTTTGATTATTCTTTGAACATGTTTGGTTTCAATTTGTAGAACCGTAAGTTTCTTTTCTCACTTTTACCTTGTTTTTCTAGGGAAATAAATTATTTGTTAAATTTTACAAAGCTTCTTGTCCAATTTTTTCTTGTTATGTTTTGTGAGAGCCTAAGCACATAACAACGGTCTAAAGTGCTCATCTTTCCCGATCACTGCCATTGCACCTCTGTCCATGTGGGTTCGAATCTCAGGCTTGACCTATTGTGGTATGTGATAAAGCTTGTGAATAGCTTACCTTGGGTCAGTGATTCTTCCCTGGGTTTTCCCCTGAGTTCTTCCTTCACCAGTTATACTGCCTGCCATCTATAGCCTATCGTGTCTTGAGAAAGGGCGTTAAATGAACAACAACAACTACATCAGTGTTTGCTACTTCACCATGTACTAAAACACAGTAACCATGTAATGAAACACAAGAACACTTTATTGAAGAACATAAATTGTATTCCTCAAGTACGAGTTTCAGATTGGATGTATCAGATTGCTTTAAAGTTTTATTGATCTCAGTTCAGCAACATAATATTTCAAGGCTATGAATTAGTAATCTTTATATACATATATATATATATATATATATATATATATATATATATATATATATATATATATATATAAATAAATGTGTAATCTGTATCTGTAATTTTGTTACATGCTCTGACATTTTAAATTGTGTATATAATATTCAACTGGAACTTTTCAAAGCCATTTTAAGTCTGTTTGCCTTAATACTCTAGTTGAAATGTCCTTATTTGTCCTTATAGTAATGTAATGTACTTGGTAAAATTTAGAAATATCATTTTGTTTATCTTCCAATGATGACCTAGACATGTTCAAAGATTCATAGTGATCCATTGAAATCTTTGAGACTGGTTTATCAAGATTATGTCATGTGGCATATCATGCTTGAAATCAAAAAGGGCAATAACTCTAAAACAAATTTCAAGAATACAGAGATTTGTAAATATGTGCATCTTCAGATGATGATCATAAAACCCCCCAAATTTACATGACAGTTAAATCTGTGTGACTAGTTATAACACTCCAAATTTTCATGACAGTTAAATCTGTGTGACTTATTAAAACACTCCAAATTTTCATGACAGTTAAATCTGTGTGACTTGTTATAACACTCCAAATTTACATGACAGTTAAATCTGTGTGACTTGTTATAACTCTCCAAATGTTCATGAGAGTTAAATCTGTGTGACTTGTTATAACAATCCCTAAACTTTCATGACAATCCTTTGAATAATTGAGATTTGTTATAACACTCCCCAAATTTTCATGACAGTCATTGAATCTGTGTAACTTGATATAACACTCAACAAGTTTCATGACAGTCCATTGAATTTGTGAGATTTGTTACAACAGTCCCCAACTTTTCAAGACAACTGAATTTGTGAAAGTTATGACACTTCCCAAATTTTCGTGAAAATTGAATCTCTGAGACTTGTTATAACACTCCCTTAACTTTCATGACAACCCATTGAATATGTGAGACGACATGACACTCCCCAAATTTTCGTGAAAATTGAATCTCTGAGACTTGTTATAGCACTCCCTTAACTTTCATGACAACCCATTGAATATGTGAGACGACATGACACTCCCCAAATTTTCGTGAAAATTGAAACTCTGAGACTTTTCATAACACTACCCAATTTCATGACAATCCATTGAATTTGTGAGAATTGACGTTAACACTGCCCAAATATTCATGACAATCCATTGAATTTTTGAGACTTGTTATAACACTCCCTTAACTTTCATGACAACCCATTGAATATGTGAGACGACATAACACTCCCCAAACTTTAATGACAATCCACTGAATTTGTGAGAATTATCATAACACTGCCCAAATATGCACGACAATCCATTGATTCTGTGAGACTTGTTATAACACTCCCTTAACTTTCATGACAACCCATTGAATATGTGAGACGACATAACACTCCCCAAATTTAAATGACAATTCACTGAATTTGTGAGAATTATCATAACACTGCCCAAATATGCATGACAATCCATTGATTCTGTGAGACTTGTTATAACACTCCCTTAACTTTCATGACAATCCATTGAATATGTGAGACCTGACATAAGACTCCTCAAATACTTATGACAGTCCATTGAATCTGTGAGACTTGTCATAACTATCCAAATTTTCATGTCAATCCATTGAATCTGTGAGACTTGTCATAACTATCCAAATTTTCATGTCAATCCATTGAATCTGTGAGACTTGTCATAACTATCCAAATATGCATGACAATCCATTGAATCTGTGAGACTTGTCATAACTATCCAAATTTTCATGACAATCCATTGAATCTGTGAGACTTGTCATAACTATCCAAATATGCATAACAATCCATTGAATCTGTGAGACTTGTCATAACTATCCACATTTTCATGTCAATCCATTGAATCTGTGAGACTGATAACACTCCTCAAATTTTCATGTCAATCCATTGAATCTGTGAAACTGATAACACTCCTCAAATTTTCATGACAGTCATTGAATTTGTGAGACTTATCATAACATCCCTAAAATTTCATGACAGATGAATCTGTGAGACATGTCAAAACAAATCCCAAATTTTAAAGCAATTGAATCAGAGATTTGTGCTCAGAAGATTTTGTCATTCACTGCATTCACCTGCAAGTCAAGAAAGGTAAGAAACTCTTACAAAAATTGCAGGAACAATGATTTGATGACATGTGCATCAGCAGGCAATGACCATAATTTTACCAAGTTTCAAAGCAGTGAAAAACTGCAGGACTAGTTGCACTGACTTGATCATGTCACACACCGAGTCAAGTTTCATGATAAGAAGGGCAGTAACTGTAGCAAGCATAGCAGGAAAACAGTATTTTGGCGTTTTGCACAATTTCGGGTGATGAGCATAATACTTGTCAGGTTTCATGGTAATCCATCAAACACAGTAAAATTAGTTGTTTTAACAAATTGCTACAAATACAAAAAGAGCAATAACATTGAAACATCCTTTGGGAGCAAAATGAATTGTCACAATCCATCGAATACAGCATTATCACCAGTAGCAAGATTGTGTGCCAGATGGAAGGAAGAATGGATGGACTAAAGGAACACAACAGTTGTCTTTTAAGGGCAGGTCAGCATAATATAGAAAGAGATGTGGAAACAAAATAATTGCTAACATAAAAGATTATCTTTCGTAATCAAGTGTCCTCTGGTGAGGTGTCTGTCAATGTAGGTTTCATTGTATTGTCTAAAATAGTTTTCTTAACTAAATCATAGAAATCCTCGTAATGCAGCAATACAATTATGATGCCATTATAAGAAAAGCAATGGTTTAGTCAGTTTGCTTCAGATATTCTCACTAAATTACTAAAATCTTTAAATGTATTTACAATCTCAGCTGTTGTTGTTTTCCCTCTCCTCTGTACTGGTCACTGTACAAGTAATTATCTTTTAATCCTTGAAATCTTGACATTAACTTACCTCCTGAAAGTAATCTCCAGTTAAAATATGCTGAAGGATTTCCATTGCAGCGAATGAAAGTTGAAACATTCTGAAGGATTTCCATTTCAACAAATACAAGTTGAGACATTCTGAAGGATTTCCATTTCAGCAAATGCAAGTTGTTGTTCTTGTAGTGTTTAATGCCATATTTCAGCACAAGATGGGCTATACATGGCAGCCAGTATATTGGTGGAGGAAGAACCCTGGAAAACCCCAGGAAGAACCACCCATTCTGAAGGATTTCTATTTCAACAAATGCAAGTTGAGACATTCTGAAGGATTTCCATTTCAACTCATGCAAATTTAGACATTCTGTAGGATTTCCATTTCAACAAATGCAAGTTGAGACATTCTCTAGGATTTCCATTTCAGCAAATGCTGTGGCTGTTCCCACAGTTTTCATTTTGATTTTTTTATCAATAGTTGATCTTTTATTCTTCCATGTATCATCTACAAATTGTTTAGGAGGTGAACATAAATATTGCAATAAGACAACAATTTGCACAACAAGGACTATAACTCTGTCCTTGAAGAAATAGACAAGAAAGACTATGGGCAAATTTAACTTAATGAAACATTGTTCAGTGTTCGTGTGTGTGTATGTTTGTGTGCAAAGTTTGCCATCATTTCAAGCTATACTTGCTCTTCGTCGAGGAATAAAAATCTTCCCAAGCCAGGGTGCCGATATGTTAACGTATCTATACCTTGGCGGATCAATCAGATATTTCGGTCCTTTGCACTGGCGACATATGTTGAATTTCACAACGTGGCTTTCTTAGTATGTAATGCCAACTAATCTATGGCTTGTAACGGCGGTCCATTGTACGTTAGCCGAAAATGGCATAGGCAATTAACTTCAAAAAAGATTCTTTGCAAGTTTAATATCGAAAGTCTCACTACATAACAGAAAGAAGCAATGAAACGTGTATTTGATGAAGACGATTTATTTTTGAAAACACGTACTGGCAGTGGAAAATCGCTTTTTTATGAGTCCATTCCAGTTGTGTACACCCATTGTCTCAATCATAGAGGAACAGTGTTCAAATTTTAACAACTTGATTTTGATTGGATGCGGTGAGGGAGAAACTGCGAGACTCGTCGGTAATGACACTGAAATCGCCTGCATAATCATGCAACCTTTCTTCGAGTTGCATTCTCCATGCAGAACTCGCATAGTCTTCTATAAATTCCAATACATTGTATGGTCTCTGCTGGGGACAAACATTGAGGCCCTTGGATAAGACACACACACACGCGCGCGCGCGTTAAATATTATATACTAGAATTCTGTGCTAGTAAAATACCCATCCCTGTAGTTCTTTAAATATGTTGCTCAATCACAATACCTTAGGAGATTATTACTACCTCGCAAAACTCGTCAACTATTGTCCAGGTAACGCTATAAGGCATAGCTGTGCATCAGCTTTCTGTTCAATAAACGTGTAGAACTACAACAGGTTTATTCGTTCTGTTCTATTTGTCTTACAGGTTAGATCACGGGCAAGGTGCAGAAACGCACGGCAAAGAAAAAAAGACTATAAGCCTACATGTTTACATGGCCTTAGTGTGGGAAGTTTTGGCGGATAAGGAAAATAAATCATCAAAGGACTGTCCAGTTATCAAACGCCATAAATCTACACGATCATTGACAGCCTCAGTACCTATTTCACCACCAGAGAATTACTCATTGCTGACTATACCTTTAGGTTTTGCCTCTTTGGGGTTCCATCCAATAGTTATTGATGATAAACAACGAGCGAATGGACAAAGTAAAGCACCTGTTCGCTCCACTGATACGCTAACCGGTCACGCGGATCAAACATTCAGCAACCCGTCCCAACATTAAAACTCAGACGACGTCACGATCATTGACAGCCTCAGTACCTATTTCACCAACATTAAAACTCAGACGACGTCCACCATTAAACATGACATATTTCCGTTTCAGAGACAAAGAGCTCCACATAATAAGTTCCCGGAAATCAAGCCAACGTCCAGTGTATACAGGCAATTATGGAGACCAGTCTAATCCACATATGGCCTCACTGCACTCTCCATTTACAATGACGAGCTTAGTACCTCGGCCTATGACAGATGCCACATCTAATTTCTCTCAGCCTATGATCAGTAGCAGGAGATCTTAACTGGTGACCATTTCGAAATCACTATTTCTACTTCGGGCACTCTACGAGTTTGTCAGCCGCATACCTCGATACTCTTCGCTAGCTCCATCTCAGGCAACTCAAGAGACGTCAGCGCTTCATGCAGGCAGAGACAACAACGTTCGCTCTAATGCTTTTTCTTTACTTCTGGATCTAAGTATGTTGCAGGGAGACGGCTTTCAGAGCTTCCACTGAGGAAGTTTTCCGCCATTTTCCTCCAGAGTTCCGCTCCCTACATTATAAACCATCTGGATCAGAGCTCCAGCATTTAGCATATATTGATCTTATCACGAAAAAGGAAGTACAGAACTTTAAATTACTCCCACAGTCGGGTAGAATCACATACATTTTGAACTGTATACATCATCAATTAAAAGACCCAAACATCAACCGTCTCTTTCTCTTACAAAAACGCCTTCCATCAACTTTTTCGTCGGCGGTTCTATTCTTGCCATACATCAGTAGACCACTTTTTCATTTGGAAATCACAACAGAAGACCGGGACATCGCAGCTTTGGGGATGACTAAACCATGCTCTGTTCGTATGGATCGAACATCTTTCAGTTGCATTCAACAATTAGTCCACAATGTGGTAGTCATGGGTTATATATTGGACGTGGTATCGATGGCTCTCTTCTCACAGACGAAACAGAGCGCATCACCTCTCACTCCGAATACCGCGGTACATGCATGGGAGTCGGTATGCAGAATGGCCCGGCTCTTGAACAGAGCTCCTCGCCATACTTTAGCTAATGCCATCACAACAAATGCGCCTTTACAAATGGCGGAACAAGATCCTCTCCTTTTTACATCTACCTTCATTAAGGATCACCATAAGACGAAGCTACGGTCAGAACCGGTATAATCTAGTCTACTTTTTAACAGCCAGATCGACGAAGTAAGCAAACAAACCACTAAGGAGACGAATGTTCCCGCTCCTCCATCGCCACACCGATACAAGGACTTTTCGGGAAACCAACAAAAGGAAACAAGGGTTAGAGAAGTTGCCACAAGCATGATCTTTGACAGGAACTGTTCTATAGCTGATATTATCCATGTCGTGGGATGGAGGTCTGTATCCACATTCTCCAGTTTTTTACCTCAGAGATCTTTCATCCCAAAGGACTCAACTCGAATTGGTACGATCTATTATAACCATGGCGCAACACGCCGCCTTCCCAGCTCCTTTGACAGCTTTTTAAGACCCGGCTTCAGACTTTCGCAGAATTTAGGGAGATACAATTTTCCCTTTTTGAAACCGCTTCTCGTCAGATGGTGCCTTCTCCAGTCGGGTTAAATAGAAGCTTTCTCACATACCTTAAGATCTTATCTCCGGGTTAAGATTATGTACGTCCCTCCACCTCTTGCCTATTCTCCTAAGGTAATATGATTGGGTAACGTATTTAAAGAAGAAGTCAATTTTTTTTCACTAGTAAACTGTTTCTTCGCGAATACTTACCCAATCATAATATACATACATCATGCCAGCCACCTGTCAGCTACTTCGATATAGATAACGTGCATTACACTCCAGAAGTAACCGAAATTGTCATGGGAATTTACGCCAATCCCTATACAAAAGAGAGATCACTCTGCCCGACCGATATCTAGATGGGCTGATAACCTTAACCTCATTTGCTAAAAAGTTTTATCAGGGAGGGATGGATTTGCGGGTATAGCAGTTCTCCTAAAGTATTGTGATTGGGAGAGCATTCGCGAAGAAACATTTTACTAGAAGAAAAAAAGTTTCTCCTTTTGACTTTCATCCCGAATTTGGGCATCTTGGGTAATAACTGCCTAAATGGCACAGGTCAGCTGTGTGTGTGCGTTTCTTTTTGTTTTATTTCTTGCCCGTTAAGTATGTATATGTTCATGCTCTCCTTAGTTTCAATCTAAGACCGTAGTGCTTAGTTCCTTTAGAGTTAAATATGGACTATTAGACTTTGCTTGTATAAATATTTTATATCCTTGAAGTAGTTACATTGTTATAGGGTGGGGATTTCCTGCTGGGGGTGGGGTGGGGTTTGGGCATGATCCAGATGTCCAAATCCGAAATGTGTTATAGATTGCATACGCCAATTTTCAGATATTGACAATTCTGGAGATATTTAAAATTTAAACCATACATCCCTTCCCCAGTGGAGAAATAAAAACCCGAAAATTGTTAAAACAGTAACACCCCCCCCCCCCCGAGATCAGATGCCCACGTTTGCAGAGTCACAGACGCGAACCGACGCTGACATAGTTGAGTTGTCAGCGATCTGTAAGGCAGGCGCCGTAAACCACTTGGCTTCCCGGTTCCCATCGACGTGCAGGAAGAATTCAAGGGCATCGCACACGTGCGTATGTACGTTATTCCTGCGGTAAAAGTATATCGCCACGAGTCTTTAGAACGGATTTCCGCCTGCTTCGTAACGTCCGATTCAAGTCTTTCAAATAATCAAGTTGTAAAGTTTAAACAACGTTGAAATATACATTTTAGAATTAAGAGGTGCCACCTCTTTATTGAGTTGCCGAACTTGCTGTAAATTACGTGCTTTTTTCGGGAGTGCTCCAAAAGCAGTGTTTTTGTTCATTCGACGAATTCCGCAAGTGACTTACGTAGTAACAACAACAATCTCACATAGCCGACAGATAGATAGGAGAGGGAAGGATAATTTTTAAGCGGATCATTAACAATTAGCTTGATCTTTTTCCTTCAGTTTATTTATATTTGGAACAAAGTAATCTAAAATATTATCACAAGATCACCTATCGTTTCCAACATAGCGTAGAGTTGGCTTCTTGTTTTTACAACGGTGACGTCATCAAATCGTGGGGCTTTAAGTTACGAACAAATTTATATATACGAGCAGTCTCATTCACCCTATTAAAATTGGTCAGTAATATAGCATTGGATTCTTATTCTATCAAATAAAACTGTTGAGAAACATGAAAATGAGTTCTTATTTTCCCAATTAAAAGTTTGTTATGAATATTTGAATGGATTTGCAAATCCTGATTAAAACCTCTTCGAGGAGTTTTATATTGGATTACTGTACCCACCAGTTAAAATTCAGCAATATTCCAATTGGGTTCAAGTTCTCAGTCTGCAATGAAAAGTGTCAAGACATATTGGATTGATTCCCCTGCTCTTTGTTAAAACTCTGTAGAGGAATGTATCAGTTCATTAGCACTTTACCCATTAAAACTGCTGAACCGTTTTGAAGTGTGTTCATTTTTCCGTTTGCACCCATAGCTGTATACGTGGACACCATCACAGGGAGAGATGTGCGAAGGGCGCAGAAAACTAATTCGATTCCCATAGACCGTAGTATTAATATTTGGTCAAATTACTTCACATCTCTGTTAAGATCGTCCAATCACGCTTATATCTTAAGACTGATCAACCAAGGAGGAAACTTTAAAAGGATGAAAAGGATATCTTGTTCATATCGTTTTTAACAACACTTTCCTTGAAGGTTCTCACAGTTATAATTCCAGCCCTGTTAGATCTCCCTCTTTACATATAGTAGTATCTGTGCGGCGAAAAAGATAAATTCCAGCCCTGTTAGATCTCCCTCTTTACATATAGTAGTATCTGTGCGGTGAAAAAGATAAATTCCAGCCCTGTTAGATCTCCCTCTTTACATATAGTAGTATCTGTGCGGTGAAAAAGATAAATTCCAGCCCTGTTAGATCTCCCTCTTTGCATATAGTAGTATCTGTGCGGTGAAAAAGATAAATTCCAGCCCTGTTAGATCTCCCTCTTTACATATAGTAGTATCTGTGCGGTGAAAAAGATAAATTAAAAACGGTATATGTTCAAGACTACTAATGTATACCAATTCGAATGTTTCTTCTGCAAAATTGCTTTAATTTACGAAGGTAGTTATTTCAGCCAATCAGCGATCTTCATTCTTTTTACTACGGTATTTAATGAATTCGGATCACCGCAGCTGTTTCTGCGGAACAAAAGTATGTCTCGGATGTGGAATCAGATCACAATTATTAGTTCTGGTTCAGTACCCACGAATGTATTTGTAGTCTAGTTTTAGAACATTTTGTCCTCTCTCATTTTGGTGGTGACTGAAGAGTTATATTTATGCATGTTTGGTAGGGATTTAAAGGTAATTGTTTATTCTTGAGAATATGAGCTCAGGGTGTGGTTGTTTGTGTGTATTTCGGCGAAAGTGCACATTGAGTAAAAAGGCCTTGGTGATGATCCAGAAGAGAAATCTCTGTTCTGTTTACATGCTGCTATGTTGACAGTCCAGCGTCTCAAAAAAACGCAGGTCAACCTTTGACAAGAACTTCACCGTGAAGTCATCTTTGAAGGTATTTTAGATTAACATATGATTTGTATTGATTGTCACAAAAGTGGAAAGGTCAGTACTGAGAAACAAATGTAGAGAACATATAGTAAAATTAATTGTGTTCTATGGCCATGTACTAAAATAGTATGAGAGGAAACTTTAGGTCTCTTTTGGAATCCATGTTAAAAGGGTCAGTGGATTATCGTTGTCTAAGGGATTTTAACATTGAGTCAGCCTTCTTCTCTACACTTAGGTACAAGCTGAAATTAACATTTTCCTACAATCTTTGTTGGGTTTATTGCAACAAGTGGCAATCCTATGTTATAAATGTTCTTGGGTTCAATATTTTGGGTCTATAGGGTGTGTCTAATGAGAAGGAAAACTTACTGTGTAATATTAAAACCTGGAGAATGCAGGTATGATTCTGTATTAAGCATATATTTTCAGACCGGGTGTCTATCCTAATACTGCGTCAGAAAATGTATCTGAGTTTATGGGCGAAACGGGAATGGCGATGTTAAAAATTCCCATAAGAGCGACTTTATGCGGCACTTGAGCGACGATTGAAAATCCTATGTTAAATCTTTGCTCCGTTTTCACTATAGGTCTAACATTATTTCACTCTAACAACAAGACGGGATATCCTACGTTAACAATCTCTTTAATTTTAACATAATGTAGCAGTTTGCCTTCAATATAGGAAATCCTGTGTTAAAATTTTGCATAAAACGGAAAAACCTGTGTTAAAAATTTGCATAAAACGGAAAAACCTGTGTTAAACATTTGCATAAAACGTCACTCTAACGTCAAGATTGGAAATCGTATGTTAAAACGTTGTCCATATTAACATTATAAGGCACCCTAGGCTCAGAATGAGAAACTCTATGTTTAAAATTTGTGGATAGGTTTTACATTATGGGTCTCAAGTTAACATTTATGCCGTCGAGAGCACATGATATACATTGTTAGGGTAGCTGGCTTAAAATAGGACTATATGACCTATAACGGGAATTAACATTGCGCTGCTATCTATTAAACCAGTAGATGTGCCCGTCACCTACTTATCTACTTACTACACAATTGTGTAGGAGATAGGACCTTTAACAGTCGAAAAAAGGGAAGGGTAAAATCCTGGCTATCCCAAATACAAGATTCTCTTTAAGTGTAAGTGCGTGTAATGCATGTGTGCATCTTATTCAAACTGAACAAAATAAATAAAGGCACACACGTTTTCTTTCCTGTATATTCTCTTGAATAAGAATTACAACGAAATTTGAAAATATATTACGAACTTTCATTGTGTTCTTCTTTGTCATTTTAGAGAGTTGAGATAGCTTTCTTCCATAATTAGACAGTAAAAGAAAAAACAAAGTAAAATAAGAAAAACGGACCCTGGTGATGTGTTTTTAAATTTATTTGTGGTTCTTTTTTAAGTGAATATACGAGCAAAAACAAAACAAATGTGTCTTTATGACTTTGTGTACTTTTCTAAATATGGATAAGATAGTCAAATACACACATGCGCACACACTCACTTAGAAACATATTCTATTCAGGCATTGTCGATCTGTGTTTTATGTGTTTATTAATTTATAATGACTTGCCGTAGTCAAAATATAAGTGAAAACAAAACAAACACGTAGAACCTTATATAAATAATTAAAAATATAGTATTTGGATATTTCTGCATCATGATAAAATATTTTTTACTAAAATTTATAATTCATAAGAAATAGATTTTTTATCACTAATAAAATTTGCCTCATTGAAAATCTCCCAATTTATATATCCCTACTTTTGTGTCAAACCTTGTGTGGTCAGTAGATAGATGGGGTGGTAGATAACTTCCTACGGCGTGCTGAATAGTAAATTGGAGATTTTGGTCAGTCTGAATGACGTATTGGTTAGTAACTTAAGTTTTTACATTACCTTTTACGTTAGAGGTTGTAATGACCCTCACATTGTAAACCTAGGACATAGTGTTAATTCCCTTTAAAGGCCATAGCCCTATCTCGTCATTTATTGAAGTTCGACTTGGTGGGGCTTATTTTTCAAAACTGGTGATTTAAAAAAATGGTGTTGGCTGGTTTTGTGCAACAAACTTCGTTAAGTCTTTCTATATTCTTTCCCATTTTCTCGTTGAGTTGGCACCTGATTATATGCAAAGTTTACGAGTCAATACTGGGATGCATTTTTAGCTTTGGTTTTTGCAAATTTGAGTGCAGTCACTCTGCACTTTTACGGACAGGCAGAACAGAATAGCAAAAGCTCTTGTGATGTTGGGGTAGGGGGTGGAGGGTTGTTTGATTCTACAATACAAACAATGAATTTTAGGTCGGCAAATTTGTAATGTTTATCATCCAAACTTAAACATCCAAAACAAACCTAACATTACATGACATCTTACGTAAAATTATACATTAACCTTGATAATATAGCAAACTTGTATCTAGTATCGATAGCTTTAGGTGAAATGTTCACTTAGCATACGAAAAACAACACTTGCTATACTGGGAAAAGACCTTGGGGGTAAAAAAAAATGTCGATAAGTGTACAAAATCCAGGTTTGGTAAAACTTGTAACAAGCTGCCTGAACTGAACTAAAGTCAATATAATTTACCATTGAACGTGATTGTAAATTTGCTGCCAGTGAATTGGCATAATAAAAAAAAGCATTTAAAAATTCTAAATTCTACGTGGGTTTCATAACGATAAAATTCTGACAAAAACTAAAACGACAACCGAAATCCTATAGTCACCGGTTTCCTTGTCATCCGAAAGTCCCATCTTCTTAAATCTATGGACATTTCTAACTTTACCTTTCTCCTTTTCGTCATATAGACCCATACTGTTAAGCCTATGGATATTTATAATATAGGATATCCCCTTTTCGCTATCAATCCACAAAGATGGTGACCGAATTTCCCTTTGTACCCCAAGTGCAACCCGCTCCTCCCGCAAAAAAGATTTAAAAAATGGCAGTCTAATGTTAAATTCTCGTAGACATCTATAATCAACAGATCTTTTTTAACAATTGATTCCTGCAGACATACAAAAAGCTCTATAATACTGTAGCAATTTACAGAAATATGTTGTATTTTGTTAGCATGGCCTTTCCAAGAAATGAAACCCTAATCTATTTGGACCATTTCGGTTACTTCTTTGATTGGATTGATTGTAGGATTGACCAATAAGATACGAATGAAAAATAGTTAGATGCTTTAGCAACTTATCGATCAATCCTTGTTTCGCGAATAGCCGCGATGACCGGAATAGCGGTTGTCGTCATATATTCGTTCTTTGATCAGAAGGATTGACCTCGAAGTTCCGAATGTATTTACTATGTACCATGCACAGGTTGGTTCCATTACTCGTAAAATCATCATATGCCCGTGACACCTGAATTATACAATCAGACCAACCTTAACGATTCCTGTAAAGCCAGGAATTGATCTCTGTCTAGGCAGAATAGGGAGAGAATGTTTTGGTTATATATATATATATATATATATATATATATATATATATATATATATATATATATATATGTATGTATGTATGTATGTATGTGTGTCTGTCTGTCTATTTGTGCGTGTGCGTGTGTTGTATGCAGTTGCTGAAAACGGAATTAAATTCGAAACTCAAAATTTATTTCAGACTGATATAAATACAAGCCCATGAAACAAGCAATCTGATTTTTAATAAACTATGGAAGCGTCCTAGGTTTAGAATATTTATCCACAACAGAATGAATATATAATCTATAGGAATGTTTGTGAAAGAGGTATAATTATATATGAGTTGTATGGATCAAAGCTCTGGTTCACTGACATATCAGGGCATTAAAACAGTAGAGAACTTACAACGATATTTTGCCAGATAATTACAAAGTTTCCTTGAAAGATTGCCGGTAGGATCTAATGCATGCTTGGGAATCATTTCAATGGAAGTTCGCTTAGATAAGAAATCAACTTGTAATTAGTTGTATGCGTAGAACATCGGTAAACTTCACTGCTAAAAGATTTTCATTTCGGATTGATGGCAATTTGATTTCTGATCTTAAACAAAGTATTTTTGTACATGATATCATTATTTACTGTACTACAAAAATATGATTTACAAGATTGTCTCAAAGACTTAATTTTCATTGAAGGATTGCAGACACATCAATATGGGAAAATATATTAGACAAGAACACAAGCATTTAAGGAGAAAAAAGATGAGTATTAGACATACATTAGGAGGGGTTAGGTCGATTATAAAAATGAATTCACACTTAAAAGCCGTATGTGGAAACTCGCTTTCACTGACATCAGCATGAATTCGTATTGGAGGAATGAAAGCAACATCTGGTCTGTGTCTTCTACCTGGGAAAGCAAGTGATGACCGTATATTACACATTTCAATGAGTTTTCCCTTAACCTTGGACAACTGAAACCATATGATGGATAATCTATGTTTATGCATGCCTCGTGATTACTGTCATCAGTTAAATGATAATATACTGAGTATGCTACCTGGTGCTCTAGACGATATTTCAGAACGATTGGTACTCGAGTCTTGGATTAATATGATCCAACTATCTACCAGGTATTAAAAGTAAGACAAAGTTATACTATGTAGTAGTTTCATTGTAGAGCTTACGCAGAATATAATGCAAGAAATGGTCGTATTAAACTTCAAATAGTAGATTAACTATTTCTGTTTGTTGTACTTTATAAAGTTATAGCTTCAGAAGTTAAACTTCGTAAATTAGCGAGTAAAAATGGCGGAATAAACGAACACTCTTCCTCTCTCTCTCTCTCTATTCTGTAAACTGATCATCAGTATCATAGTCATTATATGGCATAAGGTCTATATTCCTTGAATACTACATAGTCAGTATAGGTCTCTATTCCTTGAATACTACATAGTCAGTATAGGTCTCTATTCCTTGAATACTACATAGTCAGTATAGGTCTCTATTCCTTGAATACTACATAGTCAGTATAGGTCTCTATTCCTTGAATACTACATAAGGTTTATATGGCATAAGGTCTCTGTCAGTGTAGCCTTAAGATTAAGACGAAGATAATCCTTCATGTATCATGTGGAATGTCTGACAACCGTTGGCAATCCAAGTCGTCACGTTAAACACATATATTACTATGCATATATCTAATTTCTTTGGCAATTCAAGTCTTCACATTCGACATATATTTCACGTTACATTTAGATGATTCTTTTTAAGCCTTATAGGCATGTAAAACTTGAAACAATATTTATGGTGAACATTTATGTTGCAAGGGCGCTTTCGGAATTTGTTCTACGAGGGATATGTTCGTCTTCTATTTTAATTTGAAAGTATACTATTCCAGTGGGAAAGTGGTATCCTTCAATCCGTTTTGAATCGACGATGAGGGATTAAGAAATAGAAAGCCTTCAAAAGTGCACTGTCTTCTTAGCAGCACCATCACTAAGAAGAAGCCACGCGCACTTATGAGTTTACCGACAATAAGAAAACAGGAACAACTAGAATCAACATTTGGAAGAAAGTCATGATTACTGCCGTCTGTCCACTTTTCGTCGGATCTTTGTTTGGATATTCGACCTTATCCACAGGATTCAAGGGTTTGTCGAAATCAATCATACAATCCTTGTAAGGCAAAATTGGCGACTGCATTAGGCACCTTACGTCAGGTTGATCTCCCTCGCAAAGAGAACTAATCTGCAATCTGCTAAGCTTAATTAACTGCCCTCGTTTAATGTCGTTGCAGTAATTTTGCTCCTTGAAATAGTAAGTTTTATTATCGTTTTCAGTAAGAGTAAATATCCACGCTAGTGCACAGGAGCAGTTGAATGTGTTATTGAAAACTTGGGCGGTAGCGTTACTTTCTAACAAAGCATCCTGGTTTCCGCAGTACATATCTGTTATAATGTTTCCTGTGAAGTTAAAATTGGTCACTGCATGCATGCTTTTAATAACTCCGGATTTTATAAAACGTATTTTGTTGTACATGATTTCATAATTGTCAGTTCTCGAAATGTTCATGAAAGCATGTGGGGAAATTGTTCCGATTTCGTTTCTTTCAAATAGAAATTGATTAACACCCTCGACGTTATGGAAAGCGTATGAATCTATCGTGTCAACTCTTGAGTCGTGGAACACAATCTGAGTGATATTTGTCAAGTGTGAGAAAGCATTTCCATCTATAGTCCTAATTGTGGAATTTACAATCTCAATTTTAACCAAGTTCTGCAGATTCGAAAAGGAACAAGCCGATAGTTTTGTGATATTGCTAGACACTATTTTGATATTCTGAAGCTGTTTTAGGTTGTCAAACGCGCCATGACGTATTTCCTGTATATTGGAATCCCGCAGTTCAAAATAGAGGGCTGACTCGGAAATTCCTGTTGGGAACATCGACTGTGATGTGCAAATGGTTTCTGTACTGCTGCAGTTACATTCAAACGGGCACTTGTCTATGGGAAACTGGCCCTTTACAACTGCTGCCAGCGCAACCACCAAGACGATCACTGGAAACATCTTTGTTTCTGAAAATTCAGAAATATTGCGTAAGAGACTTCTCACTTTTATGTTTGTTTTGCCTTTTTATTCTTGATATTCGTTACAGCCGCTACCCCATGACTTTTACTTATTTTATCCTAAAAAATCTACCTAAAATGTGCAACCCGTGGATTATTAATCCACGAAAGTGAAGTCACCAAACAAGTTGTCAAACAAGTAGCCAAACAATGGAAAGAATCATGCAAAATAGATGCAGTAACCTCATTAACCAGCAAAAACGCACATGATACTATGATAGTCAAGATTGCTTATTATGATAACGATCTGCATGGTAAAGTTTTCAGGCTTATATTATTTATTACAACTATTCTTCAAAACATATTTCCTGCTACAAAAAATATTTCTCTGCAACCAAGGTTGTTGATTTATAATAAAAATTGTCTACACAGTGTGGCAGAGAGTATTCTCTGTAGCAGGAATGTGTACGGACAGAGGATATTTATACTAGATATGGTAAAGAATATATATATATATATATATATATATATATATATATATATATATATATATATATATATATATATATATTGCCATGTTTATATGTAATGGATATAATTCACATACTGACGTTCTTAATATTCTGAAAGAATTGATAGAGATCTCAAACGACGCATTTAATTGAAAGTCACCAGACAAGGATGATTTAAAATTACAACACTGTGAATTTACAGCGGTGCTCGTAGAATCCTTAACCATAAGGTCCAAAGCTATCAATGATGAACTCGATAAAGGAGCCGAAAACCTTGGAAACATACACCAAGGTAAGATCAGGATGGACTCTTGAGATATGGTCGAAAGTTGAAGTGCATATTTCCCCATACCAACTGTTTCGAGGATCCAGTTACATACCAACACCAAAGTATGTTCTGCCACGGTCAGTGATAAATGTAAAAAAACGTTCTGGAAACATGTCTTGAATGTGCAATTTTGTCAGCTTTTTTTTTTCTTTTCTTACGCGAGTGATAATCAAGACCAGCGTCGAAAAAACTGGCAGTACCTGGGTAAACTTAAGTTTAGGTGAATTTTGGTGATATAGAATTTCCTGTGGATGTTATTAAAGAAACAATGAACAAATCTGAAACACTTAACCTAAGTATATATGTTAATGTGTTTACTTGGGAGAAAGGTTTATTTATCCACTTGCAATATCCCAACATGAACATTGTGGACAAAGCCAGATTGATTTGTGAAATGAGATTGTGTCAGAATCATTATTTCATTATGTATGGATAAAGAATCTTGTCCAATTTATTAACCGACACAGCAAACACGCATGTAAAAAGATTCCATGCAGACTTTGCATGCAGTTATTTAACATCCAACGACTGTTCTTTGACCATGACTTTTACTGTCGTGAGATCAGTGAAAAGTCGCAGTGAACAATTATTCCATAACCAGGCAAAACTATTCTCAAATTTACTACACTACAACGACCGACGATATTTCCGTATATCATCTACGCGGACTTTAAATGTCTCAACGTTGAAGTTAACAATCAAGACCTGACAAATAATACAAATACAACACAATCTGCTTAACCAATTGCATGCGAGTTTTTTTTATACAACTGTTAGATTTGACGGACACACTGGGTCATCAACGTTGTATCGTGGCAAGGACTTGGTTGATGTAACAGCGAAATGGATTTGGCAACAGCTCTGTTCTCCCAGAGACATGATTATGGGTAACAATAAAACCTGTCACTTTATTGCTGCTACTCATTCATGGATCAGTGAATGAACTTTTACTTCCACCGATGGAACCGGAAGTTCCGTTTCCAAAGTTCGTGATCACTGCCAAATCCCTGGTGCGTTTAGAGGAGCCGCACACAGCGGCGCATGCAATCTACAATTACGAATTCACCCAAACAAAACAAAAATTCCTGTAGTGCTTCCTAACCTGCGTAGATATGACGGCCATTCAATAATGCAAGCAGTAGCATCATCGTCAAAAGCAGCAATAAGTTTCGTTTAAAAAAAAGGAAGAATACATGACGTTCCGGCTGGGTCAATTACAGTTATATGATTCGTTACAGTTTCTGAATTCGTCATCGGACAAGCTAGTGAGCAATCTAGCAGTGGCGAACTTTCAAAATCTCTAGTTGAGAGTGTGCTACCAACGATGTGCCAGTTACCGAGAAAAGGTGCATACCCTTGCAAACAAAATTTGGTTGGCATTCGAATGCAAATCATGGGTGATTATCATGATTTGCATATGCGCACCGATGTGTTTTGCTCTCCCATATGTTAGAAAAATTTCGTGACACTGCCATGCCCTTGAATTAGCTCGATCCCGTACAATACTTTTCATCAACCGGATTGACTTGGGGTGCGATGATGTCAACAGTCAAAATCGAGGTGGAATTGCTCACCGATATTGAGTCTTTATTGACCAACATCTATGTATTCAGAGCTCACTTTGGTGAGGGATTTATATTGCAAATCATGAATATGAATGTGCAAACATCCTAAGCATAGATGGGTATGACACCTCTGCTTCAAACCGTTAAATCATGTATGAAAATGCCGATAACCTTAATGAATAGGCAACGATGCGACCGTTACCTGTCGATGGATTTACGTAGATTGACCCCACAGAAGCTTCGTTCCCACGCGTACGCGATTATAACATCACCAGCGACCACTGACTACCCTGAACAACTTCATTGTGCTGAAAATGATTATCCGCTGACAGCAGAAGCGTTATCAGTGCTTGGTGGATACTTATCAAGTTATCGGGGTGCAGTCGTGACGTATAGGACGTAAGGACGTAAATTTACTTAATGAGCTAAGCTTGTTCCAAAACTCAGAACCAAACACAATTATGCATTTCATATACGAAATTTGCAGTTAAACTTGCGATTGCGAATGCGTATAAGTAAAATCAACCAAGCGCTTGGATTTAGACAGCGCGCTTGGATGGCCTCATATATTTAGATGAATACGTATCTGAGAACAGAGATTTCTTTAAACTATGAATAATTTAGTATTTGGGAAAACAATGGATAATCTTCAGAAACGTGTTCGAGTTGACATTGTTCATGATAATATACTCGCTGACCCGGCATTTGAACCCTGAATGGTCTTTGAAGGCGAGCTTGTTGCCGTTCATAGTAAGAAAGCAAAGCTGAAGTTGACAAACATATTTATGCTATATCGTCCGTGTTAGATTTGTCGAAGTTATTCATGCATGAGATCTATTATGATAAAATAAAACCGTATCCAGGGTCGTGCGAGGATGCTCTACATAGATACCGATTCAGTTTGTATGCATATCATTACTGACAATGGTAAATGTGGATATTACTGCAAGCACACTTGCAAACCAATTTGATAACAGAGAGCATCCGAAAGAACTTCTGTTGTATAGCAACGCTAATACAAATACTGCTGGTACGTTCAAGGATGCGTGCTCGGGTAAACAATCGAAGAATATATGGGACTGCGCCCCAAAATGTATTCGATTGTTGATGGATGCAACGTTAAAAAGGCCAAAGGTCTTCAACGTGGTATTGTATAAGGATCATTTGCATAATATATATGTGGAATGTCTCCGAGAGCAACGTGAATTCCCACTAAGGGCAATTTCGATACGGTGTTGGAGACATAGCATGGGTGTTTACCAATGTACCAAGATGAGTTTATACCCGCTTGATACTAAGCGAGGTAGACTACCCTAAAGTATTACCACCTACGCGTTTTGGGCATCGCGTTTTTCTGAATCAACATACAATTGATGTCCGCTAGCGCATTGTGAATTGCAAAGCGATTTATTAACGTGTTAAATTAGATCTGGTGGCAATTCAGTATTCGCTAAAACGACTTGCAATTCCTCTCGCACAAATGTCCTGCTTGGTGGCTGGACCGCTCTGCGGCCTCTTCTTTGTTTTGTTAAGATGTCCCTAACGGTACTGTATCGTTTGTCTCGGAGTAAAATTCCGGTCTGAGATATCAAAAATATCGACGGACCATGACAGGTCCGTAGCATAACGTTGCCCACCTTCTAACTCTCCGGGTGTATACAGATACCGAACAAAATTGTTTCTGATTGGTTCTAACGGTATTGGATCGTGAAATCATTTTCTGAGTAACCATGATAGTCTTTTTAGGAATCATATTAGCTGGTTTTAGTCAAATCGTGTGTGTATTTTCATTATTCAATGCTGCTATGGTTAATGGAGGTCGTTCTACCCATTCATGAGACCGCCAGAAAGCGCCAGTACTTAGGGTCTGGAATCGCTTTGCACTTCACGGGTTAGTTACTTGCATCTGAGATCTCATTAATAAATCTTGCGCGTACTGATGACCGAATAACCGTCTCGCAAGTGTACGATTAAATCGTTTCAGGATGGCCTGGTCAGGATGTATCTTCATATGTCCAACATGAACTGCACACAGTGTTTCCTCAGCAACGCAGCAACGAATCCAAGAAATTAGATACCTGGATCGACTTGTACAAATTATGGCCATGTTAGTGGTCAGTGTGCATAAATGCGTTCAAGTTCACCAGGGATACTCACGGAATCTTCTGACGTTAATGACTCTTCTATTTATCTGCTTGCAAATTCGACAGTGGTTTGCGTGTGTTTGTATTTGTGTAATCGAACTTGTTCTACGTTTGCGCCACGATCGCATAAAAGATCACGTGGAAGAGATCAGCCCGATGAACCTTATTTGGCATTCGGACATTAAACCACCCATGTTAAATTTATCTTGGTACTAGTAGGTAAATTTGCCACAAGGCTCATTTTACCAACCATGCCTGATGAACCCCATGAGTGACCTTTCCATAGCTGTTTCACCTGTCTAATACCCGCGCGGACTGAGGTGTATTTTTTGATAATGTCCGACTTTTTGTATCCATGTTTGTTTCTTTGTATTAATATATTTTCTTTCAATTACACCAATAAAGACAACCTTGACTTTCGTATCTCTATTGTAATTCGTTGTCCGAGTGTAGGGATTAATCGCATTAAAGTCATGAGATCCACCACGGCACGTTGACGTTCAGGGATATCGTTTGATGTTTTATAAACAAGGTCATGCTGCTAAAATACAGTTCGTTGGTGCTTCACCATGCTTTGTTTGATTATTAGAATCAAGTCGTGTATCAAGCCGTGGCTTGGAACGCACACGAATTGTATCTAGGTCCTGGAGGGACCCATACATGTTTCCCAAAGGGATATTTACTCTACGGTGTTCCTGGCAATTGTATTAATATAGCAAGCAACACAACCACCGACTTTATTTCAAACCCGGAACTTTCTACGAGACAGCTTTGCCGTCCACGCCTTTTTCCAATGTAACTGGGAGTGAGACGTCATTGCTGTCTGCCTACAAATTTCGAACACAATCTCCCTTGGTTACGGCTCAGCCATTACGTCTCTGAAATCGAGATGGATTCGGAGTACGTAATTTTGTGAAACATTGCACACAATATGACGACATAACTGTAAAATACAACAACTGTATTATATACGGTACGATTAAATGGCATCAGGAAAAGAAAATTCACAGATACGAAAAGCTCCGTTACTACCGTTATTAGCTTTCCACGAGCAGCAGAGAGGGCGATCAGACCACTTAAGAGAGTGGTCACCCTTGTGTTTGGACCAAAAAAAATAGTGACCCTTCATAGAGGTCAATACCACGTCTACGATTATTGTTTGTCCTAAACAGAATTGTAGACGCCCCCTCTCTGCTGCTATTCATGTTGTAAAAGAAATTTTAAGTTTGATGAATATTTTTCTTTTCATCTGAATCATGGGAATCTTCGGAATCTTCGGAATTTGTTCTATGTTTCATGTAATATTCAAGTTCTGATGGTGGTTTTTCTATTTTTGGATTTATGTTCTTTCTGTTTTTATAATATATCATCAAACTTCTGTATCGATCTCCACCGCAATTTTTGCAAATCTGATATAATCCTCTAACGCCGTTGTTACATCCAACACAACTTCGTGGACCAGCATGAGGATTTTTCTTTATAAGATAATTATGTTTCTTGCAATATTCTCCACGGCATTTTTATCACATTTGTTAGTGGTTCCTTGACGCAGCCACGCACAGTTGTTCATTATATGAATGATATCTTTTTAATTAAATTTACACCTCTTCTGCTGATATTAATTAAAAGATTGTTATATTAAAAAATAATGGTACATTCGGAATCTCATACTGCAAGGATAGCTCGAGAACGATTAGAAGCAATTAAAAAATTTCTTCCTGTCAGAGACTCATTCAGAAAAAATCTACAAGCGCAGCAAGAAGCACAAGTTGAGTATGAAGAGGACACTAAAAAACTGTTTAAGCCCGTCACTTCAGCTACTAAGAAAGTTACAACTGTCATCGAAAAGGATCTTCTTCCGGTATCAAGACAAACTGCAGCGCAGACTGAGGAGATAGCAAGACAGACAGAGGAGATTTTACGAAATCTTCCACCTGGCATAGCTATGGAAATAGCTGCGGCTCAGCCTCCACCTGTTGGTGAGGAAATACTTGAAGAAATTGGAAAACATCGTACTGATCTCGCCGACGTTCAAAAAGAACATGTATCTGAACCCAAACCAGTAGGAGAAAACTTAGAATTAATTGCAAGATTTAACGAAGGAGTTGTTGATGTTATTAGAAATACTGAAAGAGAAAAATTACCTGAGATGATATTAAATAATATATTTGATAAATCTAGTATTTTAAAACCCCGTCATGAAAAAACAAATGATGATAATTTCATTAAATGGATATATCACGTATATTACAACAAAAAACAAGCTAGAGGTCTAGAATACGAAAGTCTTGATAGAGAAGTAAAAAGACTTTATAGAGAGAGACTGAAACAACTAGAACAAGAAAAATTATCCCAGTATCAGCTTCCTCCACCTCTGCAACAAATAGAACAACAGCAATCTTCTTCGCCGCAGCAAAGGTTGAAGTCGGAACTTAAAAGGTCTGAAGAGCTACTTAAAAAATCAACAAAAAAAGATCACCCTCCTGGAAGAAAATTCCTTTACCCTCACGTAAAACTCCTGCGTCGGAAATAACATTTACACCGATAGATACACCACCTGGATTTCGAAGAAGTGACCTACCTGGCTCACCCCGGGTCACCAATGAAGTACTTACTCCGGTAATGCAACCATCAGTATTTAAAACACCTCAAGATGAACCTAAAACAGGATCTGGTTTATGTCCTGATAATATCATCAATGACGTGTCACGGTTAGAAGTTCTCATAGGAGGAAAACGTGCCGGAAATAATTCACCAGAAATAATTAATGAAGCAGCTGATATTTGTCGGCGATTATTTCAAGGTGGTATCATGGATATCGGCGTTTACCGAGAACTTATCGATGAACTTGCTGATGACTAGTTGTTAGATAAATGGTAAATAAAAATAAGATGATCATACAGAATAATCATCGCAAACCTGTACAGGTCAGAGCGGTAAACTCACGATTACCAATCTATAGAGCTACTTACGGAGATGGACTTGGTGATGTTATTCAGGGATTATTTACAAGGATAGCTCCCAAAGTAGCACCTGTTGCAAAACAATTATCGATGAAGGCCATTGATATTGTTCGTGATAAAGCTCCTGGTGCAATTGTCAATGTTGTTGGTAAGGCGTTCTCGGCGATCAAAGAAAGACTAGCACGATTATTGCGACGAAAACGACAACCACCAGTAAAATTACCAAGTACTGAGGTGATGCCTGCAGATGTCAGTAAAATAATAAATCAAGCTGCAAATCAAAAACTAGCAGCGTTAGCAGATCAAGGACTCGGTGAATCTGGAAATAATATCTCAAGTTTGATATCCGGAAGTGGAATTTCCCGAACGCGGTAATCAACGTGTTAGACGAAAATAATTATAATAAAATGTTCAAGCGCGTATCCGACACAGCATTTGACATGGAAGCACCCGTCTTTAAGGATGAATCGGGGGGTACGTGATTATCAGTTTTATTCTTATGACGCACGATCACCAGATCAACGTGGAAGAATTGAACTACAAGTTCATGACACAAGTAGATACTTTTTACCCGCTGATGCTTTTCTTGAGGTAGAAGGTACAATTGTAAAAACGGATGATAATAATACTTAAATCCAGTAAAAATTGGTTTTGTCAACAACGGGATCATGGCATAATTTAGTAGCGCCACATATATGATTGATGGAAAAAATATTGAATCAATTCAGAATGATGTCGACGTTGCTGCAACAATAATAGGATTAGCAAGATATTCTGATGATTATACAAGATCAGCAGGTCCCACAATGATGTTTGTGAAAGATAACTCCAATCACCCTGAAAGCGATCCGTATAATATAAGACGACCAAGAAACGATACCGATACCGCTGATGCTGCTGTGTGGCCGGTGGTTCATGGTTCTAACGAAAATTTCAACTTGGGATTTGCAGTACGTAGAAATATGTTGCTAGAAGGCAATAGAGGTTTTTCATGTACAATTCCACTATCGCATATTTTTGGATTTTGCAGGAATGTTAAAAAGGTTATTTTTGGAGCTAGACACACGGTTGTTCTTGTAAGAAAGAATGATAACGATGCTCTGTGGAACCTCGTTGGTGATGCTGGTAAAGTAATATTATCGAAACTTTCACTGTGGATGCCGGTAATGACTCCAACGATCGCAGAAGAACAAAAATTGATTTCTTTCATGGATGCAGGTGGTAAATCCTTGTAGTCATGGTTAACAACAAGCGCGGATAACATGCAAACCAACGTTAACGGTCAGTTTACATGGCATATAGCATCACAACAGGGTGTTTCTGCACCACGACATATTTTTATGCTATTCAGGACACTAATCGTTTAAACTCACAAACTCACTCTCATATGATATTTGACAAACTAGGTCTCACAAATATTTCCTTACGGATAAACGGGCAGCAAGAACCAACAGAGAATATACAACTAAATTATGAACAAAATCATATAGGACGTGCATATCATCGTTTAATGTCATTTATGGGACGTGATCAAAATGTTGATACTGGGTTGCAAATATCGCAACATGATTTCAGAACTTTATATCCGATTTATTATTTTTCATTAGAACATCTTGATCTATCAAAACAATCTGTCGTTGATATACATCTCAAAGCAACATTAAATACAGGTGGTGTTGATTATAGAGCAATCGCGGTCATACTTAGCGATAAAGCCATGTTACTTGAAGGTGGTAGTGGTCGAATGAGAGTCGTTGATGCACCAGTGGAAAATCTTTAATTATTCAGAAAAATATTACTTATATATAAAATGTCGTATAGTCATGTTAATGTTACTCTGACTCCCGGTCAGGTCAAAAAGCTTCAATCAAAAACCGCCAACAAATGCGGAACTAAAATATCACTAAAACGAGATCAGATTAGTGGTGGTCCAAACAAATTATCGTTGACAAATAATCAGATTAAACATTTCAATAAAGCCCTGGAATCAAAAACTGGAGTTCAATTTCATCTTTCTCCGAGCGCCATCAAAGACATGGTTAAAATAGGTGGTATATTTCCACTTCTTGCAGCTATTCCAGCGTTAATAGCTGCTGCTGCTCCAGCTGTAGCAAAAGCAGCCGCGTTAGGTGCTGTTGGAACAGCTGCTGGAATGGCTCTAAAGAAAGCAACAGGAAATGGATACAAAAAAAGGGACGCGGTCTAAGATTGCCAGGATCTCGTTGGGGGAGAGGTCTAAGGCTTCCACGATAGACGTTCCAGCATCAAATTTTGATTTACTTGATGCTGCTAAAAAATTAAAAATAAAATCCTTTAGAGGTGTTTTTATGCGAGATCAATTACCGAAACAACCAAACAAACTCGAAACAGGTATTATTAATCTAGACTCGAATTCAGGACCCGGTACTCATTGGGTATCATACGCGGTTGATCCACGTGGAATCGTTTATTTTGATTCGTACGGGTTAGCTCCACCCGTTGAATTTATCAAGTATGTTGCACCACTTCATAAAAAAGTTTGGTATTCAACGCTACCAACAAAAACAATGACAGATCCGCCAATATGCGGCCGTGAAGTAATTAATGTACTCGACGCTATATCAAAATCATCCAAACCACCACATAAAGTTGTGCATGATTATACAAGTAACCGATTCGTTGCGCGTAAAGCGTTTTAAACAACAGGTCTTATTATAATGGTTGACATTTACGGAAGATCTTCTACTAGTAAGAAAATAAAATCCGATGTTGATCTGTCGAAGTATGTGACTAAAGATGACCTCGCTGATATCATGAATCTGGCTGGAGTTGACCCAGATGAGGTTGTTATTTTTCAAGATCGATATGGTAAACTAAAAACCAGCAATATCAAATGGAATGATATAGTTCGACGAGTACTTGGTGCAGTTACGGATAATATTCCCGTGTTTACTGACGGTGGTAGAATCAGAGATTCAAGTATATCGTTTGCAACAATTAGAAATGAAATTGCAAAAAGCGTTGCTAATTGTATGAAAAGCACCGGCGACACAATGACGGGTGAACTCAGCATGAACGGAAATAAAATAGTAGTTTTAAGAGATCCAACATCTGACGAAGACGCAGCAACAAAAAAATACGTCGACAACGTGGATGGAAAACTATCCACGCTACGGGCCGAGTATGATGTTCACGTGGGCGCTTTTGCAAGATTTCGCAGAAATTTTCAAAAAACCGACGAATCCATAAATAAATTCTTTGGCACTCCGCACGCCATTGATATAAAACTCGTTGATATCAAAACTAACCTAGACACGATCAAACGAACATAGCAAAACATTGTAGCGGGAATTCCTGAGATCGTCAACAAAACCAGTCTGATTAAAATTTCAGCTGGAATAACTCCCGGGCATATCACAAACATCGTATACACGGTATCATCGGGTTTTGCAACATGGTCCAAACAAAATAATACTATCAAATATACCGCAACAGTCACTGGCGTGTACGGTCTGTCTGTGTTCAGTGCTGCAAAATTTGAAATATTTACAACGTTTCCATGGCGTCATTCCACCGACAGGTTTTCCGGGGTTGTATCTGTTATATTAAATAGCGGAAACGAGGAAATATTTATTCTGGAAGCAGCTGATGAGAAATTAACCGCAACATCTTACTGGTGGTGTTTGGAATTTGTAGCTGAAACACCTCAATTGGTTACTGCATAAAAATATATATGGACGGTGCACAATACAGGTACAATCAAGCGCGTGAATGGCAGGCGGCGCTAAAAGATCAAGTCGATCAATATACAGTAAAAGTAAAAAAATATCGACGACGATTAGTTATCGTTGATGTGATTGTTTATTCAGTATCCGCTGTTGTTGCTAGAACCGGTGTCATATTATCAGCGGTGACAATGATGGCACCAGCAGCTGTAACTATTTGTATTTCAGCAGCAACAACTATTGCAGGTGTGCTTAATATCATCGCAAAAAAATATGTACTTGCACGAACGAAAAATTATCCGATTACAAAATAAAATTACACAGCGACGGTAGCATACTCGAAATTATCCTCGTTGTTATCAGCGAGTCTTAATGATGGAATTATATCTGATTTCGAATTTTCAATGATGACCAAAATATACGACGATGGTATCGGTATTAAAGATACAAGTATTAATAATGACAGAATTACTCCAGCAGATCGTGACCAACACAACTCCGCCGAAGATAACGATGATCTCGGTAAGTTCGTCTAATCCTGAATTTAGTGTTAATTTTCCTACTGCAATTCCAGTAAAAGAAATATGACTAGCGCAATTACGGGTATATTACAGCTGGCCAAATATCAGATCAAAATCATTTAATGGTACACCAGCAAATAATTCGCTTGTATTTGCTAACAAGAACAAACCCGATGGAACACCTGACTGGGTTGTTGTTGGAATGCCAACTGTCAGTTATGAGATCGAACAAATCAATGATGAATTTGCGCGTAGAATAAAATCAATAACGGGAAAAGAATAAAAAATATCAATTAATGTTCATGAACCGACCCTGTCCTCGACGGTTGAAATACATTCTCCCGATTATGCCGTTGATATTTATCAATCTTCAATCAGATCCGTACTAGGCTGGCCTGAAATTCCCCCGGTGTATGAAGGACCACCAGAACCAACTCGGGATGATTTTACGTCAAAGAATAGTTTTCGTCATGATATCAAAATGAATTCCGAATGGTTAGATTACATAGAAGTAAAACCAGAAAGGGGGGGGGGAGGGGATATCCTGTATATGATCCTAGAGCTCCTTTTTATAATCTTAATGAACGTGTTATTGCTTTGAATATTGATTCTATATTTGCTTCAATAAACTTAGACCATGAAATACAGGTAAATAATTTACGTGATAGTTTTCAAGAGTATTTATTTGATTCGACATCTGTTCGCGATAATATTATTAGGTACATAGAAGTTTTAAATTATATAGTTAATTCTTCTGAAGTTATCTATAATAGAATTAGAGATATGGTTCTTAAGTCATCAAGCGATTATAAAAAATCCTTCGCAGTCAAATACAAAATACCCAAAGCTGACATTGCAACGTTTAAGTTTCCTGATTATAATCCAGATAAATTAAGAAAATCTGTCAATGATGTCATTGATGAGTTTTTTCCTAAAATACACGATGCATGGAGAAAAATAGCACCACCTCCAACTGTTCTTAGATATGATAATGATCCACACGGCGGCGGAAGACACGTATCTCCGGGAATCGTTAATATAACGTCGACGGTCGCGGTTAATCTAGTTTGTGACGTAATCGATGGCAGCTATCAAATAGATCTCGGAAGATCAAATCAGGCTCAACAAGGATACATCCTATACACATTTACATCACACGTTCCCCCCGGAAGTTTAATCGTGCAAGAACCAACTAATCCTGTGTATCTAAGGTGTCACAATAATATATTAACACGAATAAATTTTAAACTCACAAACCATCTTAATCGCTTAATTGACATACGTGGAGAAGAACTTGTGATAAATCTGTATGTGAAATCTTAAATATTATGTAATGGAGTGTTTTTATACACTAAACACGGACACGAGGATTTCTTAATAGAGATCAGACTCAAATTCGATCAACTTATAAAAAAATAATATTTCAAAATAAATAAAAAAATATTTTATTACTGATACAAATTAATCGGCCTTGCAAAAAAAAATATTCAGAAGTATGTTTTTTATTTTTTTTTCTGAAAATTTGATCATTTTACACTACACGTGGTTAGCGTTGACAGGGACCCCAGTTACCAAAACTTTCATTTTCATTATTACTTTGGATCGTTTCACCAGTAACGGGGTTACTTTGGATCGTTTCACGATCTGACATAATTTTTCTTAATTGTCTTATAAGAGTACTAATCGTTTTCTTTGCCTCGTACTCGTGGGATAACAGCGATCTAATTCTTTCTACGGCGGCAGAGAGAGAGGAACGAATTCCTTCACCTGATTATCTTCTACGGTAGCTAGCGACTGAAACATTGCCGCCTGAATCCGTTTCATGAGCTTGTATTCAGATGATAGTGTGTGTGTTCCCTGGTTTTTACGTTCTTGTAAAATTTCAAAATCAGAAACTATTTTTTCAGGATTTAGTTCATCGGATATATTAATTCCATCTTTTTTCAATTTTTTAATATCAGAAATAATGTCATTGATATTTTCATGGTTCATTATGTAATATATAAATCTTAAAAATATAAGAAATAATGTCATTGATATTTTCATGGTTCATTATGTAATATATAAATCTTTAAAATATAAAAAATATCCCTATAGAACCCCTATCGAGTCTTTAGCGAGTTCGTCGGGATGTTTCAAGGACAACAATGAATGAAGAGCCCCTATCGAGTGTATTAGCGAGCTCAGATTATGCATTGGATGGCACAAACATATAGCTTAACTAAGGACAGTACAAACATATACGCTCAGCAAAATCCCACCCACAATAATTAATCCAGTGGGTGATACGAAAATATGTATCAACCACCAGTCAATTTGTGGTTGAATTTTGCTGAGCGGGGGGTTTTGCGGTTCCCCCATTATTATAAAAATCGCAATTATGCGCACCACCGACAGCCATGGGGATTCGATCCTGGACCGCGAGCGTCACAGTCCAATACCATACTGATTGAGCTATCGAATCTTGTTACGAACATATGTTTCGGAAGTTAATATATAGCTAAGGAACCAATACTTACACTAAACCAGCGGTTTCTGAATAATAACGGTTTCTTTATTATAACAACAGTTTCTGAATATAAAACAGCGTTTTTCCTAAGCAGACTGCAAATACAACCTGCGAATCAATAATAACAGCGGTCCTAAGCGGCATGAACACACCTGCAGATCGATTTATACCATAACAACGGTTTCTTTTCTGTACCTATATTACAGCTTCCTTGCGGATCAATAACATTATCCTGATTTCTCGTAATGTTGTATGATGGGAAATATTTAAAAACCATAAATATACTTCTAAGAGTAATTAATTACGTCGTAATTAGTTAAACTGACTAATTACGATCATAATAAATCAAAAATCTACGAAGAAAACTATATATTAAAAAGTAATCTCCCTTTTATATAATCAAAAATTCAGTAGAATACGATCAGACAGTACTGGGTCCCAATGGTTTTGTCTCGTTAACAATATTGAAAGGTGATTTTCTGTTTATATTTTTTCGAGAAAGCGGTTTTATATATATTTTCTGCCACTCTTTGTACTGAATGCGGGTGAATATCAAAATATTTAGCAGCAGAAGATATTGAACGAAATATAATTGCTTCGCCAGTTTCTGTGTTTGTGGAATTTACCGCCCTTCTAGAAACTGTCTTACATCTTCCAGTATTACCACGTATATTATTCTCACTCCGTGATATAGCTTGAAGATTGTGCAGGGAGTTGTTCTGAGGATCTCCGTCAACATGATCAATAACAAGACCGTCTTTGATCAAACCCTTGTGACACTCATACGTGAATCGATGACAATGATATCTTTTCTTCCCAACTGTAAATCTAAGATAGCCAGTATTAGAAACAGTACCAACCGGTCTCTTCAACCTGCAGTGTCTGATGACACCATTAATATCTGATTCATAGTTTGTTATGACAGGATGTGGGACAAATTTATTTTGCTCCATATATACAATAATATTATTTATTTAAATCATTGTTTGTCTGAAATCTTGATATATAATCCTCCACGGATTTTATAGCGTTTTCACCGTTATTATATTTTTTGGTCATAATATCTTTTAAGTTCTCTGAACCGTTTTCCACCGCACTTTCCACATAATCCTGTTTTTCCTCGAACTCCAATACCACACCGCAGACATGGTATTGGTCCTAGACTTCCTCGTCGTATGTTTTGTGAGTGCATCCAACAAAATTCCTTTCTGCAGGATTTGTTGCATCGATTTACTGAGCCGATCATCAACCATTTGCATTGAGACATTGTATATATAATATTTTTTATTTTAAATATTTGTTTTAATTATATGAATGAGTTTGAGAGATTATCCCAAACTAGGCCTGTTAAATATAAATTCAACCTCGACAGATTATCTCACTTGCCAGTGCGAGATTTGGTTGATCCGAAAAATAAAAATCTGATCTCGAAAATTCACGACGCCAAGAAAGAATTTTACACGGATGGTGCATCTCATACATGGTCAACGTTCAAGATTATATGCAACACTGACAAAGTCAGTGTCGACTCTGTCACGGACGCCACAATGAACGACAAGCGAGCGGCAACTATCATTAACTACATTGCTGAATACGAGGGCAATCAAAAATATTTCTTCAGAGTAAAATTTATTGTATTAACAGAAACAGGTAGTTGGATTATCCGTGACAAATATGATCCTGTCCTTGGCAATAATAAAACTGTCATATTAAGTAAAAATTCCAGACCGGGTCTACTGACGGGTATTGACAAACCGTATTATGAGCGAGCGTATCCTGTAACAGCGGTTATTTATAGAATCTATGAGATAAATAAAAAACCCAACGTTGATAAACTATCGCCGATGAAATTTTCAAGGTTAAATTGTGTAGCCGAACGAGTAATAGAACACTTTACATACGCGATGCGTGGAAATGGATTAACTGATTTAAGGCGTGAAAAAATAAACTCGTGGGCTGATTCAGTTAAGGATACCGGTGCTACAATAAAATATGTTGCTGAACTAGGAAAACTATTAAATTTTTCAATAACCGTAGCGACAATAACGGGAGAGGTACTGTACGAATCGAAATATAAATCGAAAGGAGCTCCAATAAATATTATTGATCATAACGCGCATGCATGGACTAGCGCAGTAACAATATTTCCACGTGATCGAACTGTTAGATTTTACTCCGGAGGTATGTTTGATTTTATTAACGAAATAAGTAAAACCGATCCTGTATCGGTATGGTTATTTAAAAGTAATGAGGAAGGTGAATTTGACCAGTTTGTCAGACCAAATGGTGAAATATATCGAACAGAATCCCTCCATGACGAGATGAAAAATCTCGCGGAGAAGTTTTTAGAGTGCAAGCACCCGGAAAATACTGACAAATTACTAACTAATTGTTTTACCGTTCCATCTGTTGCGGCTCATTTTGCTAGAGAAAAAAATTCATGGAAACCAACACGATTTGATTTTCTCGAGGACGTACGCGCAAGTTGCGTCGAATACGGACATGGCGGATTATGGAATACCAAATACAATTATAATGATGTTATTTCGGTTGATATGGTTGCATGTTATCCAGGAAGTTTTCTAGGATACGGAGATTGTTCTGTATACTTTAAAAGATTTGGTTACCCAACAAACGAGATGACGCGAGTGGCAATTAATGGACCATTACCTGATTTTGATCTGACTGGATTCGCCTGTATTGAATCATTCGAGTTTAACGAAAATCTTCACAAGATTTGTTATGTTTGGTTTGGTAGACATTTTTGTGAAAAACGTTGGGCACCTATAGTTTTATTACGATATATGCTAGATTGTGCGATACTGACATCGTTGGTGGTCAGTGAGGCGATTATATCATATCATGCACAGACGAAAGTTTGGTTGCCCATGTCAGATTCTTAAGTTATTAGCGAGTTTAAGGATGTTTCCGAAGATGATATTCCTAAAAAACTCAAAACTGCAAAAGATCTCGGTAGAAAAATTATAGGTAAATTTACTCAAGGTGGTGCATATGATTATAAAAGACATCACGCACGGTTAATTTTAGATGATGCCGAGTACGATTTTATAATCGCTGATACAACAGCAAGAAATATATTTGTAAATCGAGAAAGTTTATTTATCCGACGGAACAAAATTGGGTACGATCGTTAGTTACATAAATGACGTCTCCCCACAGTATACTCATCTAAGATCTTCCATGTTGGCTTATGTTTCCATAAATTTATTATCGATGATTAATAGATTTCCTGAGACCGCAGTCAGAGTCGCAACAGATTCGTTTTATATTTCAAGTAAATATTTAGAATCTGTTATGAAATTTACAAGTAATGATGAACGATGGGGTTCGTGGAGAATAAAAAAAGAATTATTACACAATTACACAGAATCAGCAGATGTTCCAATAAGAGATTTTTATCGTAAGGGTAATAAAATATCAGAAATGTCGAAAGCACCATCGTTGAGTGATCCAATAACTAGATATAAGACAGTATATCTCAATGGACCTGGTGGATGCGGCAAAACCACTCGAGCAATTAATGTTTTTAGAAATTCAGATATGATCGTGCTGACACCCATACATGGACTTGCACGTGAGATGAAACAGCGGCAAGTACAATCATGTACGTATCATAGTTTCTTTCGGTGGCGCGGGGATACATGGACTCCTGAACGAATGGGAGAAAAATATATAACTAGAATAATTATTTGGGACGAGATATGTACGGTGTCGTTGGATACATTAAAAACGTTTCTTGATTGGTTGTTGACGAAAAATACCGCTATAATAATGTGCGGCGATCATGGTCAACCGCCGCCTTTTGTTGGACCATCTCCACATGATTGGTTAAAAAATTTCGTTGATTATTACGAAGAAATAGATAAAGATCATAGAGCTCTCGATGCAAATTTAAAGGAGTTTAAAAATTAATCAGATTACAATCAAACAAAATTCAGTGTGAAATAATACGTGGAGTGATCTCAGAGACCTCAATGAGTGATTTTTTAAATTTATGGAGACCCAATGATTTGATCGTAGCAAGTAGAAAAATAATCAGAGACGATTTACAACAACAGTTATTTCAACTACATAAAGAAAAATACTCAGAATTACCCGTACCGTTGTGTTATAGACCATCAGATACACGAAAACAGAATATTAATGTTGATATTCCAGGACAGACTGAAAAACAGAATCTCGTATTAAATGATATTGTCGCCGTTGATATCAGTGTGGTCGAAGATGCATTACGCGCTGACAAATCTCCATGGGTGTTGGGATACGCTATGACGATCCACTCGTCTCAGGGATTAACTATTTCTGACACACGAGTCTGGATTGTAGACGATCGTATCGAGTGGTCAAATTTAGTTTATTTAGCGGTATCGAGGGTCAGAAAAATATCTCAATTACGTAGAATTATAATTCCTGAAATCGTTGATAAATTTAACATCATCGATGATGATATAATAAGAAAAAAATTAATCGGATACAAACAATCTGATAAAAAAAATAAACGTGACTTTGATCTTGATGTTGAATTTATTATTGAGTTAAAACAGCAACAGAATAATCATTGCGCAAGTTGCAATTGTATAATGCTATGGAGGTATTCCAGTAATGACTCAAGACAATTTACCGTAGATAGAAAAGATAATAGTCGCGGTCACACACGAGAAAATACCATGTTGACCTGTCTTGAGTGTAATCGACGTCGGGGTGCTGGCACTAGTGCTAGTTAAGTGATCGAAATCACTGAAGTGATTTTGGCGGTAGTTGTGTATCCTCGGGAATTATTTGTAATTGTTCACGTACAAATCCACGCTGAGAAGCAGTCGAATCTAATCTGTAGATTGCAGGTCTACCTGAGGATCTTGTCACGGTGGATATTTTGTGTGTGGTAACACTCCTAATAGGATCAGTCGCTCTCGCTTTACCACCTTCAAGTTCACCAGGCTCATATAAATATCTAACTGTAACATCACCCAATATTTTCTGTTTTTCAACATCTTTTCGTTGTGTTGGTATATTTTTTTTTGTAATTGCATTAATGGGTTTCATGTTGGTTGTTCGTGTAATCTCATTATTTAATGCAGCTATCACGTTTGGTAATCTTGCAACCCACTCGCGAGATCTTTTATCTGAATAAATTCCCCCGCGTATTGATATCCAAATAACCGCTCAGTGAGTGTTCGATTAAATCGCTCAACAATTGCTTGATCACGATGAATTGCAGTATGCCCTCGTCGTATTTTGGTATTATGTTGTTTCATCAACGATGATACTGGACCAAGAAATTCTTTACCAGGATCAACCTGTAGTAGCTGTGGCCATCGCAGACCACCTTGTGGTCCGAGTCCTCGTTGATAAATTCGTTCAAACGCATCGGCTACTTCAGATGATGTTTTCGCTGATAGCGGCTCTGCTTCTTTATATCTACTTGCAACATCAACTACGGTTAACGCGTATTTGTATGTTTTTCTACGCACAGTATCATGCGGTAAAAACAGAATATCAGCTTGATGAACTTCATTAGGAACACTGACATCGAAATACGCGTACTGAATTCGTTTCGGTGGTGGTAGATAAATTTGCCATATTGCTTGTTTGGATAACCACGTTTTAGCAGTAGAATGTTTAACCGCTGCTGCATCAGCAAGTTTACCAATTGCTGCTTTGCCTCTCCAGTATCCTCTTGGTGAATAATAAATCGATTCCATTATTAATTACCAGCCCCAAGCGCTAATTTACCTTTCATCGCGGATTTTACTAACCAATTAGCTAATGATTCTCTAATATTTTTATTTTTTATGGAATTTAACGCGTGAATTAATTTCACATCTGCAATATGTCTATCTTGTAGATTTTTACTTTTATAAGCTACATCATGAGCGTGACAAGCTCGATCAATAGCGTTTATTGGTTCCTCGCCTGATTTTGGTTGATCTTGATTATCGAGCCTGATATCAAGTCTGGTACCAGGACCGCAATAATTATATCCCGGTAGATGTTTTTCTCCGCTGTATTTAGCCCATGGAGCACCTGGAAACTTTGACATCAAATTAGCAATATCACCACCGCGCTTATTAGGTAAAAACGAAAATTTCTTTCTACCGCATACAGAACATTTTCCACCATATGCTATTTTTTTATTTTTTGTTGTAACCGTAGCTAAATCAGTAGTTGGAGTTTTAACTCTACAGCGTAAGCAATATAAATTCATGACATAATATATATATATATGGATATAATTGATTTCTCAGCGACAAGAAAACGAGAGCCAGTTAAACACCACCCTGCGTTACCAAATTCCATCAGAATGATTATCATAGGACCATCTGGATCGGGTAAGACGCAGTTATTACTTAATCTGATAATGAGATGGTTGAAATGGGATAAATTGTATTTAGTAGCACCATCCGCTGATGATCAACGATGTTATGATGTACTTAAAGATTTCAATGAAAACGCGCGATTACTGGATGAGGGTAATGATGTTATAGAGTTTATAACCGATATTGATGAAGCACCATCCGTAGATTCCATAGACGGATTTATTAATAATTTAGTTGTATACGAGGATGTGATGCTAGATAAACAACCAAATCCAGCCAGAATATTTTCCCGAGGTAGACATAAAAATACAGATGTGATCTATGTTACTCAACGATATACACAAATTCCGAAAGTGATCAGAGACAACTGCAACATTTTAGTTGTGTTTAATGGCGTAGACACACACACACACTTAGAAATATTCATCAAACTTAGTGTTGTGGTGACATGGATATAATTAAATTCAAAAATTTCTTCTCACGAGCGCAAGCTACTCCGCATGGATTTATAACAATAAATTTACATGATCCAAGAACAAGATATCGTGGGTCTTGATAAAATATTTGGGTAAATTTAATTAAAAAGATATCATTCATATAATGAACAACTGTGCGTGGCTGCGTCAAGGAACCACTAACAAATGTGATAAAAAATGCCGTGGAGAATATTGCAAGAAACATAATTATCTTATAAAGAAAAATCCTCATGCTGGTCCACGAAGTTGTGTTGGATGTAACAACGGCGTTAGAGGATTATATCAGATTTGCAAAAATTGCGGTGGAGATCGATACAGAAGTTTGATGATATATTATAAACACAGAAAGAACATAAATCCAAAAATAGAAAAACCACCATCAGAACTTGAATATTACATGAAACATAGAACAAATTCCGAAGATTCCGAAGATTCCCATGATTCAGATGAAAAGAAAAATATTCATCAAACTTAAAATTTCTTTTACAACATGAATGGCAGCAGAGAGGGGGCGTCTACAATTCTGTTTAGGACAAACAATAATCGTAGACGTGGTATTGACCTCTATGAAGGGTCACTATTTTTTTTGGTCCAAACACAAGGGTGACCACTCCCTTAAGTGGTCTGAACGCCCTCTCTGCTGCTCCACGTAAGTAACGCCGAAACCATTCAAGCACGATAAAGCGTGTTGCGTGAAAGAAATGCTGTACTGCAACGTATTGTTGCAAGCTCAATTCTGAGCGTGAGCTCAATGATTACAAACTTCTCTATGAAACCATAATTTTATGTGACTTTTTCCACACCCGTTACAGTTGCTGAATCAAGCACACTCGAAATTACAATGGCCTTCATTGCGTGTTTATCGAAGCTGGTCTGATATTCGAATGAGATCGCTTTGGGGGATTTCCCGCAAATAATTCCTTTGTGATTTCTTCAGACAGTAGCACCATTGGTGCATATAAGATTGAATCATGCAATGAAGAGATACAGCAAAGCATAACAATGCTGACTAAGAATGATTCTTAAATTAACATACGCCGACATGACACTGTGCCATCTCCATCAAATTTCCTACGTACGCGATTGATTCTGTACAATCATCGTTGATAACAAAGATCCTCTTGAACAAACGAATTTTGCGCGCAGGACCTGACGACACGAGATATAATATCGTGCCAGATATTGTCAGGGATCACCACTACCACTCAGGTTAAACTGACCTGTGATGCCATTAACAGTATTTATGAACAACGCGAGCGTCGCATAGTTATATGGTTATATATTTAGTTTGCCCCTACTGAGGTCTCGGATCATTTGATATCGATTACTCACGCCCGTGTATCTTGCATGTAACAATCTCCGGTTGAAAAACTTTCGTTTCACCCTTCTGGATCAGGCCGGTACTTGTTAACCTGTTCGGCGAAACATTAACGATACAACAGTATATTAGAGGTTCACCTGACATTTAAATATAATGACTGTTTTGCGTGGACGTATAAAACCTGTTTGTGTTGTTAACGCGATAAAAAACACGTTTACGGGGATAGCTTTGGTGATATTGTTCAGGAGCTGTTCACAGGTGCACCAAAGATGCTCGCATGACTGTCTGCACGTGCTGCACCAATGTCAGGCTCAAAGGTGCTGTCGCAAGAAACTGGCTGAAATAACTGAAAACGGTGGAATCAGAGACGCTGGCATAACACTTGCCTGTGTTAAAGTCTATGTTGATACTGCCGATGACGGGATGAAACAATACGTGGATGAGCACATCACAAATGTTCCACCGTCACCACCGGACGGGATATTTAATACATGAGAGTTAACATCTGACAGTAAAATATGAGAACCGCGTTGATCTTGAAATATAAACGCGCGTGTTTGGTTTTTGGATGCTATTTGTAGACTTTCCGCGGAAAAAAGTGTTGGTCTTGGCGTGGCTGGAATCGAAGATAAAATAATTAGCATGACTGAGCTCAAGACTATCTTAGAGGAAATTGAAAATAACCCAGAAGATGAGGAACCGTGTGATGACGGATTACAGACAATATAAGTCGAGTAAAAACGTCAATGTTGAATGACTCTGGTCATTTGTTTGACCGCTTTCACTGCGTATATTAATAATCAACGGGTTGCATATACTATAGTATATGGTTTTTATGTTAAATTGAGCAAAAGTCATAGGGGATGGAGAGCAGCGATGTATATCATAAATAGAAAGGAGGAACATTCATAATGCTTGTTTTGGTGGGGTTTTTTTTTCTTCTTTACAACGACGCTTCACTGAATGAAGTAAATAAATAAGTCTTAACCGCTTGGTGTACCACAATTATCAAATCAAATTAGCACACACACACACACACACAACAAACAACAACAAACAAATCAAAACAAACAAAATCTACATAAATATATTGAAAAGCTGATAGAAAGCTCTTTCAATTACATCATAAGAGCATTGGTTAAGCATAATAACATGGCAACTACTTCAAAATAACGTCATAAATTTGATGATTTCTTGATGGGTAAAGACCTAGTTTCTACCGCAGGCAATATGAGAGATCGTTCGAAAAATCTGGATGTAAAACCTGTCCTATAGGGACTAAAGATGCTTCTGTCTGGAGTTTCATCTGATATTCAGGATGTGAAAATGGTCAAGTGGAGCTAGCAAACTTTTGAAAGATGCACATCCGGAGTAAGGCCAAGCTTTATACTCTATAACGGTAGTATAACCCATACTACACCCATTAATCATACACCAAAATAAATGGAATTAAAAATTATGTGAACAATAACAAAGCTATACAATGTCTTTTTAAATGGCCAGTATAATCAGTGTGGAAACCAGGGGAATTTTTTTTTCTTTAATATTCTAGCCTATGCAAGATACGAAACTGTAGAGCGCCACCTGAGGTGAAAACTTTATCCTTCACGAAATCATCAAGTTGTGGTCCTCCTTTCAACAAATCGACAGTGCTATGTGCCTAGGTAATATTCTTTAAATATTATCGAACGCCTTCTTTTTAAATAATTAACGTTTGTAGATTACTGAAGTATAGTGTCTTGGATTTTGCTTTAAAAATATTGTGCGGTAAGCGTTAAAGACCATACGAAGTGAAACGGTCTGCGTATGGGAGAGAACAAACAAATGCTGATTACATCACAAAAATCCACCTTTATGGTTTTCTTCCCTCAAACATTAGAGGATCACGAATAAGATTTCCCCTTGGTTTGAAAGTCTTTTCCGAGCGATCTGATAAACCTTTGAACTTAAACAAAAACGTTATTCTTACTCATAATTTTTTAAAATACAAATTATCAACAAGATGAATTTAAAAGAAACTGAATTATGTTGCCCGTGAAATTCTAATGTTTGACTGCTGACAACGTCACAAAATTCGCAAGTCTAAACCAGCCTTGACATGTCTAGATGTGGAACAAAATTGGCATATTTTATACAGCTTTGTCTCTTTTCTTTTCTCTTTATATCTTCCTCTTTCGTAGTTCTACCTACCTTCTGTGGTTTTCTTCACTACCACTACCACAACTAATCTGATTATGCTTGTTATTACAATTACTATTACAAATCACCACCACAACAACTACTACTACTACTTTTGATAGGTAAAAAGATCCTACTACCTTAATAAAAAAACGACCCTACTTCTGTAATAGATGAAAGGGCCCTGCTTCTGTGATACATAAAAAGGCCCTACTACAGTAACAGATAAAAAGGCCCTACTACTGTGATAGATAAAAAGGCCGTACTACTGTGATAGATAAAAAGGCCCTACTACTGTGATATATAAAAAGGGCCTACTACTGTGATAGATAAAAAGGCCGTACTACTGTGATAGATAAAAAGGCCCTACTACTGTGATATATAAAAAGGGCCTACTATTGTGATAGATAAAAAGGCCGTACTACTGTGATAGATAAAAAGGCCCTACTACTGTGATATATAAAGAGGCCCTACTACTGTGATAGATAAAAAGGCCCTACTATTGTGATAGAAAAAGGTTCTACTGTTGTAATAGAAAAAAAGCCCTACTGCTGTGATAGAAAAATTACCATTACTTTCATAGAAAAAGGTCTTAATAATGTGATAGAAGAAAGGCCCAAAGTATGATACACAAAATGGCTTTTCAAACGTTATTAAAATAAAATGACCCTACTACTGTGCTAGGACGAAAATTCCCTTAAAATTGTGACAGAAGAAAGCCTTGCAACAGGGATAGAAAAAAGGCTTAAAACTGTGATAGAAAAAAGGCCCTATTACTGAAATTGAAAAGGCTGCCCTAGTACTGCGATAGAAAAAAAGGCCCCGAGAATATCGTATTTTGGTGAGAAGAATGAAAAGATTATCGAAATCAAATCAAATCTGAGTCTGGAGGTGGATAACTTATAAATTATGGCGTGTACAGAAAGGACGGGAAAAAGGAAGACTGGCATAATTAATTAACGGCATAATATTGTGTAACCAGGTCCCTACAGAGTAATACAAAGCACAGAAACTCACATAGCCTCAAGTATTGAATGCTGTCCTCGAAACAAGAGTTCTTTTTACAAGTATATCAGAAACAAAGTGCGTCCTCTGCCAGAAAGCCAACTAAGCGTGTGCTCTTTAGTCAGAATGTGAGTGGCATAGAAATAAATACTGCCTCGAACACTTCCCGTCTTCCCGTCAGCTTTCCTGTTTCCGTCTACTTTACAATTCGTAACTTCCGTCCACAGTACAATTCGTAACGCTGCAAGAGAAGGACGTGCCTGATATGTTGTTAGTACATATGCCATGTGTATCGATTGATCAGTATTTAAATGGATCTCTCTCTCTCTCTCTCTCTCTCTCTCTCTCTGTAACCCGATCATGTGATCCACATTTTCCAGAAACGTTTAGAGGCATACAGATTCATATTGCTTGAAAGTTGTCACAAATCGATTCGTAACCCAACCGATGCTTAAAGATGAGGATAGATTTCAAGTCCTACAAACGTACGTGTGTTCTACAAAGATGACTTTAAGATTGCTAAAATTTATGTGTATAATCATTACACTCTACTTAAATGTACTGGATTATTTTGAAAGTATATATTTCGAGTGTGGGTTTAAAGTCAAACAGCGTGTTTAAACATTTGTGCCTCGTCCAAGTGTAAAAGAAAGACGGACGGCCAGACAGGAAGGTCGTGTATTAGTTTACTACCGAGCTAAAGCTTATTATCAACTATGTACCGAAAGAAATGAAACAGTAAGAAGTAAATACAATCACCACAGCAACACTATTCGATCCAATTCAGCTGTGGTGTTTTGTTCTAAATATTAAAACTAATTACTTTTGTGTTCGTATAAACTACATCTGATTTTAGTGTATGTCTACCCAATAAGGATTAAAAGCTTGCATGTGATTAATTTCACTCGGCAAGGCGACTTTTATATTCATATTCAAGGCCTCATTGGTGCATGTGTCGGTGTGGGTCCGGTGTTTTTTTGCCCCCCCCCCCCAAAAAAAAAAAACTCGTATACACACACACACACGTACTGTTGCTTGATACTTGAAATTTGACCATCGTTTTATTCTTGCGCACGTTTATTGGGTATTATGCACACTTTGAATCAAAGAGGAAAGTCAGGGTCCTTTCGAAATTTGGACCCACCCCACTTAACCCCAACACTTGACCTGATCCGGCCCTGATATTGAGAAAAGAATCTTGCTTTCAGATTTATCCTGACTCATTGACACTGCTTCATTTCTTAATTTACATAGGACGTGCATAGCGCAACTGTAGCATGCTGGTTTTACGCATTTGTGAACCTTGGTTAGTTCATAAGAGCTAGAGAGTGCATAAGTTTAAAGTTAATAACCACTTGTATAGTCTGGTTCTTGTCACGTGGGAGCTCGTCCGCTAATTGACAATCATGTATCAATGGATCGGCCCCTCATGTCATTCTCGTAGTAATCTTTTCCACGAAGAAAAGTTTCTCGTGACAAAATTAATTTTCATGAAAAGTATCATTTTACACGGTCATTTGTCTTGCCAGTAATGTAAAATCTCCATTTACAAGGTCGTTTATCTTGCCAATAACCTAAAAATCGACATTGAAAAGAAAACCATGCTCTTTTTTAATCATGATAGGTCTTCGTAGTACATGGCAAAATTACCAATCATAACGAACTTTGTTTCGTTCTTCCCGAAAAATTAAGTTTTTATGAATATTTTACTCTTTTTACAAACTTTTTTTTTCACGAAAATTGGAACTGAGGATAACAAGCTAAATACTTAATGAAAGTTGCACTTTTTTCACAAAAAGTGTTTTTTAAAAACACATTTTCGTGAAGGCAAGACAAGGGTTAGTTTTTTTGACATTTTTCATGAAAAGTTTTCATCTGTAATATTTTCATGTGGAAACGCTTTCTTCACTTTGCCACGAAGAATGAAACCATAAAAGATAATTATGAAAGTGTCGCTGCGTTTCATTTAGGTCTTAAAAAGAAATGATCCCCAAATTCCGTTTTGTCTACTTTTATCTGACTTTCATTCTTGTAATTTGCCATACACATAGTCATTAACGCAGGCGTGCAAATAAATATGATAAAATGAAGTGTTGCCAGAATCGAGCTGTACTATAGTTGACATAAATTACAGTCTTACATGTGGATTGGCAATGGGCTAAATTGTGCCTTTTTTTACATCAGGTATCAGTAAAGACATGTTGGTGGTTTGAAAACTAATTATTAAAATTAACGATGACACACAATGTACAGGAATACATCCCACCACCATACCTTGGAGCAGGCACACGTTTGAACTCCGTATATGATCCCTTCATAATCGAAATAATAGAGAAAAGAAAGAAGAAAAAGAAAGAAAGAAAGAAAGAAAAACAAGAGGAGAGAAACAAGAAGAAATGAATTTGGGACTCTAAGCAAACATGTACTAATGACCCTCAAAAGGCATGGCCTTTACTTACCTCGCATATCTCTCTAGAAATGTGTTGCATTATTGAAAATGTAGAGTACATTCGTAGTTTTTTGTATTCGCTGGGGGTGGGGGGACTTTACTGTATGTATAAGTAATTATTTCTACTAAGTAGATGTTATTGCCTATTATTCCAGAATTCATGGTGTACATCTTACACCAGGCCCTTGATGTGACCTGCTTATTGTGGAAGTTATATTGTTTTTACTGCGATAGCCAGTTTAAAACAAAAAAATACGAACTTACCTTGTATCAATTCTTGATGAACGGAGGAAAATTTAATCTTCCGGTTGAAACGTCAAATAAGTCAAAACCGAAATGGCCCCCTGTCACTGCTTTAGACCGAAAGGAAACTGTCAAAATATCGCTCATCAGTATGTATGCTTCGTGATTGTGATATATAAAACTATACTTATAAACACCACCTATTTAGTATACATTATATGTACTACGTGACATTTAGGCGTGCAGATAGGAAGTAGATCCGTGGGCAATGTTTCTATTTTAGTATGAGATGAAATTATTCTTTCACTTGTAAATAGGCGGCGATAGGCAGTTGGGCGTTGCATTTTTTTCATTTTTCCCTGCAGGAGAAGGACACTCTTATAATGGGAAATGATATAGTTTTCATTTGGAGATATTTGCCCCTTGCTTGGTTCCAGTGAGGTCTGAATCCCTTCGCAGACAAACATCTTGAAATTCAATCGTCTTTTTCAGATAGCGTTCCAATACTTTATACAAAAACATAAATAAATTACCAATCAGGAACAAAGTTTCAACAGCCATCTTCATCGTAAGAGGCAGTATGTACCCAGTTTTACTTCTTTTTAAATGGAAACTCTGATCTGAATATGTCTGTCTTTATCAAAATATGCCCTTGATATGTATTCTAAGAGTGTAACAATTTAAGAAGTACATCCCGTGTAAATCATTTAGATTAATTAGAAAATACAATAGTTGAAGACAAATGCGCAGCAGGATATTCCACTTGTAATGTTTTGATATAAGTACTCTAATGTACATTTTAATATTTTAATGGACAAGTACTCTAATGTACATTTTAATATTTTAATGGACAAGTACTCTAATGTACATTTTAATATTTTAATGGACAAATACTCTAATGCACATTTTAATGAACAAATACTCTAATCTACATTTTAATGGATAAATACTCTAATATACATTTAATGGACAAATGCTGTTATGTACATTTTAATGGATAAATACTCTAATCTACATTTAATGGACAAATGCTCTTATGTACATTTTAATGGATAAATACTCTAATCTACATTTAATGGACAAATGCTTTTATGTACATGTTAATGGAAAAATACTCTAATGTACATTTTAATGGACAAATACTCTTAAGTACATTTTAATGGACAAATACTCATAAGTACATTTTAATGGACAAATGCTCTAATGTACATTTAAATGGACAAATACTCTAATGTAAATTTTAGTGAACAAATACTCCAATATACATTTTAATGGACAAGTACTCTAATGTACATTTTGACTGACAAATACTCTAATGTACATTTTAATGGACAAATACTCTAAAGTACATTTAGATGGACAAATACTCCAATATACATTTTAATGGACAAATACTCTAATGTACATTTTAATGGACAAATACTCTAATGTACATTTAAATGGACAAATACTCTAATATACATGTTAATGGACAAATACTCTAATGTACATTTAGATGGACAAATACTCCAATACATATTTTAATGGACAAATACTCTAATGTACATTTCAACTGACAAATATTCTAATGTACATTTTAATGGACAAATCCTCTTAAGCACATTTAAATGGCCAAATACTCTAATGTACATTTAAATGGACAAATACTATAATATACATTTTAATGGACACACTCCAATATACATTGTAATGGACAAATATTATAATATACATTATAGGAGGTTCATTATGATGGAGTTGATTCGTTAATAATGGCTATGTTAATCGTGGAGGAGATTGAATCGTTAAACATGGCAAAATTCATCATGAAGAAGATCATGAATAATACTCATTAGCCTTTTTTCTTTTGTTTGATATATTGTCCCTGCAAGATTCCATCCCACGATAAAGAGTTATTCCTGTAATGAAACTAGTGTGGCAGTTGTGGTTAAATCCATAAATGCATCAAGGACAAAGCAACCGAAACACATTTTATTTATCGAACACGTTCTGTTTACTATTTTTAGATTTGTTTGACTACTTAAAATTGATGTTTGCATCGTTGAGCGCAATGATACTAATGCGCTGGAATTTTATCAGATACTGGCTGCAGATAGAGGTAACACGAAAATATCCAGTATTTAAAGTCACATCGTCCTCTTTCATTTGATTGGTTAAACAAGCTGCTGGTATTAAGAGATACGGTAATAACTGATGTCACAGTGTAAATTATAACATGTGACAACGATTTTTAAAGTTAAGCAGTTCTAGCATTAAAAAGAATTCACGCGCGCTTGTGCGTGTGTGTGTGTGTGTGTGTCTGTGACTGTGTGACTGTGTGTCTGTGTGTGTGTATTGGATTTTTAACGCAGCTTTAACAATTTTTCAGTCATATCGCTAATATGCCCGCAGTGTGGCAGTTTACAGTGATGTCTAGCACTGGCGCATCATGCCAAAGATATAGAGCATGATGTTCCACCCAGTCACATTATCGTGACACCAGGCCGACCAGTCCTAACACTAACTTCTTAATGCTGAACGTCAAGCGAGGCAACCATTAGTATCATTAGTATAAGTCTTTGGTATGACTCGGCCGGGGTTCGAACCAGAAACATCCGCATCCCGAAGCGGACGCTCTAACCACTTGGGACACCGGAGCGGTGAAGGATGACATAAAGTCGTGGAAGGAACGATTTTTAATATCATTTAGTGAAGAAAAATCTTAAATACAAAACAAAACACTGTGATGTAATAACTGACGGTAAAAGAGTTAAACTATGGAGGAAAAGAAGGCATCCCCAGCAATTCTATAATACAAGACCAGAGTAAACGCGACTGTAATGGAGCTGTTGACCTGTTGACCACACTTGGCTGGATAAAACAAGGAAATAGATAAGTTATTTTTTGATTAGGAGATTAGACTAATTATATATATATATATATATATATATATATATATATATATATATATATATATATATATATATATATATATATATATATATATATGAGCCATATGATGACATGAGGCAAGAGACACTTGGAATAGCATGACAATTATCATATACAATATCAAATCGAGTAACTTGAGATTCACAAATCAAGCGTATAATGGACGATTATCACAGACCAATTAAAACTGAGAAACTTTAGTATTCATAGATGAAGAGCATAATGGACGATTACCATGGACAAATTGTGTATTCACAGATGAAGAGGAAAGAGAACTAAGGTGTTACGTAAATAGTGTTGAATTTGTAAAATTAAAAGTATAACATACGAAAGCTGGTGTTCACGTGTATGAATGAGGACACAAAATTAAATCGACGAAGCATATGCAACCAAAGAAGTTAAAGTACAAGATGTTTACAGAACAAGTTAATAGTGAATCAGGACAGTCGGATGGATATCCTACACAGCTAGATATAAATTGAAGAGAAAATATTGAAGAGTTAATGAAAAAGTTAGAACGTATTAACTTTTGGGTGAAAGGTAAAGCAACTATTTACAGAGATAACGTTTGCTTCTACATTAACATTTGCTCTTGAAAATTTAGTTTAAAGTGCTATTTTCTTTCTCAATCCATCACCACATCCCTTACTCCATCAGACTATCTATTTCGCATTCACCAATTACTTATAGTCCAAGCTAAATATTTTCTGATAAAATCAAACATCGCTTTAAAAATGTAGTCAGTCATATATTTCAGTTGCAGTGGCAATCCCCTGAATTACTTGTAATGGTAATACTGTGAATTACTTGTAATGGCAATACTGTGAATTACCCGCAGTGTCAATCCCGTGAATTGCTTGTAGTGGTGACCCCGTGAATTGCTTGTAGTGGTGACCCCGTGAATTGCTTGTAGTGGTGATCCCGTGAATTGCTTGTAGTGGTGATCCCGTGAATTACTTGTGGCAATATTATAAATTACTGGCAGTGGCAATCCCTGTGAATTACTCGCAGTGGTAATACCTTGTATTACTTGAAGTGACGATATCGTGTATTACTTGAAGTGACGATATCGTGTATTGCTTGCAGTGGCAATACCATTTATTACCTGTAGTCGCAGTGCCAATGCCGTGTATTACTTGAAGTGGCAATACCGTTCTTCTTCTTGTTGTTGTTGTTGTAGGATTTAACGCCATTTCTCAGCACACGATAGGCTATACATGGCGGCCAGTATTAATGGTGGAAGAAGAACCAGGGAACTCCCCCCCCCCCGAAAGAACCACCGACCCTCGAAAAGCTACTGGCAAGCCTTCTCACATACCCACAAGCCATGATAAAAATATTTTTAAATGGATGACATCAGATTGGCACCTTTCTATTTAGTACCAACTAGTCATCATAAGAAATCCTTTCGTGAAAGCACATCGTCGATATACCAGAGAAGTAATGAGAACAGTATTATCAAGATGGCCATTTTGGTAGTTATATTAGAAATCGGACTGGCAACATTTTCATTTACGACCAAGCTGACGTCATAAGAAGTCTTTCAGTGAAAACTCCATCACTCAGGAGAAAGCGATAACAAGATGTCATTTGAGGCAGGGACATTTAATGTCTGAATGGTACCATACTGACTAACTAGAAATTATATGAAGTTGTTTAGTAAACCCTGTGTTAATATGACAATCCATTCAGAAGGATTATTGGTAACAAGATTTTCAAGATGGCCACTGTGGTGGCTATATTGACCATCAAATCTCCATATTTTAATTTAGGACCAACTAGCCACCGTCAGAAGTAATTTAGTGAAAAACCCATATTGATATGAGCATCCATTCAGAGGAGGTAGCAATAGCAAGATTGATAAAGATGGCCACTCTGGCGGCCATATTGAATGTCTGTACGACACCATTTTCATTTACGACCAAATTCACAATCATGGTTCAGAAAAGGAGTTTACAAATTTATCAGTGTCCTTGATCTTGATGATAAATGAGATTCCATCTAACTATTAAGCACACGTATACCATGGTTCATCCCTGTACCTAAATAGCTGAAACAAAAGAAACCTAAAAATATTGGCCTGTGACCTCGTCTTGGAGAATAAGACCTAAAATATGCATCACCTTGTCTGGTCACATAAGCAACCTTCATCTTCTCATCATAAACAGCTGCTTGGTGTGAAAGCAGATGCGAATGAAACATAAACTACTGACCTGTGACCTTGAAGATATGACAATCAATAATGTTACATGAAACAATTTTGGGGGGTTATTGAGCAGAAAGTAAAATTACAGGAACATTCAACATTTATGTAGACTAAGTCTTAGCCCTCAAGCTCAGTTCTAAAGTTATGATTGGATGCGATGGTCTGGTGGAGAATATGAAGCAATGACCTTGACCTTGAAGATAGGACCACCAGAGTTGCATATGACAAACAAATATACAATGTTTCATCCATTAATCTGAAACAGCTTCAAAGCTGTAGTGTGGAAGGCAGAATGTGATAGCAATTTAAAATATGGAGCCATGACCTTGAAGATAGGATGCCCAGTGTATAATTCAGCAAATTGATGGAGTATAAGAATGTCAAGTTACATTCCTTAATCTCAAACACCATTAAAGCTACACAGAAGAGCAGGCACAAGCATGGAAAGTTCACCACTTTTTTGAAAAGGTGGGGAACAACAAGGTCCAAACATGAAGAAAAAAAACATAATAAGAGAAAATAAATTCCTGCTCTGAGAAAATTAGGTTTCACTGACCTTCATTTTGTAATTATGGTTCACAATAATCTACCAGCAGAATGACTGAGGTACTTTTCTTGATCTACATATATTATGTACTGTCTTATATATATATATATATATATATATATATATATATATATATATATATATATATATATATATATATATATATATATGTATCTAGATATACGGTGGCCTAGTGGTTAGAGCGTCCACCTCGGATGCGGGAGGTCGTGGGTTCGATACCCAGCCGAGTCATACCAAAGACTTACAAAAATGGTACTAACAGCTGCATCGGCCTGGTGTCAGGATAATGTGACTGGGTGGGACATCATGCTATATGCCTGCAAAATGATGCCACATTGCTATACATGATTATGAACGGCCACACTGCAGACATCGTAGCGATATGACTGAAAAATTGTTATAGCTACGTTAAAAAAAAATCCAAATCCAAATGTACATATACGTACTGTCCTATATATACACAGGTTTATCTACATATATATATATATATATATATATATATATATATATATATATATATATATATATATATATAGAGAGAGAGAGAGAGAGAGAGAGAGAGAGAGAGACACACAGAGTTGTATCTACATCTATGTATCAAATTTTATGAGTATAGGTGCAATCATGTTTAACAGATCATACTGTAAAGCTTTGCTTACAAGTCCAACTGCAAACTGAACAATTCGACTATTTCTCGTTGTACATGCCTACAACGTTATCTAGGGTGAATGTGTTTTTCCAGGTAAGCGACTGTATTAACATGTACCTAGCCACAGAGATTACTTGTGACCGGTATCATGACTAACATGATATGCACGGGTATTCTACCCTGACTTGTACTCACTCTCCTATGGATTTAAGTAAGACCAATTTCTAAAAACCACACTGGTCGTTTTTGGATCACGTCAAGGAGTATACACTCTCCATTGTTCTCCAGCCATAGGGCTGATTCTGACTGTGTTCGTAGCTGTGTTTGAAGCTGATTCTGACTGTGTTCGTAGCTGACTGTGTTTGTAGCTAACCGTGTTTGTAGCTGACTGTGTTTGTAGCTGACTGTTATGGTAGCTGACTGTGTTTGTAGCTGACTGTGTTTGAAGCTGATTCTGACTGTGTTCGTAGCTGACTGTGTTTGTAGTTGACTGTTATGGTAGCTGACTGTGTCTGTAGCTGACCTTGTTTGTAGCTGACTGTGTTTGAAGCTGATTATGACTGTGTTCGTAGCTGACTGTTATGGTAGCTGACTGTTATGGTAGCTGACCGTGTTTGTAGCTGTGATTGTGTCTATGAAATGGGATTGTCAATGTGACTGTAAATATGACTAGAGCGGTCTGAAGCTGTCCGATGCCGTCTAAAGTTGCCTAGAGCTATCTGGAGTTTCCAGAACAATTAATGCTACGTGCTGTCGATACGTATGTATGCATGTATGTAAGTATGTCTGTGCCACGGACGTAGACGTAGCAAATTAAAAAAGTTCTGTTATGCTGTCTGTACGTGTAACGTATGACTGTACCTGTGGTGGATTCATAAAGGGTGCGAGCGGTCGATAAGAGTGTGGACCAACCCAAGGAATCGTGCGGCTGTACAAGGGGTCTAGAAGCATACGTTTGGATCAATTGTTGTTCCATTGCATTTTTTATATCCATAAGATTATTTTGAAACTTCTTTGTGTTAAGATTATTTTGAATCTTAATATAATTTATGTTCGAGATTATGTGAATCTCTTATTGTGTAAAATACTGTTTGAGGTGTATGTGCAGTCCATGAGGATTCTTGGATCTGTACTTCATTTTGATTTAATATTTTTTTGTTTATTTTCGATGTGTGAATGTTGTGTAGAGTGATTTGAGTAAATCGTATGTTGAGAGCGTGAGAGAATCATTGTATTTTTACATCACATATTTTTCTTTATTAATTCATTCATAAATTTCCATCTTTCTCACATTGTGTTTGTCTTGTTCATTTAGTCCAAAAACCCACTCGGTTGCAATTCTGCAACAATGGTCTTTTTCATCGTCAAAGGTGGGTAGTTTCAGGAACAATTAATGCTACGTGCTGTCGATACGTACGTATGTATGTATGTATGTATATATGTATGTATGTATATATGTATGTATGTGCAACGGACGTAGACGTAGCAAATTAAAAAAGTGCTGTTATGCTGTCTGTACGTGTAACGTATGACTGTACTCGTGGTGGATTCATAAAGGGTGCGAGCGGTCGATAAGAGTGTGGAACAACATTGCATAATGCACCGGTAGATCTGGTTCTGTTAAGTTTGTAAGGAGTAATGAGCAGAACAACTAACACATACCCTGATCTGCAGGTGCATTATGCTATGGCAGATTAAGATCTTTTGTTGTTTTTGGTTTGCTTCAGCTTATAAGTGAGTATATAGTGTACGAATTAATCTACAAATGAGCACAATGTTATATCCATCCTTAAACTTGATTGACAGGGGGATAAAAAAAAGACAGCCCTTCACGCCATACTTTCTAAGATGGCCTGGAGTACCAGACATATATTCATAGAGAAACTGATTCACAAGGAATCCATCTGGTAGGTGTCTCAGGAAATTTCATGACTTTTGTTACAGGCTGAGACATTACCATACAATTATTAGTTTCTGAATGTGCTCGAAACGTACGCAATACTATTCTAATGTAAAGTGAACAAATAAAATAAAGATCTGTGCCTCTGTGTTCTCTGGAGGGCTTTGAAAATGGAGGCCCAGAGCCATCCTGAAAAACACGGAGTCCTGCATATAGAAAACTGTTGACAAATGTTTTATACTAGAAGATGAAGACCAGAGACTTAAGGTTTCGGAAGCATGGACTATCATGTATCTATGTCTATACCTTGGGAGACCAGAACTGATGCTGCTTTCCTGGAAGACTTATGACCATGTCTATACTTTGGGAGACCAGAACTGATACTGCTTTTCTGGAGGACTTATGAACCATACTGAGGATATCACAATTACAGTGAACAAGTGAAAAACTAAGTTAGTCTCTGTATCAAATCATCAAATTTATTAAAACAACTATAACAATAATTTTTATTATGTAAGACATCCTTATAGAAAGTACCATGACATAAAACCAAATTCTGCATACAAATTATAACAAATAGTTATACAAGTAATATAAAGCAAGACAAGACTTTTTTAATACAACACAATTTCAAAAACAAAAGTATGCTGAGGAACTGAAAATATTCTTTGTAATGATTATATACCTTTGTAATGATCATCTACCTTTGTAAGGATTATCTACCTTTGCCTTCTAGGGAGCTTCACCTATTAATGTTCCTTCTAAATATGAGAAAAAAATCTTAACAAGTTTCAAAATTTTTCATTCACGAAATAATTATAATACACTTATTTCCCCTTTAAACAAATTGTAACCATAAAATACATACATACCTATGTATTAACACTTTCAACTTCTAGGCAGACAGAATCATAATTTGCATTTGACTAGTTCTGTAAAACTAGATTTATCCATAGACTACCTCTCTTAGAAAAAACCCAACTAAATTTACAGTCTACAGGTTATTTTGAAACCTTAATTTATTATCATTCAACCACTGTCCACAATGTTCCAACAATGCACACTAAAGTGAAATCTTTAAAAAATTGCACATCTGTATAAAGGACACTTGTTTAAAAGAGTTACATATATATACAGTTGAACCATTTACACTGGTCCTAGACAAAAAGGATACCTACCTAACAAAACATCAAAGGCAAATGCTCAATGCATATAATACTTAATACCTTGTCCCAAGTACACTAAACAACAAATGTTTGCTCTCTCTCTCTCTCTCTCTCTCTCTCTCTCTCTCTATATATATATATATATATATATATACACACACACACACAGTGAAACTGTACAAAATTAAACCATTAGCATACCAATATTCCCCAGAGACTCAACATTTGTATTTGGTCCCAAAGCTTTTCTACTTTAGGACAATTTTTTTCCTTAATAAATTGAAACTCCTCTGTTCTGAAAAGAAAAATAAACTTGTGGTCCTATACGTCAATTTTATACCCCCAAACTTTGCCTCAAACAGGAAATCTATTTTGGCTGTTTAATTCCATAAAATGTTTATATTTATGCTCGAACAATAGCTTGGTGTCATACATCAAATCACACCTGATACATGCTCAGCAAGATTGTTAATACTAACATATACTGCAGTGGGCTTTTAGGTGAGCTAATCACCCAGAAATGTTCCAAGGGTTGTGAGGTAAAAACCATACTCAACATCCAGGCCAATAAAGATTATGGCCAACAATAGGGTAATCTTAAGTTTCTGCATGTTAAACATGGGCCAGCCTTCAAGCTTAAGTCTTATTAGCAAATCACATGTAGATAAGCCAATTAAGAAAGGCTATGTTCATCTACTAATTATATAATAATTGTTTTTCTTATTCCTTATTATAAATGATCCATAAAAACGTTTCTTTTTAAAAACTAAATATCTGGGCTATGGTCTCACTTTCATCATTTCTCCAACAGAGATTTTTTAAAAAAATTATTTAGAAGGAACATGTGTAATTCAGTCAATATGTCATTTAATGTTTCAAAAGCAAAAAGCTTTCTTAATTGTTTGCACTTGTACATGCACACAAGTTCTTTCTTAACTGCATCTTCTCTCTCCAGTCACTTTACCCATCTCATACAGGCACACATCAACAAAATCATCAATCAGTTTCTCTCAAATCACATAAAAACAAGGGCTTATATATATATATATATATATATATATATATATATATATATATATATATATATATATATATATATATATATATATACACACACCTCTATTGTTGAACATGATTTTAAAAACAAAATTTTTTATGATGAAAAACAACATACTATAATGTATTTACCATAAATATGTACATGTACATAATAACTTTTACATTATAAAGTTAAAATAATGGAGTTATGTACAAATGCAGCATAGATATATCTCAACACAATACTTCCCATAACATATTTGGAATGTCATATCACAACCATCATAAGCTAATTCATACAATAATTTTAATAATAATAATAATAATAATAATAATAATAATAACATCATGATCAAAGCAATATTGACTTCAATCCAAATTTGAAATCACTATATTAACCCAATTAAAATAAGACCTCCACTGTCCTACATAGGACAGAGAAGATCTGATTTTAATCAGACTGCATAATTCCTAACCTATTTTACCAATTTTCACATTACCAAGGCCAAACTTAAAATACCACAGGGCATGTTAGCTTTACACCAAAATGCAGAGATTAATTGAATCAGATCCCTTTCTCTTCCAGTAATATTGCTACTGGCACATAGTGATAATGTAAACATTTTTATTTCAGTCTACATTACTCTGACTACTTCTACATTGGTGTATTTACTTTTGAAAATAAATATATATATACGTACAAAAATTCCACATTTGGTAAGTCATAAATCTGTTTTACTTAGCATATAATTCATACAAAACCCATACAAGATTCACTATCTTAACTTGAAATCCTATAACAGTCAATGACTGTTTAAAACAAAATGTAGAAATAAATAAGTAGATTTATATATGAATTAAAAAAATATACAAAATACTATTAATGCTAAGTAATTTTTAAGTGTCAGTAGGCCTACAATGTAAACAACTGAATCATGTTTAACAAGATCCATCAAGAGACAGAAAGTGGAATTTGACATGAATTACTCATCTCATTGTTTAACAAGATCCATCATGAGACAGATCAAGGACAGAAGGTGGAATTCGAAATGAATTACTCATCTCATTATAAGTCATTCACATCATGTACAAAAAGTATTTTTAGATGGCCATACTCATGAAAAAGATAAAATTTGTTGAGAACAGTTGTCCATTCTTTATTTGTGCAAAACACTTGTATCTCAATTATTTCTGCATGCAATACTTGTATACACACATGCTTTCTCTCTCTCTCTCTCTCTCTCTCTCAAAAACATATGACAATGGGGCCAAGTTCAAAGGACCTGATAGCACTATCATGGCAATAACCTGAAATGCCAGTAATATGTTGCAATTACAGCACCCTCAAAGAGAATATGGCAAACCTCCTGTTAGAAAAATTTAGGAACAAAAGGTTGATTTCTCCTCAAGTGGTGCACCAAGTATACAATGATATTAGAGATGCAATAAATAATGTGAATAATAATGAGTACATATTGTACTTGGCCTAAAATGTCACTTTAATATTCAAGACAATAACAGAGTTAACTCCCTTGGTCAACGTAATTTACACTGTCAACACTTTTGTGTCATAACAATTGCTTGTAAGATTAGTACACTTTTTCTTCACAATTTAATGTCTTAACAGCTGAAAATAATAAAGATTCTTACAATGAAATGCAAAATAGGATGGGTGAGAAGTAGGTGTAAAACATTGAAGCTGTTCTATATGGCAGGGATGAGTCAAATTCTTATGCTTCAATATGCACTGCTGTACTGCATGGTAACCTGGTAAGCTGATCCTGGAACTAGAGGCTGGCCGTAATGTTTTTCTTACTTAAATATCCAAGCACAATGAAGTGGCAGAGTTTTTCAAACTCTCTCTTTTGCCATTTTAGCTGAGTGAAGAAAGATGGTAGCCAAGGGGAGGTCAGTTAAGACGTGGTTACTTTAATAAAATGAATTTGGCTATCACATTTGGCCAAATGTTCTCTGATATATTCATTCTGTTAAACTAACCAAATTTGGCACTTCAACCAACTGAAATGGTACACAACAGTTTGAAAAACTCACTACTTTATTGTCCTTGGATAGACTGCAGAAAAAAAAGAGCAGCATTATAGTAAGTATAGGATGACTAAAGCAGGGAGACTTAATCTGTGCAACACTGTCAACATGAACTGCTAAACACACTAGATATTCTTGAAAATCTGGCTTCTAGTTCCACTACTTTATTGTCCTTGGATAGACTGCAGAAAAAAAAGAACGGCACTATAGTAAGTATAGGATGGCTAAAGCAGGGAGACTTTAATCTGTGCAACACTGTCAACATGAACTGCTAAAAACACACTAGATATTCTTGAAAATCTGGCTTCTAGTTCTGGCATTGTCCAGAAAGACACATCATGGCACTGCTTATTCAAGCAATAAGACTTTGACCCATCTCTGTCATAAAAATCTGGGTATCACTCTAAAAGACTATGGGAGAAGGAGGCATCCTGGGTATCACTCTAAAAGACTATGGGAGAAGGAGGCATTCTGGGTCTCACTCTAAAAGACTACGAGAGAAGGAGGTATCCTGGGTATTACTCTAAAAGACTATGGGATAAGGAGGTATCCTGGGTATCACTCTAAAAGACTATGGGATAAGGAGGCATCTTGGGTCTCACTCTAAAAGACTATGGGATAAGAAGGCATTCTGGGTCACACTCTAAAAGACTATGGGATAAGGAGGCATCCTGGGTCGCACTCTAAAAGACTATGGGAGAAGGAGGCATCCTGGGTATCACTCTAAAAGACTATGGGAGAAGGAGGCATCCTGGGTATCACTCTAAAAGACTATGGGAGAAGAAGGCATCCTGGGTATCACTCTAAAATACTATGGGAGAAGGAGGCATTCTGGGTCACACTCTAAAAGACTATGGGATAAGGAGGCATTCTGGGTCACATTCTAAAAGACTATGGGATAAGGAGGCATCCTGGGTCTCACTCTAAAAGACTATGGGAGAAGGAGGCATCCTGGGTATCACTCTAAAAGACTATGGGATAAGGAGGCATCCTGGGTCTCACTCTAAAAGACTATGGGAGAAGGAGGCATTCTGGGTCACACTCTAAAAGACTATGGGAGAAGGAGACATCCTGGGTATCACTCTAAAAGACTATGGGAGAAGGAGGCATCCTGGGTCTCACTCTAAAAGACTATGGGATAAGGAGGCATTCTGGGTCACACTCTAAAAGACTATGGGAGAAGGAGACATCCTGGGTATCACTCTAAAAGACTATGGGATAAGGAGGCATCCTGGGTCTCACTCTAAAAGACTATGGGAGAAGGAGGCATTCTGGGTCACACTCTAAAAGACTATGGGATAAGGAGGCATCCTGGGTATCACTCTAAAAGACTATGGGAGAAGGAGGCATCCTGGGTATCACTCTAAAAGACTATGGGAGAAGGAGGCATTCTGGGTCACACTCTAAACGACTATGGGATAAGGAGGCATTCTGGGTCACACTCTAAAAGACTATGGGATAAGGAGGCATCCTGGGTCTCACTCTAAAAGACTATGGGAGAAGGAGGCATCCTGGGTCTCACTCTAAAAGACTATGGGAGAAGGAGGCATTCTGGGTCACACTCTAAAAGACTATGGGATAAGGAGGCATTCTGGGTCACACTCTAAAAGACTATGGGAGAAGGAGGCATCCTGGGTCTCACTCTAAAAGACTATGGGAGAAGGAGGCATCCTGGGTATCACTCTAAAAGACTATGGGAGAAGGAGGCATCCTGGGTATCACTCTAAAAGACTATGGGATAAGGAGGCATCCTGGGTCTCACTCTAAAAGACTATGGGAGAAGGAGGCATCCTGGGTATCACTCTAAAAGACTATGGGAGAAGGAGGCATTCTGGGTCACACTCTAAAAGACTATGGGGTAAGGAGGCATTCTGGGTCACACTCTAAAAGACTATGGGAGAAGGAGACATCCTGGGTATCACTCTAAAAGACTATGGGATAAGGAGGCATCCTGGGTCTCACTCTAAAAGACTATGGGAGAAGGAGGCATTCTGGGTCACACTCTAAAAGACTATGGGATAAGGAGGCATCCTGGGTCTCACTCTAAAAGACTATGGGAGAAGGAGGCATCCTGGGTATCACTCTAAAAGACTATGGGAGAAGGAGGCATTCTGGGTCACACTCTAAAAGACTATGGAATAAGGAGGCATCCTGGGTCTCACTCTAAAAGACTATGGGAGAAGGAGGCATCATGCAATACAAATTTAATTGTGTTGTTAATAAAGTTGGATATAGAGAAATTTAATGAATTCTGAAAAGGAGACAAAACAAGAAAATATTTAAAACACTTGCTTTGGGATTGAAAACTTTTGTTACTTGTGAATACAAAAATATTACTTGTTAATGGCTGAAATATGGCACTCTAACCAAGTTATACAATTGGATGATGTAACAAAATTTATACGATGTGGATTTTTCATTCTGATTAAACATAACTTGTAATTTTGGCATGGGATATTTTTTTTGGCCAACTTCAATATAACATAGAAAAATGTATCCAGTAATATACATCTCAGTAGTAAAGTGTGGCAAAAGTCACGCAGTTTGACCTTCTAGTAAATATTAAAGTATCATATTACTAAATTCTCTCATGCAGCAAGCTTTCACAATGCCACAGACTGATGACATGTAGTCTTTTCCACACTAATGATTTTTTCTCAGTTCCTGATGCAGTGATAGCTAATCAGACAATGCACATCACAGTGTATGATTAAAAATGACTGTTAAACTTTCTGCTGTTTGGAATTCCTGTGTCTGCCTTTTGATTTCTTTTCTTAAAAATATTTTGAAATCAAAAATATTACAAGCTGGTGATAAAATATGTGAAAGTAACAATTACAGGTAATCAATTATTAGTACCTTTTCTATAGTTTCCTTATTGCTTTCTTTTGAGTGCAAAAAAGGTAAGTAAAATCTGAAAATGCTAGAAATGCATTAGTGGTAGAAAGACTAGCTAAGCTATCGAAGTGTGTCTTTTATTGCAATATATGAAATCTGCGTAACTGTAATGGAGTACATATACAACAGTAAATATCCGAGATAAAGTTTGAAAATGGCAATTAATGGTAATAACATTTGAAAAGATTTAAGGTGTCCCTTTTTATCCTGTGTAGCTATAGCCATACTGATTAGTCAATAAAATATATAACATTTATCCCAAACTGTGTTCAAGTTATGACGTGTACCTATAATATCTACTACCATAATTCAATTATCAATCAATATATTATTTCAGTCAAGGGATACAAATGAAACGTATTCATATCATGTACAATTGATACTGAAATAACAACAGAACTTGGATGAGTGTTTAATAACAATGGAATTTATGAAAACAGTATATTAGGATTATATATGTACCCTGTGGAGCTTGCAGTATGTTGTACCATCTTTTTATTCAACAGTTTAGTCAAATTTACAATCTTATGAAAATCAGACGCTTCACTGAACTACAGTACAGTACAGTTCTTAAATAAATTCATCTTAATGACCACTAAAATAGCCAGTGAAAATGATGTTGGGATCAAATTTACCTACATTTTATTGATTTCACTTGAAATTATCCAAAGCATAAAAAAAACAAACAAGCAGAAATTTTGCAAGAAATTGATATTTTGATGACTTAGACATTAAAGAAAAATAATGAAATTCTGCAAGATTCTTGTAGCAATTAGAAATGTACCATATTTAAATTAGAAGGATGCATTTCATGTAGTGAGATAACCTTAAACAATATTTCTCAGCAAAAGTAGGGGGGTGAGCTAATTTATTAGACATATTCTTAGAAAATATTTGCTAAATGTTTCTAAAATGGGGGGTGGGGTGAGGGGCAGGCACTGGTTTATAATCAGCTAAATATGGCAGCTTTGTGTTTCTCACTGACATTCCTTCATGAAACAGCAAAATACTCAAATACTCTCAGAATGTGACACATAGTAATTACTCAACATTATAATATTCAATAAATTCTGAATCTTTATCATATATATATATATATATATATATATATATATATATATATATATATATACACACATCTGCTACAAATACCATGGTATACCAAAGTTATATTAGGACCAACAAAAAATTCAATGCTTTAGGGAAGGGCCTGACACTATGTTGCTTAATTTTCATCTGTCAATAGTTGGAAAAAATATCAAGCTCTGATTAGTTATAGCAAATTAACATTATATTATATCCATATGATTTGAAAAAAATATTAGTTATAAATATTGCTTCCCATCCCCAAAACTAAATGGCCAGTACCTTATCGTATATGAAATTGTTATGTGCATGTTGTTGTTTAAAATATGTAACTTAAGTGGGACAATTAAGCTTACACAATAGCTGATACTGTGAAAGACACCATGTTGACATTACAGAGCCTACTGACAGAAAAAGGAATTGTTGATACTGAAACCTACTGTCTTCCAACTACACTAAAGATATAACTTTGAGCAGGATTCCAACATCTGGGCAAGATATTTATCAGATGGGACCAACAACCATAAAACACGTTTACTAAACAAATGAGAAAATATTCAGCAGACTTAAGAGATAAAACTGCTTTGCAAACAAAAGATAATTTTTAAAAACTATTTTATCATAAAAATGAAAACACCCTGTTAATATCATTAAAGTCATAACAAGATTCCTCAGGAATTTCTGTACATTCCTTACTGACAGAAACTACCAACATACGGTACCATTAATGTGCAAAAGTACTGTAATATATATCATTGGAATTAAATACAGTGGTAAACTGGTGATATCATGCACCTCAAGTAGCCATATTTGAGTTCAGACTGGTACCATTTTACATGCAAATCTGGGTTTTATCCTGTAATTACCTCATTGTTTTTCCATGAGACAACCCTTTGATTGAGCTGCTCATATGATACTTGTTCAGTGCCAAGTAACAGAGGATGGTTATTTGATCTGTTTGATCTTGCCGCACAATTGACAACAGTTCAGTTGCATTCTTTAATAAATTTCAGACTGTGTGATTGAAAATACACTTACAGAGCCAATGCTCAGTCTCCATATAAACAGCTGCATGTTACAGAATAGACAATAAATAAGAGTTGGTCAATGTTTACAATGACCAGATGATCATGGATTTCAGAACTTTATTTGGTCACTCAGACAATGAGGATGAATTCTTGGACTTTGTACCATAGGGCATTAGACAGAGATATTTATAGAATATTGTGAATCATAAAAGTGTGGACATTAATTTCATTGTTTAGCTGAAAGAGGTGAAGAATCAATGCATTTTAGGATATTGTGACCTAAAATAAAATCCATGCATTATCATATAAACAGATTTGAAATACCGCATATTTTATGACACAATGATGTAAAAAATGTAAGCTGTCAATTTTATTTGTGACATACTCAGTAATATACTTGTATTTATGCTGGTTTTGTCTTTATTTTTTCTCTCTATCCATCCATCCATTTTGGCTTTTTTTTTCTATCTATACATCCTTCCCTATCAATCCATTCATCCCTTTTGGCTTCTTTATTTTTCTTTCTCTCCATCAATCCCATTGGTTTCTTTAACTTCCTTTCTATCCATCCATCCCTTTTGGCTTGTTTATTTTTCCCCAAGTGTAACCCTGATTCACTGGTGACAAATCATCCCTTGAGATGGACCCGAGTTGCAAAACACACATGAATTTATAGAAGGGTGAAAAAGAAAAGCTTCTTGCAGCCCAAAAGTTGGGGGAGTGGGGAGTCAATGTATAATTGTGGACTTATGCCAAATGTCTGCCAAGGTTTCTTTTCCTTTCTTCCTTGTAGTTCAGGAGCAGCAATACCAACTGCTGAAGATGGATGTCAGATGAAGGCTATTCACCAAATGTTATATGGTCTTTGAACAGTACAGTTCAAATATTGTTATCACTAAGGTGCAGTCTACACTTGGCAGAAGAAAAATGCAGTCCATATAATAAATCTATCAATCAGTTTGTGCAACTGAAAAATGTAAAACACTAATGAACTAATTTTTGAAAGATGCTGTCATCACCTCTGTATGAAAAGAGAATCAATGCAGTCTACTTTTATGGTCACTAAAAAGACATGTCAATAAAAATGAGTCTAACATGATGATACATAATAGTGATCTTAAATGCAGCCAACACCAACAGAAATACAAAATGTATGTCTCTCACATGTTTTGCAGGCATTGTTACAATTATACCAAATTTATCTTTCAGCAAATTATTTTAATTTCTTGTCAAGAAATGGTTAATCTTTCCCTGGCAGCAGGGTGGGTGTGGGGTTTTGTTGTTGTTGTACAATACAAACAAAAATAAATGAAACAATATTTTTGCAAAATTAAATGTATGCTATGACAGAATGTCTCATCATGGCAGGGTATAATGTTCTACATAAATTATAGAGGGTGGGGTGACAGCTCTCCAAATACAGGTGTGGTCTACACTTCTCATATAGTCGAATGACTGCTTTCCAAGCACAGGTGTGGTCTAAAAATGTCTAGAAGTGGAACTGTTTCATTGACTATGTCTTTCTTGGTTCCAGTTTATGTGATAATTGGGTCAGAAGTCGTTGATTGTCTATCACTTGAAAATTCCTGAAACATAAAGTACACTGAGGTTTAACCTTTCATAATATAGGCAAGAAAACCAAACAAAGCGAAACTGAAAACAAGGGTTCTGAGAAAAAGTGGGTCTGACCTACCAATATTCTTTTGGCAAGAAGTTTCTTCAATGTCAACACTTGCCACACTATGCTAGCCATTGGCATTTAATTTCATGAAAGCTAAACCAATATTAATGTAAAATGTGTGAAATTATTTGTTGATGCAACTTTAGGCATACGGCCTGCCTGTCATGAAGAAAGGACTACATTACTCTTTACTACAATCTAGACAAATCAATGAAACAGTCTGCTAAAATAGTATGCAAGTATTCAGCCTTTAAATGATACTGTATATGTGATCACATTTATAAAATAGTACAGATATTGCATCGTAACATCAACAGGGCATATGGGTTGTTTTGATTTTAATCTGGGCTACTGCGCATATACTAGGACAGTATATTTGGAGCAATACCAAAATTCATGCACCTTATGCAACAGCTGCACATGGGGTAGACAATTCACAGCATGCATCAATTTAAAACCCTCTTAGGTCAACAAGAGATTTGCTTGTAACATCTACTGCACTGATTCTGTAGATGCACTTTAAACTCTTGTATGACTATTTGTGTAACTGATAAAATCTTGTACGACTATTTGTGTAAGCAATAAAATCTTGTACGACTATTTGTTAAAATCTTGTATGACTATTTGTGTAAGCGATAAAATCTTGTATGACTATTTGTGTAAGCAATAAAATCTTGTGTGATTATTTGTATAAGCAATAAAATCTTGTACGACTATTTGTGTAAGCAATAAAATCTTGTACAACTATTTGTGTAAGCAATAAAATCTTGTGTGACTATTTGTGTAAGCGATAATATCTTGTATGACTATTTGTGTAAGTGATAAAATCATGTGTGATTATTTGTATAAGTGATAAAATCTTGTACGACTATTTGTGTAAGCAATAAAATCTTGTACAACTATTTGTGTAAGCAATAAAATCTTGTGTGACTATTTGTGTAAGCGATAATATCTTGTATGACTATTTGTGTAAGTGATAAAATCATGTGTGATTATTTGTATAAGTGATAAAATCTTGTACGACTATTTGTGTAAGCAATAAAATCTTGTACAACTATTTGTGTAAGCAATAAAATCTTGTGTGACTATTTGTGTAAGCGATAATATCTTGTATGACTATTTGTGTAAGTGATAAAATCATGTGTGATTATTTGTATAAGTGATAAAATCTTGTACGACTATTTGTGTAAGCAATAAAATCTTGTACAACTATTTGTGTAAGCAATAAAATCTTGTGTGACTATTTGTGTAAGCAATAAAATCTTGTATGACTATTTCTGTAAGCGATAAAATCTTGTGTGATTATTTGTATAAGTGATAAAATCTTGTATGACTATTTGTGTAAGCAATAAAATCTTGTGTGACTTTGTGTAAGCGATAAAATCTTGTGTGACTATTTGTGTAAGCTATAAAATATTGTGTGGCTATTATATAAGCAATATAATCTTGTCACTATTTGTGTAAGCAAGTGTCTGATGGAAAGTATACAACAAAACAGTATCACCATCTTTATGATAAATCAGGTTAAAATTGAAATTTTTGACATATAATAAATCTAACCGATACCGGTCTGATTCTGTTGACCCTTCAATTCAACAAATAAATTACACCTTTTACATCAATGGAAGTGAAAAATATCAGTCTGCATATATCATTTCTAATGATAATCGTCAACAGGAGGAGGACTTAAATGGGCTGTAATTTTCATACCTTATGTAAGTTGGAATGTCAAATGGGGACTTCAATGGGCTGTAATTTTCATACCTTATTTTAGTTGGAATGTCAGGCAGGGACTTCAATGAGATGTAATTTTCATACCTTAAGCAAGCTTGAATGACAGGTGGGGACTTAAGTATGTTATAATTTTCATACCTTATGTAGACATCAATGAGAAGAGGGGACTTCAATGAGCTAATATTTTCATACCTTATGTATACTGCAATGTCAGGTGAGGTCTTCAATGGACCTGGATTCTCTAGTTCTGGAGAGAAAAAACAAGACAACAATGTTAACACATAATATTATTCCAAAAATTGACCTAATCATGTCATACCAATGTTCCTTTAGATTTGAACAAAGAGAAATAAATCTGTTCATAAAGAACAATTGTAAGTTAAACATACATACAGTCTGAACACTACTCCCAGGACAAGAAAAATGTGGTTTCCTAAAACAGGTAAATATTTATAAAGTCTCCTAGACTGGTACATATTTATGTGGTCTCTTAGAACAATACATATTTACATAGTCTCTTAGAACAGGTATATATTTATGTGGTCTCTTCAAACAGGTACATATTTAGGTGTTCTCTTCAAACAGTACATATATATGTGGTCTTTAAGAGCAGGTACATGTTTTATTTAGTCTCTTAGAGCAGGTACATGTTTATTTAGTCTCTTAGAGCAAGTACATGTTTATTTAGTCTCTTAGAGCAGGTACATGTTTATTTAGTCTCTTAGAGCAGGTACATGTTTATTTAGTCTCTTAAAGCAGGTATATGTTTATTTAGTCTCTTAGAGCAGGTACATGTTTTAGTCTCTTAGAGCAAGTACATGTTTATTTAGTCTCTTAGAGCAGGTACATATTTAGTCTCTTAGAGGAGGTACATGTTTATTTAGTCTCTTAGAGCAGGTACATGTTCATTTAGTCTCTCAGAGCAGGTACATGTTTATTTAGTCTCTTAGAGCAGGTACATGTTTATTTAGTCTCTTAGAGCAGGTACATGTTTATTTAGTCTCTTAGAGCAGGTACATGTTTATTTAGTCTCTTAGAGCAGGTACTTGTTTATTTAGTTTCTTAGAGCAGGTACATGTTTATTTAGTCTCTTAGAGCAGGTACATGTTTATTTAGTCTCTTAGAGCAGGTACATGTTCATTTAGTCTCTTAGAGCAGGTACATGTTTATTTAGTCTCTTAGAGCAGGTACATGTTTATTTAGTCTCTTAGAGCAGGTACTTGTTTATTTAGTTTCTTAGAGCAGGTACATGTTTATTTAGTCTCTTAGAGCAGGTACATGTTTATTTAGTCTCTTAGAGCAGGTACATGTTCATTTAGTCTCTTAGAGCAGGTACATGTTCATTTAGTCTCTTAGAGCAGGTACATGTTTATTTAGCCTCTTAGAGCAGGTACATGTTTATTTAGTCTCACAGAATTCGTACTTGTTTGTATGGTCTCTTAGAATAAGTATATGCTTATGTAGTTGCTTGTCAGAACCTTATGTTTGTCCTACATTCTGTCTTAGAGGATCGGAGGAAATTTCATCCTAAAGGATCAGAGTGGAGGAAACTGGCCATTTAATGCATATGATTACTTAATGAAGCAGTCTCTTTATACCAATTAGCCTCACTTCCATTATCTCATCTCCGAATTTTCATCTACAACAATCAGCTTAAAAACGCTATTAAGTGCATCTTTTTTATAATAGGAAAAACAATTACTTAAAATTGAATGAGAAACCAAGAATATAATGAGTGTCACTTGTTTTGTTTTTTGACATGAAATGATCGAAAAATAGATCACCATGACAGTCCGAGGCTTTGGCTAAAGCGGCATAATAACAGCAATATCAATTTGAACAGTTGAGAAGTTGTTTCATCTTTTGTGAATTTTGCAAAAAAATGTTGAATTGTGGTCAGTACTTAATTAGTGGACGTATACTACAGACGTGTATGGAGTTCTACTGTGATCACAGCTTACTGTCTTTAATTAGTGGATATATACTACTGATGTGTATGGAGTTCTACTGTGATCACAGCTTGCCGTCTTTAATTAGTGGATACATACTACTGACGTGTATGGAGTTCTACTGTGATCACAGCTTACTGTCTTTAAGTAGTGGATATATACTACTGATGTGTATGGAGTTCTACTGTGATGACAGCTTACTGTCTTTAATTAGTGGATATACACTACTGACGTGTATGGAGTTCTACGGTGATCACAGCTTGCTGTCTTTAATTAGTGGATACATAGTACTGACATGTATGGAGTTCTACTGTGATCACAGCTTACTGTCTTTAATTAGTGGATATACATTACTGACATGTATGGAGTTCTACAGTGATTACAGCTTGCTGTCCTTAATTAGTGGATATATACTACTGATGTGTATGGAGTTCTAATGTGATCACAGCTTGCTGTCTTTAATTAGTGGATATATACTGTGATCACAGCTTGCTGTCTTTAATTAGAGGATACATACTACTGACGTGTATGGAGTTCTACTGTGATCACAGCTTGCTGTCTTTAATTAGAGGATACATACTACTGACGTGTATAGAGTTCTACTGTGATCACAGCTTACTGTCTTTAATTAGTGGATACATACTACTGACGTGTATGGAGTTCTACTGTGATCACAGCTTACTGTCTTTAATTAGTTAATACATACTACTGACGTGTATGGAGTTCTACTGTGACAACAGCTTACTGTCTTTAATTAGTGGATACATACTACTGACGTGTATGGAGTTCTAATGTGATCACAGCTTACTGTCTTTAATTAGAGGATACATACTACTGACGTGTATGGAGTTCTACTGTGATCACAGCTTGCCATCTTTATTTTAGTGGATATATACTACTGACGTGTATGGAGTTCTACTGTGATCACAGCTTACTGTCTTTAATTAGAGGATACATACTACTGACGTGTTTGGAGTTCTACTGTGATCACAGCTTGCTGTCTTTAATTAGAGGATACATACTACTGACGTGTATGGAGTTCTACTGTGATCACAGCTTGCTGTCTTTAATTAGAGGATACATACTACTGATGTGTATGGAGTCCTACTGTGATCACAGCTTGCTGTCTTTAATTAGAGGATACATACTACTGACGTGTATGGAGTTCTACTGTGATCACAGCTTGCTGTCTTTAATTAGAGGATACATACTACTGACGTGTATGGAGTTCTACTGTGATCACAGCTTGCTGTCTTTAATTAGAGGATACATACTACTGACGTGTATGGAGTTCTACTACTGTGATCACAGCTTGCTGTCTTTAATTAGAGGATACATACTACTGACGTGTATGGAGTTCTACTGTGATCACAGCTTGCTGTCTTTAATTAGAGGATACATACTACTGACGTGTATGGAGTTCTACTGTGATCACAGCTTGCTGTCTTTAATTAGTGGATACATACTACTGACGTGTATGGAGTTCTACTGTGATCACAGCTTGCTGTCTTTAATTAGAGGATACATACTACTGACGTGTATGGAGTTCTACTGTGATCACAGCTTACTGTCTTTAATTAGTGGATATATACAACTGACGTGTATGGAGTTCTACTGTGATCACAGCTTACTGTCTTTAAATTTATGGTATGATACAAACAAGTAAACCTAATCAAAGTATGTTTCAGTTGATGTAATGCCAATTTACATAATATTCGACTGTGTGTAGGGTTGAAGTGATGTCAATTTATACAATATTTTACTGTGTGTAGGGTTGATGTGATGCCAATTTACAGAATATTTGATAGTGTGCAGGGTTGAGGTGATGCCATGTTACATAATATTTGATAGTGTGTAGGGTTGAAGTGATGCCAATTTACAGAATATCTGATAGTGTGTAGGGTTGATGTGATGCCAATTTACATAATATCCGATTGTGTGTAGGGTTGAAGTGATGCCAATTTACAAAATATTTGATAGTGTGTAAGTTTGATGTAATGTCAAGTTATATAATATTCAGTAGTGTGTAGGGTTGACATGATGCCAATTTACATAATATTAGACTGTGTAGGGTTGATGTAATGCCAATTTATGTAATATTAAATGGCTTGTGGGGTTGATGTGATGCCAATTTACATTATATTTGATTGAAGTACTGAAAATTCTGATGGCTTGGGCAGTTGATATGATTCTAATGTACATATGATCAGAAGAAATAACTCTAGAAATAATGCTATTCACCATATTTTTTTCCTATTGTAAATTCACTGCTCTAAATACTCTTTATCATATTACTATAATTTTTAAATTTAAAAAAGTCAATAGAGAAGGTGTATATGTTTCAGATATCTTCTAATGAAGTATTGTTATGATTTCCTTTTATAAGTATTTTCTACTAGGATTCTATTATTACTATCAACAGAGTAATATCTAAGGGAGATAACTACCATAAGATGGAAACGAGTACCTACCTAAGTTCATTCCTTTGATAAATAAAACTTACTGTCAAGGCTGATAATGTGAACTTTGTCACTAATTTTAGTAAGACTATACAGTATTTTACTATTGTTATTAATTAAAAATTTAGTATCCCCAAAACACAAGTAATCTAGAAGCAATTATAGGCATCATGGTAACCCGTGTCAAGACCTACCCAGAGGGATCATTCTGCAAAATCGGATCGTCTTCAGCGTTTGAGCAATCATGTGCTGAAAGACACAAAAAATACATAGCTCATGTACTTGTTTTTCTTAATGGAATTGAGGTTTCAGCATTTTTTATTTAATTAAATTTTTTTGATTAATGGTGCTGAAGAATAAAATTAGGGATCCAACCTTCCGAATGCAAATAACATTTGAATTTTAATAGGCAGATTAACTGTTTAGTTTCTCAAAATGTACAAGAAAAGTTGCAAGAAATCACAATGCAGATCCCAATTTTTTTTATACAACAGATCTTCCATAAACTGTAAACCAAATATGAATTTAAAGGAGGCTATAGGAAACAAAATATGTGACAAGTCTGCAGAGGAAGCATGGCTACTTATCAGCTGATTTAGGAAAATTTACATGGACTCAAGTAGCACCACATTTTTTCTTAAAAAGAAGACTGATCGACTGAGGTACCTGAAGTAGTCTTTTGTTTCTCCACAGAAAGAGAATGGACTAACTGAATAAAATTTGTTTAATAATATTTATTTAAAAAGAACATCCTTCTTCAAATAAACTAAATGAAGAACAAATATTACTTACTGTTTTTTCAAAGTTTACCAAACCATCAAAGTAAGTCTTGTTCCCTTCATGAGTGAACGTCATATCTGTACCAGAGGAAGAATTCATAAAAATCTTCATAAATACAGATATGTTGGAGAGTTTGGAACTTAAGAATTTTTATATATAGTCTTAAAACAAAAGAGTGCTATGTTTAAGGAATTAAAGGTAGAAATATTAATTGCTAATAACAATTCTTTTAGAATAGCAGAGTACAATTAGTAAAGAAAAAGAGAAATATAAAGATACTCTTCATTTCTTGGTATTAGATATTTTAACATCATACTGACAGAAAGAGGCAAATGATTCAGCAAAACTTCAAACCAAATCTATACACACGCCATCATAGTCACTTGCAAGTATTAAGAACTGACAGAAAAGAACTGAGAAACATTCAAGCACTGTTTTCATTGTAATCCAAGTAAACATTAAACAAATGCACTATCCAAAAATGGCAGAATGTTCTTTCACAATATAAACTGAACTAAATCATCAATACTGTGAAAAGTAAGATATAACAGGCACATTATATGACAGCTATAAGTTTTTCACTTCAGTCTGGGTCAAAGATCTGGGTGCATGCTATACACACCAAATTTACAGAGTGCAATGTACTTCTGTGAGGAAAAGATTATGAGAGAACTTTGTACAATGAAGAGAATGTCCCAAGTGTCTTCTGGTTAAAATGTTACTTTCTGTAGAGGCAGTTTCAATCAAATGCATATTGAAAAAAAAGAAAATTGTTTATTGTTTTTAAAACTATGCACAAAAATGAGCTCCTATGCAAAGAAATTCAAGTTGTCTTTTTTCTCAAATGTGTTTATGCAGGTGAGTGGGCAAAGGCAATAAACAACACAAGAAAATAAATGCAAATAAAATAAGGAAGGATTTCCTTTCTAAGGGAATTGCATATATTATCTATAGCCGAAAAAGGTATGTGGATATTAGTTTTAAAGCCCACTGTAATAACAGGGAGGGAAGATCAAAATCTAATTTGAAAGTAATTATTACATATATATTTCCCCATAACATTCTTGTATTTGTTTCACAAATTGGTAATTGAACACTGAATACAAAGGAATACTATGATTAGCAATACAGCAATCAATAAAACTGTAACTTCTGCATCACATGCAATGTAGCTGGATAGTCCACTGGTATCACCATCATTATTGCTGAACCACATCTTGATCCAGAAAAAGTTTACAAGCTTACAAGTCAAACAGTATATATGTTTGACAGTACTGTGGTGTGTGTGAATGTTCAAACTAAAATTCTTTCCCAACAGTAGTAGTTTTCAGTGCGACTTTTATGTCACTGTAATTTGGTTTTCAATGAAGGTAGATAGGTACATGTATACCTCAGCATGTAACAATTCATATAACTGACAATAACATAATTTAACACTGAAACAAACTGGAACAATCAGCAACATAGTTACTTAAAACGTGGACTTGTGTGAGCACTCTGCAGAAGAAAGTGCTTGCAAACCAATGCTATGTGATACAACACAAGGTAATAATGACAAAATCGTGGGAAGTTTTGCTTTCTCGTTCTCTCTAAATATGAATACAACACTTTTAGGCTAAAGTTGATAGTAAAACGTCACTTCCCCTCCCAACCAAAATTATTTAAATTTTCATAAAGAGTGTCATCCACATCACTGCAATCATTTGCCGCTTCAGTGGTGTCTTATATTTTGATCATTGCATGTCAAAACTCAGTTTTTAAAATCAATTTTTTCTACTAACCAGCTCTCATCATCTTTTTTCATTTTGTCATATTTAAGGCCATGATCTGCAATGCCTAAAACTTCAATATGTCCCATAGAGATGTATATATTTTCAGCGCTGTCCACCATTGATCTCCCCTCATCAAAACTATGTTTGAAATCAATTTTTCGATAACCAGTTTTTATCAGGTTGAACTCTGTTCATTTTTATTTAGTAAGGGTAACAACAATTCTCACTACCTAAAATGTAAATTGTCCACATGAAATTGTCTACATTTTCAACTAATTCATCAAACACATCACTGCCTCACATGCTAGTTCAGTGCAACAGACCACCCCATCACCTGGGGCCCTAACATTTTCATAAAAGATACTTACAATACATAAAAAGAGGTAAAAAAAGGAATTACTGGGGCCCCAACATACGGGTAAGAGAGCCTCAACTTTCATAAGATCAGTCAGAAAAGGAATTGTTGGGGGAGATATTTCGGTAATAGGAGATAAGAGGCATAAAAAAAACATTGGGGGAGACATTCTGGTGTTAGACTTGTGCTTCATAAGAGGTATGAATGGATTACTGGAGGAGACACTTAGGTAATAGACTCACCCTTCATGGGAAGAGACATAAATGGAATTATTGGGGGAGACATTTAGGTAATAGACTCATCCTTCATGGGAAGAGACATAAATGGAATTACTGGGGGAGACATTTAGGTAATAGACTCATCCTTCATGGGAAGAGACATAAATGGAATTATTGGGGGAGACATTTAGGTAATAGACTCATCCTTCATGGGAAGAGACATAAATGGAAATATTGGGGGAGATATTTAGGTAATAGGGACTCATTGTTTATAAGAGGCATTAAAAACTATTGGGTGAGACATTCTGGTAATAGACTCACCCTTTATAAGAGGTATAAAGAGTATTACTGGGGGAGACATTTAGGTAATAGACTCACCCTTCATGGGAAGAGACATAAATGGAATTATTGGGGGAGACATTTAGGTAATAGACTCATCCTTCATGGGAAGAGACATAAATGGAAATATTGGGGGAGATATTTAGGTAATAGGGACTCATTGTTTATAAGAGGCATTAAAAACTATTGGGTGAGACATTCTGGTAATAGACTCACCCTTTATAAGAGGTATAAAGAGTATTACTGGGGGAGACATTTAGGTAATAGACTCATCCTTCATAAGAAGAGACATAAATGGAATTATTGGGGGAGACATTTAGGTAATAGGGACTCAATGTTTGTGGGAGGCAATACAACATTATTGGGGGAAACATTTTGGTAATAGACTCACCCTTCATAAGAAGAGGCATAAATGGAATTATTGGGGGAGACATTTTGGTAATGGAAAGTCTATAAACTCTGTGATTCCTGGATGGATCCATCAGGGTCTCAAAGTCAGCAAACATCTTCTTAAACTTCCCTGGAAGCTTCTGAAAAAAAGAATTTTATAACAAACTGAAAGTAAAATGGTGAAATCAGTATCAGCTGTCCATGTGCATGTTCCACTGTAGAAGAGTACTGACTCAAACTCAATGCATAACGTACAATGGATGAGTACTGACTCTGTGAAAACTCAAACTCAATGCATAACGTACAACTTTAAAGTTTTGAAAATATTATCCTGAAAGGATCTTGCAAAAAATTAAGAAAAGCAAAAAATTTTTATCACAATTAACCTAATGTAAGGCCAAATATGGTTTCTGCTGATGATAAACCATAAAGCAAATTAAGAATTTGTCAGAACAATTGTTTCAAAATGAAATATATACAATGATCTCAAGCATTATTTAATTAAACCCCACAAAAATTGGTACAAGATTCTCTTAACATTGTTTGGCATCTAATTTGCTTCTCTATGGTGAACTGAGCAGGGACAAGTGTTAGAAATATAATGATATATATATAGAAACACACACATACATGTATAAACACACTAGTGCATGGACTAAAAGTAAAACCATATTTAACCATCTACTTCAGTGTTTAAAACTTAAATGAAGCATGATTGTTTTTATTTTCATTAATGGAGCAATTAAAAGGTATTTATACAATTCATTAAAAAAGCTGAATTGCAAATTTTCAGCTTACCTCCCATGTCTGTGACAAACGGCTGACAGCGATGTTACTTAGTCCCATCACAATGGCAAAGAAAGAATTGAGATTCTGATGTTGTTTACAGCTGGGAAAAAAAAAATTAGTTACACTACAAAAATCTGTGCAAATCAACTGCTGAATCGCTGTAATGCACACAGTTACTGCATTTGATAACACATTCTTAAAATAAAAAGAAAACTGTATATCTTTATTTCAAATTATATGTTTGTACTGTAGTTTTGCAGTTTGTACACGATACTAAGGTATATGCTTGTACTGTATTTTGACTATCTTTATTTCAAGGTATATGTCTGTACTTTATTTTTTCAGTTTGTACAAGATACTTTGGCATATTAAAGCCAATCCAGGACAATACTTTACAACTACATTCTTACATGTTTCAAATATAAGACAGCATTTGAAATGCTATCTTTCTCCACTGTTATTTAAAGGTGAAATAGCAACAACAATATTATCTACCTTGTGTAAATTTATTAGAGGGAAGGAAGTGATTTGACGTTCTCAACACAAAAAGGTGGGAAATATTTATTCCACTCAGTAACATAGCAATAAACATGATATTGTATGTACAAATTATGCTGGTAACGTATCAATAAACTTGATATTGTGTTTGGAAATAATACTGGTAACATAACAACAAACTTGATATTGTGTATACAAATAATACTGGTAACATAAAAGTACACTTGATATTGTGTTCTACTGAAGAGACCAAAAAAAATAATAAGAAAGATTTAAATAGATTCACAGAGAGATAACATACTGACACAAGTAAGCATAAAATGGAACTCAGATCCAATGGCATACAGACATGCTTAATCATTTAAACAACTTATATTTTTTTTGTTTGTTACCTTATTAAAGCTTTTGTCTCCTGCATCTTCCATAATGGTTACTCACTGATAACCATCCTGTTTGGGCATAAAGAATTTTTCAGCACATGTCATTGTCTTTTTTGTGTCAAATGTGCTTTATTATTAATACCACATACTTAATTTAACAAATCCATTATTTCATCACTAATCTCCTCACTGATAACAAGTGATTATCAGTCACTAGTTAAGAGTGAGTGCAGACTTGATTTCTAATTTTATCCTTTGAGATCCCTCAACTTGTGTGATAAATGATATCCAAGGTAAGCGTTACTCACTGCTTGTAAGTCACACAAAAAAATCACAGCATTTATTTCTCTTAATAAATATACTATGTTTACAAGGACTGACTAAATTCTGGATATACTCATTTTTCAGTCAAGTCCAAAATGTGCAGGCAGAAATGTGTCTATATAGTTTGTTAAGAGTAATGAGCAGAACAAATAACAAAGACCCTGATCTGCTAGCAATTATGGAAAGGCACACCAGGGTCTTTGTTATCTGCAGTTGGATTTATAAGCAAGTATATATGATAAATAAAATAAAAGTAAATCGAATCTTTTCAAGTAACAGCAATTAAGTATACACATGAATGCCGAATTAGTTGATAAATTTAGGTGATACTTACTAAGCTGCCAGTTTAACAAACTTTCTAAGCAGAGAGACACGTTTACTAAGATTTGCTGTAAGCACCATCTCCGTGACAACCCAGTACTGGACCTCGTTGAATCTTCTCAGAAACAGGTCAAGATTTGCTGTAATTTTCTTGAACTTGTAACGTCCGAACACTTGATAGATTAGCTCGAACTAAAATAGACATGGCAAAATCAAGCCAAAGACTTTTACATTTTTGTATGATCTATTCTAATTACCATGCAGTCTTCAGTTAATCAACTTTAATAAGTAACTGACCTGTGGTAACTCAATGGTTAGTGAGCTCACTCAAGACCAGAAGGGTGTGGGCATGAATCCTGCCAAGACCAAGCCAGGTTTGCTGTTGTGGTGTACATCTGGCTAGATACTAAAATGCCATGGCATGAAATAAACTTTAATGTGCTGATGGGCTGTTTAACATCATTCTGTCAAGCAACCAATTATATGAATCATATCCAGTGTACAAATTTGTGGCTTAGATATTTGTACTTTTATAATAAATGGTTTTTAAATGTGGATATATGAACAGATGTATACAATATATGTAATAATGAATATCAAAATAATGACTATAATGAACAAGAAAATAATGACTAATCAACATTAAAATAATGGTTATAATGAACAACAAAATAATGACTATAAGCAACATCAAAATAATGACTATAACGAACAATAAAATAATGACTAATCAACTTCAAAATAGTGACTATAATGAACAACAAAATAATGACTACAATGAACAACAAAATAATGACTATAATGAACAACAAAATACTGTAGTATCATCAATTTTCATGGGGACTGATTTTCGTTGTTTTTTGTTGTTGCCCCGAACTGCAAATTTAAATCCCCAATGAAAAATGAGCAACGCAGGATGATGCCCCCCTTTTCTAACAGTGTTTCATTCCTAGAGATTAAAACAGCTACTACTATTCGATAAATTAAGGTCAATACTGTAATCTGGTAAATAAATATTAACTTCTACATGTGTTTGTTTTATTGTTTATTTTAACCTTTTAAAAAAGAATTATAAATCGTTTTATACTGTTTCAATGCACAGGTTCGAGAGCTGTAATTTTATACCTGCTGCCCTCAATTGATACGTGAGGTAAGTAAGGATAGAGAGAAAATAGAGTAAAAGCATAAGGTATTCAAACAATAGTAATACTGAAAATGAAAGAAAATATAATACAAAATAACAGTATATAAAAATTAATTTAATACTTATTCAAGTCGATCCTTCATTTGAGTACAACTGTTGTTGAAACATTTAAATCCTTGTGAAAGCACATTTCATTTTATCCATGCAATTTTAATCCAAAAGAACAACAATCCTGTAAAATACTATAACTATTTCTTGAAACACTATTATTAATGAAACACTGTGTATATACACTAATTACAGCAGAGTATTAAAGCTCATACTTCACAGATTTCTGGACAAAGCCACTGTATCAACATTGTGTCAATCAAGTCACATGGTACTCACAAATGCTTCTCAGGTAAATAATCCCCAAATTGCTGAATTAAACAAGTCCAGCTTTCTCAAAACCACTGACAATTAGGTCCGATCTTTCATTGTCGCATGAGCTACAATTATCCATTCAGTGTGAATTGGCTTGATTAATGAGGTTGCAAGGTTTACTAATACTGTGCACTGATTGTCATCAGTAACATCTTCTTTTTCCAAAATGGCGTTCCTGACCTGTTTAGCATACCACTCGTGGAAGTGCGACTTTAATTATTCTTTGTACTCTTTATTTACTGTCAAGTCTAGTAGTTAAAGTGGGTCTGTACAAGAGGCACACAAAACAAAGGAGTGATTCCACTGTCTTTCAGCTTTGTTAGCATCTTCACACTTTGGTGGGCTCTAAACACATCAAATATTGCCACTGCTTGCTGATTACATTGCACAAGGGGCAGCTGGTCATGTGTTTTGTTTCCTTTTGGAATGATGACATTATCCACATAACATATAATAGATTCTTCGTTACTCCAGTGTGAGTCTGCTTGAGTCACATCCCAGTGGTCAGGGAAAACTACACCCTTAGGCAGGCATCTGTCAGTCTTCCCTGCATAAATGACTTGTGGGGGCAGGAGAGTTCCAGATTTTGCTTTTGCAAGGAAAATTGTAATCTGCCTCTTGTCATCAAGTGCAGAAACTAATACTTGCTTAGATCCACAGGCTTCCATCATCCAGACGCCATCTGGCACCCAATCTGTCTTACTACAAAACAGTCTGGAATATTGTGCTGTTTCACTACAGTGTTAACTTTCTCTGAGAACGTTTTCTTAATGTCTTCTAAATCATGGGGCAGCTGTTTTATGCTTTTTGTTCCTTTACGCTTAACAAATCCCATACGGCGAAGTAGCGACCTCACCCAATGCTTGGTGATGCTGATGTGTCCACCGTAATGTGCGTGCTGGCTGCGAGCATGCTTGGTGATCACAGCCTCTGCCCCAGCCATTACAATCCTAATATTGATTAATCCTCCATTAATTCTAACTTTCTTGATCCAATCTTGTATCTCTGCATCAGGCATGCTTCCTAGCATCAAAGGATTTCTCCAGGTGGTTTGGGTAAATTAAAAAGTTCTTGCCCATCTTGCTTTTTTAACTTTATGTATTGGCCCCGCATACTCTGTACAGTGGTCTCACTTATCATACAACTCAGATTGCTACTGAATTTGCAGGCTACCTTGGGAACACCATTATCGATGGAGTATCTGAATATCTTTGCCCGGATTTCCTCGTTATAACTGTTGTACTCTCCTTGCTTTCTTTTCTGGGACAGTGACTGAAGCAGGGGTTCTATTGCATCATTAGCTGCCTGGTAAGAAAGCGCCTGTGCCGTGTTTGCAGCTTCTGATGGGTTAAGAAGTCCAGGAGCCGAGGGGGGTCTAAGTTGAATTTTACCACTCTTAAGTCACTGTTTTAATGCCATGATCATCAGAAAGTACTGATGGTGCAACTTGATGGACAGTAGTTTAAGTAAGAGTTCACTCATATGTATTTTAATAACCAATTGGACTAGTGTTGTTAGCTATGTCAGCTTCCTTTGATGTTGAGCACTCAAACGAAAACATGGCAAAAGTGATTAATCTTGACAGGTATTTTATTTGTGCTCATAGAAATGAAAGTATTGTTTTAGTGTTGTCGGCTGCATTGGCTTCAAGTGATGTTATTCACATGGTCGAAAACATGGTGTAAGTATTGAACTTGCCAGATCTTTGATTTGTGCTCATACAGGTGGTAGTATTGTTTTAAACATTAATGTGACCGCCGTTTGTGTCGGCATAATTTTATTCTTTTGTATTCTCATTTGGGGTATTTATAGAGGTTAAACCATGAAATTAAATACCTATTAAACACCTAATAATATGCAAACTTTGACATGCAAAACCACGAATTAAAGTACCAACGAAAATGCCTTTTTTTAAAATACAAAACCACAAAAATTGAAAACAACAAAAATAAATGATACTACAGTAATGACTATGATGGACATCAAAATAATGACTATAATCAACATCAAAATAATGACTATAATAAAAATAATTAAAAATAATTAATCAACGTCAAAATAATGACTATAATGAACATCAAAATAATGACTATAATGAACATCAAAATAATGACTATAATCAACATCAAAATAATGACTATAATCAAAATAATGACTAATCAACATCAAAATAATGATAATAATCAAAATAATGACTATAATCAACATCAAAATAATGACTATAATAAAAATAATTAAAAATAATTAATCAACGTCAAAATAATGACTATAATGAACAACAAAATAATGACTATAATCAACATCAAAATAATGACTATAATCAACATCAAAATAATGACTATAATCAAAATAATGACTAATCAACATCAAAATAATGATAATAATCAAAATAATGACTATAATGAACAACAAAATAATGACTATAACCAACATCAAAATAATGACTATAATCAACATCAAAACAATGACTATAATCAAAATAATGACTAATAAACATCAAAATAACGACTATAATCAAAATAATGACTATAATCAACATCAAAATAATGACTATAATCAACATCAAAATAATGACTATAATCAAAATAATGACTAATAAACATCAAAATAATGACTATAATCAAAATAATGACTAATAAACATCAAAATAATGACTATAATCAAAAAAATGACTGTAATGAACAACAAAATAATGACTATAATCAACATCAAAATAATGACTATAATCAAAATAATGACTAATAAACATCAAAATAATGACTATAATCAAAATAATGACTATAATCAATGTCAAAATAATGATAATAATCAAAATAATGACTATAATAAACATCAAAATAATGACTATAATGAACAACAAAATAATGACCATAATCAAAATAATGATTACAATGAACAACAACACAGGATAAAATAATCATTGTAACTTTAAGAAGTGAAAAAGAGCAGACCACTCAGAAAAGAGCAGACCAATCATAAAAGAGCAATTTAAATGTTGGCAAAACAAATTTAAAGTGTTTTAAAGTAAAAGGAGTAGATCAGAAATGATTTCAAATGCTAATACATGAACATGTGATCTTCAAATGTAAATGTGACTACATATTTAATGATAGAAGTATATCTTTATTGCTATATAATCTTGTTTTAAGATGAATGCATACAATATTTTAGCAAAAACTATTAATAAAGAATAGAATATATGTACAGTGATTGTGGTTATTTTTCGTTAAATTGTTCTGAAACTGGACCTTGGAAACTGGTCATTTTGAACAAACTTGTTGTGAGAGACCACCTGTCATGAGAGACTGTTTTGGGGTGGGGGAGCAGAAAGGGCAGTCTCTCATAACAGATTTTACTGTAATAAACATTTCTAGGTCAACAGGTGCATTGGTTCAAAATTTAATCCGCTAGATGGTCAACTGATTCTAAGAAAAAGATTTGTCTGAAGGTTTCTCTATCTGAAATATCTTCAGCCAAATTTTGATGTCAGGCAACACATGTATAAAATTAAAAGACCTTTAAAAAGTTAAATTTGGTTAAATTTTGTTAAACATTTTTCTTGAGGAGTAAGATTTGTGTCTAAACATAAGTCATATTGGATTGCTAATCTGCATTCTTCTTACAAGCTGTAGAGACTTTCATATATTGATGCCTCTTGTAGAATTTAAGTTGTTTAAAGCCTTCTATTAACATTAATGCTGGCCACATGAATGACAGATCAGCATTATTTGTGCCAAGATTGAAAGGCCAGAATGTTCTTCATCAAATTTGGTAAAATTCTCTTTACCAAATTTTAAAGAAGAAAAGATTCCAAAAGCCTACTAATACTGAGATAGGAAAGTCAGCTTTAAAACATCTGTAATCTGAACACAAAAACAGGAATTCTTTAAACTTAATCCAGCAGTTGCTTCTTGGTGATAGAAGTACTTAGGCAATCTTTCACCAAACAATTATCAAATAAAGTACAAGCGTCTCTGAGATCTAGATATACCAGTGTTCATTCAAGCTGAAGTTTCTATACATAAAGTTTTATCTGACTGTAAAATTTAAATCCGATAGATGTGATGGTGTAATCTGAACTTAAATATAGGAACGATTCTGCCAACATCAGAATGGATGGCATCTCAGAAACAAGTAACTTTACAGCTGTTCTTTTTTTGTACTAAAGATGGATATTCTTCAAGGAATCTCTGACAATAGTAACTGTGAAGTTTTTTATTTGATGTAAAGGGGCCATACTTGATGGCATTTCTGAAACCAGTAACTTTAAATTTTATAAGCTTAGTAACAGTTGCTGTACTTGATAAAGATCAGAATTACTTGTACAAATCTAAAAGTACTTGATACCAGTATGTGTTCAGTAAAACTTGAAAAAAAAAAAACAGTTCAAAGTTTTTCCATTTTATAAACAGTGGCCATAATTTAATAGCAGATCAGTGTCATTTATGCAAATTTAAAAGCCATTTTGCCATGGTGCTTTCTATAAACATTTGGTCAAATGGATTAGTCATTGCAAGGTTATATTTTGGCAGCGGGACTTTATTAGATGGCAAATCAGCATAATTTTTAAAAACCTGAAATGACTTATATCATAACTCTCTATGCTATTAAATGGTCCAGTGGATTTTGAGAAGTTTAAAATAGTAAATGTTGGTGGACATTGCATGATTGATGCATGACTATCCTGTAACCATATGGACAATGCATGACCATACCATAACCTTATGGACAATGCATGACCATACCATAACCATATGGACAATGCATGACCATACCATAACCTTATGGACAATGCATGACCATACCATAACCTTATGGACAATGCATGACCATACCATAACTTTATGGACAATGCATGATCATACCATAACCTGATGGACAATGCATGACTACACCATAACCTTATGGACAATGGATGACCATAACATAACCTGATGGACAAATGCATGACCATATGACCATACCATAACTTGATGGACAATGCATGACCATACCAAGCTCATGAATGCATGACAAAACCCCAATCTCACTTACAGTCAGGCAAGTTAACAAGAGTACAGTGAATGACACATGTTTAATAGTCATCTGTGTAAGAACTTGTAGGGCATTGCTGGCTCTAGAGATTATTTAATAATGGATGTTGATCCTCTGGATCATCATGGCATTCAAAACCTGCCAACCCTGACAAGACCATCTCAGTAAGGCAGCTGATTTTTTCTGTAAGTTTGAAAAGTTTTCAGTAAGGTGTAACAAAGTATCATAAAATGCTATTGTAAAGCTGGAAAACATATCTGAAAGTTTGGTATTCAAAACATGCTGCAACAGTAAACATTATGTTCAACTGAAAAGTTTGAAAAGTACAAGTAGACCTTATTTATCTTTAGCACAAACTTCAGTACCAAACCCTATGCAGCTCAATGGCTTGTTGCTATCTCTCAAGTTGATGTAATTCTTCAAAAAATTTTCCATTTCATATGACAACGGCAATCCTATCTCCCACTACAAGACATACACGAAGTGGCATGTGATGTCAAATTAATGTAATTGTGTCCTTTTCTGCTTTAATTCACAAGAATCTGAATATTCCTTTTTATTATTCTGTTTTGATTATTAACACTTTTTAAGAGGATTATTTTCCCTTTTGTCTTCAACATGCATCATATGCTGGATGTCCCTTTAAAAACAATTATATAATCATGTATAATCATACATGCAGATGCTTTGTATGAAAAAATATGTGCAGTTCAAAGCATCTGAGGTACTGCTGTAAATTCCACTAATTCTAATTTTAAAACCTGATCCAAATCAAACAAGGATGAACTATTTATCCAGATTTTTAGGCAAGAATATTTTTTTAGTAGGTTTTGCTTTTATGCTGCAAGTATGTATTTTAAAGGTAGTTTTCTTAAGACTTGAGGCAAAATTGTAAAGGTTGGCAGGTCTGGTATTCTGTCTAAAACTAAATTTACTGAACTGAAACCATCAGTTTATTTTAGTCGTACCATGATCAAAACATCTGACTTCTAGAACCTAGACCCTTAAGGTTGCTCTATTACCAAGTGCAAGTCACCCACAAAGTTTAGACAGGGAACATTTGTAGAATAAACAACAAATGCTTGACAATATATACACATGGATGCTAAAGTTATCACCATGTTAAGTTTCTTCCATCAAGATATACCTGACAATATATACACATGGATGCCTAAGTTATCACCATGTCAAGCTTCCATCAAGATATACCTGACAATATGTACACATGGATGCCTAAGTTATCACCATGTCAAGCTTCCATCAAGATATACTTGACAATATATACACATACATGCCAACCCCTGGTGAGGAAAAAGTGTAATCCAAGTGGTCAAAAAGAGTAATCCGAGCAGAAAAAGTAATTCACATATAACACGATAAAAATTCAATAAGCATATGTAGAAAATGATTTATTTATCCTTCTGGACTTTTAATGTCAATTATTGCTTCAAGTTTTCATATATAACACTCTGCATTTTCAAAAATTAATGGGCTTTAATGTTGCATTTCAAAACACTTTGTACCAGCCGAGACAATGAATGTTTTGCACACCAGTAGAGCACTAAGTGCTGGGTTACAAAGCCTGGATCTGAATTCAGTTTTGTTTTTGTTAACAATACTGAACAATCTTTCAGTCAGCATTAGAATGGTAAAGAACCAATATTCCTTTCATAACCTGACAAAGAAGAGGAAATTTATATCTTACATTTAATGGGTCTTTTAGCTGGGAAATAAGCTGAAAAAAATCAACTCTGTCCGTATGAAGTACATTGTCAGGTAGAGTGCCAACTTGATATTTCAAGAGTTCTTCTAATTTATCAGCAGCCTTTCCAGCAGCATGGTGCATCATATGACAGACAACCTGATATGAACAATGATGGAGACATTTTTCAAAATATAGAATGTAACTCCTTGATGAATTCCAGTCATCACTGATGCTGCATCAGCTGAAAACTCCATACAGTTCTGCCAACTTATGTTTATTCAAAGCATTATCAAGCAAATAATACAAATATTTTCTCCAGTGGAATCTACTGTTAATTCTGGTAATGAAAGAAGAGCACTCTGACTTTGCCCTTTTCGTTGTCAAAGTCTTTACACAGACTTGGGTACAATATTTTGTCATAATCACTTCTCCTGTCTGTCACAATACTAAACCATAAATGGCTCAATTTTCATGGCTTCTGCAATTTTAAGTGAAGTGTCTTCTGCTAAACACCTAACAATATTAGATGATTTTGTTCGTGCACAAAATATTTTCTGCAATTTTGAAATTGGGAAACATCCATTTGAAAAAAGGACCAATGTAGTTGTCTACTGCTATGAGCAGTCCATGTTCTCTTAAGAACTTGGTAGATAATACCTCTGCATTTATAGAATTTGTGTCCACACTTAAGTTATGCTGTAAAAAAGAAGTTACCTTGGTACTGGAGTTAGTAAAATGAGCTAATTCAAGGTTTCTTTGTTTTACAAACATGACCAGTATTAAAATCCTTTCCACATAGCCTGCAAGGGGCGTGAAGCTGCCCTAGAATGGAATGCTGTATTGTGCAATTCATGTATTCATCTCTGAATTGGTTTTTCATGTTTTCCTAATCCATCTGTGAAATTATCAGAAAAATATTTTTGCTCTAACACATGCATCAACTAGAATAAATCTGACTTGACTTTTAGCACGAAATACCTGCAGACTGGTTCTGTACCACATAAGAATTAGAACAAAGAATCTGCGAGCAAAGATTAAAAGTTAGAAAACCAGTCTGTTCTCTCTTCACTAAGCCATACAGTTGCTATAAATAGAAACTGAGGTCAAAAGTAGAAACCAGCATGTTTCTTGGAAATAGGTCAACTGCTATAAATAGAACATAACATTGTTAGGAAGGTGCATGCAAGTCTTCAGACAAGTATACTCTTATGTAGTAGTTACATAGAAGCCATCTTTTCTATAATACAGTCTGTGGAATTAATGGGATGTTAACAAAAATGAGAAAACAAACTATTTATTTTTTTGGGAGGGGGATATACCAAAAATGCGTAATCCAAATACAGTTTCGTGTAAGGTGTAATTTAGTGTGAAAAAAGCGTAATGGTTGGCATGTATGTATACACATGGATGCCAAAGTTATCACTATGTCAAGCTTTGTTCAAAGATGTGACTGATAATAAATACATGGTAACTAAAACTAATGATGAAATTTTTGTTTTTACATTATACCTCATGTACACAGGAAAACAGCTCCCAATCATAAACTGTCATGTGGTAGGCCATCTCCTTTGAACTCATCAGCTCTAATGTACTAAGTGACCCCAAAGAGGGTCCATCCTGCTCTGGCAACGGTGTCTGCAATAAAAATTAATAAATGATTTCTAACGTCTTATTTCAAGTTCTTGGCCTTTTAAAACATTATAATTTGAGTGAAACTGCATGTTCTGCCAGGGTGAGGACAGGCCAGGGCACCAAAGGTTTATTCAACTTTGAGCATGTTAAGTGTACTAAATTGAGATCAAGCCAGACTGCAAGCCAGGCTACATTTATTTCTGCTTCTACAGACAGGGTCCTGGATACTCAGGGGCTGATTTCATAAAAAAAAGGGACAAAATCAAAGCAATTTATTTTCGTTCATTCAATCACAGTTAACCTCTTCATTGGATAAACAGGCTTAGCAAACTTTTAGATGACAAACTGTCTGCGTCAATTTAAGAAGGTCAGAGTGTAATCAATATGAATTTTAGCCTTGTACTTTAATTCAGGAACTAAAAAACAAAATCACAATGACTTAAATACTCAATGGCTCTCAATTCCCCACCAACATCTAATGATTATTTTTGTGGGGGGTGTTGTGTTTGGCAATGGAATCTACACCAATATATTTTAGGGAGAAAAAGTTTGCAACTGGGAATAACATTTTTAAGTGTAAATTGATCAACTTGGAACTTCCGCATGACTCTGAAATATTTTACTTTGCAACTGACCTATGTTCAGGTCATGAAGGGCTATAAAAGAATCCCTACTGTTTTTAGACATGTTGTCCCAAACAATAAAGCCTATCTGTGAACTGAACCCCTTTATTAAATGTTTGTATAGTTAGGGACCCCATAAAGTTGTAAACTGAGTCCCCTTACAGCACTTTTGTATGGTCATAGAATGTTTGTATAGTTAGGGACTCCATAAATCTGTATACTGATCCCCTCAAGGAATGTCTGTATGATCAAGGGATTCCATAAAAGTGAATATTGAATCCCTTTATTGAATGTTTGTATGGTGAAGGATCCCATCAGCTGTATACTGAACCCTATTATAGCAGTTTGTATGGTCGTGGCTCTCATAAAACAGTATACTGAACCCTATTATAGCAGTTTGTGTGGTCATGACACTCATAAAACAGTATACTGAACCCTATTATAGCAGTTTGTGTGGTCATGACACTCATAAAACAGTATACTGAACCCTATTATAGCAGTTTGTGTGGTCATGACACTCATAAAACAGTATACTGAATCCATGTAAGCTTACTGAATGTTTGTATGGTCATGCGCAACTGCAATTACTACTTAATTTATTTTTGTTCCTGAATACAACAGCAATATCATTTTGCATCATTACATGTTCTAATATCATATAATCTTAATTACATGACAGGTGATTATGAGATGGCATTTTATACAGTACACTTGTGTGGCTTCAATCAACAAGTTATAATTATGAAGCAGTGTACAAACAACTAGGAGAGATGAAAATGATTTATTTTTGGCCTAAATGATACAAACCAGTGCATCCAGATGTTCCCTAGGAGTAATAAAAAGTCGACTGTTGATTCCCAATCCTGATGTTATACACATGTCGTTCTCTTTGAACACCCGCCTCTCTGTTTGAAAGGTAAAATAGAGTATGTTATTAGAAAGATAGAGCCATGTTTGTGAATTAAAAATATAATTTAGATCCATTCATATACCTTGAAGTAATAGTATCACTTCATTGCAGTCCAAGAAAAAGACAGAGTAAACAATAATCCATTCATGGCAATACTAAGGACTCATTCCCATATCCACAAAAATATAATATATCAAAAAAAATAAGTTTCACAAAAACATTCCAAATTCAAATTAATACCCCAAAAAATAGATGAAATTCTGACTTTTTTCCTTTCAAGTGCAGATTTAACTTTATTCTCATTTTAACAGCTGTTCCGAGTTTAGTGACATATCAGCACAAGACTAGAGTTAAGGCTATGGCAGTATAGTGTCTTTGATAGAGACATGCTGGTAGCTTGTCTGAAATGGATTCAAACTTGCAACCCACTAACTGTAAGGCTGGCACATGAAGGCAAAAAAAGAGTTTCTGGTTGGCTGACCACCCCTGTTTCTCACTGTTGACCCTAGCACTTTTTCTCCCCATGGTAAAAAAAAAATCATCACGATATATATAAAATTTTAAAAAAAGAAAACAACCTACCTTAATATTGTAACCAATACAACTGGAAACATGTTTTTTATTTGATTAACCACTATGCCACTTTTTAAGAATAATAAAACCGTCATTTAACTTCCTTTAAGTATGTGTGAAATGTTTTATTCTTTGTTTAATTGTTTTCTTTTCCATTCCATTCTTAATTATTTACTTTACTTCTAGCAATTTAACAATTTTCCATGCTCAAACTAAATGCATTCAGCGTTGCTTGATAGCTTTGCCAAACACAGCAAAGTGACAAAATGAGTTACATTACCTCCAGTGGACTTAACCTCACAGAGTACAAGGTCATCTCCAAGGCAAAGCTTGTCTCTAGCATGGTACACAATTTCCTGAACAGTGGAATCCATTGGGAGTCGTAGAGTGCTGTATGTATGATCAGCACAATACACCTTGAAGATATCTAACAAAAAATAAAACAGTGTACTGTTTTACTGATTCCTACAAAGGCTGATGAAGGATATACCGTTTGTGCTTGCATACAAGACATATCCAATTGCACAGATGTAGATCTGCCATCGCATAATGCATTGGCAGATCTGGTCTATGCAATCTGTCATGGCTAATCAGTAGAACAACATGGACCCTGATAGGCCAGTATATATGTGATGGCAGATCAGGTTCTATGTTCTTAGAAGTTTTAACAGACTTATATGCAAATATACACGGTTCAATCAAGAATATTTAGTACACAAGGACTTTGCAAAAATAATTGGTTTCTGAATGGCCTGAATTAAAACACACTGAATATACACAGTGATAGGGAGCTGACAGTGTGGTGTTAAGTGTTGGGTCCTGTGTATAACCCTCTAATCCTGCTGTGCAGATTGCTAAGGTAGAGTAACAACTGCTTTGCACCTCTTGGGTCATATGTCTAGTTCCTTTATTTGAATTTTACATAAAGAACTGGCGGTTCCACTAGCAAAAACTGAATAATGGCATCATTCTTGACCATGTCCACCATCATTATATCCCACTAAAGAGAACAAGGGTTTCTTTTGTCAGACTTTAAAACAAATTTAAAAAATTATAAAGCAGATGTCTGAATGTTAAACAGGAATGAAAAACAAGGTTTCATAAGAAAGGGAGAAAAGGCTTCAACTGTCAAAGCATATACAAGTACAAAAGCTTATGACCTATTGTAATATTATGCCAATGTTCTGTTTAGTTAAGCAATGTATGCAGAACACCTGACTGAAACGCAAATACAGTGTGACCCACTATAACACAATGGCTGGAGTCCAGATAACCCAGGGGTGGGCAAACTACCGCCTGTGGACTGCATGCGGCCCACCAAGGGCTTTCATGCGGCCCACCAAGGGTTTTCATGCGGCCTAGGAACAAGTCATCATTCGCACTGACTCTGTTTATGTTACTCTGTTTATCAAATAAATGTGCTTCATTTGAAGTTTAAGTTTAAGTTTTCAAATATTAACAACATATTAACAACTGAAAATTAATTAGATATTATTTAGAAAAAAACTTTTGTTTTTGCTATTTCAAATATTAATTATTTTACTTAACGAACTATGCGGCCCGCGACAAGGTGTAAATTTGTGTATGCTGCACTTGCACTGGAAAGTTTGCCCACCTCTGAGATAACCTGACCATGTTATGCGCCAAACATTGATAAAACAAACCTTGTCAGCCGAAGAAAATATTCCTCGAAAATTGTGTGGGGTGGTTAATAAAATCAGGTGCTAAAATACGTTTTTGATTAATGGAAGGCAAAACTAGTCTGAAATTTACTTGTATATTGACAACTTACATTTGTGCAGTATACTGCATAATGCATTATGTACTGTACATATATATGGAAATTCCATGAATTTAAATATAGATCACGTTTTAAAATTCATGTACCAGTCACGACTGTTTAGAAAACACACATAACACATACAAAATGATGGTAGTTCGCATTTGATCCCATTGTCAAGAAACAAATGTCACTAAACAATTCACTATATTTATTGTTACCATGGCTTTAGTTATTTACATGCTACATGTACGCATACTTTAATTGGCCCAGGTTTTGGGCAGGTGGTGACAGCTATCACCTTGCCAATGCTACCCAGGGGATGGGGCTAGGATGAGACTATTCATAGAGAAATGAAAACATGTTAACAAATAATTTTTAAGAAAAAACATCTTTGTGAAATGCCTACCTTCAACTAACTTCTCAGCCAGATATCTATGGTTTCAAAAGATTGAAAATTTAGCTTGCGTTTTATGCTGTTGGCAGTGATCGTTAGCATAAACCTTTTTTCTGCAAATATGAAACTTTCACAACAGAACAAACATGTTCCAATCTCTTTGAAAAGTGCAACAATCCATCAGATTCCATTGCTTTTATTTGAAGTTTGGTGCTGACTTCCTTTGATGAATGATTGTTTGTTTTTATTTACGACTGATGAAGAGTGTTATTGAAGTCACTGCTAAATGCCAACTTTGGAAGACCCAACAAATGCCCATTTTATTATTGTATGGGCAACATCAAATAATTGTAGAACACTGAGACTAAAAGATTTTTTTTAATTTGCTTAGTATTTATACAGAACTGTTGTCGCTTCAAAAGGTAATCAATTTGTTTTTAAGTTTAAGCAAAACTAATTTTTTCTGGGTACATTAAAACAAAGAATTAGCCATTGTTTGGTCGACTGTAACAGCTACTGCCTTCAGAGGTTGCTCACTTGTAGCAAGTCTGGTAGCATGACTATCTGAGTGTATCACAGCATACAGTGCTCAGGCCAGATGTCAGCTTAAGTGAATTATGATATAATAATGCACTGTCAAGATGGTTAGTCAATATGCAAAAAGGATTTGTTTATGCAATAACATATTCCAGTGAATTTTATATCCAGGTTTGCAGCTTCCTTTCATGGTGCCTTAGGATTTATTAACTCTGAACCCAAGACTGTATGATCAGGTTTAAACAACCATCAATGCTGTCACAACAAAACATTTCCAGATGGTATATTTTGTCTCCAAAAAGGAAAAGAAACACCCACAATTTGAGACATTGGAGAATCCAGCACAATCCCTGAATAAACCCTTAACAAATTATATTTTTGCAATTTTAAGAAGAAAAAAGTGTTTTTTTTTGTTTATGAGAAAAATACATGAATATAAAATTTCAGGAGTCATGCCCTGATCTTCTTTTATTAGAATTCATTTGCAATCTCTTCCCTAAAATGATAATAAACTTTTTACATTATTATCTGTAATTGTTAGAAGAAATTTTTTTTTTTTCGTGTAAAAGAAAAATACATGCATATGAAATTTTGGGAGCCACATCACAATCATGTTATATCCAAAGTCATGTCATAAAGGAGTGTGCTATTGCAGAATCACACTACTATTCCCACTGCCATAGCAACTGGAAACATTATACACTACTCCCTCACTATAAGGCTAATATGGTTATGGATCCAATTTCATTAAGAGGTAGTAAAATTATATGTATCATGTACTTCATTATAAACTAGCACAAGGCAGTATGCTCTGCAACTCCCATGGACAGTTTTATAATGAGGGATTAAACCATATCATGTACTTCATTATAAACCAGCACAAGGCAGCATGCTCTGCAACTCCCATGGACAGCATTATAATGAGGGATTACACCATATCATGTACTTCATTATAAACCAGCAAAAGGCAGTATGCTCTACAACTCCCATGGACAGCATTATAATGAGGGATTACACCATATCATGTACTTCATTATAAACTAGTACAAGGTAGTATGCTCTGCAACTTCCATGGAGAAGCATTATAATGAGGGATTACACCATATCATGTACTTCATTATAAGACAGTCTCATTATAAATTGATATAATCTGGTTCCCATGGCCACCATTATAATGAAGGAGTATATCATATCAAGTACTTCATTATAAGGCAGCCTCCCTATAAACTGATATACTCTGGCTATCACTGATATATTTATAATGAGTACTGTACTACCACCATCTTCTTAATCACATGATATATTTATAATGAGTACTGTACTATCACCATCTTCTTAATCACATGATAGATTTATAATGAATACTGTACTACCACCATCTTCTTAATCACATGATAGATTTATAATGAGTACTGTACTACCACCATCTTCTTAATCACATGATAGAATTATAATGAATACTGTACTACCACCATCTTCTTAATCACATGATAGATTTATAATGAGTACTTTACTATCACCATCTTCTTAATCACATGATAGATTTATAATGAATACTGTACTACCACCATCTTCTTAATCACATGCAAAATAAATGAGTCATGACTAGGGCAAATTAAGAAACTATTACTTTCATCTGTGGGCTTGATGGGTTGCCTTTTTTTCTTCTCTTCAGGTGTCTTGTTTTGATTCTTTTTCTTTGCCAAGGGTTTCTCATGAGCTGGGGACTCACTGCAATCAAGACAAAAACATATGTAGCTAACATCGCATAGAGTTGACACAAGATAGGACAACTTTACATCAATATCAATCAGTAACATTTGATGAGGACCAAACTGTCCAATTTCTAAGGAATCCTAGCATGCTTGGAGATTTTTTTTTTCCCCATAAAAAATTGTCTAGCATCACAAAATCCTGGTGGCAACATAGTTTGCTTGTTGGGGCTCAATCAACTAGATATTTTATATTAGAATTTTAGCTGGTAACTGGTAAATGTGATTATATAAACCACACTCCCTCAATTAACTAGGTATTTTGTACTGGAATTTTAGCTGGTAGCTGGTAAATGAGGTTATATAAACCACACTCCCCAAAAACATTTTCTCTCTTTGTACACCAGCATAAAGATTCTTCATCAAGTTCACATATTTAAAAAAAAACATGTGTCTCACAGGATAAAAGTTGATACATTCAAAACAGAATCTGTTCTACTGTCAGTGGACTTTAGCATGATATGTACTCTTGAATATAGGTCCAACCATCAGAAATTATATACAAGTATAGTAGGCGTGTCCTGTATACATGACACAATACCTCCTTTTTTCTGCAATTTGTTCAATAGGTGAATGCCATTCTCTAATGATGGGTTTGATGTTACCAAGCTTATCTCTTGAGTTTCATTCTACTTATTTTACCATGTACATAGGAATGCTGATTTATATATCACCCGAAGTCAGTATATGGAATGTTTATAATCATAAAATATAGGTCATAGTATATAGGTCATAGTAATCTGATTTTGGAATGGTGACCGTACTGGATGTCCAATTTTTGCCCATTTTCATCTGGTACCAACTAGATATCGTAAGAAATTTTCTGCTGAAAACCCAATGCCAATACAATTTCTGTTCAGTACTGAGTAGCGATACCAAGATTTTCAAGAAGGTGACCATAGTAGCCATCAGACAGCTTTCAGTTTCATAAAGAACCAAATAAACATCATAAGAATTATTTTAGTGAAAGATGGATGCTGTGGCAGCTATATTGGATGCCTGGACAGTACCATTTCTCTTTAGGACCAACTAGACCAGACATCCAGGACACAGGCCAAATAAGCAATTTAAAAAGCAACACCCTATGATGTAAATAAGTTGATAAAACCAGTTTGTGGGCCAACTCTGGTTCATGGATCCTAGGTTGCACATAGCTGAACTAGACCTTTGGTTGAATTTATGTGTAAAGTTTCATGGCAATCCTTCAAGTAGTTTAGGAGTTAGCACTGTATTTTCATCAAAATAGTTTTGATAATATTAGTTTAACCAGTTTTTAAAATTCCAACATAAATTATTCAAAATATTCAAAATTTGAATATAAAAAAAAATATTCAAAACAAAATGTATAGTAATATTGAAATATGGGGCCAAAATATATATAGGACCAAACTGTCTTAGGGCTGAAACATCCAGGGCCAAAATGTCTTAAGGATGAAACATTCATGAGCCAAAGTGTCAGTAAATTGTTAGGTAAAACACCCAATGTTGATATGACCATCCATTAGAAGGCAGTGCTAAAAGAAATTAGATAGCCTGACACCTGGAACCCTTCTAATTTTAGATTAGGCCTGTCCTGTATTCTAAGTAAGGTGCCCAACAGGCAGGTCAGAAAAAATATAATTTGCCTGAGTAAGCCTTGATCACGCTGATGAAATGTGTAAGTGTATTTTCAAGATGTTGACATACCTGCCATAACATGATACAATCTAAATTAGATCACCACTGTCCTATGTAAAATTGAGATTGAAGCATGGCATGTCATGCTAAATTATGATTCCATACTCCTAAACCTCCCGACACAGTCATGTTTGGAGAAAACACAATTGTCAGTAATATTAAAAAAATATTGTAAAAAGAAACAAAACAAAACAAACCCACCACTTTCAGTATATGCCTGTTCCATGCACCATGTACAAATGGTAAACATTAAAGACTGGAGCTGATGTAGAACTATATCTTTGGCAGTTTAAATAGTGGCAATTAAAGACAAAATGATCAGGCATAAACCTACAATTTCATATATTACTTAACTGGTTGACAAAAAAGCTAGTGAGATGTGTTTGAAGGCTGCAGTGGGTGAGCCCATTGTGCTAATTTGCATAGGTAGGTTCATGAATTGGAACAACCCATTATAGGTAACTCAAAAAGATGCTAGATGTGTTTACAAGAACAAATGTTTTACATATTATTGCCTTGAATTACAATGTTTAAGCCATATGTATTATATTTTGGACAAGTTTGTGAATAGTGGAAATGTTTCTGTTGAAATGTTTCTGCATATATAGAATGCAAAACATGACCGTTTCAGTTGTTGGAATAGTTTTGAAGTGTAATTCATTTTTAAGCCAATTCAGGTTAGCTATCAGTAAAGCCAAACAAAAATAAATTTTAGAACCCTTGGTTGACAGAGTTTTACTTCATGAAGCATGCCAGTGTAGCGATGAACACTAGTGACACTTGCATTACCTTCAAAACCTTTAAACTCTATTGAATTTATATTTGAATTGTAGCTATTGTGTGACAATATTAAAGGGCAAATTTTGGGCATGTGGAAATTGGAGTCAGAGGTTGTGTAATTTCAGTCAGAGCTTGTGAGTTTATTTACATCACCAGTCTGGGCTTGTGTCTAAAAAAAACATTCTTTGAGCACTGGAACGTGTAGTGTTTCCCAAATTTTCAACATAGTGGAAGTGCAAGTGGCACCATTTTCATTTAGGATCAACGAGACATCATAAGAAGTCTTCTGGAAAAGCCCCATAGCAATATTTATTTTTGTTCAGGAAAAGTGAGAACAAGATTTTCAAGATGGCCACTGTGGTGGCCAAATTGGACATCAGATCAGTACCATTTTCATTCAGGACCAACTAGATATGATAATAAGTCTTTCAGTGAATCTCCATGTTGATATGACAGCCATTCGGGAGGAACTGCAATAACATGATTTTCAAAATGGCCCCTGAAGTGACCATAGTGGATGCCCAACAGGCACCATTTTTATTTATGACTAACTACAATATGGGATAAATGCATGCATAATGTTTCATGACCATGCTCAATGAAGTTTCTTAGGAGTAACAATGAAAAACTTGTGCAAACAGATGGACAACAGACCATCCCATAAACTTCTCTGGTCTGTGACTAGCAGAGATAAAAATGAAGGAAAATTTGGTCAAAGATTGATGAGGAGTGAGCTATGCCTTGTAATCAAGAAAATGAACAGTCAGACAAATGTACACACCCACAAAACAACATTGCTTCCAGGAGTGCTATATTATCAGCAATTCTGTGGTCTCTAATCCAAACAATACAGGATCATTTGGTAACACCTGATTATAACAATTACTTAATTAATTTTAATAAATAAAAGTAACAAGACTTAATCAAATATATGTGCCAAGAAATTCTTTGGGAGACAGAGTTTTACTAGTACTGAAAAACAATATCTGAAATGTGAACAAGTGTTAAGATACTTATTTTCTCTTTGCAAAGTACTAAAAATATTAAAGTTGTGAACAAGAGACAATATCATCTTTAGAATATTACCTTTCTTTCCATTCTAAAATATTTTCTATTGCATCCAGATCTTCTCTCAGAGACGGATAAGCTACGAGGTCATCAAGAATAGAGTTGTGAAGCTCCTGTAAAAAATAAAGAAATTTATTTAAATTATGACCATTCATTCAAACATTTTTAAATATCAGTCAGAGAGCATATATCTGAACTATCTCCGCATTCTTTATTTAGAAACCTTGGTGCCAACTGAAATACAAATTTAATGACAGAGGTCAATGTTTAATGTAACTTATGTTAACAAATGCTGTAAATGCTTGTGGAAGGCATGAATTGACATGAATCCTATATGAATTACTGTGACAGTATGAAAAGATCCCATATTAAATGTAATCACCATGAAGGTATGAAGAAATAAAACCATATTAAATGTAATTACCATCTGGGTATGAAAAGTGCCCATATTAAATGTAATTACCATGAAGGTATGAAAAAAACCCATACCAAATGTAATTACATCAAGGTATGAAAAGTGACCATATTAAATGTAACTGAAGGTATATAAAAGCCCATATTAAATACAATTACCAAGAATGTATGAAAAGACCCCATATTAATTGCTGTGAAGGTACGAAAAGATCCCATATATAAAAAAAGAATTACTGTGAATGTAAAAATAATTAAAAACCAAACACCCTTTCAAAACATACATCTTAAAAAAATCTTTTCAATCTTCAAAGAGAGTTTAATGAGATAATCTGTATTAGTATTTAAGTTCATTTCAAAAGAAATGCAGTCCTGAAATGAATTTAATGTGTTTGTCCTATCCACTCAAGTTACAGCTCATTACAAACTTGGAATTTACAATACGTTGTAAATATCTAAAGACAGATTTGATTACTGAAACTCTGCAACTGTCTGTAGATCAATGTAAATACTCAATACAACTTTAGATCAATGTAAATACTCAGTAAAAATGCCTGTGCATCAGTATAAATACAGTGTAATTGCCCTTTGATCAATGTAAATACTCAATAAAAATGCCTGTACATCAATGTAAATACAGTGTAATTGCCCTTTGATCAATGTAAATACTCAGTAAAAATGCCTGTACATCAATGTAAATACAGTGTAATTGCCCTTTGATCAATGTAAATACTCAATAAAAATGCCTGTACATCAATGTAAATACAGTGTAATTGCCCTTTGATCAGTGTAAATACTCAGTAAAAATGCCTGTACATCAATGTAAATACAGTGTAATTGCCCTTTGATCAATGTAAATACTCGGTAAAAATGCTTGTACATCAATGTAAATACAGTGTAATTGCCCTTTGATCAATGTAAATACTCAAGATCTGTAGAACAATGTAAATACTCAATCAACTGTCTGCAGATCAATGTAAATACTCAATGTCTATAGATCAATGTAAATACTCAGTGTAATTGTCTGTAGATCACACAAATGCTCAGTGCAACTATCTATAGATCAATGTAAATACTCAGTGCAACTGCCTGTAGATCAATGAAAATGCTCAATACAACTGTCTACAGATCAATGAAAATGCTCAATACAACTGTCTACAGATCAATGAAAATGCTAAATGCAACTGTCTGCAGATCAATGTAAATACTAAGTGTCCGTAGATAAATGTATATACTCAGTGTCTGTTGATTAATGTAAATACTCAAGTCAACTGTCTGTGGATCAACATAAATACTCAGTGCAATAGTCTGTATATCAATGTAGATACTCAATGCAAATGTCTGTAGGTAATGAAAACACTCATTGCAACTGTCTGTAGATCAATGTAAATATCAAGTGTCTGAAGATAAATGTAAGTGTCTTTTGATCAGTGTAAATACTCAGAACAATTGTCTGTAAATCAATGTAAATACTCAAGGCAACTGTATGCAGATTAATGTAAATACTCAATGCAACTGTTTGCAGGTCAATGTAAATATTCAATGCAACTATCTGGACAACAATGAAAATATTCAATGCAACTGTTGGTGGATCAATGTATTTACAATGCAAGTGTCAGTTGCTCAATGTAAATGCTCGATACAACTGTTGGTGGATCAATGTAAATGCTCATTGCAACTGTCTGTAGAATAATGTAGATACTCAATGCAACTGTTTATAGATCAACGTAAATACTCAATGCAACTGTTGGTGGATCAATGTAAAGGCTCAATGCAACTGTCAGTGGATCAATGTAAATACTCAAGGCAACTGTCTGTAGATTAATGTAAATACTCAATGCAACTGTCTGTAGATTAATGTAAATACTCAGTGCAACTGTCTGTAGATTAATGTAAATAATCAATGCAACTGTCTGTAGATTAATGTAAATACTCAATGCAACTGTCTGTAGATTAATGTAAATAATCAATGCAACTGTCTGTAGATTAATGTAAATACTCAGTGCAACTGTCTGTAGATTAATGTAAATAATCAATGCAACTGTCTGTAGATTAATGTAAATACTCAGTGCAACTGTCTGTAGATTAATGTAAATACTCAATGCAACTGTCTGTAGATTAATGTAAATACTCAATGCAACTATCTGTAGATTAATGTAAATAATCAATGCAATTGTCTGTAGATTAATGTAAATAATCAATGCAATTGTCTGTAGATTAATGTAAATACTCAATGCAACTGTCTGTAGATTAATCTAAATAATCAATGCAACTGTCTGTAGATTAATGTAAATACTCAGTGCAACTGTCTGTAGATTAGTGTAAATAATCAATGCAACTGTCTGTAGATTAATGTAAATACTCAATGCAACTGTCTGTAGATTAATGTAAATACTCAATGCAACTGTCTGTAGATTAATCTAAATAATCAATGCAACTGTCTGTAGATTAATGTAAATACTCAGTGCAACTGTCTGTAGATTAATGTAAATACTCAGTGCAACTGTCTGTAGATTAATGTAAATACTCAGTGCAACTGTCTGTAGATTAATGTAAATAATCAATGCAACTGTCTGTAGATTAATGTAAATACTCAATGCAACTGTCTGTAGATTAATGTAAATAATCAATGCAACTGTCTGTAGATTAATGTAAATACTCAGTGCAACTGTCTGTAGATTAATGTAAATACTCAGTGCAACTGTCTGTAGATTAATGTAAATACTCAGTGCAACTGTCTGTAGATTAATGTAAATAATCAATGCAACTGTCCGTAGATTAATGTAAATACTCAATGCAACTGTCTGTAGATTAATCTAAATAATCAATGCAACTGTCTGTAGATTAATGTAAATACTCAATGCAACTGTCTGTAGATTAATGTAAATAATCAATGCAACTGTCTGTAGATTAATGTAAATACTCAGTGCAACTGTCTGTAGATTAATGTAAATACTCAATGCAACTGTCTGTAGATTAATGTAAATACTCAGTGCAACTGTCTGTAGATTAGTGTAAATAATCAATGCAACTGTCTGTAGATTAATGTAAATACTCAATGCAACTGTCTGTAGATTAATGTAAATAATCAATGCAACTGTCTGTAGATTAATGTAAATACTCAATGCAACTGTCTGTAGATTAATGTAAATAATCAATGCAACTGTCTGTAGATTAATGTAAATACTCAATGCAACTGTCTGTAGATTAATGTAAATAATCAATGCAACTGTCTGTAGATTAATCTAAATAATCAATGCAACTGTCCAGACAACAATGTGAATACTCAATGCAACTGTCTGTAGATTAATGTAAATACTCAATGCAACTGTCTGGAGAATGATATAAATACTCAAAGCAATTGTCTGGAGATCAATGTAAATACTCAGTGCAACTGTCTGGAGAAAGATATAAATACTTAGTGCAACTGTTTGGGGATCAATGTAAATACTCATTGCAACTGTCTGTAGGTTAATGTAAATACTCAATGCAACTGTCTGGAGAATGATATAAATACTCAAAGCAATTGTCTGGAGATCAATGTAAATACTCAGTGCAACTGTCTGGAGACTAATGTAAATACTCAATGCAATTGTCTGGAGATCAATGTAAATACTCAGTGCAACTGTCTGGAGATTAATGTAAATACTCAATGCAACTGTCTGGAGAATGATATAAATACTCAATGCAACTGTCTGGAGATCAATGTAAATACTCAGTGCAACTGTCTGGAGACTAATGTAAATACTCAATGCAATTGTCTGGAGATCAATGTAAATACTCAGTGCAACTGTCTGGAGATTAATGTAAATACTCAGTGCAACTGTCTGGAGAATGATATAAATACTCAATGCAACTGTCTGGAGAACAATGTAAATACTCAATACAACTGTCTGGAGAACGATATAAATACTCAACACAATTGTCTAAAGATTAATGTAAATACTCAGTGCAACTGTCTGTAGATTAATATAAATGCTCAGTGCATACTGTACTATTTACTATGCATGTATGGTGATCATCATGCTTACCTCCAGAAATGCACCAAAAGTCACATCCCCTTTCAGTGCCAGGCTGGCAAGATTGACCCACTCCTGAACAAAATGGAGGACACATTTTTTATGAGTCAGTGTGTAGTCTAATGCTTCCTGATCTGACCCTTGACTCACTTCTGCATGATAACTAAAGATGGTTAAGGTCATTCAACAAAATGTACAACCACCGCACTTATATTTAAACTCCAAAATATAATTGATCTTTATAGACAGGTGGTGTTCATATACAGGCAAGCCATGAACTGGTGATCTGACAGATATGCTGGGGCAGAAGAATATATAGATACAGATATGCAGATATATATAAAGATATGTAGATATATAGAATACATAAATATAGTTATGTAGATATATAGAATATATAGATATGTAGATATATAGATACAGATATGTAGATATATGTAAATATATAGAATATATGCAGATATGTAGATATATAGATACAGATATGCAGATATATAGAATATATACAGATATGTAGATATATAGAATATATAGATATAGATATGTAGATATATAGAATATATATAGATATGTAGATATATAGAATATATAAATATAGATAAGTAAATATATAGAATATATAGATACAAGTAAGTAGAATATATAAAATATATATAGATATGTAGATATATAGAATTTATATAATTATATATGTAGATATGAAGAATATATACAGATATGTAGATAATATATAGAATATATATAGATATGTAGATATATAGAATATATAGATACAGATATGTATATATATATATATATATATATATATATATATATATATATATATATAGATGTGTAGATATATAGAATATATATATATATATATATATATATATATATATATATATATATATATATATATATATATATATATATATATATATATATATATATATATATATATATATATATATATATATATATATATATATATATATATATATATATGCTGGAACCAGAAGAATATATGAATAGGCAGCTAGAGACATGAAACTGGAGGGATTTATATTCTTTACCTACTCCCCTGCTTGATACAAATACATGTATGATCTCACTTTCAAATGACTTTGACCTCAACCCTGCCTTAGGGTCAATGGGGTAGGAGTACATGTATATACAACTACAGTGCTTACCCATTCTATAAATGAAATATGATAGATATCACATTTAGGGTTTGAGACTTCTGGCCATACAAACAAATAGTATTCAAAGCTATGAATTCCAATGATATTGACCTTGCCTAGGTGTCTGACATGGAAGGGTAGGGGTGCAAGAATTAAAGGGCTGAGATCCCTAGTTCTACAAAGTATGATCTCCACCTTTCCTGGAATCTGGAACTTATGACCCCACATACAAATTTAACCAAAACCTTAATTGAGAGTTTCACATGACCCTGATCTTGCCAGAGTCACACAGAGGTATAGTTTACTTTAGCCATAGAAATAACCAAGATTTTCAAATGAACTTGACCTTGTTTGAAGGGGTAAAGAGAGGGTGGGGTGTGTGGAGATGAAAACTCAATGTTAACTAATTACATGGTCCAGATATATCAAAGCAATACTTATACGGGTTAGGGACTTATGACTGTACAGAACAAATAGCTGGATAAAGGCTGACCAACAGTACCCAAGAAACAGACCAAAAATGCACAACTTAAACAAAGCCACTCAAGCATGAAATCTGGGTCAGATTGATCCAATTTTGGTATCTTACCCAACACAATATCCATGAGCCATGCTGCATTATTGCATATGGCACTGAGATATACAAAACACAACCAACATCAGGGCAGAGGGAAATGAATGTCGCACTAGCCTAAACATGGTAAAATAGTAATGTACACATCAAGATCTATCCACATACAAAATAACATGACTCTAAAGCCAACCACATTTAATAAACTACCCACATTAAAAAGTATAAGTAAAAAACACCAGCTTTTAAAACCAAGCATAATCTTAAGCTTATTGTACTATCACTGTGTTAAAAGGGAAAAATCAATCATGCCAAGGGATGCCCCATTAACCAGATTGATACAAGACAAAAAGAAGTGCCTACTGAAACTACAGTTCAAATATAATGAGGGTGAGATAAAATAGTATTTTAATAAAAACAAAGAATACAACATTAACAGTGAAGTTAATCTAAGGTTCAGACTGATGTCCAGATGTCCAGACATGCACATGGATGTCAAATTGATCACTATACAGAACCAACCAAAATCTTAACCAATGTTGGCAATAACATTGTTGGAATAAAGGACCTGTCTTTCTGACAGTGACACTGTTGGAATGAATGACCCCTAAGTCTTGTCTATGCTGCAGCTGGCAAGACAAAAGAAAGATTTACAAAAGTAAGAAAGAATGAAAGAAAGAAAGAAAAATTTAATATATGGAATAAAGAATAACTAGTCATTATATGAAGTACATAAGGTGCCAGGAGCTGGTGAAAATCAGCTGCTAGTTGCACTGAGCTGAATAATGCTACATGCAGGCAATCATATTATATAGGAAATGAAACAGTGGTCTATACTGGCATTTACTAACTGGACTATGTCTGATGTAATAACCATGTTATATCAGACTTAATAATTATACTATATCTGACAGCAAGATAATTCATCATATAATGTAATTAGCATCTTTGCTAGACAAGGTTCAGATATGTTAACCTATCTATACCTTGGCAGATTGATCTGATAATTCAGTGCTTTGTACTAGCGACCTTTTATGGATTTCATTAGTTGCCTCCCTTAATATCTAATGTCATCTAACCAATCAAATACTCTGTAGCAGCAGCTAGCTGGCAGCATGTCACTGCAAAGCAAACAAGTCACCATGTTGTTGAAAGTGACATTGATAAAAATAAGATCTATTTTGATGGGGCCCTGAGTGGCCAAGTGGTCTAAAACGCTCTCCGTTACAGATCACTGCCATCTCACCTCTGTCTGCATGGGTTCGAGTCTCAGATTCAGCCAATGTGGGTATGTGAGAAAGCTTGCCAGTAGCTTTTCATGGGTTGGTGGTTCTTTCCGTGGGTTTTCCCAGGCTCTTCCTCCACTATTAATACTGACCACCATGTATAGCCTATCATGAGCTGAAAAATGACATTAAACCCTACAACAACAACAACAACAAAAATCTATTTTGACTGGATGCAGTAGACTGTCACTTCATTCAATGAAATTCACAGTGAGGAGAAAAATAAAAGGAATGATCCCATCATGGCACAACAGTTTTATACAAAATAGTTTGGAATGACCCCATCATGGTACAACATTTTTATACACAACAGTTTGGAATGACCCCACCATTGGGCAACATTTTTATATGCAACAATTTGGAATGACCCCACCATGGCGCAACATTTTTATAGACATAATTTTGGAAAGACCCCCATCAGGGCATATATATATATATATATATATATATATATATATATATATATATATATATATATATATATATATATATATATAATTTCTTTACCAGTAGGTAATTTAAATCAACAAAAAGATTTAAATTCTGAGCTTGTTAAACACAGAGATGTTAAGGATACTGTGACAAAAGCGTTGGACAAAGATGATTAGTGGGCATGAAGATTACGTGGGTCAACAAAAAATCTTCCAGAACCGCATCTGAAAATAAACAAAGGGGAAAAATAATGACTATGATAAGAAAGTTTATACTCATCAAACATCTGGGAGTTTCCAGGATCCCTGGTGTATTCTACCTCAAAAGATTAACTTCGGTCAACTGATGAGTCCATAAAATTACCTCCCTGATAAAAGTTGTACAATTGAAAGAAACGAAATAAAACAGAAAACAGATGAACTAATTACATGTACTTGCAAAGGAAAACATGGAAGAAGAAACTAGAATACCTGACAATTACCACTAACCATGTGAACCAAAACCACTACCCATATATATGTGAATTCAATATGTTTCCATTTAAATGCAGGGGCAAATAACTCTAAAATATACTAGTTCATCCTCCCATCTTTTGCTTTCAAACATAAATTTGTTTGCTAAAAAAATGGCTATCATTGGTTAAAGAAAATGGTGGTTACTGACCAGAATCTTCCTCCACCTTGCTGTCAACCCGAGTTTCCAGCAGATGCTCTAACATCTTCTCTGGGGTTCCTGCCATCACAGAGTACCTGAAAGTATAACTGAACAATATTTCACTGTTACTTGTACAGACATCTTACTTGACTCCGTTTAATTCCTATATTCATGGAGCTACAGTGGTTAGTAGTTAGTGTGGGTGCAAGTTAAAAACCTGCCTAGACCTGGTAAAGTTGACTACAGTGGTGCATCATTTACCAAGACACCAAAATCCAATTAAAGCATGCTATAACCTTTCATGTTCTGATGTGCTGTTAAACATCAATGAAGGACGCTTTTGTTCATATATTCATTTATGTGATAGGTAATAAGTAAATTAATACTGAGATTTGACCATTTCAGATCTCTATACTTCTCATTACAGGTACCAAATAGCTGACTGCAGGGGCATATTAACCATTAAGCAGACTAAGCACGTGCTTAGGGCACCAGGGCCAAAGGGGGCACCACAAAGTTGAGAAAAGGGTGAAAAGAAAAAAAAAAACAAATGAAGATTTGTAAAAAAAAATTGATAAAACTAGTGCAAATTGATCATAATGTTCTGTTTCTTGATCATGGTGCAACCTAGGGTTATCTTCCCAGGTGTACGTGGAAAGGAGGGGAGCACCAAGATTTGTCAGTGCTTAGGGCACCAGTGAGCCTTAATCTGCCCCTGGCTGACTGTAATATGTCCCCATCCATTTTATTACCTTTTTGTTTCTGTAGCAAGAGTTTGTTATATCTAGAAATTAGTAATTGTTACCTTTGTTTTAAAAGTTTCCTGTACATGGCTATGTGAACAGGTAGGTAAGTAGACAGGTAGGTAGATTGAAAGATACACTGTGGATAAATAGTAGATATGTAGATATACACACATACAAACATACACATGTATATTGAATGATCTCAGTGGTTATATCACAACCAAATTAGTACAATCACTTAATTTCCAATGACATACTTTTTTTTAAAGCAAGAAACATGATTCATTTAAATAACTAGAAAATCAGAAATATTTTATAATGATGAAATTTAATGAAAATATTTTGATTCCATCACATGAATACAGTGCGTATACTTGCTTGTAATGTGCTTGGACCGTGCCATCAGCTGCCTGAGTGTTGGTAGGGATCTTTTCCAGAATGAGTACATCCTGACCATGTTCCTTCAGCCGCACAGTATTGGCTTCAACATCCTGGAAGGGATGTAATTAAAACAAGGTAATTATCATAGGCCGCTAAAGATATTCTAGCTTTTTTTGACTTTAAGAAAAAAATAACATTACAGCTATCAGTGTTAATTTAAGTGTAGCTCAAAGGACATTGATCACAACAATTTTCCATGTGGCTTTAAACAGCAGACCTTGAATTGGAAAAGAAAAAGTCAGAAGATAGACATTCTATGAGCATTAATCCTCTAATTTGTGAAATGTCTGAAACAGAACAACTTCAAGGATTCATCAACAACAGCAATATCCCATGTAAAGATATGAAGCTGATTGACAAGGGCCATAACTATGTCCAAAATAATATAAAACTATCAGCATGTCAGCACAATAATGACAAATATGTGCTGATTACAGCTAAAGTTGAAATATATATATATATATATATATATATATATATATATATATATATATATATATATAGAGAGAGAGAGAGAGAGAGAGAGAGAGAGAGAAAGAGAGAGAGAGACACACACATATACACACACAGAATTGCACAAAAAACTTTGAGAAGGTACACCTTTCCAAAATGGTGCAAATGAGACAAAACCCATAAATGGTATGTCTAGATCTATGAAATAATGTGAACATCAAATTAAAATTTAATTTGTTGAATGCATGTTGTTAGGCTATGCTGATTACAGGTAACATTCAATGTGAAGGTGTGAACTCTGGAGCTTTGTCTGCTTTTGCGTAGGTATTTTTTTATCCATTGACAAGTTCATTTTCAAGAGCCATAACTCTATCAAAACTGGAGTTGACATAAAATTCCATAAAATGCACATCCAGGTCCATGAGACAGTGTAGATACCAACATCTATCAGGATATGTGGAATGGCTCACAAGTTATGCTGCTTACAAAGGACCTACCAAAGAGGTGAGTTTAATAGAGAAAGGGCAATAACTCCATTGCTAGGATCCAAAAAGATGAAACTTTTACAAGACATCAACAGGAAATAGGAAATCCACCAATACCAACTGAAGTGTGAAAATATAGCTAGAAAAGCTGATTACTGTAATGCTGCCACAATCTGATGCAGATTAAATAACACTGGACAACAAATTTTTACAAAAGTCATGTTACTGAAATAAAATTAGTCAATTCTTATCAATTTTTATGTGCTGAACACGAATATGACAGTCAAATTGCAAAATTGGCTCTAGTTTTTTTGTAATCTGCAAGAAATTAATGTTTACATAACGAAATGCATTCCAATAGTAAAAGGTCAACTGTAATAGCCTACCTATAAAAAATCAAGTCATTGACTACATCTTAGATTTCTTCGCCTGTCTCTTGTACAGCTGTTCGGGAGCATCTCTGAGGAGTGTCCAGCAGTAGTCAGCCAGCATTGTAGTGGACCATTTTCCCTGGTATCTTTGTTCCATTGTTGCGATATCTTGATGAAAACGTTCGCCGTGTTCATCACTAACAATACCACAGTTGCTAGGAAAGAAATCCAAATGGGAATGAAGGAAGTGAATCTTTAGAGACATATTGCAGCCAAGTTTCTTATACTTCATCAACATGTCTTCTACTAGTTCCTTATAGTTTTCTGCCCTAACATTTCCGAGGAAGTTTGTAGAAACTAGGCGAAAAGCATTCCATGCTTGTTTCGCGTCACCTTCCAGCAAGTTGTTGAACCGGTCATCTTTGAAAAGCTCTCGAATCTGAGGACCCACAAAAACTCCCTCTTTAATCTTTGCTTCGCTGAGTCGAGGGAATTTTTCATGCAGGTATCGGAATTCTGGCAAAGTCCGGTCAATGGCTTTCACGAAGTTCTTCATCAAACCTAGTTTGATGTGAAGGGGTGGTAGCAAGATTTTCTGAGCCTCAACCAGAGCTGGGTGTTGGATATTCTTCTCTCCAATGGCTACATTCTGCCTGTGAGTCCATTCCTTCCTCATGTAGTGCATTTCCCTTGCTCGGCTATCCCACTCGCATAAGAAACACATGTATTTTGTATATCCTTGCTGCAGTCCCATTAAAAGGGCAACTACCTTCAAATCACCACAGAGGTGCCAGCTGTACTTGTTATACTCAATGGAATTCAGTAGCTGCCTTAAGTTATCGTATGTCTCTTTCATGTGGACAGCATACGCTACTGGAATAGATGGAAGAATGTTTCCATTGTGCAAAAGCACAGCCTTGAGACTCAGTTTCGAAGAGTCCACAAATAGTCTCCATTCTTGTGGGTCATGAGTGATTTTTAAAGCATTCATGAGGCCCTCATTATCGGAACAGAATATCAGATTACTTTCCTTTCTGAAGAAAGGCTCCAATTGCTGGTGGCGCTTTCGATATGCAGTAATTGTGACATCTTCTTCTAGAAGATTCCATTGTTGGAGTCTTGATCCTAGCAATTCTGCCTTGTTCTTTGATAAGTCCAAATCACGAATCAGGTCATTTAGTTCTTCCTGTGTTATTCTGTGTGGGGTTGATGATGCACCACAGTGAAAATCTGGATCACTGCATGCTGATGGACCAGGAGAAGAACAGGTCGACTCACCTTTGTCTTCGTCAGATGAATCAAGAGAATATTCTGCTGGAGGTTCTGGAATAGGAAGTCCCTCACCATGTGGAACTGGTCTCAATGCAGACGGAATGTTTGGGTAGACTATTCTCGACTTCTTTCGCTTCGTTATTCCGCCGGAAAGAGGAGGAACCAAGCAGAAGTAACAGTCATTTAGGTGGTTGCTTGGCTCTCTCCACACCATTGGGACTGCAAACGGCATTGATGACCTTTTGCAATTCAACCACTGTGAAAGCTGTGTTGTACATGTAGCACAGCATATATGCGGAGCCCAAGGCTTGTCTTGGTCACCAACCTTGCATCCGAAGTAAAGATGATATGCCTTCTTCACTTGAGAATTGATACTTTTCTTCTGGTTGGCAAATGTCACTTCCCCACAAATATAGCAAAAATTGTCCGCGGTATTAACACACTTTCGAGGCATTACTGTTCTTTATTGTACGTAAATGGATAAAATAATAAGTTTTATGTAACAGTAGCTTGAACTGTCTCGCACAACGTCTAAAATATTTTAAATGCTGAACCTATCTGATTGGGCTTTATATAGTACACTGCTTACGTCAGCTTCAGCAGCCGCCTGGCATTAGTATAATAGGCCTACACATGTATAGTACACTGCTGACGTCAACTTACTTCAGCAGCCGCATGGCATTAGTATTGCATTGCATCAGAAAATGATGCAATCAACTGTGGATGATGTGAGCATGATGGTATTATGCAATGTTACATCATTATTCCGGATGTTGCTGCAGTCCTACTGGAGAAATTTACACAGTGAAACATAGAAAATGAGGTATATGAATATCTTCAAAACGAGAGCCAATACAAATTTTTCACGGTTATATTCGTGTTCGGCACACCAAAATACTACAGATTAGGGCCTTTTCAAGTCAGTAATGATTTCACTGTTGACCAGTGTAATCTCAATCACAAAAAAGGTATCAATGCAATGAAATCAATTCAATAAACTTGATTGTCTTTCTTTAATCTGAAAACTACTTTACCTTGCAATTAGCTGGATGGAATTATTTCAAAATACCGTGCTATCTGTGTGGTTTTCCTTAAGATATGTGGCCTTTCAAAACTATATATGTGTTTGTAAAACATGTATGTGCTCAGTGCAGATATGTAAAACCAAAAGCTCCAATTCCACAAAGATATACCCAAATTTGAAATACTGGAACAATTGCTATTTTTTCATGAAAATCTAACTTGATCATCTACAAATAAATATAAACATGAAGACCAATTTGTTTTTCATGCCGATGTGCTGTTTGTTAAAATCTGCTAAATTGCTTATTAAATTGTTTGTTTAAATTGCTGATATAACCTGAAAATCTAAAAAGGTCATCAAAAGTTAAATGCATGTATACTTGTAAAGTTTTATTTAATTTGCCTAATTATGTCAACAAGGTTTGATTCAAAATATGCCAAGATTTAAAAAAAAAAAATCATGTAATGGCTTGAAACTTAAAATTTAAAAACATAAAGACAAATATTTAATAGAATTTAATTCACCTATTTTAATGGATTTTTAACTAATTATCACCAAAACTTTTAAATTGGAAAACAAGAGACTCCATTATGTCATGCTCATGCACTATTACTCAGTAAAGAAAGTAACAAACTTCAACAATGAACTTCATTTTTTTATAAAAATGTTACAATTTACCATAATCTAGAATATGGACATAGGGCTTATCATAGGCATGTATACCAACACCTTAATCCAGAGTACAGACTGATGGTTGAACATAGGCATGTATACCAACACCTTAATCCTGAGTACAGACTGATGGCTGGACATAGGCATGTATACCAACACCTTATTTCAGAGTACATACTGATGGCTGGACATAGGCATGTATACCAACACCTTATTCCAGAGTACAGACTGATGGCTGGACATAGGCATGTATACCAACACCTTAATCCAGAGTACAGACTGATGGCTGGACATAGGCATGTATACCAACACCTTAATCCAGAGTACAGACTGATGGCTGGACATAGGCATGTATACCAACACCTTATTCCAGAGTACATACTGATGGCTGGACATAGGCATGTACACCTACACCTTATTCCAGAGTACAGACTAATGGCTGGACATAGCCATGTATACCAACACCTTATTCCAGAGTACAGACTAATGGCTGGACATAGGCTTGTATACAACATGAAGTTACAACAACACCTACCCTCAATATTCTGTTGAAATCATCTTTTTCCACTCTCAAGAAATGGCAGTTGTCCTCTCTCAACACAATGGTTGCTGCTCTGAAAAAATGAAAAATTGGTCTTTTCAGCACAGGTATGCCTCTGCCCTAGAAAAATAAATAGAACAAGAGTGCCCTTCATTGGCAGACTGGCATCATTTGAACAAACTTAAAGCCCTTCATGTCATACTGTTTGCTATAAGATTTGGTTAAATTTTGTTGCTTGGATTTTGAGAGGTCATTGAAATTGTTTATCTGTGTTTAGTAATATCTGCCATATATGCAGGTGAAATGGCTTCATTTCTACAAAACTGAAAACCTTAATATCATGATGCTTTCTATCAAATTAGGTCAAATTCTGCCAATTCGTTTTTTAATAAGCAAGTTAAAGATTCCTAATAATTTTAGTAATGGCCATCATATTTGATGGTGAAATGGTATAAACCTGAATAGTCTTAATGTCAGGGTATTTTCTATTCAATTTGGTCCAACTGTATTGAATGGTTTTTGAGGCATTCATGTTTTACTATTTTTAGTAATGGTGGCCATGTTTGAAGTAGGATCATGATAATTTGTATAGCTTTGAAAAATCTGTATGCTTTGTACCAAATTCGGTAAAATTCTGTTCAGCAAGTTTTGAAAAGAAGTCATTTAATGATTTTTTTAATTATTATTGGTGGCCATACTGAAACATCAGATCAGCACAATGAAGCTATCATGTTGAATACAATCAACAATTTAGGAGTAGCAATAACAAGATTTTCAACATAGCCACTGTGGTTACCATACTGGATGTGCAAGCAGCACCATTTTCATTTAGGACCAAGCAGACCATGAGATTTCGTGAGTGTAAAGTTTCATCCAGGTAGTTTAGGAGAAGTTGCAATAACAAACTTGTCCTACTCGATGAAGGACGGAAGACAGACGAAAGATGTTAGATCAGCAGAGTGGAACAAAAACTGAAGAAAAAAATGTTGGACATTTCCCCAGCAGTTATCCAAAATGTAATTTCCTCGAATTATTAAATTAATGAACTTTCCAAAATATTTCTCAAACGTTCCTTAAAATAGAAAATTCTTTTTTTTCTTTACTTCTGCAAAGCTTCAACCAGTTGTTTCATATTTCAATGCAACTCCAAGGTATTACTGACCAATCATGCTCTGAGATTTGCCTTCACAACCGATTCATGCGTCAATCTGTGCTACATCTCAGAGACAATTGGAAACCCTCAACAGTTTCTGCAGTAACAAATTAGATGGTGATCATATACAACTGCTTCCATGCAATCACTGTGTCAACCTAAGTAGTTGACCAAAGGACATAACAAACTGATCAAGATTTATTTTGAATAAAAAAAGATAGAAATTCACAACGAAATTAGGGGAACCACCGATAATCTGTAATCTGCTCCAAACCGGGATTTAAAAGATGATCGTTTTTGTGATGAGTATGCAATACTGTGTCCTGGCAGCTACTTCTGACAATGTGATGTGGGTCCAGAAAGTCTGGTGCAACTTGTGCAAGCTGTGTTCCAACTCAGATGAGAATGTTAAGTCTGGACTCTGTCTGAAAATCAGGAACGTATACTGGACTTTGTGAATCAAAAGCATCATAACAATTCTGATTTAACCCCTGATGTCCTTTTCAAGTTACTGAACAGAAACAAAATCTGCGAAGGACAGATGTGGCCATTAAATGCACATTCCACTGATATGCTTTCATACAAGTGGGCAACAACAGTAAATATAGTGCCTGATTACACAATGCACAAATCCATGTTGCATGTTCCACTGATTATTATTAAAACCTGATTGGAAAATCTTGAGACATTACCTGGGAGCATCATTAACAAGTGCAAGCTTTCCAAAATCATCACCTTCATGAAGCGTACAGACAACACCCTGTAAAATTAAACAACATGATTACCTAGTGAGAAACATAAAAAGCAGCATTTCTAAGTTCAAAACTTTCTTGACTTTTGGAACTAATGAAGAAAACATTGTAAAATGTATATGATCTCTGTATTCGACTCACAAGCCCAATATTTGTAGAATATTGTCCGTTTGTTTTAGCTCTCAGTAAATCAAACAAGCATCATCAAATCTTGTTTAAAAGTTTTAATGACCACAGCTGACATGCCTTCAAAAAATTAAAGTACTGAATTGAATATACTTAAATAGTTATGTGAAACAACAACATAAATGTTTGTGATGCAGTACATATTATTTTCATATCAATGAATCTAAGGATGAAGGTTTTTAACATTATAGCAAAGAGAATGACTTAAAGACAATACCATTTAAATGTACCTACAGAATGCAATTTTTTCTCTATATGGGTGAGTCTGAACCTACTTTTGTCTCTTTCTGTAGGTATAATTTTAATTCTTTACAAGTGGTCCTCTCCAGGCACATATACAAGTGGTGGTGCCCTATGAAAAAGGGTGCTTCACCCTCTACAGGTACATATGCTGCAGCACTTAACACAAAAACATCTGTACACACAACTTTTAAACCACTTGCACTTAATGCAAAAACATCTGTACACACAATCCTTAAACCACCTGCACTTAACACAACAACATCTGTACACACAATTCTTAAACCACTTGCACTTAACACAAAAACATCTGTACACACAATTCTTAAACCACTTGCATACAAAAACATCTGTACACACAATTCTTAAACCACTTGCACTTAACACAAAAACTACTGTACACACAATTCTTAAACAACTTGCAGATAATGACTGCATGTATCCATAAACAATTCTGTATATTTTGACTGTATCCATAAACAATTCTGTACATTCTGACTGTATCCATAAACAATTTTGTACATTTTGACTGTATCCATAAACAATTTTGTATATTTTGGCTGTATCCATAAACAATTCTGTACATTCTGACTGTATCCATAAACAATTCTGTACTTTTAGACTGTATCCATAAACAATTCTGTACATTCTGACTGTATCCATAAACAATTCTGTACATTTTGACTGTATCCATAAACAATTCTGTACATTTTGACTGTATCCATAAACAATTCTGTACATTTTCTGAATAATAACATAACATAAAAACTCTTACCTTGCCATAAATGACAATATTGACAGATCCTTTCAAGATAATGTACCATGACTTTCCCTCATCACCCTGGTTAAACACTGAAACAGAATGAATGAATTTCTAAAATCACCCTGGTTAAACACTAAAAAAATGCATAAAATAATTCATCAGATACAACATGATCTCTGTCTTCCTCCAATACTGCTTACTGTACTTGTGTAAGTATAGTATTCATTTCAGCACAATTAACAAGGGAAATAAATATAAAGTTCTGTTCTTAACCCTGGTAGTGTGGGAGTCATATATTTATGGATGACATCACCTAACATTGTATGCAAGGACCATATATATTATGGCTAAACGAAAACCCTGTCTGTATGGAGATAACATAAAAGTAAGGATCAGGTCAATGATGTTTAAAAACACCAAATCCTGGCCGATCATTAATTATGTGCCAATAATATCAGGGAGAAAATGTACACTATATGCCAATAGACTACAGCTTTGCATCACTATAGCAGTGAAAGAAGCATTACAAATATCTCATTTCGTTGGGAAAGTCTGTTGTCAACAGTCGACATCGATGTAAACAATATGACTGCTCTTCAGTAGTTGCTTCAAAGACAGTTGGTGATGGTTACCATATGTATCAATGTGGTAATGTTAATTAGAGCTTTGTGTGGAAATATCAGAGTCTTAATAACAATGAGCTAGTTAAACAATTCTGAGAATTGATTTTCTACAAGAGTGCACAACATGCTTATCACATGAATTATCACTCTATGGTCTTAAACTAAGTAATAGAAAAGAGTGAAAACCAACAATTTGTTATAAATTCAACAAATAATCTATTTCCCTAGAATACAAAGTGGAAATTTAGAGAAAACTTACAGAATTGAAAATTAAATCCCAAATAGTGCAAAATGTATAATCATCAGTCCTAATGAATAAAGTTCTAATTAAATTCCAGTGGCATTCAAAATAAGATCCAGTGCAGGTGTTGATGTGCCTGTAGTAGCCTGTAATGTGGTGATGTGACAGCAGTCTTTTAATGAATCAAAAAAATATAATCCAAGATGTCCTTGTCTGAATTCACTATAATTCCAAGTTAGTGTCTGTCCAAGAATATTAATGAGCACTTTGTAATTGCAGAGATTATATTTCGAATAAACAATTCTATCCCAAATCAAATACTGAACACAACTATAAGACTGATTTCTGCTTCAGATCTTATCACAGGAATAAATAATTTTTCCAGCAAAGAAGATTATAAAACCCTCTACTCTACCTAGGTCACAATTACCATTTTTCTAAATTTAAAAAACCCACACTATTACTAAATGGAAAGATTAAAGATATCATTGTAATACTCACAATTTCTGAGAAAATAATTAATTTTCATATCAGTTTCAAGCAGGTATGACTCGATGTAATAACATTTATGTTTGCTAGTCCATCTGGCAAGCGGCTACACTTTGCCACCGCCATGTTGGCTTCTTGTGATGCTAGACTGGTTTTTGTATCTTCCAAGTAAGAAAAGATACTGATATTGAGCTGTCTGTGAAATAACCAGTCTATTAGATGAATCTAATCCACTGAGTGTTTGGAATGACTAAACAAATATGTATATGGCAAGCACCCAAATGATCTGAACTGCAACCTCTGAATATTCTGGTCAGAACTAGATAAATTTAACTCACGACCAGTTCAGTCACAATTCAATAACGTAATTGTTTCTGACATCAAGTGGTGATGGCTAATTCCTGAGTTGTTCCTACCATTCATCAATATTTGCAAAATTCAAAGACATTTCACTGTTGTGAAAAGAATTATCATTTCTCCCAATTTTTTCCTGATTCCCAGTAGCATGGGAACCCTGCTTATAAGTACAAGTGAAAGTTGATGGAATGAACGTACAGACAGTTCCTGCTTTGGCATGAGATTCAAACAGAAGGACACTGGCTAGTTCCCTCTTGACCATTGTAGACAGGTGTGACAGTGCTTTGATGTGGAGTAGTTCCTCATAGATTATCTCCAGGTCTTCCACGGTACGCTCATGAGGCCTGAAACAAGTAATTATGGATTAACTCACAAGGCATAGAGATAACATGCTAAAAGATTGTTGCTGAATTTAAAAAAACAGAAAGGAAAGCCCTTCCAAACAAAAAGGACATCTTCTGACTTATCTAAAAGTACTGAAATACCACCTGCCAAGTTATATGGCAGTGGTTCTTTTTGCGAGTGGAAATCATACAAATTCTGTCAATCATTGCTTGCTATTGATAAAGAAGTTCATACTCTTCCAGGTATATAGTTTGAGATGGCTCAGATTTAGTATGGTTTCTTGGATTTTAATCTCACTGTTAAATGTTATTGGCAATATCATGCCAAGGAAATGAGTAAATTGTTGTTTTTTTAAATTAAAAACATCCAGCAGCTGCCCCTTGCCAGTATCAAATCCATAGATTACAAGTCAGATGTTCTATCTGTTGAATTAGCACAGCTCTCCAATTACTCAGGAGGAACTACTAAGTATAATTAATGGAACATATTTTCCTATTTAAAAAAATGGTCTCTTCTTGAAATAAATAACTAAAATACCTTCAGAGATTATGTAGAAGGTAGAGTTAGTTACATGACCATACCCGTTTTTGGCCCTAGCCTTTTTCTCCTAACATATGAGTAACAGATGAGAGTCTTGTATGAGATACAGGCAAAGCTCTGTACAGATGAGAGTCTTGTATGAGATACAGGCAAAGCTTTGTACAGATCAGAGTCTTGTATGAGATACAGGCAAAGCTTTGTACAGATTAATGAAGAGGTGCTGCAGTATTAAAAGGATAATCAAACTTTATTCTCAAAAGCAGAAGTAGAGTAATTCACATCATTATGAAGATGCTTAGAGGCTTGGGAATAATGCCTGTTGAGATGCAGATTTAAGACCGACCATGTCAAACTAGGCCTTCTGAGATGAAAACTTTTACCATGGACAGGAATAAAGCCTGTTGAGATGCAGATTTAAGGCCGACCATGTCAAACTAGGCCTTCTGAGATGAAAACTTTTACCATGGACAGGAATAAAGCCTGTTGAGATGCAGATTTAAGACCGACCATGTCAAACTAGGCCTTCTGAGATGAAAACTTTTACCATGGACAGGAATAAAGCCTGTTGAGATGCAGATTTAAGACCTACCATGTCAACCTAGCCCTTCTGAGATGAAAACTCTTCCAAGGACTTAGGAATAAAGCCTGTTGAGATGCAGATTTAAGACCTACCATGTCAAACTAGGCCTTCTGAGATGAAAACTCTTACCAAGGACTTGGGAATAAAGCCGGTTGAGATGCTAATTCAAGACCTACCGAGTCAAACTAAGCCTTCTGAGATGAAAACTCTTCCTGGCTGGAGCTGCAACTTCACAAGCCTAAATGCATAGGAAATTCATTTGATCTGGGTTATTTCCTCATATGTGGAATGAATAACCCACTTTATAAGTATGAAAGTTTCTGTGCTGATATGTTTGTCCTTTCCCCCTTTGGGGGTTAAAAAGAGGCATGATGCATTGGCTAAATTTTCTTAAGTACCACTTTAGAGCTCGCACTGTATCCGGCAGATGGTGTTGAGATCAAGTGTTCAGAGTAGACAGGGATTTCACTACAAAAGACCAATTCCCATTAATGAAAGTCTGTTCTTGGCAACGAAATCAGGGAATGTCTTGAGTGATACTGACTCATCCTGTTGGAACTGCAAGTAGTTTAGGTCAAACGATAAAGCCTGTGTCTCACTGATTCAGCCCGCTATCATGAGTAGTAGGTTTTATATGAGAGGTGAACCGATGAATCCCTCTAGAACAATTCGAATGGTGTCTTATTCAAACCAGGTTATCACCCATAATAGATTCCAGCTGGGCATAAAGACAATGCCTTTGGATGTGTAAACTTGAATTTTGGGCAGATTGGATAGGTCTTGTTTGATATCTTATCTTCCAAGATGACAATGTGTGTTGGAGATCATAGAATAGTAGCCATTTACCATGATAGGTACTAACTGTTATAGAGCACCGTTGTGTGATAATTCTCCATTTCCCTTATACACTTCAAATGGAGATACACTTCAAATGGAGAGTTATCTCACTTGAGAGATTCTCTCTGCCACTTGATACAAGAACTGTTTCTTCCTGAGGGCTTGTTTAGTATGATCCAGACTTGCAGGTTCAACAGCTCTGAATTGGAATGGAATGCCTGCCATCATTGTTGTTTGGGTAGATGAGGAAATATCTCTATTTACTGGGGAGTTTTGCATTTCCTTTATCACCAATACAGCCACCAGGGATTGATCCCAGTGGTCACACATATGAGTGAAAATGGAGGGATGAGGTGATTATTATATTGTTATTATATATTAGTGATTCTTCTGGGACTGTCACAGTGAGTTTGCTAATATCTGATGCCGGCATGGAATATGATGAACTTGTCCATGGATTTGTTGTCGAAGACACCAGCTTAGAAATTCCCCCAAAATGCTCAAACTTCTGGGGACTTCATTCCCACTTGCCTTCTCAGATAATTCATCAATGTGAAGCTGTCAGACAGAATGAGAATTCCCTCTCCATGAAGGTTCTCCTTCCACCATTGGAATGCTTTCCTTATGGGTTTCGTCTCTAGGATATTGATATGAAATAGATGATCTTGAGTGAGCCACTGTCCAGTGGCTTCCTGAAATAATGGAAGGAGATGTGTACCCCAGTCCATTGTGGTCAATTGCATCCATACAACTGTCAACTGTCAAAAGTTGTAATTGCTAGAGATCACCTGATGTATGCCAATTGAAAATCTCCCATTTAATGAGATGGGACCTCAAATGCATTAATTGTTCCAAGGAGCAAAGTTCTGGCCACCATTGGAACAACAGCATCACCACAGTGGCCTCATCAATAAGTAACATAGGATAATGGATGTCCATTGTCACATCATGCCTGTTGTTGCATTGAGTAACTCCTTTAACTCATTAACCCCTGGCGCCATGTTGACATGTCAGGAGGTAGTAGCCTACTGTTGAGCTCTGTAGTGTCAAGGTCATGGGTATTGGCTGCCCTGGGCATTAATCACGACTGGGCACAAAGGTACTAACTGGCCATAGAGTGGCATAAAACCATTGTGGTACTATTCAGTATGTCTCCATCAACTGGATCTCTTTCTGTAACAAATAACGGTCCGTGTATGGATGTGGGGACAGAATATGTGATATTAGATCATCATAAAACGGGGCCCCGAGTGGCCGAGTGGTCTAAAGCGCTCTTCGTTACGGATCACTGCCATCTCACCTCTGTCTGCGGCGGTTCGAGTCAAAGATTCAGCCAATGTGGGCATGTGAGAAAGCTTGCCAGTAGCTTCTCGTGGGTCGGTGGTTCTTTCCGGGGTTTTCCGGGTTCTTCCTCCACCATTAATACTGGCCGCCATGTATAGCCTATCGTGCTGAAAAATGGCGTTAAACCCCACAACAACAAGATCATCATAACCAGTCCCTGCAGGCATATCCGAAAGTTAGATTGGGTTCAGTTTTGACCATGTGTGATCTATGTCTGATGGCATGGAGAGAAATTGTGTCTTCTGTGTTTTTATGTATAATGATGTTTGAGAACCATGGCTTTGCACTTGTATTGGATCTGTAGCACTGTTTCCCCCAAGACGAGCACAACTGAGTACTGGGTTCATTGTGGTACTATGGGTAAACTAAGCCTTGAGAGTGCCACACACTGATAGCATACAAGATATTGATCAATATAAGCAGGTCCTTAATTCAACAAAATAGGCATGATCGGTTTTGTTACTGACCTTGTATGGAGAGATTCAGATGGCAGGGTCTGATACTGACAGAACAGGGCCACTATATCCTCCATTATATTGTCAAATTTCTTATGCTGGAGTGGGTTATAGGATATGTAATCTACAAAACTGGGCCCTGTTTGCATTGTGGAAGATGGCATCTGAGGTGCTTACTGATGAAGGCTTTGCCATTCTCATGGCTGTACTACATGTTTGTAATGCACTCCAAGTCAGCCATTCAATAAAAGATGAATGCTGGTTGGTTTTTGTTGATTATCATGTCAACAGATGCTGGAACTGTGGACCAAGCTGTCGATGTAGGAGGAGGATAATTATTAGCTCTGGTGGCAGCAAGTTAAAGATCTCTTCAACTGATATTTTTTTCCATGAGATTTAGCAAAGACGATTGAACTTGTGAGAATACTTCATCGTCTGTAGGTGAATAGAACAATGTTGACACCCCCTGTGCAATACAAGACAAAACTAGAGAAGACTGTCTAGAGGATTGGCCCATCATGCTCACAGAACATCCTAACTGGGATACAATCACTAAGCAAGTATTCCCTTTGACTGACAAAGGCATGAGAGTGCAGTGAATCCATATCCTGTGTGTACAAGGGGCACAAAACTGGGTATTAAGTAACCTGTGGCTAATCCATGAGAGTGCCCTAAGATGCAGAGTAGGAAAAGTGAACAAAGGCCTTCCATCTCTTAGCTTAAGTGGTAAGAATCAACCTGTTGTGATCTGAGTCATGGCAGAGTCCAGTTTTGATGGAACAGTGCCATTTTATCTTGCATGACACTGTGCCATTATTTGTTGAGAAGAATTGGAGATATTCAATCTACAAAACTATTGTATTAGATAATATCCAAGTAGGCTTTCTTTAATCTTTGATCCTACACCAATGTAGTCAATAAAGGCCATCCTGGTTTACACTATATGATCAACAATGGACATGAGATATAGTGAATTCCATATAGTCACTAAGTAAAGGCTGCCTTTGACTGGCAATGGCTTGAGGACAAAGTAAAGCAACATCACCTGGGTTATGAGTTAGTAAGCTGGGAAATCATTTGCAGTGAGTACCTTATGACAATGTGTGGGTTAGACTGATTTACAAGAGTGCCTGTATGACAAAGATGATAATTCTGGTGGCTGACATTGAACTGAAAGACAAACTGTGGTATTGATCTGTTGAGATCAGAACCATATGGCAGAGTCTGGTCATCTTGGAACAAGGCCATCATAGTTGGCATGATGTTGTACAGTTCATTAAGTTAGGACAGGGTACGGGATATTTTGATAGAGATGGTCTGTACATCTAAGTGCGAGACAGTAACTGAGGTGGTTTGTTTTGATCCTGATCTCACTTCATGGTAGGTGATAAAAGAAATTGGGTAAATGGCCTTCTGGTTCTGCCAAGAAAGGTTTGTCATGATGTGGCAGTGAGGGAGAAGTTCAAGAAGCCACTGCCTGGATCACTTCCTGGTTGATGAACGGAGTGGAGTGCAATAGGCAAGTCATTCCCCACCATGATGTTGTCATGGATACTGATGATATCCTAATCCTCAATGTAAAAAAGGGTGTAAGTGGTAGCCAGTACAGGTAGAGTGTCAGACTACTGCTATTAATACTTAAGAAATGTATGCTAAAAAGTTGCCTGATGGAAAGGCCAAATGACTGCCTATACATGTAAAATTACCAAAAGAATCACATATAGTAACTACAAAGTGAAAGCTATGACTACAGTTACCTGTATGTATAACTATACAGTAATATAACTGAGTTTTCTACAGCACACACAATATATATACTGAAAAGTTATTATTCTCAAATAAGAAGTGAACAATATAATATGGATTGTAAGACATTGTTACCTGTAGGAAAGACCAAAAGACACTATATTTTTGCAAGAAAATTTCAACTAAACAATCCTAATTTCTGATTCTTTAATATAATGCATACATCCTTTGAATCATTAATAAATAAATTTCTATTGTAGATTTTGAAAAATGTGCTTCCCTTATCTCAACACAATTTTTCCTATTTTATTCTGTAAATGTGAAAACTCGAGAGCTGAAAACAATATTCAAATAGAAATGTTTGATACATTATCAGGATTTACTTCAATTATATATATATATATATATATATATATATATATATATATATATATATATATATATATATATGTGACAATAGTTCCGTGAAACATTTAGTTTGTTGCTTAAATCCTTGAGTCTCTTTTAGTTAATAAATAACCACAATCGTTTATCCTAAAAGGCTGATATTAACTGCTTTTGTATGTTGACTGCCCTTTATGTTTCAAAGTTATTCTCTTGTTCTCACCATGAAAGTTGGTCTGTATATATACACTGTATAAAGCTGCTGAAATAGGCATTCCTACATACAGGACCACCAGTTGAAAGAACTGGATGGTTATGCTTTGAAGTTTCAACTCTGGGGAAAGGAGTGTGTTGTTCTTTTACCCATTTATACATTTGTAACAGGAGAGAAGAAAAAAAATAAAATAAATGCAGTTATTGACTGTGAATATAGCATGGCCAAAATTCCAATTGTTCTAACTGACGACGACCAAGCCAAAATAATGCAATCAATTATTTTTTTAAAAATGTTTCTGAGAAGAAAAAATGGTGGTTGTCCTGACTGATGACGACCAAGCCAAGATAATGCAATAAATTATTTTTTTAAAAAATGTTTCTGAGAAGAAAAAATGGTGGTGGGGATACGAAACAATGGTAGAACGATCTACATGGAGATATAGAATCAGCCAAGGCATCTTGCTCACAGAATTTAGTGCCCTCCACCCTCATTTCTATGAGACAAGTGTATGAATCAAATAGCAGTGGAGTATAATGACCAATTTATTCGGGTTTCCATAAAAGGACACTGAATTACGGAGTGAAGCATGAAATTTGTGATACTGCCGAACAAATCCGAGGAGCCTTGAGTGAATTAAAAATTGCCTGAAAATTTCCATTTACACAATCAACAGTAAATCCTAATTCCAAACGGATAGTTTTACATGTCTAACATTTAGACAAGCATGGTAATGGTATGATTTTTGTTTAAAGATTACTGAAAATTGTATTTTCTCGAAACACAACTTTGCTAGGGGGTTTGAGAGTACACAATCATAATTTTTCCATGACATGCCATGCTTTAATATGATTAACATCATACCATGACATGCCATGCCTTAATATGATTAACATCATACCATGCCATGCTTTAATATGATTAACATCATACCAAGACATGACATGCTTTAATATGATTAACATCATACCATGACATGACATGCTTTAATATGATTAACATCATACCATGACATGCTTTAATATGATTAACATCATACCATGACATGACATGCTTTAATATGATTAACATCATACCATGCCATGCCTTAATATGATTAACATCATACCATGCCATGCTTTAATATGATTAACATCATACCATGCCATGCTTTAATATGATTAACATCATACCAAGACATGACATGCTTTAATATGATTAACATCATACAATGACATGACATGCTTTAATATGATTAACATCATACCATGCCATGCTTTAATATGATTAACATCATACCATGACATGACATGCTTTAATATGATTAACATCATACAAAGACATGCTTTAATATGATTAACATCATACCATGACATGCCATGCCTTAATATGATTAACATCATACCATGAAATGCCATGCTTTAATATGATTAACATCATACCATGCCATGCTTTAATATGATTAAAATCATACCATGACATGCCATGCTTTAATATGATTAACATCATACCATGACATGCCATGCCTTAATATGATTAACATCATACCATGACATGCATTGCTTTAATTTGATTAACATCATACCATGACATGCCATGCTTTGATATGATTAACATCATACCATGACATGCCATGCTTTGATATGATTAACATCATACCAAGACATGACATGCTTTAATATGATTAACATCATACCATGACATGACATGCTTTAATATGATTAACATCATACCATGCCATGCTTTAATATGATTAACATCATACTATGACATGACATGCTTTAATATGATTAACATCATACCATGCCATGCTTTAATATGATTAACATCATACCATGACATGCCATGCTTTAATATGATTAACATCATACGATGCCATGCTTTAATATGATTAACATCATACCATGACATGACATGCTTTAATATGATTAACATCATACCATGCCATGCCATGCTTTAATACGATTAACATCATACCATGCCATGCTTTAATATGATTAACATCATACCATGCCATGCCATGCTTTAATATGATCAACATCATACCATGCCATGCTTTAATATGATTAACATCATACCATGACATGCCATGCTTTAATATGATTAACATCATACGATGCCATGCTTTAATATGATTAACATCATACCATGACATGCCATGCCTTAATATAATTAACATCATACCATGAAATGCCATGCTTTAATATGATTAACATCATACCATGCCATGCTTTAATATGATTAAAATCATACCATGACATGCCATGCTTTAATATGATTAACATCATACCATGACATGCCATGCCTTAATATGATTAACATCATACCATGACATGCATTGCTTTAATTTGATTAACATCATACCATGACATGCCATGCTTTAATATGACTAACATCTTACCAAGACATGCCATGCTTTAATATGATTAACATCATACCATGACATGACATGCTTTAATATGATTAACATCATACCATGACATGCCATGCTTAAATATGATTAACATCATATCATGACATAACATTTAATATGACTAACAACATACTATGACATGACATGCTTTAATATGATTAACATCATACCATGACATGCCATGCTTTAATATGATTAACATCATACTATGACATGCCATGCTTTAATATGATTAACATCATACCATGAGATGCCATGCTTTAATATGATTAACATCATACCATGCCATGCTTTAATATGATTAACATCATACCATGACATGCCATGCTTTAATATGATTAACATCATACTATGACATGCCATGCTTTAATATGATTAACATCATACCATGACAAGCCATGCTTTAATATGATTAACATCATACCATGACAAGCCATGCTTTGATATGATTAACATCATACCATGACATGCCATGCTTTGATATGATTAACATCATAGCAAGACATGCCATGCTTTAATATGATTAACATCATACCATGCCATGCTTTAATATGATTAACATCATACCATGACATGCCATGCTTTGATATGATTAACATCATACCATGACATGCCATGCCTTAATATGATTAACATCATACCATGACATGCCATGCTTTAATATGATTAACATCATACCATGACATGCCATGCTTTAATATGATTAACATCATACTATGACATGCCATGCTTTAATATGATTAACATCATACCATGACAAGCCATGCTTTGATATGATTAACATCATACCATGACATGCCATGCTTTGATATGATTAACATCATAGCAAGACATGCCATGCTTTAATATGATTAACATCATACCATGCCATGCTTTAATATGATTAACATCATACCATGACATGCCATGCTTTGATATGATTAACATCATACCATGACATGCCATGCCTTAATATGATTAACATCATACCATGACATGCCATGCTTTAATATGATTAACATCATACCATGACATGCCATGCTTTGCTATGATTAACATCATAGCAAGACATGCCATGCTTAAATATGATCAACATCATACCATGACATGCCATGCTTTAATATGATTAACATCATACCATGATATGACATGCTTTAATATGATTAACATCATACCATGACATGCCATGCTTTAATATGATTAACATCATACTATGACATGCCATGCCTTAATATGATTAACATCATACCAAGCCATGCCATGCTTTAATATGATTAACATCATACCATGATATGACATGCTTTAATATGATTAATATCATACCATGACATGCCATGCTTAAATATGATTAACATCATACCATGACATGCCATGCTTTGATATGATTAACATCATAGACAGACATGCCATGCTTAAATATGATTAACATCATACCATGACATGCCATGCTTTAATATGATTAACATCATACCATGACATGACATGCTTTGACATGATTAACATCATACCATGACATGCCATGCTTTAATATGATTAACATCATACCAAGACATGACATGCTTTAATATGATTAACATCATACCATGACATGACATGCTTTAACATGATTAACATCATACCATGACATGCCATGCTTTAACATGATTAACATCATACCATGACATGACATGCCTTAATATGATTAACATCAGATCTCAATTTCACCTAAGACAGTGGTGATCCAATTTAGATTGCAGTGTGCTATGGCAGCTATGTCAACATCTTGAAAGTACATTTACTAAGTTTCCTCAGGCAAACATTGACACACATTTTATCAGCATGGTCAAAGATTTCTCAGGCAAATTAATTTTTTTCAACAAGCCCAATAGGCACCTCTCATAGAATACATGATGGGCCTGATCTAAAATTAGAGGGGCCCTGGGCATCGGTCTATCAGATCCTTTTAGCACTGCCGTACAATGAAATAAAAGAGATGCCAAATATTCACTTAGGATGAAGATGGAGTGAACTTAAATGATAGAATAAGCAGATGTACCAAACTGCATTATTTTAAGAACCAGGAAACATATAGAACTGAGACAGATTGAGAACTACATAATGTACAGAACCATGGTATAGCAGGCACTATCAAAATTTGTTCGATATGGTGTTTTCTAAAGGAAATAAAGATATAAAACTAAATTTCACTTTGCTTTCTTTTAACCATTCTTGTTATATACTGGTATGATTTGGTCATGGGGTACATAGTAGTATGATATAACATTCTGAATCGTATTATAATGAAGTGCATTATAACGAGAGAGCTGTAGTTAGCCCTTTTCTTTTCATCTGGAAAGGCTGAGGTAGTGAAATAGCTAATGTAGTATAACCAGGTAATGTATTTGAAGAAGAAACATAGTACTACAATTTTAAAGCTGTAAAGTTACTAACATAACCATAAGAAATAGCTTATGGTCTTGGTTTTTTGGCAGAATAATCAAATTTTACAATCTCTTTGCCGATTATGAATGCTGTTTTACACTCTTAGTGTAGCAATATGGAAGTATTTTGACAAGCTGTATGCAGTCTGTCTGATCAAAGTTCAACATATTACAAAGGGTTCCTTTGATAATGTCCCCCTCCCCAATGTTGGCACTACAGAGTTCAACTATCTGAAGATATCATGCAATCAGATGAAAATTGAAATTTATGATTTTCAGACAGTAATGATCACCATGTTGGCCTCTGTTTGTGGCAACACAAGTCTGGTCTTCTGTAATACTTCATATAACTCATCGCTTTCCAGTCTTAACTATCCTACTTTGACTATTAAAGTTATTTCCTGACATAAAATTATCTTCTGTCAATACAGTAATAACTCCTTTGAATGTTAAGGTTATTTCCTGACATAAAATTATGTTATGTCAATACTGTAATAACTCCTTTGAATGTTAAGGTTATTTCCTGACATAAAATTATCTTCTGTCAATACTGTAATAACTCTTTTGAATGTTAAGGTTATTTCCTGACATAAAATTATCTTCTGTCAATACAGTAATAACTCCTTTGAATGTTAAGGTTATTTCCTGACCTAAAATTATGTTCTGTCAATAATGTAGTAACTCCTTTGATTGTTTAGATTATTATGGACATAAAATTATGTTATGTCAATATAGTAATCCAGTATGACCCCTTTACAGCATGCTGTTTTAATATGAATTCGGATATAACATGATTGTGGCTTGACTCCCAAAATTGTATATATTTTTGGTATTAAAAAAAAGAATCTTCAAAGTACAAGAAATAATGTATGAAAAGTTTATTATCATTTAGGGGAAGAGATTGTGTATGAATTCAATTATTACATGATTCTGACATGGCTCCTGAAAATTTTTATAATTGTTCATGAATTTTTTTTTAAAGTAAGAGAACTAACGTGTAAAAATCAAATAATTTCAGTAATTGTTAATCACCAAAGAAAATTTCACTACTAAAGGTTGTTCAAATTATGTGATAATGGTTTTAAAAAAACAAACATCAGAAAACCCCTTACACACATTGCTTTGTCATGTAATCTTCTGTCATGTACTCAATTGCTTTTACTGTTCAAGTTTGAATCCCCAGGTAGGACTAAGTCTGGAGTTAAACAAAAGCAGTTATCTTTAAGATTAGTGTTCGTAAGTCAAGTAAACAATGTAGTGGTCTAAAAAAGCTTCTCACCTGAATTTATGTCAATAAATTTACCTACCATTTTAAGGGAATATAATAGATTATACATGTCTACTTAATCAACCATCATACATACAATCTGAAACAAGTTTGTGGACCAAATTGTCCCCCCACCCTCTTCATCTTAACTCTTTTTTTTATAGCTTCAAAATCATTCACATACACTCAAAACTGTCCTGTCAGTGTTAACACTAACTGGAACAAACCATTTAAGTCATAGGGGTGGAGGGATTGGCTAATATAATCAAACATTCAACTCCCTGCTCTTTGCTTATAAAACAAATTTTCAATGAATACTGGGTATATTTTTTTTTTTAATTCTCTGTTCTTTAGATAATGGCTCTTCTTTAAGTAACTTGCTCTGAACTCACACAGTTGAATGGTTTACTCCCAAACTGGGTTCAGGCAGTTCACATGCAGTGTACACACATTTGTTGAATTCTCATCACAAGAGCAGTACATAGTCAGTAAAGGGTCAATAACTTTGATTTTCTATGTGAATTTTCAGCAATGTACATGTGCTTTTCAAGCCTAGACCCTATGGACACATCTTGCGAATATGAATGTTGCGGAATCAAACATAAGTTTGTGCGAAAGTATTAGCAAGAAATTAAATGTCAGGATTCAAATGGACCTAGCAAATATTTTTTATTATAGACATGATGCTTTTTTATGTACATTTTTGACAGAATTACCAATATCAATAAAAACATATTCAACTGGTGAGTACATGTACTCAACTATTTACACTTATGTTGTAACGTAGATCCATTACTCAATACCAGTTTTATATTATTGTAGACATGTAATGTTATTCCATTATTCATTACCAATTTATACACTTTTTAGACATGTAATGTTATTCCATTATTCATTACCAATTTATACACTTTTTAGACATGTAATGTTATTCCATTATTCATTACCAATTTATACACTTTTTAGACATGTAATGTTATTCCATTATTCATTATCAATTTATACACTTTTTAGATGTGTAATGTTATTCCATTATTCATTATCAATTTATACACTTTTTAGATGTGTAATGTTATTTCATTATTCATTACCAATTTATACACTTTTTAGACATGTAATGTTATTCCATTATTCATTACCAATTTATACACTTTTTAGACATGTAATGTTATTCCATTATTCATTATCAATTTATACACTTTTTAGATGTGTAATGTTATTCCATTATTCATTACCAATTTATACACTTTTTAGACATGTAATGTTATTCCATTATTCATTACCAATTTATACACTTTTTAGACATGTAATGTTATTCTATTATTCATTACCAATTTATACACTTTTTAGACATGTAATGTTATTCCATTATTCATTACCAATTTATACACTTTTTAGACATGTAATGTTATTCCATTATTAATTATCAATTTATACACTTTTTAGACATGTAATGTTATTCCATTATTCATTACCAATTTATACACTTTTTAGACATGTAATGTTATTCCATTATTCATTACCAATTTATAAACTTTTTAGACATGTAATGATGTAATTCCATTAGTCAATACTCATTTATGCTAATTTAACCATGTAATGATGTTATTCTATGATTTAATACTAATTTAAACCATTTTAGCTATGTTATGTTATTCCATTATTTTATACTAATTTATAGCATTTAAGTCATTTAATGATGTTATTCCATTATTCAATGCAGCTGTTTAATTTTAGACATGTAATAATGTTATTTTATTGTTCATTACTAGTCCGTCATTTTAGCAACTTCAAAATCTAATGAAAAGTGCCATTTACAGTTTTCTGAGAATCATTCTCATCATCGCATCTGGTCCAGTTTGTGCCAGCATCAGTAAAGTATCCTGTAGTTCTTCCTCGCACTCCTTTTTGTCAGCAGTACTCAGCACTGTGTTTACACCTTGGTCATCATCATGGAAACGATAAAATAGGTACTTGTCCTTGAACTGGTGTTCATGGCACACTGAAACAGTGAAAAACAATACTCAAATCTGGATACAGTTCATCCTTTTTTAAATAAAAAAAATAATCCTTGTCACATCAACTTTTGGCCATTTTTTATGTGTCGTGCTAAGGTTTATACAAATCAGAACCAATTAGAGAAAAAACTAAGACAAGTAGCTACTACTTCAGCTTCTTTGGTACATTACATCGTGTTTGCAAAACACTGAGTACTTATAGGTTACTGCATTTGTACGGGAAAATATGAACGAGTTTTCGGATGGAATACTGCACGAACTTGTGAGTGCAGTATATCCTTCTGACAAAACGAGTTCATATTTTCCCATACAAATGCAGTAACCTTTTTATTTTATGCTCATTTTTTAAATTCTACCCAAGGTTTAATTATATAAACAAAATACAATACAAGAAACAACGTAAATGAATGAATGCCGTATTCCAAACTAAATATACAAGCGCAGATCTGTCATTACACAATGACATCATTATTAATGCGCACATAACTCCACCCAGATAAATTTGAACTTAGTTGCGCGCTCGACATAACTTTCAAAAGATAATGGTGTGTCTAGTTAAAATTGAAATTTGCAGTCATATTGTGAATGAATGCGCATTGCAACAACTTTTCCATTTGATCTGGAATGAATATATTTTGGTATTTTGTTTCGGTTCGACGAAAGTTTGTGATTTTGGACTGGATTCATCTGTGCAAATTATACATGAAATACATCGGATTGAAGTGGCATGGAAGAAATGTGTTTACGTCTGCAAATGTGTTTCTGTTTCTGTCATTGAATATTTGAAATCATAACGTGGGAAAAATATGAAGTCTTTCAATTGCAATTATCAAAAAGACACTATGGAATTTAATGTTTATTTCATTTTGAGTGCAGTAAGGATGATGCAATTGCACTTATCATTGAAATTACAGCACAGTTTCGAAATGTGTAATCCAGATTGAAAACCTATGACATGGCTCATGTAATTCGGATTTGCAGCTCTTGAATTTTACAATCGTATTTAATGTTTTAATCAGCTGAGATTTAAGCAAATGCAGAAAAGCATGAAGTGATCAAAATGCTGTGATGGGAAGATTGATTTTCTTAGGTTTGCAAGGTATGAAAATGGATTCTGATGTGTGTTGGATGAGGATGACATCACTAATAATAGTTATTTTCAGAGTGAATTGGTTAAACCCAGATACTCATCATGTACTGTATGCCTAGAACTACATGATACAACAGCTGTAATTCAATTCCACTTCCCCCATAAGTGCCATGTGATCCCATGAGATGACATTGGTCACATGACTAATCAGAACCATGGTTACATTGATGTAATCAGTTTGGGAGCAAAATTTTAAAGAAGAAAATGTCAAATATACAGCATAATTTACGAATTTCTAAAAGTATTGCAGTTATCATTGTTTTGCCATTTGTGAACAGTATTTTTCACAGAAAGGGATCCACCTTTGCAGAGGCAAAGTGTTGAAGGCTATTTCCTAAATTTTGCAAGTTTAACGGGACTGAATCTACCCTCTTGCCAAATGGTTTGGCATCTGCAGCACATTTTCAACAAGCTAATGAAGCCAGTTTTGCATCATTGAGATAAAAAGGTTTCACAAATTGTAGTGTAATAAATCAGGAGTATGCGCATTTGTTTATAGTGCTCCATTTTAAGGATTTCTTAGATGTCTGTGATTACTTGCTTGATTATGGGAAGTCGGTCCTGGAGAGATATTGCTCAGACCAAAATAATTAGCCAATTACTAGCAGCAAACATCATGGAGTGAAGTGTTAGTGAATTTCCATGATGCCATGGTTTACTTTTGGTAAATTCAGGTCTGAACCACATAAGTGTCTCTGGAGTTCAATAGTTCCTATTAAAAGTTGTGTACATTGATTGTGCGACTCCAAGACTTAGTGCAGTATTAATGATTGGAGATTGGTAAATTACACAATGGAATAACAAGAAGGGACTGTTCCATGGTGATAAATATGATGCAATTTTACAGGCAAAATGTGGCTTAAAACCATGATTTGACTGGCCTAAGGTGGCATAGTAAAAATAGTTGCCTGTATTAAGGGGAGTTTATAGTTTTACAGCATGAAATATTGACGGTACGTTATTCGAAGTTAATGAAGAGAAACCATGCAGTTTTGTGATTGATAGACAACTGGGAAGTTGTGAGATCTGTGTCTTGTATTAATTAAAATACAATTATTATAAAATGGACACGTTGGACTTTCTAGCTTACAACAGTGGTTGGATAGAGGTCTTTGGAATTTAGAGGAAACTTATGACTTCTAGCAGTCTTGTGCCAGGGTCTGACATTGCTCAGTCAAGTGAACCCCTTGGATTGTTACAGTAACATACAGTGACGATATTTGTTTGTTAGGGGATTCTTATAACCAACGTAGAGAGTATGTTCAAGACACAGCTAATACACTTGTTGGATTGGGATTAACTACTCACCCAGAAAATTGTGTTTGAACCCATCCAAAAAATATATATTTTGTTGGATTCTTGCTGGACCCTTTCACAGTAACTAGAGAAAAAGCAAGCAGTCTAGTTGCTTTGTGTTGTGACATAAAGCGCAAACAGAACATCACTATCTGTGAATTGGCTTAACTTTTGGGAATGTCTGCTGCTAGTGTAGAGTATGTACCTTTATATTTATCAACATAATACTTCCAGGTAATTTTGCTGCTTATTTATCACTTTCGGCTGATATCCGACAATATACATCTTGGTGGATATCTAATGTAACTTATAGTTATATGGTAGTTTGTGTGATTTGGAATTTTAATGTAACTTTAACAATTTTTCAGTCATATCGGTATGATATATGCAGTGTGGCAGTTTATAGTGATGTCTAGCACTGAGGCATCATGCCACAGACGTGTAGCATCATGTCTCACCCAGTCACATTATCCTGACACCTGGCTGACCAGTTCTAACACTAACCTCTTAAGCTGAGTACCTAGTGTGGCAGCAGTTATAAAGTAGTCTCAAATATTTAACAGCAGGTTGTTTTTGACCTCCAATGTTGGTTGGGGAGGGGAGTAAGTCCTACAACTAAAGTTTAAACAGATAGTTTTGGAATCAAGAGGGAAAATCTGTATCCTATTAACTTTTCTGAACTGGAATCCTGTTTTTCTGACATTAAGATTGTTTTGTTCTGATGTAAATTTTGTCTGTTAATAATGTCTGTTGTTATGTACAATTTTATTTTGTTACTTTGAGGCACAGGCCACTTCAATGTGTGTCTTTCTATATTTCAAATTCTCTCAAATAATTTGGAATTAATATCAACTTTAATAAAAACATTGGAACATTTGTCTGAAGCTCAATTTTAAGAAACAGCCTAGCAGTTATGCTTGATGTCTGCAACATAAAAAATTTGAAGTTTTATGTATGCATGAACTAATTGTTTAACAACCAAGTCTTTTTGTGGACATAAAAATAATAGGGTTTACTGGGTATTCTATGCTGTTCTTGAAATATAAAAGAACTGTCACAGCAAACTCACCTGTAACATCCAAGTAAATATTTTTCACACATTTAATAGCTTTGAGATAAATGTTTTTAACAAGAATTTTAATATGATTTTATTTTTCAGGCAAAAAAATGGCATTACAAGAAGCTACATTCTTTATGCATAAAATCTCCAGCTGATGAGCATTTTTATCGTCAACCTATAATAGTTTTTTTTATGCTAATAAATGTCCTAATTTACCATGAACTACAATCCCTTCTTCCACCAGGGCTTGCCACATGCCTATAGCTTGGTTTCGTGAGTGTGCAAGAGAACTCTGCTGCAGTAACCAGTCCACCATCTCTGTTCCCACCATGCATCTGCGATATGTCCGCAGATGGAACTTCCTGTCACGGATCATGTGTGGGGCTCGGGTGAGAAGAACTGTTCGTAACACATGGCCGGCTCTGACCAGTTTCTCAGATGGGGCCTGAAGAAGAAAAAAGAGTCCTTTGAATGGACTGACCTTCAAATGGATGAAATGAATTTCCACAAATTCAAGACAAGACCATTTCTTTCTTTTAGTTCCTGAGTATTAAAACCATCTCAGATATTCTTAGCAATAATAAGGTTTTCAAATTTCTGCTGTGGTGGACATACTGGATGTCAGATTGGCACCATATTTTTTTAGGACCAACAAGACATCACAAGTCTTCTAGTGGAAATCCCATGTAGATGTGACTTTCCATTTTTAAGGAGTAACAATACCATTTTCAAGATGGCTGCCATAGTGGTCATTTTGGATATCAGATTGGCAACCATTTCCATTCAGTATCAACCAGATATCATAAGAAGTCTTTTGGTGAAAGCACAATGTTGATAAGACTAGCCATCTAGAAGAAGTACTGATAACAAGATTTTCAAGATCCTTATTGCAGTGGCCATATTCATTTAGTAAAAGTCCCATGTTGACAAAGCCATCCATTATGGAGTAGCATTTTAAGATTTTCAGGATGGCCATATTGAATGTGCAAGACCCCATTTTCATTTAGAGTCAATTAGACCTCATAAAAAGTCTTTTAGTAAAACCCCATGAAAGTCATAAATTTGTAGGTAACATCAATTTGTAGTTACTATAGCTATCAGCTGGTGGCTTTGTAATGGGGAGATGATTGTTAACACATAAGTGTGATGTTCACCACAAACTAAAGATGTGGCAAGTGTCTGAAAGTGCAACATTTGCTTGAGTGATTTGTTTAAAAAATCTTAATTAGCAGTAACATATTATATTTTTCATTTATAAGTTTAAGACACTGCATATGGTGCAATAATAAAGTGAAAATGTTATGCCAGCACATTCCAAACTGAACAACATATATGGTTGTTTATGAATATCATACAACTAAATTTCAAACTTTTTTAATTAGGCACAATGTAACACAGTCAGTTTGAAATTTAGAGACAGGTCCCACACAAAATAGCTGTTTTCAAGGCACATTACAATGATAAGTACAGTTAGTGCAGATACTCATTTATCAACTTATCAGTCTGTTTTTCTACTAAAAATTCTAGCAGGCAGAGGAGGGGGTCATCTTATAAGTGTGACATACAGAAATGAGATAAATCTGTGGATAATGTTGGAAACTTTAAATGTTTGCAGTACACAAAACTAATGTCAGTCCAAATATTGTTATGTTTTCATGCCTTTATTCCTATTCAGAAATGAGTAGATTGTATGCAGTATGACCATCCATGAAGAAGGAATAATAATGCAATTTCATGATAGCCTCTGTTGTGGTCATTTTGCTTATCAGATTGGTAACATTTTCATTCACAACCCACTAGACAGTACAAGAAATATTTCTGGAAAAAAACCCATGTCAACATGGCTTTCCTTTCAGGAGGAGTAGTAATAATAAGTTTTTCAATTATGGTTATGTAGCTGACCTAATACTGGACATCAGATAGGCACCATTTTCATTTAATATAATTTAGATGTCACAAGAAGCATTTTAGTAGAAACTAAATACTGATATGACCGTCGATTCCGAAGAAGCATTGAAAACAAGATTTTCAAGCTGACATCTGTGGCAGCTATATTGTATGTTCAAGCAACACCATTTGTATTGAAGACTGAGGAAGACTCTGGGATGAATGTATGGATAAAGTTTCATGGCAGTCCTCCAAGTACTTTAGGAGGAGTAGCAATTACAAACGTGTGCTAACAGACAGACAATAAACCATTGCATATGCTCTCTGGATTAATGACCAGTAGAACTAAAAATGGCAGAGAAAAAAAATCATCATTCTAAGATGGAAATATTTATATGACAATATGTTCATAAGGTGTTTAGACTACATTACTTTCATTTTGGCCAATTATGTAAGTGTTATTTAGTACTAAATGACACATAAAGGACAGAGTAAATGGCAAGAAAAAACATAAATTCCATGATTCCCAATTCAGATATATTTCCAGCTATTTGCACTACATAGTTAATAATATTTATGATCCCAATGCTCTGTCAGATATATCTGAAACCATAACAATTTAATGAAAATAATGAATTTCAGCCTCTGACCATAGACACTTGGCTGAATATACTATAATGCATTTAAAAGTGTTCCCCCTTTAAGATAATCTGTTTGAAACGAAACACAAACTTAATACATTTAAAAGTGTTCACCCTTTAAGATAATCTGTTTGAAATGAAACACAAACTTAATACATTTAAGTGTTCCCCCTTTAAGATAATTTGTTTGAAACAAAACACAAACTTAATACATTTAAGTGTTCCCCCTTTAAGATAATCTGTTTGAAACAAAACACAAACCTAATACATTTATAAGTGTTCACCCTTTAAAATAATCTGTTTGAAACAAGACCCAAACTTAATACATTTAAAAGTGTTCACCCTTTAAGATAACCTGTTTGAAACGAAACACAAACTTAATACATTTAAAAGTGTTCACCCTTTAAGATAATCTGTTTGAAACGAAACACAAACTTAATACATTTAAAAGTGTTCACCCTTTAAGATAATCTGTTTGAAATCAAACACAAACTTATTACATTTAAAAGTGTTCACCCTTTAAAATAATCTGTTTGAAATCAAACACAAACTTAATACATTTAAAAGTTTTCAGCCTTTAAGATAATCTGTTTGAAACTAAACAAAAACTTAATTTAATGATTTTCTTTACAAAATACAGCACTAGCACAAATTGTCAAAAATGCCTTCCAGGAAGACTGAATATTAAAAAGAAAAATATAAATTAGGGTGCTGCACTATTTGATGTGGTCATAAGTTTGGAGAAATAACCATCTAACAAGGTAAGTTGGAGTATGATGAATAATTTGTTACCACGATGATAGGTGTAGCTGGATTGGGTATGTCCTCACTTTTGGCGCTGTTCTGAGAACCACTTTGTCTCCGCACATGTTCACTGGGTTGCGTATGAGGTACTGAATAGATAAAAAATATTAGTCAACAACAGCATTAGCAATTTTAATATCAACAAAAAAAAAATTGGTAACTTTTATGTCTAAATTGCCAGCACAAATCCCGACCTTCTTTCTGGCATTCTGTTTGATTTAAAACTGTCAGTCTCTATAAATTTAGACTTGTTAAGATTTCTTTATTGTCTCATGCTTCAAGCAGCATGTTTTCATGAGCACAGTTTTTAATGCTGAAGTGATATATTTTCTGAATTCTGTTTTAAGTTTCAATCTGGGGTTCTCAATAAAGGATTTCCACAACTGATGGACAAGAACAGATGAGATGCTTTATGTTTATGACATAGATGAGACAACATCATCAAGAAGTAAAAGATTTAAAATGATTTCTTAACTCAATTTGGTAAGATTGCGATAAGTAGGAGGAAACAAAACCCAAATAAATGGTGAGCAATTTTCTCACATAAACAAAATATGTAAATCATGCATTCCACTAATACCATCTGATGGAGACAAATCTGCATTTAAAAAAGTGCAACAATTTTTTTCTGAAAATGATCTGTCAACATACATATCTTCTTATGATTACAAAATATATACCAAGTTTAATAGCAATCTCGTAACAAGAGGCCCAAATGTATCTGATATTGCTCATCTGTAATGCTGCCATCAATTCAGTAATGCAAATTTACACGGGGGGGGAGAGAGAGAGAGAAAACCTTGGAGCACATTGTCAGTTAATATTTGTGTAATTTACCGTCTTTCCAAGACCATATATATACAGATCACTCAGCATAAAATGGAGAAGTCGCTTAATCTTTCTCCACTGGTTCTCTTCCTGCCTGCCCCTGAGGAGTAAACCCTGATTCACAATTTAGAAACTGCCCTTATCAGCGCCATTAAAGTACACACAATTACTTGGCATAATGCAAGGAGTTATCTATACAGTCAGCATGGATTACTGGGGTGGTCTATATCTGTAGAGGTCCAGCCCCTGGATTTATAAGTTGGAAACCACTGAAATCCACACATAAGGGAGATGTGATAGCCCAGTGATTAAGCCACTGAACATGTGAAAATAAGGAATCTCACTCACAATCAAACTCATCTGAGATATTGATGATGGAAGCTTACATTTAAAATATGGCCTCTTAGGGTGTTCATAATCTCAGCCAATCAAATGAATGATCACCTAATTATTGTCACTTGAAAAGCTCCTTGTGATATCGCCTAAAAACCAAACACTGGCTGTATCATCTCAAACATCCCAAGTTTGTAATAGATGAAAAGGTGCAAAAGTTTTGTACATGTTTTGAGGCCAGCACATTTTGTAATGGTCAGCTTGACACATAATCATTAAGATTGACGTATGGGCTAGACTTGTAACAAATTGATGCCTGCGAAGGTTGGGATATGCTCTGTTTGGGAGCAAGATTGGATATCATTTAGGACCTGCTAGGATAACTGTTGGTGTTGTTGTTGTAGGGTTTAATGCCATTTTTCAGCACAAAATAGGCTATACATGGTGGCCAGTATATGGTGGAGGAAGAACCCTGGAAAACCCCAGAAAGAACCACTGAGATTAGCTAGTGGCAAGCTTTCTCACATACCCACATTGGCCAAACCTGAGACTTGAATCCACACAGAGGTGAGATGGCAATGACCCATAATGGTGAGTGCTTTAGACCACTCGGCCACTCGGGGCCCCACTAGGATAACAGTCTCACAGATATGTTAATATAGGGTCAAGCAGAGGAAACAACAAAGCAGAGAGAATCCAGAGGCAGTTTTGGGCCATTTGAAATAGGTGTCACATCAATATTTTTTGAGAATAGTTATTAATAAAGGCAGACTAGAGAGAATTATTTTAGCTTCAATGGGTGTGTTAAATTGTTGGCAGCTAGAGAAAGGTAATACTGACTGGCAAAGATAAATGATATGTGTTTTCCAGATGAAACTCAATTATGTTTTATGTAATATCCGTTGCAAAATTTGTTAGTCCAGGTTTTTCTACCAAAAGGGAAGTCTGAGGGACTCTATGGAAATTATCCACTTTGCTAATTTGTACATTTTCTTTGGTACCATCTCATTCATAATGCATGAGGCTACAGCACAATCAATATATCTGTTATTAGTACATTTCTAGTTTTTTTCTTCAAAATGGTTCAAATTATTGCAACACCCACTACTTGCATGTTTCAGTGTTTAACCAGAGATCCATTTTACCCAGGAATATTGTTACATCATGTTACTATTACATAAGATACTGTAGGTAAAGTGCTTTCACCAGTTCATGAATTTTCCTTAAGTTTCGATCATACACGTTTGTTATTATTTTTACTTCTGGCACTGCACCTAGCCAGAGAGAGCACTCCCTTAATTTCTTGGACCATGGGAAGAAAAGGCATACAGTAATAGAGATATGAAGACAACATTAAAGAGTGGACAATCATGGGATTCAGAGATTCCCAAAGGGCAGTAGAGAACAAGGAAAGATGGAGAGAACTCTGGTTGTAAAATCAACTGTGGTGCCCTAATGACCTAATTGGGGTTATGGGATTCATGATGATGATGATGATAATTGTTGTTGTTGTTGTTCTAGGGTTTAACACCATTTTCAGCACAAGATAGGCTATGCATGGTGGCCAGTATAACTGATGGAGGAAGAACCCTGGAAAACCCAGGGAAGAACCACCGACCCACAAGAAGCTACTGGCAGGCTTTCCCACATACCCACGCTAGCCGAGCCTTGGACTCGAACCCACACAGACAGAGGTGAGATGGCAGTGATCCAGAATGGTGAGCGCTTTAGACCACTCGGCCACTCGGGGCTCCTGATGATGATGATAACAAGTTATCATTATAACAGGTTGTGCAGATAATCATTTGAATGAATTCACTTAGCAGTTTATACACCAGACAGATGTCTTAGTACAGACGCTCTTGTAGATATTTTGATAGGACAAACAGTATTAAGAACAATAAAACCAAACTGTGCGTTTGTTTCCATGCCCCTTTTGGGACAGTGAACAGGCACGCTATTTACAGATGGCAAAATTCCATGATAAAAGCTGCTGCCATCAATACTGATATTTTACTCTACACAGTACAAGAATGACATTCACTGGTGCTACTTTTTCAAACATGATACCTCTGGCTGCAACATTAAAAAAGAGCTGGTTGGAACAAATTAGGGCTCTACCTTCCTGAAATATTTTCAGAAACCAGTATCTCATCAAACTTGCCATCTGAATCAGCTCCAACCAATTATTATTAAATTTAACACTTGTATTTGTCACGTTCAGTTGAATTTGCATCATAAATTCTCATGATTTACAATGCAGAGTGAACTGCCTCTTTTTCCATACTGTACTACTGTTACAGGGTAGAATCTTGTGGGGTCCCTTAGGGTACAAATGCTTCAATTAAACTGGAAAATTAAACAATACTTGCCCAATTGAAGATGGTTGATAATTTTATTGAACCTGTAGTACACTTACACCATCCACCTTCTCTAACCTCATCATGCATCCTGTGACCTCTGAAGATTGATTAGTCCCCTGACTTATGTGTCATCTCATGTGATCCCTAAGGGTACTAAAGGTTCAATCATGGATGGAAACCATATACATTGTTCATTCTAACTATTGCTCACCAAGAAAACTTCATTTGAGAAAAGTTGTGTTACAAAAATTGCATTTCTAGGGCTTCAAGTCAAATTGGGTTCGATACCTGGGCGAGTCATACCATTGAAGACTTACAAAAATGGTACTAACAGCTACCTCGCTTGGCGCTCAGCATTAAGAGGTTAGTGTTAGGACTGGTTGGCCTAGTGTCAGGATAATGTGACTGGGTGGGACATCATGCTACACATATGCGGCATGATGTCCCAGTGCTAGACATCACTATAAACTGTCACACTGCAGACATCGTAGCGATATGACTGAAACATTGTTAAAGCTACATTAAAAATCTAAATCACACACACACACACACACCATACCTTTAAAACCTATCTTATTGTTTTAAGAATCTGGCATAAAAAAAATATAAGAATGTTCATAAAATATTTGGTTATTTTCTTTTATTAACAGTTTCATTAATACATTATTAACTATATAATACTCAAGAAATGGTAACTGTAAGTGCCTTTCCCAAGGACACACCAAGGCAGAACTAATGGTATATACAGAACTTGTGACCTATGGATTTGGAGTCAAGACACTCTACCAATTTAGCTACTACAGTTAGCTCCCTTTCATCCAATAAATGTGGTTTATTAACTGGTGTATGCCTTCTGACTTTTTAACAGAACTTTGTACAGAAAACCAATCTGGTCCATGTCATCAAAGATAACTCTTTTTACAGAAATCCAATATATAGTCTAATCCATTAAACATAACTCTTTGTATGGAAAAGCTGGTATAGTCTACTCCATCAAACAGAACTCTTTGTATTGAAAAGCCAGTATAATCTGCTCTGTCAAACAGAACTCTTAGTATAGAGAAGCCACTACGCTCCATCAAAAACAGAATTCTTGTATAGAAAAGCTGATATAGTCTCCTAAGTCAAAGGTATGCAATTAGTGGGATATCCATTAGTGGTAAGCAGGATGTCCATCAAAGGTAAGCAGGATAACTATTAATGGTAAGCAAGATGTTGACCAGTGGTAAGCAGGATATCCATCAAAGGTGAGCAGGATATCCAAAGGTAAGCAAGATATCCATCAAAGGTAAGCAGGATAACTATCAGTGGTAAGCAAGATATCCATCAAAGGTAAGCAGGATTTCCATGAAAGGTAAGCAATCAATGGGATATCCATCAATGGTAAGAAGGATATCCATCAACGGTAAGCAGGATAACTATTAATGGTAAGCAAGACCTTGACCAGTGGTAAGCAGGATATCCATCAAAGGTGAGCAGGATATCCATCAATGGTAAGCAGGATATCCATCAAAGATAAGCAGGATATCTATCAAAGGTAAGCAAGATATCTATCAACGGTAAGCAGGATATCCATGAAAGGTAAGCTATCAATGGGATATCCATCAATGGTAAGAAGGATATCCATCAAAGGTAAGCAGGATAACTATTAATGGTAAGCAAGATGTTGACCAGTGGTAAGCAGGATATCCATCAAAGGTGAGCAGGATATCCAAAGGTAAGCAAGATATCCATCAAAGGTAAGCAGGATAACTATCAGTGGTAAGCAAGATATCCATCAAAGGTAAGCAGGATATCCATGAAAGGTAAGCGATCAATGGGATATCCATCAATGGTAAGAAGAATATCCATCAACGGTAAGCAGGATAACTCTTAATGGTAAGCAAGATCTTGACCAGTGGTAAGCAGGATATCCATCAAAGGTGAGCAGGATATCCATCAATGGTAAGCAGGATATCCATCAAAGGTAAGCAGGATATCTATCAAAGGTAAGCAAGATATCTATCAAAGGTAAGCAGGATATCCATGAAAGGTAAGCTATCAATGGGATATCCATCAATGGTAAGAAGGATATCCATCAAAGGTAAGCAGGATAACTATTAATGGTAAGCAAGATGTTGACCAGTGGTAAGCAGGATATCCATCAAAGGTGAGCAGGATATCCATCAAAGGTAAGCAACATATCCATCAAAGTTGAGCAGGATAACTATCAATGGTAAGCAAGCTGTCCATCAATGGTAAGCTGGATATCTATCAAAGGTAAACAAGATATCCATCAAAGGTAAGCAGGATATCCATGAAAGGTAAGTGATCAGTGGGATATCCATCAATGGTAAGAAGGATAACTACTAATGGTAAGCAAGATGTTGACCAGTGGTAAGCAGGATATCCATCAAAGGTGAACAGGATATCCATCAAAAGTAAGCAAGATATCCATCAAAGGTAAGCAGGATAACTATCAAAGGTAAGCAAGATATCCATCAGAGTTGAGCAGGATAACTATCAATGGTAAGCAAGCTGTCCATCAATGGTAAGCAGGATATCTATCAAAGGTAAACAAGATATCCATCAAAGGTAAGCAGGATATCCATGAAAGGTAAGTGATCAGTGGGATATCCATCAAAGGTAAGCAGGATAACTATTAATGGTAAGCAAGATGTTGGCCAGTGGTAAGCAGGATATCCATCAAAGGTGAGCAGGATATCCATCAAAGGTAAGCAAGATATCCATCAAAGGTAAGCAGGATAGCTATCAAAGGTAAGCAAGATATCCATCAAAGGTAAGCAGGATAGCTATCAAAGGTAAGCAAGATATCCATCAAAGGTAAGCAGTATAACTATTAATGGTAAGCAAGATGTTGACCAGTGGTAAGCAGGATATCCATCAAAGGTGAGCAGGATATCCATCAAAGGTAAGAAGGATATCCATCAAAGATAAGCAGGATATCCATCAAAGGTAAGCAGGATATCCATCAAAGGTAAGTGACCAATGGGATATCCATCAATGGTAAGAAGGATATCTATTAATGGTAAGCAAGATGTTGACCAGTGGTAAGCAGGATATCCATCAAAGGTAAGCAAGATATCCATCAAAGGTAAGAAGGATAATTATCAAAGGTAAGCAAGATATCCATCAAAGGTAAGCAGTATAACTATTAATGGTAAACAAGATCTTGACCAGTGGTAAGCAGGATATCCATCAAAGGTGAACAGGATATCCATCAAAGGTAAGCAAGATATCCATCAAAGGTAAGCAGGATAACTATCAATGGTAAGCAGGATATCCATCAAAGGTAACCAATACAAGGGATATAGTAGTAAACAGCCACTGAATATAAAGAGGCATTTTTTTATATTTCGGTATTTTTTAACCCTCCAAAAGTATCAGCATAAAACATACTTTCCTACAGTTTGAAATCTAATTTTTTCTTATCTTTAAAACCTACTGTCTTAAATATTTTAATACATGTATAATGGAAGAATTTTGTCAAATAAATTTGGAATTACCAAATGGGAATATGCCTTTAGATTTCATTAAACTTTTGTAGTGACAGATATATGTATATCTGTGAAATTCTGCTATATCTGTACAAACTTATCATGTGAAAATTTTGACAAATTGTTGGTACTGTATTGAGAAATCTTGCCTGATATGGGCTGTGTTAAATTCGTTGGTTTAACTTTGTTATTCTTCAGTTTGTTAAGTTACTGCTGTATATTGACATTTCTGTAATTATTTTGTTAAGTCACTTCCTTTTAGGGTGACTCTGAAGGCCATTTAAGAAACAATTCCACTGATAAAAGAGACATTTCTGTCAAATGTTCAATATATGTGTCTCAATGCAAGGACATCAACAAGAAATTGAATCAGCGGGACATGATTTATCACCTCTTGGAGGAATTCAATAATACAGTACCCCTTAGACCAATAAAATCTACACCTGGGGTCAAAGTTTCTCATTAAAATAAGATTTATGACTCCAATAAAGTGGGCAAAATGCTGGTCAAAATGATAGACACCCCTACTTGAATAAAATGGTAAAATTTACAATTGTAATATGTATAGAATGTCTACATATTTTCAACAGCTATAAGAAAGTATTTCATAAATAATGTATCACCATAAATGCTGAAGCTTCAAGTAACAGTAATAATGTTTCCATTAAACCTGCAAAATATTTCTTTATATCATCCAAGACAAAAAAAATCTTTTTGTTATTTATTTTTGATGGTGGAAAATATCAATCTGCATGGATTTTTTAAGTACTCAGTACCAATATGCTTGATACAATATTATATACAAATAAGCTGTATTACTACCGTCATCAATCTAAAGAACTGGTCATTAAAATATAATTACCAAATTTACTGGCTATTGAGTCAAGTCGAACTGTAAACAGCAAAGAGCCTGATCTGCCATAGCATAACACTCCTGCAGATCAGGGTCTATGTCATTTATTCTACTGATTACTCATAACAATCTTGACAGACCCAGATCTGGTGCATTATGTGACAGATCCGGGTCTGTGCAGTTTGCAGTTAGACTCCTCTTGTAAACAAATATGTCTGGTACTTTTCTCTGTCTTAATAATATACTAATTTTTCAATAAAATCAATTGTCAAAGTTGTGTACCAATGCACACTGTAAATACAATAGTCTGGTCAAAATTAAAATTGGTCTAGGAAGGTAAACTAGGTTGTATTAAATTGTTGCTTGCCAATTAAGAACATATGCATGAAATGTTTCAGGTTTTTTTTTACAAATGAAGAAGTCTTGTTGCATTTCTTGTTTTTGTTTACCAAATATGACTGTTCATTGCGCACAATTTTTTGTACTGGCATTGGTGACAAATTAGTCTTGCTAGAAACTGTCTATTAACATGACCGTGTTCTAAAAAAATAATGACATTATTTAAAGAGGGTAACACAATTTAAGCTGAAAAACTAACCTACCTTGAGGCCCTCATACAAAGGAAATTTATAATAACTGCATCTTTGAAGCCACTGGATGGATTGGGTTTGGAAGAAGGAAATAGAGTTGGCATTTCTAATCTCAACTGGAATACTATTCCAGAGCAAAGTTCCAGAATATTGGAAACATTTTTTGAACAATTCCTTATTTGATTTGGAAATTTTATACTATTTGGTAGACATGGATCACAGGTGGGGAGTATTAGGTAGCCTATACTGGAATAGTGATTGTAAATATTCAGGAGCACTTTTATTGGATATCCAGTACATTAATTTGGCTTTTCTCATCCAGATTAGTAATAGGCAATATTTTTAACTTACCAGCTAAATTATCCTTGCTTTCTTTCTGGATTGATTTTAAGCCAAATGCTTTTTTTTAATAATTTGCTAGCTTTGCTATGTTTTTATCATTTGAATTATCCCATACTGTATTACAGTAGTCTAAATAAGAGTTGTATCTAACTGTTATAAAATAGTTTTCTGCGCCTTTCAGGGAGAAAATGTCTTATCCTACTGAGAAGCCATAAACTTGAATTAACTTTTTTACTGATATGTTTTATATGTTCAGGCCACGATAGGTTATTATCTACAAGAACATCAAGTAGTCTATCATGACAGACCATTTGCAAATTTGTATCCCTCTATGTCAGACATAGCTCATCAATATCAAGATTTGTCCTTTTTTGCCTTGTTGATACAAGTAATATTCTAGTTTTACCAGTGTTTACCACCATACCACTGCATGTTCACCAGATGTCGAGTTTGTTTAGGGCATCCAGTAAGAAATTTCCGGTTTATGCTTTGTGTTTTGGGGGGTGGAGGGTGTGTGATTTGGATTTTTAACATAACTTTAACAATTTTTCAACCATATCGCTATGATGTCTGCAGTGTTGCATTGCAATTCCAACATCACTGCTGCTTGAGTGCTTAGATCCAACATTGCCTTCACTAACTGATGTTATTAATACCTCTCTTTCATCCAGGGAATTCCCATCATTTTTCAAAACTGCCATTGTAAAGCCTCTGCTGAAGAAACCAACACTAGACCATAACAATTTAAAGAACTACCGCCCAGTTTCTAATCTCCCATTCATATAAAAAATCTTAGAAAAGGTTGTTCTATCCCAACTTGTATCTCATCTAAATTCAAACATTCTTTTTAACAATGTACAATCTGCATATCGCCCTTGCCACAGTACTGAAACAACTCTTCTAAAAGTAGTTAATGACATTCTCTCTGCGTTGGATAGCAGAAAGATTACAGTCCTCACCCTCCTTAATTTGTCTGCAGCATTTGACACAATAGACCATGATATATTACTTCACCATCTCCAGCATGTATTTGGCATTCATAATACAGCCTTACTGTGGTTCAAGTCCTACTTGGTCAACAGGACACAAATTATATCTGCAAATGGAATACACTCCAGCCCAGTTGACCTATGTTGTGGTGTTCGACAGGGGTCTGTTCTTGGACCTGTTCTCTTCATTCTGTACACTCAGCCGCTCTCAAGTGTCATAGATCATCATCCAGTGTCTCACCAATTGTGCGCTGATGACACCCAAATATACAAATTTAGCCACCCAACTGAAGTTGATGCTACCGTCCAAGGTGTAGAGAGGTGCATTTCTGTTGTGAAATCATGGATGACATGTAACAAGTTGCAGACGAATGATGATAAAACTGAGGCCATTCTAATCACAACACAAAGACTTTCTCATTCACATCCTTTACCTCAAACAATAAATATCAGCAATGCCAACATTAAATTCACACAATCAGTACGAAACCTAGGTGTTACTCTGGACAGATCTCTCACATTGCACCAACATGTCATGAACATATGCAAGGCTGCATATCTTGAGCTGAGACGCATCTGAGCTTAATTCACAAATATCTTTCAGTTGATGCCACTAAAACACTTGTGTTTTGATTAGTACTTTCAAGACTGGACTATTGTAACTCAATTCTGTCTGGTTCATCTCAATACCAACTCAAGAAACTTGAAAAAGTTCAAAACACAGCTGCTTGGATCATACTTAGAGTACCACGATCAGAGCACGCCTCCCCACTGCTCTGTACCCTACACTGGCTATCCATTTGATCCAGAATCAAACACAAAATTTGTTCTCTGTGCTACGTTTCACTGTCAGACTCTAGTCCAACATACCTATCCGACCTCACCCATGTGTACACACCAGCAAGATACTTACACTCCTCTTCTGACAATCGTATACTCATTATTTCCACTATGAAAACAAAGTCATATGAACAGCGTTCTTTTGCATACCAGGGACCAGCAACATGGAATGAATTGCCCACTGAGCTTAGACACAAAGACACAGTGATCACATTCAAGAGGGCTCTCAAAACGCACTTATTTTGACTGCAAGAACAAACTTAAAGACCTAATAATGTTTCCTACCTTAAATATTCTCAGCATGTTTTTTATTTTTTAATGTTTTTTTTCTTCTAATTTCATGGTGTTTGTTTTTGTAATAATATTATTATCTGTTTTTTTATCTTATAGGTGTTGTCTAATGTTGTAAAGTGCTTAGAGCTTCTAAAGATTAGGCGCTATACAAAGTCCTCATTATTATTATTATTATTATTATTATTATCATTATAGTGATGTCTAGCACTGGGGAATTTGCCGCAGACATGTAGCATAATGTCCCACCCAGTCACATTATCCTGACACCAAGCAGGCCAGTCCTAACACTAACCTCTTAATGCTGAGTGCCAAGCAAGGCAGCTGTTAGTACCCATTTTATAAGTCTTTGGTATGACTCCACCGGGGATCGAACCCATGACCTCCTGCATCCGAGGCGGACAAACCACTAGGCCAATGGAGCAGTCCTTTGGGTCTTGGATGTCTGACAATGTTGTATCATCTGCATAGAGATCTGCAGATGATACTGAGTCCTTTAGTAAAAGTGCTAGATCATAAATAAACAATATAACAATAATGGACCTAGAATTGAGCTTTGTGGTATTCCATATCTTACTGTTCCAGGTTCAGACAGAACATTACTAATATAAACATGTTGTGTTCTCTCACTTAAGTATGAAGTAAACCATCTAACTGTGCTTTAATACATTGGTAAATTTTCAATTTCTTCTAAAGGATTTCATGATCCACCATGTCAAAAGTTTTTCTGAAATCTACAAAATTTATACATATCCTATTATTCTTCCATTGATCAAGTGTTTCAAGCCATTTATATGTTAAGAATATCAAGGCAGTCTTACATGAATGTTTCTGTCTAAAGCCTGATTGATTATGGTCTAACAGCAAGTGTTTGTTTAAACATGACATGAACACATCATGGACATGCTTTTCAACCAATTTTTGACTAGTTTGGTAGTATTGAGATTGGCCAATAGTTATCAGCAGCATCCTGAGAACCAGATTTGCGAACAGTCATTACTTTTGCAGTTTTCCATAGTTTGGGGACACTGGTGAGGTTGCAATACTTAAATTGATTATGAATGTTATGCTATCAGAAATATATGAGGCAGAATTTTTCATGAGTCTTGGAACTATTCCACAGCAGGTGAGGAAATTCATTCTTATATATAAGATCTATATAAGGGACTATCTCCAATTTTTCTAGGTTTGGAAGAGTCATACCAGCAGCAGGACTGATCATGTCTGAGGGACTCTAAAAGGCCATTGTGGCTCAATTAGTTATCCTGAACCAGTCATCCATTATACTGGCTAATAGTGATCCCCAGTGACCCCAGGGACTATTACCATTGCTCTGGTAAATACTCTGGAGCCTGAGGCACCACCATATGGCAGACCACAATACAGACAAAACTGGACATACTTCCTTTGAAAAACAAAAATTGTGATGTGATAGTTTCTGATCCTGAAGGCTGATAGAGACTGTCCAGTCACCGGGCATTACTGTATTCCTGACTGAAGCTGAAATCTCCATCTTGAATTATAAAAGTTACATCTGAACAAAACAGTTTAAAGTATAAAATTCATTATCAGCCAAAATTCTCCAGCCTTTTTGGATACCAAAAATAGTCCAAGAGTAGAAGGCTGGAGACTGGTCATTTAGCACCCTCTCTAGTGTGCCCTTTGTCGTAGGGTTTGCACCTCTTCCCTTTGTCGTAGGGTTTGCACCTCTTCCCTTAACTGCACCAAATTTGACTGTTGGATAGTCAAATTTGGTGCCATTAAGGGAAGTGGTGCATGCCCTTCAAAATAAGGGCACAGTAGACTAGTGGAAATGGACTGCTCCAGTGGCCTAAGTGGTTAGGATTTCCACCTTCGCTGCAAGAGGTCGTGAGTTTGAACCCCCACCAAGTCATGCCAAACAATGATTAAAATGGTACTAGCAGATGCCTCACTTGGCACTTAGCATTAAGAGGTTAGTACAGTATTAGGATTATTCAGCCTGGTGTCAGGATAATGTGACTGGGTGGGACATCATGCTACAAATCTGTGGCATGATGCAGTAGCCAAAATGCAGAGATCATAGCAATATGACTAAAATTTTTAAAAAATATTTTAAAAATCTGAATCACACACACAATAATCACACACTGGTGTAAAGGACAGGGTTCTTGCCATAGGTGGACACTCCTAAAATTGAAGCCAGTATTCTCCTTTAACTATAACGAGAACACACTAATCTTCTGTTATGCTTGACCCATCCTCTGAAAAGATGGCTAGTTGGGCATACATATGAATCCTTGGCAAGAGAGGAGGTGAATCCCTAAAGCTGTGGCAACCTAATTGAGGAATGTAATAGGGACCACAAATTTCCATCCATGGGCCATTTATTGATGATGTATAGCTACAGATGGAAAAGAGGAGGGTTTAAATTGGGGCACCAACCCTATATTGAAATTTGTGAAGGCCTAAAGAGGCAATCAGGATGAACATGCTTTCTAGCCAGTTTCAATAGGCCAGAAGTGGATGAGATGACTGGTGTTGTTGGTCCTTGAGGTCCTAGGATGCCACAGAGAGGATGAGCCATCTGGAGAGGGTCTATGTCTTCAAAAGTAGTCCTGAGAAGTTCTTCCTGTGATACATTAAGACTTGTGAAACATCCAGGGCAATATCCTTGCACTTGAAGAAGGCCTGTCAGAGGGTTTTGCCAACCACCTCCACCAAGCGCTGTTGCACCATCTGTGCAGTAAAGGGAAGAGGTGCACAGGAAGAGAGATTCCTCCCTCGGTCAACTTTAGGAAGCTGCCAAAAAAAGATCTGTGTGTGAATCTGTGATGACAAGCAACCTAGCATTAAGCTGAGATGCTTCCAGTGTCTTGGCTAGCCTAGTTTTCCATATAAATTCCCACTTGTGATGCCCCCAAATCCAAGTGGGAGTCTTAAAAGGTCAGGCATGGGGAGTGCACTCTGTAGCTACCTACAGTTTGTGTGGGAGGCGGGGAACAGACCACCCTTTTGCTGCTTAGCAAAGTCTGGACCTTACAAAGACTTTGAGAGTGCTCCCTAATAATATTGTAATGGAGGAGTAAAAGGATATCTAGGCATAGGGCCGCCCCTAGACATTGTTAAAAAATTAAGAATCTTCTTGTCCTATCAATCCAGGGGCTTGGGGCACAAATCTGGTTGAAGGTGGTGGTAAATATGTTTACTGACTTATCGAAAGATCAATTCTCTTTATCCTCTGCTGTCCGAGTCAGTGAGATTGTGGTGGTATGGTACCCAAAAGGAGGTGGTGTCCCCATCTCAGTCTGTTCTTCAGCAAACTCACTAGAGTTCAATAAAACTGACAGGATATATTTGTCCTGCTCTGTCCCTCTGCTGAGAAGACTTGGGAGTAAGAGTATCCACAACCTGTAAATCCTCAATCAGATCACTAGAACTGCCCCTTAGTAGCATACTTGTCATGAGGATGCCCTCACATTCCATAGTGATTAAGAAGGATCATAAAGAAGGTGGATATCTATCCAATCCTCTTTCCTATTCAAGTGCATACACAGACTCTGTCCCCAAAACAGCTGATTGGTGGCATGGTGAAAGGATGGGTCTCAACCTGGAGATCCCTGTCCCTTTAATGGCAAGGTTCTAATGACTGATACTTGAAAACCAGTGCCTGATGCCTGGTTTCCAGTCAATGATCAGACACTGGCCAATGACAAGTCACATGACTCAGATCTGATGCAGGAGCCTCATCGGAACTTCACTCCTCATCTAGGGTGAATTGATAAGCTTGTTGCCATCCAAGAGCTAGGGGCATGGAGAGCATACCATTCCTCACTCATGGGGAGTTACATGACTCACTCATTACTCATATATTTGGAAAGGACCATGGACCCTGGACCAGACCCTTACCAGTACTACCTGAGTTGGATCGACCATCAGGGATCTGAGGACCTTATCAATCTCTAAAGTAACAGATCCCATATCCTTCTGGGATGAAAAAATTCTCTTCTCTAACAAGGAGCTATTTTCTTCTGGGACTGAAAAGGCCCAGAGAAGGATCCTGGGATCACAGAGCTTTCCTATTCTCCTGAGTCTTGAAGGACAGAGAAGGAACCTGTATGATTCTGAGATGAGGAGGAAGAAGGGTCTTTTTTCCTCCCATTATATGTTCACCTATTCCTACTGAGGTTCCATACCTTGCCCGACTATGCACAACATTTGCAACTAGTGCATGACAGACGAAGGAGGCTTGCATCCAAAGGGGCTTTTCTATTACCAAACACCACAATATTTATTCCAGAAAATTAAAAGTTTCTAAAACAAGAAACAAATAAAAAATATTGGCAATGAGAATGAATGGTATGAGACCTCCATTAACACACAACTGACACTAGCGATACATTACTTTTTGTTGTTCTAGGGTTTAACGCCATTTGTCAGCACAATATAGGCTATACATGGCAGCCAGTATAACTGGTGGAGGAAGAACCCTGGAAAACACAGGGAAGAACCACCGACCCAAGCGAAGCTACTGGCAGGATTTCCCATGTACCCACGCTAGCTGAGCCTTGGACTCGAACCCACACAGACTGAGGTGAGATGGCAGTGATCTGGAATGGTGAGTGCTTTAGACCACTCGGCCACTCGGATACATTACCTGAGAATACTGTATGATGATGATGACTGCCATGAGACTATTTAAACACAGTATTGATAATAATGGACAATAATGAGTGGTGTGAGCCACTAAAGCTCACTAATAGTCCACTTCAGACAGGATATACATTATTCTAGCCCATTTCAGACATGACATAATTCTAGCCCATTTCAGACATGACATAATTCTAGCCTATTTCAGACATGACATAATTCTAGCCTATTTCAGAGATGACATAACTCTAGCCCATTTCAGACAGGATATCATTCTAGCCTATTTCAGACAAAATATAACTCTAGCCCATTTCAGATAGGATATCATTCTAGCCTATTTCAGACAGGACATAATTCTAGCCTATTTCAGACATGACAACTCTAGCCCATTTCAGACAGGATATCATTCTAGCCTATTTTCAGACATGATCTAACTCTAATCCATTTCATACAGGATATCATTCTAGCCTATTTCAGACATGACATAACTCTAGCCCATTTCAGACAGGATGTCATTCTAGCCTATTTCAGACAGGACATGCATAATTCTAGCACTTTTCAGACAGGATATCATTCTAACCCATTTCTGACAGGATACATTTCTAGCCTATTTCAGACATGACATGACTAGAAAATTTCAGACAGAGTATCTTTCTAGCCCATTTCAGACAGGACATCGTTCTGGCCTATTTCAGACATGACATAACTCTAACCCATTTCAGAAAGGACATGCATAATTCTAGCTGGTAAAACTTCAAACAGGACATGCATCATTCTAGCCTATTTCAGACAGGACATAATTCTAGTCCATTTCAGACAGGACATACCTTACCTTTTCATATGGGATATGATTCAGGCCATATGTTCTCTACATTTCATCAACCACTTTGCAGAAGTGTGCATTTAACAGGTAATATATCAATATTTTACATGTACTCTTGTGGACGAAAAGGATATACAGTAGAAAGGTATGCAAATACTATTTCTTGCAGAGATAGCACGAGTTTAGAAGAAGAAAAAAAACTGGTAAAATTTTAACTTAAAAAAAATTAATCTTATTATGTGGAGATCATAATGGATTTAAGTGCTAAATTGGCAACCAATAAATTCATGTGGAAAATCGACATTTAGGCAGTGTTCTCTTCACTGCATTAAACTAAATGGAGTTGATGATAACTGTTCATTTTGAAAATTTGATTTTAAACACAAGCTTTAACAAGTGGAGAGCAACATGGCATACGACAATGAAGTGGCAAGTAACTGCAGTGATGATGCTGATTTTAATGAAAAAAGAGCAGTTATTGGTGTGGATGCTGATTTTGATGAAAACACCATTTGGTGGTGTGAATGCTGATTTTGATGAAAACACACCATTTGGTGATGTGAATGCTGATTTTAATGAAAACACACCATTTGGTGATGTGGATGCTGATTTTGATGAAAACACACCATTTGGTGATGTGGATGCTGATTTTGATGAAAACACACCATTTGGTGATGTGGATGCTGATTTTGATGACAACACACCATTTGGTGATGTGGATGCTGATTTTGATGAAAACAGACCATTTGGTGATGTGGATGTTGATTTTGATGAAAATAGACCATGTGATGGTGTGAATGCTGATTTTGATGAAAACAACAGCGGTTGGTGGTGTGGATGCAGATTTTGATGAAAACAGATCATTTGGTAATGTGAATGCTGATTTTGATGAAAACACACCCTTTGGTGGTGTGAATGCTGATTTTGATGAAAACACACCATTTGGTGATGTGGATGCTGATTTTGATGAAAACAGACCATCTGGTGATGTGGATGCTGATTTTGATGAAAACACCATTTGGTGATGTGGATGCTGATTTTGATGAAAACACACCATTTGGTGATGTGGATGCTGATTTTGATGAAAACACACCATTTGGTGATGTGGATGCTGATTTTGATGAAAACACACCATTTGGTGGTGTGAATGCTGATTCTGATGAAAACACCATTTGGTGATGTGGATGCTGATTTTAATGAAAAAAAGAGCGGTTGGTGGTGTGGATGCAGATTTTGATGAAAACAGATCATTTGGTGATGTGAATGCTGATTTTGATGACAACACACCATTTGGTGATGTGGATGCTGATTTTGATGAAAACACACCATTTGGTGATGTGAATGCTGATTTTGATGAAAACACCATTTGGTGATGTGAATGCTGATTTTGATGAAAATAGACCATTTTTGATGAAAACACACCATTTGGTGATGTGAATGCTGATTTTGATGAAAATAGTCCATTTGGTGGTGTGGATGTTGATTTTGATGAAAATAGACCATTTTGTGGTGTGAATGCTGATTTTGATGAAAACACCATTTGGTGGTGTGAATGCTGATTTTAATTTAAAAAAAGAGCGTTTGGTGATGTGGATGGTGATTTTGATGAAAATAGACCATTTGGTATGGGAAATTAAAGTTTTAGGCAATGCAGTTCATAATCTTGACTTTGTCAAAATGAGCAGAGATGATAACTAGTTAGTAGATTTCAAAACTTAATTTTTTACGCAGCATACTGAAGCGTAAAGTGATGGCAGTGATGTGGATGTGAATTTTTATGAAAATAAAGGCAATTTTGTCATGGAAATTGTTATTTGATTGATGACTGTGATATTGACTACTCTGAATTAAATGAGAGGATGAGTTTAATGAGGACTGCGATATTGACTATACACTGAATTAAATGAGAGAATGAATTTATTGAGGACTTATATTAACTACACTGAATTAAATGAGAGGATGATTTTATTGAGGACTGCGATATTGACTATACACTGAATTAAATGAGAGGATGAGTTTATTGAGGACTGTGATATTGACTACAGTGAAATAAATGAGAGGATGATTTTATTGAGGACTGCGATATTGACTATACACTGAATTAAATGAGAGGATGAGTTTATTGAGGACTGTGATATTGACTACACTGAATTAAATGAGAGGATGATTTTATTGAGGACTGCAATATTGACTATACACTGAATTAAATGAGAGGATGAGTTTATTGAGGACTGTTGATATTGACTACACTGAATTAAATAAGAGGATGATTTTATTGAGGACTGTTATATTAACTACACTAAATTAAATGAGAGGATGATTTTATTGAGGACTGTGATATTGACTACAATGAATTAAATGAGAAGATGAGTTTATTTAGGACTGTGATAGTGACTACACTGAATTAAATGAGAGGATGATTTTATTGAGGACTGTTATAATAACTACACTGAATTAAATGAGAGGATGACGTTATTGAAGACTGTGATATTGACTATACACTGAATTAAATGAGAGGATGATTTTATTGAGGACTGTGATATTGACTACACTGAATTAAATGAGAGGATGATTTTATTGAGGACTGTGATATTGACTATACACTGAATTAAATGAGAGGGTGAGTTTATTGAGGACTGTGATATTGACTACAGTGAATTAAATGAGAGGGTGAGTTTACTGAGGACTGAGATATTGACTACACACTGAATTAAATGAGAGGATGATTTTATTGAGGACTGTGATATTGACTACAGTGAAATAAATGAGAGGATGATTTTATTGAGGACTGTGATATTGACTACACTGAATTAAATGAGAGGATGAGTTTATTTAGGACTGTGATAGTGACTACACTGAATTAAATGAGAGGATGATTTTATTGAGGACTGTTATAATAACTACACTGAATTAAATGAGACGATGACGTTATTGAGGACTGCGATATTTACTATACACTGAATTAAATGAGAGGATGATTTTATTGAGGACTGTGATATTGACTACACTGAATTAAATGAGAGGATGATTTTATTGAGGACTGTGATATTGACTATACACTGAATTAAATGAGAGGATGATTTTATTGAGGACTGTGATATTGACTACAGTGAAATAAATGAGAGGATGATTTTATTGAGGACTGTGATATTGACTACACTGAATTAAATGAGAGGATGATTTTATTGAGGACTGTGATATTGACTACACTGAATTAAATGAGAGGATGATTTTATTGAGGACTGTTATAATAACTACACTGAATTAAATGAGATGATGACGTTATTGAGGACTGCGATATTTACTATACACTGAATTAAATGAGAGGATGACTTTATTGAGGACTGTGATATTGACTACACTGAATTAAATGAAAGGATGAGTTTATTGAGGACTGTGATATTGACTACACTGAATTAAATGAGAGGATGAGTTTATTTAGGACTGTGATATTGACTATGCTGAATTAAATGAGAGGATGATTTTATTGAGGACTGTGATATTGACTACACTGAATTAAATGAGAGGATGATTTTATTGAGGACTGTGATATTGACTACACTGAATTAAATGAGGATGATTTTATTGAGGACTGTGATATTGACTACTCTGAATTAAATGAGAGGGTAAGATTATTGAGGACTGTGATATTGACTACACTGAATTAAATGAGAGGATGATTTTATTGAGGACTGTGATATTGACTACTCTGAATTAAATGAGAGGATGAGTTTATTGAGGACTGTGATATTGACTACAGTGAATTAAATGAGAGGGTGAGTTTACTGAGGACTGAGATATTGACTATACACTGAATTAAATGAGAGGATGAGTTTATTGAGGACTGTGATATTGACTACACTGAATTAAATGAGAGGATGATTTTATTGAGGACTGTGATATTGACTACACTGAATTAAATGAGAGGGTGAGTTTATTGAGGACTGAGATATTGACTATACACTGAATTAAACAAGAGGGTGAGTTTATTGGGGACTGTGATATTGACTACACTGAATTAAATGAGAGGATGATAACTACTTAACTGTTATTTGTTACTCACATATTGATGATGATAAAGACTTTGATGGTTTTCAAACTAAGCAGACATTACGAGAATTTAACTGCTCATAAGGTTTGCCCATATACATGTACTGATGTTGGATGTGTGCATAATATAATTTTTTTTTACTGGAAATGGACCACCTGAACCCACCTTAAAAAAACCACTGACATCTAAAAACCAGAATTTATGCAGAATAAAATTATCAAAATAAAATTAACAGCTTTGTCAACTTTCCAGTAAGGATCTGTTCTGCTTGCTCTCCAGTTCTCATGTGAGTAAATTTCATAAAATTGTAATAACCTTTCACATTCTTTATGGATATTTATTTGTTTGCCATCTTGGATGGCATACAATTCACCCAATTTCATACACTAACATGTAGGAGGTAAAATGAATATTGCAGATAGAAAAATTGCATTGAAACCAAGTTTGTTAAGCTTGTACTTTAGTTTAAGTAAATTTACTTTCAAATGAATTTTGTTGTATATTTATGAATAAAAAATAAAATTAAAATTTATGATTTTTAAGATGGTATATAACTTAGAAAAATTATTTGAAAAATGTCCCATAAAGCCAGACTGATCAACATCACTGCATTCCCTCATGCTTATCTGATGCACCATTAACTGATTACATTTCCTGTACCCAAGTGTCTGCCCAATTGGGCTGCAGTATAAGAAGGGGTTAAAGATATGGCGGTTGTGAAACCTTTGATGCACATTATCTAATGATAATGATGGTGTGTGATCTCCAAAGAGTGTCTAAAGTCTAAAATGCACTGTGTAGAATAAGTGACTACCGGTACATTGACCCGGTATAACCAAATATATACATGAAAGAAGCTGCCAGAGGTCGTAAAAATATTTCAGATATAACAGGGAAGATGATGCATATCCTAGAAGTAAAGAAACATCTTTAAATAAACGAAATAGTAAAATTCAATGCAAACAGATAAAGATGTGACTACTGTATCATTTAAGGTACAAGATGCTTCAAATCTCACAAAATATCTCGCCCAATGATTGATTTATACAGAAGACTGAGTCTGCATGTAAGATACTCTAAAAATACGGAAATATACATGATTACCAGAAAGTCTCTTGGACAATCATAGAAATCAGAAAAATGTTCCAATAATGTAATTTACTACAACCAAATCCAAATGACATCCACTAGAAAAAGGAAGGCTACCTAATGAGGGGTCTATTATGTGGGAGACTGCAGAGTCTGCACCCTTGTTCTTTCTAGTTATAGCGTAGCTAACTGTCTAAAGCTCTCTATCTAATGGTGGGATAGAATTTTCTAACGTGGACGAGGGTAATTCTGTCCCAGAAAGGTGAGTGGAAAAATAAGTAAGGTATTACTGATATTAAGTTGGAAAATTTCATAGGTGTTTATAAATTTAAGAACAGTCAATCTTGTACACCTTTTGAAGCCTATTGTCTCAATGCCACCCATGATCTGATCAAATAAGAAGTTACATGACCATTTTTAATAATGTGTGAAAGGATGCATAGAGATTATGCAGAACAAATACAGCTATGCACTAATACTCCTATACAGACAAATAGTCTGATAATGTCTTTAAAGCTGGGAGCCAGGCCGACTGTCTATAATTTAACCACTAATTGTTCCCTTTAACTCACTGACAAAAAAATAATTACGATAAATAACATCCTCAATGCAATGTTTAATAAATCATGGTTAAATATCACAGCCAGTGTCAACAAAACAAATGACTATCTACTCTGCATGTACAGTATATATGATGTGCACATATGGTCACATGAATGTATTGGTCAGTCAGACAACTGAACAGCTGTGCTGGTTTTAAGTTCCTTTTACACTCCCTCTAGATGAGGTCATGCAGTGTTAAACAGCTCAACAACTTGTGTGACCTGAAAGACCCTAGCATGTCCTCAGTGATAAAAATAGACAGTCCCACTCCAAATACTTTCTGATTTGGAAACTGACTTTGTCAGATGCCTTAATAAAAAACTAAATTTGTCAAACTGGCTTTTTCACAAGGAACCATGTGAGTTTATGCATTACTTACCTCTGAAAATTAAAGAAATTTCAAGCTTTTATATATACATAATCTGGTGAGATGACAATCGATGAATCTAATATAAATATTTTATCATTTTAAGTTTTAATAACAAATTTTGGAGAAATCACAATTATTGAAGAATCTAGTAAAGTAAGATGTTTTGTCATAGTGATTCAAATTTATGAAGCAAGACCGGGCTACAAAGATTTCATTAGGATAAAATGAGCTGATGCAAGCATGCTTTTTCTTTCTTTCCCTTGTCCAAAACTTTATCTTTATCAGGTCTTTGAGTAGATCATGGGAAAAAGATCTAGGTCACGATGACATGCAGTTACTGATTACAGTTCATCATTCTTATTCATGCAATGTGACACTGACCCTGCAAATACTTTCAAGTGAAGAAAGTGGTGTGGACTTTGTGAAAGTGACATTGACTTTGGGAACTGCTTGTGAAATAAAACAGAAGAAATGGAAGAAAAAACAGAAAAAATGGTGGGGGAAAACAGAGTAACCATTTTTCTATTTTGGGAATTTGGGGACTATTACATAGATTCAGATTTAGTCAAGTTACAGCTTTTAAAATTGGGTATTTTCCTCTTCATATGAAGTTCATTTCTTAAAATCATTTTTTTCTGTATTAAAATGGATTTTAAAAGCAATACGCTAGCTGGCATACCAAATATCATATTTTTCTGTTCTTAAAACCCTTCTGAAACTGTTTAAACCTTACAGTAGATGTGGGACTATGCTCATCTAATGCCTCAACCCATCTAATTTGGTCTATTTACCTTCTAACGTCATATGTTTATGGAACGCCTTGCTGGTGTGCTTGATGTACAAAGCAGATCAAAACATAGAGATTACATATGTGTATATGTTGTACTACACACCTTACTTGGACAGGTATTGCTGGAATAGGCAAATATATCAATGACCCAGGTCTAGATATAGAGCCAAAACAAAAACACTGGACTGTAAACATATCAATGCCATTCCTTATACAACATACTTGGTTCATTGAGGTCAACAAATACAAATTACCCAAACCAAACAAGACGTTAAAAAAAAAAAAATCATGTACCACAAGAATTAAAAAAACTGACTACTGTACTATTACTAACTCTGCTAACAAAATTATTTATTCAGCCTTATTTTTAAAAAAATTGGGCACAATAGTAATTAAACCTTGTAAATGTCTGAGCATTTAAAACAGAAATAAAAATGATGCTTACTTCTGATGATTACTACAGTTTAGTAAAATTATTAACCATAAATATTTATTTTTGGATCAACAATCAGTGCAACTGAACAGGCAAACACTGACAGGACCGGTGTTTCACTTTAAATTATTATGAATTAATAAACAAAGAAGCTGTACTTACATCCTGAAAGTGCTGCTATGGGTGTGATAACTCCTTCCATCAGCTGTTTGTTCCTCTGCAAAGAGTAGATACAAATCACATTGTCATCACATGTGATACTGTACAACAAGTACCCCAGATTTACTGCATACAGCTCACATGATTCAAAATCTCTAGCAATCAACTTGTCTGGGTTGCCCTCCCTTAAACTGGGTTCAGATTTAGAAACTTCAGAGGGAAGGTTACTTTTTACCTCATCACATATATGTTGCACTGAATGTGCTAAAACCTTTTTGGGATTTGTCTTTTGGTCATAATTTGGCCCATATAAGGAAGATGAATAAAGGTTATTAACTCCCCACCTTCTTTCACATAATACTGAGCCAAAGTCTGAAGAATCTGTGGAACTATGTAAAGAGTTTGGTTGGCCAGAAACCTGATACAACTTTTTGCATAGATCTGTCTGTGTATGAATGATACTGTCAACTAAATCTGCACCCACTCTCCGGGTCCAGACTGCTGCATTATTACCATCAACATCACCATCTGTAGAAACACTGACCTCCTCACTGATGTAACTTTCAGATAATGATTTTGATGTCAAATCCATTTTGTCTTTCTCACACACAGTGTCGGAAATATCCGACAAAGACAATGAGGAATCAAAGATGTCTGAGCCAAAGGACTGAGCATCAACGTCACTGTCCGAGTCTAGTATATGTAAGCCATCAACCTTGTTTACACGGGAAAATTGCTCATCATCACTGAGGACAAATTGTTCATGTGGTTGAACCTTTCCATTTGATAACACAGAATAAGCCAAGGAGCTGGAAAGCGGCACTTCAAGTTCTAACTTTTGCTTATCATCAACACAACTTAATGAAATCTTATCCACATTTAAAGTTGCACAATAGTCTTTACCACCATCAGGAAAGCTTTCCCAAGATGTACTTGGTTTAAAATATAAGTCTTTTTCTAGAGAGTCCTTAGTTACCATTTCAGAACTATCAGAATCTCTTTCCATCAATGTCTTGACTCCTTCATGACCATCTACTGAAGATCCAATCTCTGATTCCAATAAATGCATGGCTTTATATCTTTTTGTACCATGGAATCCTGAGGTTACATTTGGTTCTGATATGGCACAAGACTGCAGTCCTCTGTCACCAGTAGAAAAAGTTCCCTGTAAATCTTCATGGCCAGAAGTTAGTGAATATCTTCTTGCAAAAATAGTCCTTTTCATACTTTCACTTTCATTTACACAACAGGTGCATGATTGAGAATAATTAGCATCCAAACAAGGAAGTGATTTTGCTCTCTTTAGCCTATAAACTATGCATTTGTCTTTGGGAATATCTGGAGAGGAATATAAGCAAACTCTACAATAGACACACTTCCTCAACCCTGAATTACAGACTTGACCTTGACAATTATTGTCATTCTGATAGGAAGAAATGAAGGACAAATCACAATGTAATAGTTTTCTGTTATTAAAATCTAATTTATTGTTTTTTGTACAGTGGCTGCATGAACTAAAACAATCAGTCATGCCTTTAGTGCCAGTGAAACAGTTTTTTTGAACATTACTGTTTACATTATCCTTTGAATGGAAACATTTAAGACAACAGTTCCTGTAACCATTTCTGGTCAAAGTTTTACATTCTTTTACTTGGACATTGTTACAAATACACATCCTTATCAAATGCATGTCATCGCAAGATTTCCTCCTATAGTGTAATATCCTTGTATTTACATCAGTAACATCAAGTTCTTCATTTACATTAGGGGCGAGATTTGTATTCTGTATGTGTTCATTCATGCCAATCAAATTTTCTCCTCCTTTTACCTCGTTTTTGGTACCTGATAAAGTCTTTGAACCTAGCATAGACTGATGTTCAGTGAAAACACCATGATTGCATTCCCTACAGCTGATATCATCAATCACTTGGATTTCAGAAATCTTTTCTTCAGCAGGTTGAGTTTTAACACCTCCCTCACCAGCTGTCACCCCTTCTCTTGAAAGAGCTTCAAAGACAAAATCATGGGTATTTCTTTGACTATTAGGTAATGGTGAAAGACAGAAGTCTGATTCACATGTCTCATACTTATCTGATCCTTCAACTGAAGTCTTGACAACTTCACTGAAATCTTTTATCTCCTGATGCATGAAAGGCACAATCTCAGCAGAATCAATCTTTAATTCTGTCTCATGATCTTTCTCCATAATTTCAGCATAAATTAGTGAGTTCAACCTTTCTGCATCATTGTTACCCACACTTTTGGCAATATGCTTCAAGACATTTTTATTGACATTTTCAGCACAAACTGTGCAACTATCATATTTTAAATCAGTATTATGCATGACCTCTGCAAAAACAGCCTTTGTTCTGTGCCCATCCACATTGCTTATATCAACTTGATACAAGGCATAATTATGGCCACTATTGTAATTTCCTTCAGCATTCATGCCTGATCCAGGCACTAAAACAGCCTGTGATTGTAACAACTCAGATTTGGGGGATACATTTGCTGAAGGGTTCTGTATTAGATTTACACACAAAGAATCATCCATGTTGACTTTTGCAGAATGTGAATTATCAGAGTGCTGCCTGGAACTGTCTTTTGTTTGTTTAGAGGGAGAATGACAAGAATCATAGAGTAAATCACCTGGTTCAATGATCTTTAATACAGTTGTGAAAGCTATTGAATCTTCATCACTTAATTCCTCCCCTACGGATGTGGATTGAACAGTATCATCCCTCCCTTCACTATTTGTTGGATTTTTAAGTTTGTCATCACTTGAAACACAGCATTTTATGCTGCATGATGAAAGTTTTACAGGACTTCCAAAATCTGTCATAACAGCAAAGTTTTCATAAAGTTCTTTTTGTTTTTCACCCATACTTGTCGATGTCGCACATGGGCCAAAGCCATAATTTTGTGATGGTACATTCCCAGGATTTCTCAAATTTTCTTCAAGGTCAATAGATGTATCACAGGAGTTTGAATCAAAGCATGGGAGAGATACTGTCCTTTCCAGATGATCTGAGATCGTCTCAAAAACTTCATTGGATAAAAAATCAGAAGCTGTCCTCCTCCTTCTCCACTCTCTTTTTATATCACACAGGGATTCTTTTCCAGAAACAAGTTTACTGCTTTTAGAAACTTCTGTGAACAAAGACTGTGATGAAGCTTGTGCATCTTCTGAACACTTTTCTTTGCGTGAATCTTGTCCAGGCTTTTTTAACCTGAAGGCCTTCACTTTGCAATACTCTATATCAATCTTGTGCCCACTTCTTTCCATCTTGGGAATTAATTTGGGACTATATTTCAATATGATTAAACCTGATCCAGATCTGTTAGACTGCTTAGACACACAGTCAGATAAGGTCAGACCTTCTATGGCAGATGAAGATTGACTAGTTACAGAAGGACTTATGTCTGTCCATGATTTTGCTTTCTCAATTGACTGTGGGAATGACCTTCTCTTTTGCAATGTCAAATACAACCAATTTTTCTGCTTCCTCTCTGAGGCAGATGAATACGCGCGTCTTCTTATGTCTTCCAATTTTGCTTCCATTGCATGAGACTGCAAGTTTTCATTATTATTGCAAACAAGTTTTGGGGATTCAACTTCTGCTATGGGTTCACTGCTTCGATACAGAGAACTGATACTTTTTCTTAAATTCAATTTTGAAATGTTTTTCAAATGAACTGAAAGTGTTCTGACAAAGGACTTTTTAAGAGTTCTTTTTTCATCTTTCTCATTCTCTTTTGGCAAACCACTCTTGATTTCAACTGCTGGAGATCCATTTTGAAATATCCCATCCACATTCTCTGCTTTCAAGTTATAATTCTCATCGACAGACTGTGCCTTTTTAACCTGAAAATTTTCTACAACACAAACAACACGTTCTTGGTTATGTTTACTTGTCTCAGATAAAACCTTTGGTTTAAGATCAGTGTCTGTAATATCTACTTGAATCGGCAGCACATCTATGGATGGCACATCATTGGATCTGATTTTCAAGGGTTTTTCCTTTGCTAGGATCCTGTATCCTTTTTGTTTCTCAACCCCTAATTTCAAAACAGATGGCATATTTCCCTTCCTCCTTTCATTTACGGACTGAATATTCCCTCTCCTTGTTGCATCTATAGATGCAGCCTTTCCCATGTCAGACATATGACCATTTGGAGGATGCATAAAACTCGGTGATCTTTTAACCTTTCCTAAAACTGTCCATACAGACTCCTCTGACTTCTCAGACCTTGTTCTTTTGCTGGATATAAGGCTATGAGTGTTGTCTGATTTTGGTTTCTTCATGCCAAACTTTTTCACTGCTGTGTCAAAACGTTTGGACAAGCACCTGTGCAGTTTCTTTTTAGGCTTACTTGATCTGATTCTAGACATGTTTCCAAAATATCTCGTTGGAATTGTTTAAGGTGAATAACTTCTTTTTTGTGTCCTTCAGAAAAGACCTAAGTTTCTATACACCATTTCTGCTTAAGTATACAGCATACGCTTACCAATTAATCAGTCATAAAACTGTGTTAATAAATTCTGACTTTAAAGATAATCAGTAACAGTCTTTCTCCCAATCGAAATGTTAGAATGATATACACAGAGTATCTAACAACCAAATAACTGTATGTCTTTAGAATGGTCAATGCCAATATAAGTATCACAAATGTTCATACACATCCGCTACATGTTGATGCATTATATAAACTCTGTTTCCACTTCTTTTCACTGTACTGCCTCATATATGTTATCAAAATGAGAGCTGGCATAAATAAAAATGGATCACTACATGTGGAAAGTTTTGTCCAGCATCATGACAAGTTATACATGGTCACAACTTGGACTATGGAAAAAATGACACATCCATCAAGCTTTGTGGATGATATATCGAAAACAATGCCGCACCATTGACACATTGTTTTGCACTGTATGCATGTTGTAACACTGTATTATTCACACCACTTCTTGATATATTGTTATACACTGTATGCATGTTGTAACACTATTATCCACACTTACAGTGTGTGCCACTTATGAAATGTAACAAACTAAACTTTCACTGCATGCAGCTTGTTACACTGTATGTACTATCCACAGCAACATTAAATAGTATTTGTCATAATACTGCAACACACTGTAATTTACATTTAACACTGCTGCAGTAAGCAGTTATGTAACACACCTTCCTGTGTGCTTCAAATCTCAAGTGTTGACAATCACCTGTCCACAACAACATCAAAGTCCAACTTGTCCCCAGGCATACTAGATTTGGTTCAAGTCATGCTGATAAAATCATGTGTAATTCTATTTGAGCTGAAGATGTCAATACTCTATATCAGTTTCAATGAAAGGAGGGTTATCCAAAAAATTTCAATGGCTTGCTGTCCTTGAATGGGGATTTGAGCCACAAGAACTTCACCTCAATTCCACCTATTGTTATTACAAAGAATCTGAATGCATCCTGTAGATGGATTTCAACAATAAACAATATATTTGCATTAGCCTATACAAGCTGATGAATGAACAAATGGATAAAAAGGGTTATAAATCTCTTCATTCCATTGAGTACTGATGTATAAAAATCATCTTCGCATTGACATATAATTTGCAATAATAAAAAATATCCTAATTTGTGCAACCATTTTTCTGTCAAAACAGGCTAGTTCAAGGCTGCAAAGAGGTCTACATGTCACATTTCATGTTTATATTGTTTAACCACTTCAAAACTATATCCACTTAAACACTTCTGAATAATAACATCTCTATTTTAAACTAAAAGAGAGCTGAATTTCCACTAAAAAAAACTTGAAACTCTAATCCACACAATGAAATCTTACTTCCACTTATACCCAATGAAAGTCAAATATCCACCATATCCAATGAAAGTCAAATATCCACCATATCCAATGAAAGTCAAATATCCACCATATCCAATGAAAGTCAAATATCCACCATATCCAATGAAAGTCAAATCTCAATTAGATTCAAGTAGTCATCATAAGACTAAACTGAATTTTTTTTTATTTGACACTGTTTACAGTCAACTTTGCCCTTTTTAAAAATATAATGTACTGTAACAGCATTATGTTACCTCCAGTTCATCACAGCAATACTTGAGGATAATCACCTGAGACATTGCCCTTAAAGCTTGTATGGAATATCTCCTGGTGTGATTGAAGACATCATCAATAACAATATTTAATCTAGGTTAGTAACAATTGAATCATATATCAGTCAGAAATGTCTGTCACCTCAACTAAGTTTTCTGGAATGTTTTCAAATTACTACTATAAATGACAGACCTGGTTTGCTACATTCATTCAATCAATTAGACTTCCATAAATATACAAAACAAAACAGTCAACATTTGTATTATTCTGAAGAAAGTTCAGTTTATTTCTGGTGGGCAAACATTTGGTCAAAACAGCTTTAGTCCTGAAGGCAGTCAACAATGTTGAAATCAATAAATCTTCACAGCTGGATAATGGCTCAAAGATAAATGTCAGTTTGTGGTTGACCAGTCATGCAGAACATTCACCCCTTTGTAGTCATATCATGTAATAATAGTTGTCATTTTTATAACTATGAATATGATGGGACTGATTTTTTTCAGAAGTTTATCAAAGATACCTTTGAAGATCAGGTGACACACATCTCATGTTCAGTGCATATTTGATTTTTAATCCAGTTGAGGAAAAATATTAACCACATATACATGTCTGTCAAGCTGCTTTGCACTTTTAAATGTTTCTGAATACTCCAAGAAAGAAAGCTTGTTTGTTTTTTTTTTGTTTTTTACTGCCAGAATTCTATGTGTCTGAATATTACTACTGGAATTTATCAAATCACATCTCGGGACAGAATATAGCATGAAAAGTACAGCCATAAATTACTGTTTTCATTAAATAACTTACTAGTCTTGCAAATTTTAAAATTAGACGCAGTCATTCCATTAAAATTTTGTTGATAAGAAAATGGATATCAGAAAAAATACAGTCAAAACATTAACTGTTCAATCAATTCTTACAGCAAAACTGGTTGGTACAGATATATTTCCATGTTAAATGATGCAATCTAATCATCAAACTGTAATTATTTGATTTTTATATATATCTTCAAATAGTTCAATCAAGTCCACTTTCTTCAGGCTGGTGATATTTCAAGATCGGGTGTTCTTCGTTTAATGTACTGTATTAACTTCTACAGGAGGTGAACATATCCGTATAATAAATATTCACAATGCCTTGAAAACCATTTAAATTTTTCATTTTTGTGCAGATTCTTGTATTCTACTGAATAATCAACCAGTAGATGGATGAACACACTTGAATATCAGCTCCAATAAAGCAAATGAAATCAAAAAAATCCCCACCAGCCAGCTGTAATCATGCTTGTTCAGCAATTGATGAAAAATGGCATTCCATTCCTTCCATGATGCAATTCCTTTTGATATAGAATTTCAACTTCTTGTATACTAACATAATAAAAATTAAAACTGACATTCCAGTTAGGTTGCTCAGTGGATTGTTTTCTTGCAGATGTCTGAAAAAACTTCTCATATGTCTGCATAACTTGTGCTACTCCTTGCATGTAACCCTCTCTCCCTCTCCAGCTAACCTACATTTGGTTTCACACATGTTTCATTTTCTCCAGTCTCAGCTAATTCCCATGCACTGTGAGCTTCCAAAAATTTGGTAGAGATGTCCACGAAGTTGAGAAAATCCATGAATGTCCATTAATTTCCTTGTGTCTGGACAGCTGGTATTCACACTAATAGCATGAAGTGGCTCTGTGATGAATATCCAGTTTGAATTTGGCTGGCTTAGCTTACAATGAATGAAGGTGGGGGTCCCCATACAATTACTGCTTACTCAGGTGAAGCAAACCACAAAGCACAGGACACTTTAAACCTATGGCTACCACTCTGACACAACCTGACTGATACCAAAACAGATAGGGCAGGATAACAGAAAGCATCTAAGGAGTTTTAGTAGACAATAGGTAGCTGTAACATTAATCTCTCAGCTAACAATCAATGAGATTTATGTAGCTGTTAGCTTTTCATGATTTACAATTTGTTACTGCAAATATACATAGAAACTCGGTTATCTGATGTGATCACCCAGCATTTAAAATAATAAAAACAAAGAAGAAATATATCAATCGAAGACAAATGCCCCCAACAACAAGCAAGAAAAAAATATTTCAATGCAAAACTTCACCAGTTGGACAAAGAAGAGGAAGGAATTCTGCATGTTCCTACAATATTTAATGCCAGAAAAGGAGAATGAATCACTTGTTTTGTATACACACACACACACACACACACACACTTATATATATATATATATATATATATATATATATAGAGAGAGAGAGAGAGAGAGGGAGAGGGAGAGGGAGGGGGAGAGAGACAGAGAGAGAGGGGGAGGGGAGAGAGAGAGAGAGAGGGGGAGGGGGAGAGAGAGAGAGGGAGAGAGAAAGTAACTTACATAAGTAGATACCGGTAATACAATTGTAGTAATTTTCTGTGAAGAACATTTACTTTGGGTTTGTGATTAATGCTCAAAGAGATGATAATTTAAATGTCTTCATCAGGTATTTATTAGGGACAAGTGATAAAATATGTGCATGCAGGTATAAAACATATGTACATGTTTGAGTACCTGGATTTGTCAAACAAGGAATACAGTGCCATAAACAGGACTTACCCATGACTCTCTCTCTCATAGTTTAGATCATGATATGAGAAAAACTAAAAATGATGTCCAATGACATAATGTTGCAACTGATTAAAGCTCATAAAAATGTAATATTTATGTGGTTGTTAATGCAGGTAGGTCATAAAATGTGTATATAAATATTGCACTTTATGTTTAAAAAAATTTTTTTAAGGGTTTTGTTGGGGAAAAAAAAAAGTAGTTTTAAACTTGACCAATGTAAATATGAACATCAGAGAATTACATAGGTTTTGAATTGAAATGATTTATCCAAGTATACATTTAACTTAGCCCATGAAAGCAAAATTTGGAAATCCCCTCCACTTCCTGAAATTTATGAAAATACATGTATCACCAAAAATGCCTCTTGTTTTTTTAAAACAAACATCAATTTGCCTGTGATACTCTTTTTGTTTTTCACCCATACTTGTCGATGTCTCAGATGGGCCAAAGCCATAATTTTGTGACTCTTTATAACTTTGTTTGGTGTACATACACAAGCAAATAAAAAAAAATCACCAATTAAACTGTATGTATCAATGTTGTTGATGCCGTTGTTGTTTTTGTTGGGTTAAACATCTTTCTTCAACACAAGAAAGGCTATACATGGTGGCCAGTATCAATGGTGGAGGAAGAACCTGAGAAAACCCCAGAAAGAACCACCGACCCACGAGAAGCTACTGGAATGCTTTCTCACATACCCAGATTGGCTGAACCCGAGACTTGAACTCGTGCAGACAGAGGTGAGATGGAAATGATCCATAAAGATGAGCACTTTATACCACTTGGCCATTTGGGGCCCCATGTATCAATGTGAGGAAGCTGCAGATGGTTTGATAAGGTTTAAACAAAGGCAATGTTCTGAACTAAGTAACAATGAAATAATAAAAAGGAGCCACAGTGAATAAATTTGAAGTAAGGTGTGTGTGTGTGTGTATGTGTGTGTGCGATTTGGACTTCTAATATAGTTTTTACAATTTCCAGTCATATCACTACATGTCTATAGTGCTGCAGTTTATATTGATGTCTAGCCAGGCATTATGCTTCAGACATGTAGCATGCTGTCCCACCTAGTCACATTATCCTGACACCTGAGGTCAACTAGTTCTAACACTTACCTCTTAATGCCAATTGCCAAGCCATGCAGATGCTCCATTTTTACAAGTCTTTGGTATGACTTGGCCATGGTTCAAACCTGCAACCTCCCACATCCAAGGTGGATGCTCTAACCACTTAAATCACTGGAGTGGTCAGGAATGGTTGTGATGTACACACAAACAGTGAATGGTGAAAAGTAAAACTACAGAAACAACTTATGCACATTGCAGCTGATTATTGTTATTATTATTAATTCTGTTAAACTCTTGTTTTAAATATCCTTTAAACATTACATTGAATGCATATCTATTCTTCCATCACTAATTTACGTAGAACTGTCACTGTGATCTAAATTTGTTGCAAACATTGATTCAAAATCATGCTAATTATCATTAATAACTGAGCATTAATTGGCCTAGGTCATTAGCTTAGGGTCTTAATTGTTTTGAGAGCCCTTCTTTTTCTCAGATCAACTTACTTCATTAAGCTTATCCCATCTGTACAGATGGTTTTACCACAAAAGACATTTCCTCTTCTGGGATGAAGGGTCTTCGTCACACTGATGTTTACATAGTATCATCAGCTAACAAGTGAAGTTGTTTGATTATATATATACCTTATTCCTGTGCACTATTTATAAACTTGAAAATGAGCTTCTCCACTTCTGAAAGTTTGACTTCAATTATCTATGTTTGACAGTACTTCATGGGTCAGAAAACTGTGATTTTAAAAGAAATAATAACCCCAAAAGTTTTCTGTAATTTTGTATTGCTTCATATTATGGAGTATAGTGCACTTATAAAAGTAGTTAAACCAACAAAACAGCTCATGGACCAAAAACAGCAGTAACCAGAAGTGCCAGCTGTACATTACAAATTGAGAGCCATCATTGAGAAAATGGCAAACCTCCTGTATTGAAAAAATAGAAAAATCAAATTGATCAAACTTTCATACTTTGAAAAGCTCAATTTTGAACTTTAAATAGTGCACAGGAACAAGGTATATATATTCAAACAACTGCAGTTGTTACCATAGAAGCTGATGATTCTGTGTAAACATTATTGTCACAAAGACGCACATCCCAGAGGAGGAAAAGTGTTTTGTGTAAAATCCATCAGTACAGATGGGATTAGTTTCATGGAGGAAGTTGATCTGAGAAAAAGAAGGTCATCTCAAAACAACTGAACCATGACTACAAACGCTCCGTTATTAATGATCTAGTTTATAATCGATGTTTGCAAGAAAATTTTAATCAGTGACATTTCTACATAAATTAGTGATGGAAGAATAGACATGCATTCAATATAATGTTATGACCTTTAAAACCAGTGTTTAACATAATGATAATAATAATAATAATAATAATAAACTGCAATGTGCAAAAGTTGTTTTCATAGTTCTACTATTCCATGTGTGTGTACCTCACAACCATTCTTGACAGCTCCAGTGGGAGGTCGTGGTTTTGAACCCCTGCTGAGTCATACCACAGAATTCTAAAAATTTTATAAATGCAGCCACCTTACCTCTCAGCATTACAAGGTTAGTGTTAGGAGTGATCTCAAGATAATGTGACTGGGTGGCACATAATGCCACATGTTTGCGGCATGGTGCCCATGTGCTAGACATCACTATAGACGGCCACACTTCAGGCATCATAGCAATATGACTCAAACTGTTAAAGCAACATTAAAAATCCAAAACACACACATGCACACACACACAAACATAACAATTCCTTCTGTAGTCATGACAAATGAATAGAAAATGTATGTATCATGAACAACTGGAATATCAGATTATTAGGTTATATGGAAAATACTGTTTCAGCAAGATTTTCTGTCATGTATAGTTCTAATAAAAGTATATTTGGCATTAAACATTAAAATAAAAACATTGTCAGCATTGTTAATAGTTATGTCATTAAATTCCGAGATATGCAAATTTGTTTTAAGTTATGACAGTCATAATGTTTAAATAAAAAAATTAACATGACTGTCATCCCCATGCAACTTCTAACAGGTGGAGATTATGCCTTCATGTCTGTCTGTCTGTTTGTCCCTCCATTAGTAATGCAATTTATCTCCTACACTATTAAAAACCCAAACTTTGAAATTTCGGGGTAAGCCCCACATAGTCTTTTGATAAACATAGTGGTTTTAGAATCTTCATTACAAACCTTGGGGTGGGACCAGTCTCTGGGAATGGCTATTCTTTGTTAAAATTGAAAGATTTAAAGTCTTGTAGGTTGAGATCTTAAGTTGATCTGTTGTCATCTTCAAGGCCATACTTGATTCTTTCAAATTATGTTTCATTACCTCAATAAAATTAACTTTATTTATTGAAAAGTAGTCAAGAGTTGCGACCTGTTCAAAATATGTCCTTTTATACGTCCATGTCAATAAGCTAGCGGCATATGGGATTTACTTTATAACTCTATGCGTATGGATTAACCTGTCTTCAATGTCCATGCAGAAACTCTTCCACAGCTTTAATTATTAACAATAAACTTTCATTAAGGGTGAAGTGGTATCAGTATTTGTTTAACAAAAAGGTAAACAGATATGGGGCTTGTCCTTTTATTATTTTTACAAACGAGAGAGAGAGAGAGAGAGAGAGAGAGAGAGAGAAAGAATAATAACCTAAACTTTCAATCAGCAATACGCTGAAATGACCCCACAATCCAATTAAATGAGAAACTTACTTGCTTATCCACTGTTCTAAAACTGCATGTAAAATGTGTGTTAGTTGTATGAGAATGCATTACTATGTATTTAAACTCTTAAAACCCATGCTTAATAGCAGCAGACATTATTTTATTATCACATACATTAATGTGAAAGCATGAACATCCACTCACACCTTAGACTACTAGCTTGATTTGTCATTTGACCATATGACATGTCAACAAGCTCTATTTTCAGATTAGAAAAGCTCTACATAGTCAACTTTAAATGCAATGTTCAGCCTTTTTGGATCAAACATGTTTTGTTTCAACATTTTTCAACATTTTGAATCTAACAGACAAAAACGAAAGCAAAGTAAAAGTTTTGAAAATGTATGCAGTAGTGCTTCTTTAACACAAATGGCTCTATAATGCAGAGGACCCATGTGCCTTTCCCAATGAGGCAGTCGACCGAGTCTGGCCTGGGCAGGTATGAATTCCTGGTCCAACCCTTGGATAATGAGTCCCATGCTCTGCCAACTGAACTACTGTGATTCCCCTGATCCACTGAACTCAACCTGCATAATCAGTACATGTTTGTGTGTTGGTCCATTGAACTAAATCTGATTATTGCATGTGTGTGTATTGGTCTACTGAACTCAACCTGATCATTATATGTGTGTGTGCCGGTCCACTTAATTCAACCAGATCAGTGTATATGTGTGTGTGTGTGTGTGTGTATGTGTGTGTGTGTGTGTGTGTGTTTGTGCATGTGTTGGTCCACTGAACTCAACCATATCATTAAATGTGTGTGTGTGTTGGTTCACTGAACTCAACCTAATCATTATGTGTGTGTGCATATATGTGTGTGTGTGTCTGTGTGTGTGTGTGATGGTCCACTGAACTGAACCTAATCACTAAATGTGTATGTGCACATGTGTGTATGTGTTGGTCCACTGAACTGAACCTGATCATCAAGTGTGTGTGTGTGTGTGTGTGTGTGTGTCTGTGCATGTGTAAGAAAGAGGTAAAGCACAGTGCACACTAGTACTACAGGTACAAATGAACTCAGTGCATTTCTGTTGCAAATTACTGGACACATGGCTTTGTAAAATACCAAACATAATGTATAGAAAAAGCAAATTTCTTTTAATTCATAATGTCCGCAATTCTTTCTTTGGTTTTAGAATTGTGACGTTTTGGGGATGTCATTGATCATGGAAGTATTGCTATTTTTTCTTGCATTGAAAAGTATCAAACTGAGGCAAACTTGACACAAATTTTCATGCATTGAATAGTATCAAACTGAGGCAAACTTGACACAAATTTTCATGCATTGAATAGTATCAAACTGAGGCAAACATGACAAATTTTCATGCATTGAAAAGTATCAAACTGAGGCAAACTTGACATAAATTTTCATGCATTGAATAGTATCAAACTGAGGCAAATATGACAAATTTTCATGCATTGAAAAGTATCAAACTGAGGCAAACTTGACATAAATTTTCATGCACTGAAAAGTATCAAACTGAGGCAAACTTGACATAAATTTTCATGCACTGAAGAGTATCAAACTGAGGCAAACTTGACACAAATTTTCATGCACTGAAGAGTATCAAACTGAGGCAAACTTGACACAAATTTTCATGCATTGAATAGTATCAAACCGAGGCAAACATGACACAAATTTTCATGCATTGAATAGTATCAAACTGAGGCAAACATGACAAATTTTCAAGCATTGAAAAGTATCAAACTGAGGCAAACTTGACATAAATTTTCATGCATTGAATAGTATCAAACTGAGGCAAACTTGACACAAATTTTCATGCATTGAAGAGTATCAAACTGAGGCAAACATGACAAATTTTCATGCATTTAAAAGTATCAAACTGAGGCAAACTTGACATAAATTTTCATGCATTGAAGAGTATCAAACAGAGGCAAACCTGACACAAATTTTCATGCATTGAAGAGTATCAAACTGAGGCAAACTTGACATAAATTTTCATGCATTGAAGAGTATCAAACTGAGGCAAACTTGACACAAATTTTCATGCATTGAAGAGTATCAAACTGAGGCAAACTTGACATAAATTTTCATGCACTGAAGAGTATCAAACTGAGGCAAACTTGACACAAATTTTCATGCACTGAAGAGTATCAAACTGAGGCAAACTTGACATAAATTTTCATGCATTGAAGAGTATGAAACTGAGGCAAACTTAAGATAAATTTTCAACATCATTCTGGCTTTTTGATGTTAGTTACTGATGAAAAGACTGGATCTTCAAGCCATCAATTGGTTTCCAGTTTCCACACCTACTATTTTGTATGACTCATACAAATGAACAATTTTTCTAATATTATTAACATTAAAAGTCATAATGAGACCGACTGTAGCCCTTGTACAAAGTGACTGGTTTGTTTTGGAATAAAAAAGTGTATTTTTTTAAAATAGTTCATAACAGGTGTTAGTTTTCCTTGTAAAGAAACTTGCATGATCTGATCACAGCAACTTACTGTCAACAAGAATACCATGAACTTTGTCATTTAAAATCGCTTTCAATTTTTCATTATTGTGGAGGGTCAACTAATCTGAATTTAATTACACTATTTTTTGCCTGTATTTTCAGCTTAAACAGAGCACTAATAGTATTTCTATCTTTTTATGTATAAATTAACATGTCTATTTTCCATTTTCTTATTATTTATTTAGTTACCAAGATTTACAAGATTTTGATTAAAAAGGTGGACATTCTTTTGGATTTTGTAGAAATGTGTGAAGTACAGCTAATGTACCATTTATAGAAATGCTTAATTCTTATGCATACATATTTAATTAAAATCCATCTTAATGAGCGGCATGCAAAACATTTAGTAAATACAAAAATAACTTAGGAATGAAGACTTGTATAACAGTAAGTTAACATTCCAACCATTATGTCCTATGAGATATGCCACAGCAATGTCAAGGGAAGAGAAACGTTTGCCTAAACACTGCTATGCCCATGGAAGAGAAAGGTGTCTCTGAACACTGTAATGCCCATGGAAGAGAAAGGTGTGTCTGAACACTGTAATGCCCATGGAAGAGAAAGGTGAGCCTAAACACTGCAATGCCCATGGAAGAGAAAGGTGTACCTGAACACTGTAATGCCCATGGAAGAGAAAGGTGTGCCTAAACACCACCATGTCCATGGAAGAGAAATCTGTGCCTGAACACTGCAATGCAAATGGAAGAGAAAGGTGTGCCTGAACACTGCAACACCCATGGAAGAGAAAGGTGTGCCTGAACACTGCAATACCCATGAAAGAGAAAGGTGTGCCTGAACATTGCAATGCCCATGGAAGAGAAAGGTGTGCCTAACCTGCAATGCCATGGAAGAGAAAGGTATGCCTAAACAATGTAATGCCATGGAAGAGAAAGGTGTGCCTAAACAATGTAATGCCACAGAAGAGAAAGGCATGCATAAACAATGCAATGTCATGGAAGAGAAAGGTGTGCATAAACAGTGTAATGCCATGGAAGAGAAAGGTGTGCCTAAACACTGTAATGCCATGGAGGAGAAAGGGTGTGCATAAACAATGTAATGCCACGAAGAGAAAGGTGTGCCTAAACACTGCAATCCCATGGAAGAGAAAGGTGTGCCTAAACAATGCAATGCCATGGAAGAGAAAGGTGTGCCTAAACATTGTAATGCCATGGAATAGAAAGGTGTGCCTAAACAATGTAATGCCACAGAAGAGAAAGGCATGCATAAACAATGCAATGTCATGGAAGAGAAAGGTGTGCCTAAACAATGTAATGCCATGGAACAGTGTAATGCCATGGAAGCTAGGTGTGCCTAAACAATGTAATGCCATGGAAGAGAAAGGTGTGCATAAACAATGCAATGCCATGGAAGAGAAAGGTGTGCCTAAACAATGTAATGACTAACACCCATGGAAGAGAAAGGTGTGCCTGAACACTGCAATACACATGAAAGAGAAAGGTGTGCCTGAACATTGCAATGCAACACCCATGGAAGAGAAAGGTGTGCATAAACAAATGCAATGCCATGGAAGAGAAAGGTGTGCCTAAACAATGTAATGCCATGGAACAGTGTAATGCCATGGAAGCTAGGTGTGCCTAAACAATGTAATGCCATGGAAGAGAAAGGTGTGCATAAACAATGCAATGCCATGGAAGAGAAAGGTGTGCCTAAACAATGTAATGCCTAACACCCATGGAAGAGAAAGGTGTGCCTGAACACTGCAATACCCATGAAAGAGAAAGGTGTGCCTGAACATTGCAATGCCCATGGAAGAGAAAGGTGTGCCTAAACACTGCAATGCCATGGAAGAGAAAGGTATGCCTAAACAATGTAATGCCATGGAAGAGAAAGGTGTGCATAAGCAATGTAATGCCATGGAAGAGAAAGGTGTGCCTAAACACTGTAATGCCATGGAGGAGAAAGGGTGTGCATAAACAATGTAATGCCACGAAGAGAAAGGTGTGCCTAAACACTGCAATCCCATGGAAGAGAAAGGTGTGCCTAAACAATGCAATGCCATGGAAGAGAAAGGTGTGCCTAAACATTGTAATGCCATGGAATAGAAAGGTGTGCCTAAACAATGTAATGCCATGGAAGAGAAAGGTGTGCATAAACAATGCAATGCCATTGAAGAGAAAGGTGTGCCTAAACAATGTAATGCCACAGAAGAGAAAGGTGTGCATAAACAAATGCAATGCCATGGAAGAGAAAGGTGTGCCTAAACAATGTAATGCCATGGAAGAGAAAGGTGTGCCTAAACACTGTAATGCCATGGAGGAGATAGGGTGTGCCTAAACAATGTAATGCCATGGAAGAGAAAGGTGTGCCTAAACAATGCAATGCCATGGAAGAGAAATGTGTGCCTAAACACTGTAATGCCATGGAAGAGAAAGGTGTGCCTAAACAATGTAATGCCACAGAAGAGAAAGGTGTGCATAAACAATGCAATGCCATGGAAGAGAAAGGGTGTGCCTAAACACTGTAATGCCATGGAAGAGAAAGGTGTGCCTAAACACTGCAATGCCATGGAAGAGAAAGGTGTGCCTAAACAATGCAATGCCATGAAAGAGAAATGTGTGCCTAAACAGTGTAATGCCATGGAAGCTAGGTGTGCCTACACAATGTAATGCCATGGAAGAGAAAGGTGTGCATAAACAATGCAATGCCATGGAAGAGAAAGGTGTGCCTAAACAATGCAATGCCATGGAAGAGAAAGGTGTGCCTAAACACTGTAATGCCATGCAAGAGAATGGTGTGCCTAAACACTGCAATGCCCATGGAAGAGAAAGGTGTGCCTGAACACTGCAATGCCATGAAGGAGAAAGGTGCGTCTAAACACTGCCTAAACACTGCAATGCCCATGGAAGAGAAAGGTGTGCCTAAACACTGTAATGCCATGGAGGAAAAAAGTCTCATGAACAGGGCCAGAATGGTTCAGCCTTGTGATAAATGCCAGCCTTGATCTTGTTTATCTGGTTAGTCACAACTAAGAAAATGTGTGTAATAGCTTTTGTATTTAATGAGGATTATTGCAGAATGACAAATCTGAATGCCAGATTTTGTTGCTGTTTAAATGAAGAGCAAGTACAGTTTAAAACTACACTTACATCTACTGGTATTGCAAAATTCATCTACCTACATGTCACACTGTTATTTTAAGTTCAAGTGTTTGCACTGACCATTAAACATAACTGAGTGCATAACATCAAGACATGGAACATAGTGGTACTCATGATTCTCAATGGAAGTTAAATGCCTGACAGGGGCTATGATTTGGAAAGCAATACATCTCTCACAAATGCTGAAAAAACACAATGTAGGTATTAAATGGGAGAGAGAGAGAGAGAGAGAGAGAGAGAGAGAGTTGTTGTTGTTGTTGTTGCTGTTGTAGGGTTTAACGCCATTTTTCAGCACACGATAGGCTATACATGGCGGCCAGTATTAATGGTGGAGGAAGAACCCGGGAAATCCCCAGAAAGAACCACCGACCCTCGAGAAGCTACTGGCAAGCTTTCTCACATACCCACATTAGCCGAATCCGAGACTCGAACCCACGCAGACAGAGGTGAGATGGCAGTGATCCGTAACGGAGAGCGCTCTAGACCACTCGGCCACTCGGGGCCCCCTAAGAGAGAGAGAGAGAGAGAGAGAGAGAAGAATAAAATACATAAGTAACAAAATGCTTGTGTCCTTAAAATGAAATTGTGATGTTTGAAACTGACAGCCTGATAGTGAAGAAAGCTACCAAATGTGTCATTTGTAAAGAAATTTCTCTTTAGATATGTTCACAAAAACCTTTGAAAAATGTGACAAGTATCAATCCTTTGAAAGAAAGTTCATACTAGTTTTATTAGTATGTATGTATGGATGGATGGATGGATGGACATATATATATATATATATATATATATATATATATATATATATATATATATGTGTGTGTGTGTGTGTGTGTGTGTGTGTGTGTATGTTGTTGTTGTAGGGTTTAACGGCATTTTTCAGCACACGATAGGCTATACATGGCAGGCAGTATTAATGGTGGAGGAAGAACCCGGGAAATCCCAGGAAAGAACCACCGACCCTTGATAAGCTACTGGCAAGCTTTCTCACATACCCACATTGGCTGAATCAGAGACTCGAACCCATGCAGATAGAGGTGAGATGGCAGTGATCCATAATGGAGAGCGCTTTACACCATGTGGGGCCCCTATGTATGTGTGTGTGTGTGTGTGTGTGTGTGTGTGTGTGTGTGTGTGTGTGTGTGTGTGTGTGTGTGTGTGTATGCATGCATGCATGCATACACATACACAGAGACAAAAAAAGGCTTGGTTTGCTGGTACATGGTGATCTCATGGTTTCAAAACTAAAATCTTGAACTATGAGATGTGCAGAAAATAAATACTTCATTGCTTTTCTTTGTTCTTCTCGACCCTTATGAAATGGAGTACTTTTTAAATCAAGGAATGAATGTGAAATTTGACTAACCTTCATGTATAGAATAATGTAAGAGTTCACAATAACATGGAATATCTAGTGCCTTATAGCTTCCAGGTATTTTCTACATGTGCCTAGGTGTGTATTACTTTCTGCACATAATATAAAATTTGTTATGGTAAAAAATAAATTTAACAATGAAATGATCAAATACATTTTTGACTAAACTTGCAGATTAATATTGTGGAACTAAAGTATAACAAAATGTCCAACTAGTCATCATATACACATATGCTTGTATGTACTGATAATTGGTACTTTGAAACACAATATCTTTCCTACACTTTGCTACAAGTTTACCACCCCATGAGCATGTTTATAAATTATATTGTCTAATTAATATAATTTATATGCATCTAATTACATACATGCACAAAAATAAAAGCTTAAAATTGAAGAACTGAGACAATATAACTAGATTAGAAGAGATTTTTTTATCAGTTTTGATAAGTTCAAGTTTCTGATTTTATATTTCTAGCAAATAAAAACTAACATTCTAGCAAGTAAGATGACCCAATTACAGGCAAACATTTCAACCTGCCTCAGGCAAGAATGCAGTTTTGTCAGCACTCCACATGATGGTGAGAAGCCAAAATAATTTTATAAGCTAGGTTCTCCAGTACAGTGGGTCATGGGAAATGGAGTATGCACATTTGTGACTACCTAGTATATTTACAACTCAAATTTCAATTTGCGTCAGGGTGAATTTTAAACTATTCATAGTTGCTATAAAGCCGTCAATAAACTCTAAAAATCTTCACATACTGTTCAGTCCTGTACCATGGATAAATATTCATGGGGCATTTTATGTATCTCTGTCCTTACATTAATCCTCAGTCCTATACCATGGTTTAACTGTCCAAATGCAATTTTATGTATCTCTGTCACTACATTATCCTCACAGTCCTATTGGCTTAACTATCCAAGGGGCATTTCATGTATCTCTGTCCCTACATAATCCTCACAGTCCTATAACAAGGTAAAACTGTCCAAGGGTAATTTTATGTATCTCTGTCCCTACATAATCCTCACAGTCCTATAACAAGGTAAAACTGCCCAAGGGTAATTTTATGTATCTCTGTCCCTACATAATCCTCACAGTCCTATAACAAGGTAAAACTGCCCAAGGGTAATTTTATGTATCTCTGTCCCTACATAATCCTCACAGTCCTATAACAAGGTAAAACTGCCCAAGGGTAATTTTATGTATCTCTGTCCCTACATAATCCTCACAGTCCTATAACAAGGTAAAACTGCCCAAGGGTAATTTTATGTATCTCTGTCCCTACATAATCCTCACAGTCCTATAACAAGGTAAAACTGCCCAAGGGTAATTTTATGTATCTCTGTCCCTACATAATCCTCACAGTCCTATAACAAGGTAAAACTGCCCAAGGGTAATTTTATGTATCTCTGTCCCTACATAATCCTCACAGTCCTATACCATGGTTTAACTGTCCAAGGGCAATTTTATGTATATCTGTCCCTACATAATCCTCACAGTCCTATACCAAGGTTAAACTGCACAAGGGGCATTTTATGTATTTCTGTCCCTATATAATCCTCAGTCCTATACCAAGTTTAAACTGTCCAAGGGGAATTTTTCCTGTCTGCATAATCCTCACAGTCTTGTACCAGGGTTTAACTGTCCAAGGTGAATTTTATCTGTCTATAATCCCCACAGTCCAATTACCATGGTTAAAGTGGAGCATTTTGTGTATCTCTGTCCCTACATAATCCTTAAGATATGAGCATTCACTAAATTTTGTGGGACACTGGCAATCTGGGGTGAGAAAATGTTACCTGGACTAGCTTGTATGCAACATCAGGTAATCATTGTTGCAATATTTCTTGAATTATACAATGCATCCAATTTAGGTCAATGAAAAAATGTGTTTCTGGTAATCCAACCTACCTTATTTTGTATTGGCCTTGGACCTATTCAACTTTTATTACATAAACAGCAACAAATAAACCCAGTACCAACCATATCCCATGATCACATCCAAACTGGTATGTTTCGATTGGAAAGTGTAAAATGAACTTACATAAGTTGGATACAAATATAATAAAAAGGAAAGAATTAGAACCAACTTCCAGTTTTTTTCTTATTACCATAAACTGGAATCATAAAAAAAATAGTTTGCTCTTTTTGCAGTAGATCTCATAAATGCCAGTATAGTAAGGATAACAATGAACCACCAACGATTCTTACTTAACACTAACATTAGTGGCCCAGAGTGGCCAATTGGTCTAAAGCGCTCTCCGTTATGAATCACTGCCATCTCACCTCTGTCTGCACGGGTTCGAGTCTTGGATTCGGCCAATGTGGGTATGTGAGAAAGCTTGTCAGTAGCTTTTCGTGGGTCGGTGGTTCTTTCAGGGGTTTTCCCAGGTTCTTCCTCCACCATTAATACTGGCTGCCATGTATTGCCTATCATGTGGTGAAAAATGGCATTAAACCCCACAACAACAACACTAACACTAAACCACAATTTGAGCATTTGAATCAATTTGAAAGAATTTGTTATGAAATGCAGAGGTAAAACAGTATACTGTTCTCTTTTGCATTGTCCAAATTTGATGACAAGACCCTCACCCCTGATTGATAGGCTTTTAACATTCTTAACCCGGATAAACTTTAATGATGGTAAACCAAACCTTGTGAGAAAATGACAATCTATGTTCCACTTGCTTATCATAAGAAATAACTTTATAATAAAATATTAAAATATTGAAGTTTTACAATTCATTTTAATTTCTACTGTAGACTTTCAATCACCTGTAACTGCATGTGATGGCAGATCTGGGTCTATGTACTTAGTCTTATTCAAACAACACATACCCTGTTCAGCATGTGCATTATGTGATGGCAGATCTGGGTCTATGCACTTTGTCTTATTCAAACAACACAGACCCTGTTCAGCATGTGCATTATGTGATGGCAGATCTGGGTCTACGCACTTTGTCTTATTCAAACAACACAAACCCTGTTCAGCTTGTGCATAATATGCGATGGCAGATCTGGGTCTATGCACTTTGTCTTATTCAAGCAACACAGACCCTGTTCAGCATGTGCATTATGTGATGGCAGATCTGGGTCTACGCACTTTGTCTTATTCAAACAACACAAACCCTGTTCAGCTTGTGCATAATATGCGATGGCAGATCTGGGTCTATGCACTTTGTCTTATTCAAACAACACAGACCCTGTTCAGCATGTGCATTACGTGATGGCAGATCTGGGTCTATGCACTTTGTCTTATTCAAACAACACAAACCCTGTTCAGCTTGTGCATAATATGCGATGGCAGATCTGGGTCTATGCACTTTGTCTTATTCAAGCAACACAGACCCTGTTCAGCATGTGCATTATGTGATGGCAGATCTGGGTCTATGCACTTTGTCTTATTCAAACAACACAAACCCTGTTCAGCTTGTGCATAATATGCGATGGCAGATCTGGGTCTATGCACTTTGTCTTATTCAAACAATACAGACCCTGTTCAGCATGTGCATTATGTGATGGCAGATCTGGGTCTATGCACTTTGTCTTATTCAAACAACACAAACCCTGTTCAGCTTGTGCATAATATGCGATGGCAGATCTGGGTCTATGCACTTTGTCTTATTCAAACAATACAGACCCTGTTCAGCATGTGCATTATGTGATGGCAGATCTGGGTCTATGCACTTTGTCTTATTCAAACAACACATACCCTGTTCAGCTTGTGCATAATATGCGATGGCAGATCTGGGTCTATGCACTTTGTCTTATTCAAACAACACAGACCCTGTTCAGCATGTGCATTATGTGATGGCAGATCTGGGTCTATGCACTTTGTCTTAATCAAACAACACAAACCCTGTTCAGCTTGTGCATAATATGCGATGGCAGATCTGGGTCTATGCACTTTGTCTTATTCAAACAACACAGACCCTGTTCAGCATGTGCATTATGTGATGGCAGATCTGGGTCTACGCACTTTGTCTTATTCAAACAACACAAACCCTGTTCAGCTTGTGCATAATATGCGATGGCAGATCTGGGTCTATGCACTCTGTCTTATTCAAACAACACAAACCCTGTTCAGCTTGTGCATAATATGCGATGGCAGATCTGGGTCTATGCACTTTGTCTTATTCAAACAACACAGACCCTGTTCAGCATGTGCATTATGTGATGGCAGATCTGGGTCTATGCACTTTGTCTTATTCAAACAACACAAACCCTGTTCAGCTTGTGCATAATATGTGATGGCAGATCTGGGTCTATGCACTTTGTCTTATTCAAGCAACACAGACCCTGTTCAACATGTGCATTATGTGATGGCAGATCTGGGTCTATGCACTTTGTCTTATTCAAACAACACAAACCCTGTTCAGCTTGTGCATAATATGCGATGGCAGATCTGGGTTTATGCACTTTGTCTTATTCAAACAACACAGACCCTGTTCAGCATGTGAATTATGTGATGGCAGATCTGGGTCTATGCACTTTGTCTTATTCAAACAACACAAACCCTGTTCAGCTTGTGCATAATATGCGATGGCAGATCTGGGTCTATGCACTTTGTCTTATTCAAACAATACAGACCCTGTTCAGCATGTGCATTATGCGATGGCAGATCTGGGTCTATGCACTTTGTCTTATTCAAACAACACATACCCTGTTCAGCTTGTGCATAATATGCGATGGCAGATCTGGGTCTATGCACTTTGTCTTATTCAAGCAACACAGACCCTGTTCAGCATGTGCGTTATGTGATGGCAGATCTAGGTCTATGCACTTTGTCTTATTCAAACAACACATACCCTGTTCAGCTTGTGCATAATATGCGATGGCAGATCTGGGTCTATGCACTTTGTCTTATTCAAGCAACACAGACCCTGTTCAGCATGTGCGTTATGTGATGGCAGATCTAGGTCTATGCACTTTGTCTTATTCAAACAACACAAACCCTGTTCAGCTTGTGCATAATATGCGATGGCAGATCTGGGTCTATGCACTTTGTCTTATTCAAACAATACAGACCCTGTTCAGCTTGTGCATTATGTGATGGCAGATCTGGGTCTATGTTGTTTTTTGCAGTACAAGTATAAACATTACATACCTGAAACTTAATACCTTTATGTTGATCCAAGTCTGTATCAAATCCTATGAACACAAGTACTGTCTATTAAATCCTATGAACACATGTATTGCGTATTAAATCCTATGAACACAAGTATTGTCTATCAAATCCTATGAACACAAGTATTGTCTATTAAATCCTGTGAACACAAGTATTGTCTATCAAATCCTATAAACACAAGTATTGTCTATTAAATCCTATGAACACAATTATTTTCTATCAAATCCTATGAACACAAGTATTGTCTATCAAATCCTATGAACACAAATATTGTCTATCAAATCCTATGAACACAAGTATTGTCTATTAAATCCTATGAACACAAGTACTGTCTATTAAATCCTATGAACATAAGTATTGTCTATTAAATCCTATGAACACAAGTATTGTCTATTAAATCCTATGAACACAAGTATTGCCTATCAAATCCTACGAACACAAGTATTGTCTATCAAATCCTATCCTCAAAAATTACTGTCTTTGTCAATGATGTATTCTTCTTGAACACAACAAAGCTACCTCGGTGGTATAAATTTTGTTCATCAAGTAAACATTACAATGTGTTCTTCAACAGGCTGTATTTATTTCTGTCCTCCAAGTGAATGTGACATGTTTTTGAACAGTACATGTTAATTCTGTCCTCTGATGTGAACATGAAGACGTGTTCCTGTCACAGCTGGTCCAGTGAAGACAGCCAATTATATACACGATGCAGTTATGCAACTTTCCTAACTTTGTTCTTTTTACACACTGTTAAATACATGAAAGTTTTGCATTGCAAATCTCAATATCATTACAAAAATATACCTTCAACAATTCATGACAATGCTGGCCTAAAGTTTTGTTTAAGTTTTCTGTTGTCTTCCTAAGTATAGACAGTCAAGAAGTCCCTAATCCAAGACTAAACAATTATTATAGTCCTGCTGAATGTTCCAGGACTGAACAATACAAGTCCTTCTGTCAGTATTCACACAACTGAACAAGTAACAGAGATCTTGTTTTGTATTTCAGTTACGTATGTACAAGTTATCAAAGCTTTCTTGTATATCTTTAATCATGAATCTTACAAATTTACCATCATCATCGCTTCTTAAATCCAACAGCTGTATTACAGTATTTGTCCCATGACAAGCCTACCAGTCCAAAACATTTTTATTTTCTCAAAATATAGGGGGTGGGTGTAAGATCAGGTAAAGATATTTTAAGGAAATGTTTGTCAAAGTTTTGTAAAAGTGGGCCATATTCGTATTAACAATCAGGAGTTTGACATCAGATAGTGTATGATCCTTAAGAAACTCCAACAAGACTGGATGGGTCTTTTCCCTCCATATTCAAAATGTCCTAACTTTAATTCCAAAATTTAACAGTGATGAAGTTAAATTTTCTGATAATCAACTTAAAATATTCTCACTTGCAAATGCTGCTGGAGGAGTAAATGAAGACTGATTATGCATCCTGCTGTTTACGATGAATTGATCTTGACTGGTGCTGGGTGAGCCCTTGCAGAAATTCTTCACAGATGTTGCAATGATAACTAAATCTGTGATAAATTTATCACTTGGAAAATATATGGCCATTTGGAAAAGCTTGATATTTTGCAGAGGTTAGAAATGCCTCTGGTTTAAATGCCTAAATAAATGCATGTGAAACATAATGAAATAATTGTTATGACATCAAATTGGTACACATTACAAACCATAAACAAATTAAGACAAATTTAGTGTGAATTAACATAGATTTTGGACCAACAAATAAAATGGTCCAGGCAAAAACAGTGGTAAAGAAGTTGCAGTGTAAATTCAAGGACTCAATATTAAGTTCTGATTTTGTCATAAAAGGAGGCTAAAGGTCAAACATTTGCCACTTTTCATTAGGTATCAACTTTCAGAGAATTTGTGGCTATTAAAAACCTGGAACGTATTAGTGGAAAACCAAGTATACTGCTGAAACCTTTCTGGAATGGGGCCAATGTCTATCTACAAGCAAGCAAAACTAATGGATACAGTAACCTAATTTCATTTTGTAATGGGCCCTATACAACCAAATTAAAGCATGTGTTTCATATAAGTGGTAAATTTACTAACTGCTTGGCTTACTAATCCCACAGTAACACTTTCTTCCCCAATCAATGAATTTACGTAATGATGAAAATGACACTTTTCCATGAATACAGATATCACCAAATTAAATTATTCTACAGTACCTTGGACCAGGTCTGAAAAATAATTGCTTCCTGACAGAGCAATATAAAGAAGCATCTTTGCTTCAATACTTGAAAATATTGTAAAATGATGTACTTGGCATATTATCATTTAGGTGCTAAGCAGTATGTTTGTATACTTGGTAGGGTATACTTAATGTGCCAAGCAAGATCTTTCAGGTCTTGGCATAGTAAGATACAAGCAATACCTTTGTGTACACGGAATGGTATCATTCAAAATATTTGTATGTACTCAGCAAAGTTTCTTTCATGTGCCAAGCAATATCTTTGTGTACTTGGCACAGTTTCCTTCATGTGCCAAGCAATATAATTGTGTAATTGGCACATTATCCTTCACGTGCCAAGTAATATCACTGATACTTGCACAGTATCCTTCATGAACCAAGTGATATATTGTTGTACTTGGCATCATATCCTTCAAGTGCCAAGCAATATCTCTGAGTACCTTTGATGGTATCCTTGATGTGCCAAGCAATATCTTTGAGTGCCTTACATAGTATCCTTCATGTGCCAAGCAATATCTTTGAGTACCTTCCATGGTATCCTTCAAATGCCAAGGAATATCTTTGCATACTTGGCATGGTATCCATCATGTACCAAGCAATACCTTTCATACTTGGCACTGTATTCTTTAGAGGAGCAATGATATACTGGTATATTGGTAATTTAATTTTGTAGACAATGCACAGAATGTACATAATTCATAGCATGCCACATCTGCTGTTTTGATTGATATTTTAGCTTCAAAGAATAAAAAGACAGCAATACATTTCAACAAACAGTGGTTGCATCTGATGTTTTCCATATGAAATATATTGTCAATCAGATCAAAATGCTTACACCACATATACTGCTTTTCTTGTTTCCAAATATTGATTGACTACTCATTTTTCCAGTAAGCCCCTGAATTTTAATTTTCAGAAATTAACTATTTATCAAAAATGTATTCTGAAATTATTCCCAGCAAAAAAGCAAAAAATGCAGTGCCAATGGAAGTCTTAATTTAGAGATGTATTTTTCAAGTAGTAAATGCTATACAGATTATTTTGTTGTTTTCATTAAGTATTACTATACTGCAATATGGGTTTAGTATACTGAAATATGGTTTGGGCATATCGTTGCACCCCTAGTATTTTTCATGTGCCAAGCAATATCATTATGTACTTGACATGGTATCCTTCATGAACCAAGTGATATCTTTGTGTACTTACAGTTTCCTTCATGTACAAAGCATTATCTTGGTGTACTTTTTATGGTATTCTCCATGTGCCAAGCAATATATTTGTGACCTTGGCATGTATCATTCTATTCTTCATATGCCAGCAATATCTTTGTGATCTTGGCATGGTATCCTTCATGTGCCAAGCAATATCTTTGTGACCTTGGCATGGTATCATTCTGTTCTTCATATGCCAGAAATATCTTTGTGATCTTGGCATGGTATCCTTCATGTGCTAAGCAACATCTTTGTGACCTTGGCATGGTATCATTCTGTTCTTCATATGCCAGCAATATCTTTGTGATCTTGGCATGGTATCTTTCATGTGCCAAGCAATTCTTAATATATTCATGGCATGGTATCCTTCGTGTGCCTTAGCAATTCTTAATGTGTTCTTGGCATAGTATCCTTCATGTGCCAAGCAATTCTTAATGTTGTTCTTGGCATGGTATCCTTCATGTGCCAAGCATCACATTTTAATTAAAGACAGTGGACTAACCTCAAAATATCCTAATTCTCTAAAGATATGTCCATAATATAAAGCCCAATACCCACTCTGAGAATCTTACAGCACACAGTAGAGTCCTCTAGAATAAGCCCAGCTCCACTTCATACCCCCAAAATGTCTGCAAGCATTCATCATGTTTTTTTACTTTGATTCCAATGAGTAAACAATATAATTTTCCTCTAATTGGATAGTCCTAGTGGCACTAAAATCAACAGTTGATGGGATGTACAGGGATTATTTTGGCTTTACTATCATATCCTGCATAATAATGAATAGTTACACTCACTGCAAGGGGTGAAACAATTAATTGATATATTCATACATCAGTACTTTTGCTGTAAAGATATACGTATTGATGCAAGTAATGGAAATTCAATACAAAATGATACTTATTGTATGCAAGTTATTTTAATCTTCAGCAGTCATCAAAAATTGTATTAGTCATTTGCCTAATTGTTACCTTGTTATTATTTAAATTAAGAATTCATCTGAGACAGCTGTTGCAGGCATATGCTGCTATGTTGACCCATGTCTGTTAGTTAAAATGAAAAGTACGGGACAACATTCACTTGTCATATACAAATTAAAACCAAGTAATATGGTTCGTAATATTAAAAAAGTAGTCTGAATTTCCTCTGACCCTTGCCACCTCATTTTTTGTATTTGGACACTTGTGTTGGTGTGTACGGTCAGAACCAATTGCCAATCCAAAGGTTGGAATTTGCTGACATTGTGAGATATCAGCAAAGAGTAGCCACTTCAAAGTCAGAATAGCAAACATGAACCCCTTACATTGGGTCACACCTGCATGAAAGCGTTAGGAAGATGATTTATTTTCTCAGAAATTGAGAGTATAACATTCTGTATGTTTTAATCTGCTGATAAAATCTGACCTGGAACTTGCTCTTTGCATTGCTAGTCACATGATATATAAATGGATGTTAAACTAAATTTAACTGGCACATTCTGCCCTTGAACAAGCATTGTGTCATATTTTGAACTTGCATCATGGAGGTTTTACAAATGAGTATTTAAAATACTGGGCTATCTAGAAAACCCAATGTCGCTGATTCACAGCATGGTCCATCTTCAGATGAGGATATCATGTAGCTGATGAGAGTTATGATGACAATACTTTCTAAAGTTATGAAGTATCAGTTTATTGGAGCTGCAAAAGGTATCAATGGAGATACCAGTGAGTGATTTTGAGCCTGAAAATGGTGTTAAATATGAGTCTGATGATCAACAAAAATAGATGGTATTTTTACCATCACCCTTTCGAGGCCCCAAGTGGTCTAAAGCGCTCACTATTACCGACTACTGCCATCTCACCTCTGTCTGTATGGGTGAGAGTCTAGGGCTCGGCCAATGTGGGTATACAAGAAAGCTTGCTAGCAGCTTCTTGTGGGTCGGTGGTTCTTTCCAAGGTTTTCCCGGGTTCTTCCTCCACCATTTACACTGGCCACCGTATATAGTCTATCTTGTGCTGATTGTTGTTGTTGTGGGGTTTAACGCCATTTTTCAGCACAAGATCATGATAGGCTATACATGGCTGCCAGTATTAATGGTGGAGGAAGAACCTGGGAAAACCCCGGGAAGAACCACCAACCCACGAGAAGCTACTGGCATTAGCTTTCTCACATACCCACATTGGCCAAATCCTAGACTTGAACCCATGCAGACAGAGGTGAGATGGCAGTGATCCGTAACGGAGAGCGCTTTAGACCACTCGGCCACTCAGGGCCCCAATCTTGTGCTGGAAAAAGGCATGAAACCCTACAACAACTACAAACATCACCCATCAGCAAATGTAAGAAAGGCAGAATACCAAGCCAAATTAAAATAAATTCAATTTAACAGTAGAATGCAATTTTCATTTCTTTTCTCAAGCAATTTGGCCCTGTGGGATCTTGTGCTACAAAACTATATTTCCCCACCAGGGTTGAGATAAACTTAAGAAATGAAAATGAAACAAAAAAAAATTAAGAAGTAAAGATATTTTAATCAAAATACCTATATCTGTGGCTAAAACGAGTCCTACAAATCACTAACAGCTTGTTCAAAAGATTTGTTTGTGTAGTCATGGATGAGCGTAATGGTGCAAACTTTTGTAAATAATTTCACAGTACATTCTGTCATGGTCAGCATGACACGTAAGTATTAATTCCGATGTATGGGCTAGCCTCACAACAAATTGTTGACTGTGAGGGATGGAATTGGCTCTGTTTGGTGCGTGAACTGAATTTTAGTTATTAGAGTCCATTTGATAATGGTCTGACAGATGTGCAAGCATAAGGTCATATAGTGGAAAATGATCAAGTTGAGACAAAGCAGATAAAAAAAGGGAAATCTTGGGCCATTTGAAACAGGTGTCATAAAATGATATTTTCCAGAATAGTTATTAATAAAGGTGAACTAGAGAGGACTGACTTTGATGGGAGTGTTAAAAAGTTTTTGGGACTAAGAGATTGTAATCCTGATTGGCTAAGTTAAACAAAGGGGCACCTGTTTCTAAATAGAATTCAAGATTTTAAGTAAATCTCCCTCACAAAATTAGATGGTTTAAATTTCTGAGGCAAGCCAGAATTTAGCTCTGGAAAATAACAAGTATTTCTCATTAGACTGTCTAAGGGATGTGTACCAGAAAGCTGAGGACATTAAAGCGAGAGACTAAATGGCTGTAAGAGTCTCAATAAACTACAAGGAAAGAAATAGCTCCATATCTATAATGGGCAATAGAATTGAGCACAGCCTGTAACCAAAACAGTTGATGACCTGAAGGGGCTAGAGGGAGAGAGAAAGAGAAGGAAATGAAATACGGCAATGCCGACCTATCACCAACAATGATTTGGAAAATACTAGAAGTAACCAGGTCATACTGATATAACAGCAATTTGAGTTCGATCAGTCACTGGATTATATACGACAATTATTTTATTGATCTAACACAATGGCTAATTGTCATGTTCAATTTCATTTTATTTACTTAATGGATTAAATTGTTATATAATTCTTAGCTCAGATCTCTGATATTCCATCCATTAGTTTCATATTTTATTTCACTGTTCACTCGATCTGGGCAATAAAATACCATGGTTGGTCATCTCCTGGATAATAATAACCAAAAGCCATAAGGAGTGGGAAGATCAACATCATCCCACATTCTGACTTTGAGAATGGCATATAAATAGGTGCTAAGTATACGTCTATCTGTAATCTGCATACTGGAAATACAACCAGTAAATCACATAAAATGGCACCAACTACCACTGACAGACCTTCTAAAGATGGAAATACCATCAAATTAATATGCACATTGATAATGTATTGTATTGTAGGCTGTGAATTGTGAATTGTATTAAAAAATGGCACAGGTGTATCATTTAACCCCTAATTGATAGACTCCATTTTTGATGATCTGACACTTAGGCCAAAGTAAAAACCAAGAGTTTGTCCAGAAATGGTATGAAACAAAACTTTTAATCCTGCTTGTGTTGGTTTCAGTCACAGTCTGTAAAGTTACCAGTTCAGATGTGAAAACTGACGCTGGTCAATACTAGCTTTCGTTTTTTTATGTACACGATAAAAAGGTTAAAACCATACATATTATTTTCTCTGAACCCCCACCCAAGGAAGAAATAGGTTATCTGGCATTAATGCTATGACTACGGTTTCAAACTAAAAAACAAAATTTCATAAAATTCAACAATAATTTATTTCCCTAGAATATAAGACTGCTCCAATGGCCCAAGTGGTTAGAGATTCCACCTCAGATGCGAGAGATCTCGGGTTCAAACCCCAGTGGAGTCATATCAAAGACTTATAAATATGGTACAAACAGCTTCCTCACTAGGTGCTCAGCATTAAGGTTTGTGTTAGGACTGGTCAGCCTGGTGTCAGGATAATGTGGCTGGGTGGGACAAGATGCTACTTGTCTGCTGCATGATATCCCAGTGCAAGACATCAATATAGACTGCCACACTGTAGACATCATAGCAATATGACTGAAAATTATAAAGAACTCACAGTAATACAAATTAAAACCCAAATAGTCCTAAAAGATTTATTACAAAACCAAATGTATAAAGTTCCTAATGAATTCCAGTGGTATTCTAAATAAGTTCCAGTATTGAATGTGTTGATATGCATGTAGTCATGAATATGCGAATGTGCCAGTGGCCTGTAGTATGGTGATGTGCTAACAGTTTTTGACAAATCACAATAATATAATCCAAATATGTTTCTGTCTGAAATCACTACTATTCCAAATTAATGTTCCAGTCCAAGAATATTATAGATGAGCACTTTGTATTTCCAGTGAATAATAATCTGAATAAATAATTCCACCCAACTGAAATACGACAATAAGATTGATTCTGCCTCAGATGTTAAATGCAAAAATGAGAAATATCTCAAGTGAACAACATGATATAAAAGCTAAGTCACAAAAGTAGACCCAGGATGAGGGTCAAAGGTTCATTTCTAGACTATTTATTCCAAGTTGTCAACAACATAAGGTCTGTTACTAAAATTATAATAAAGAACATGGCAAACATCACACGCACAGCAGGTTTATTCATTGGAAATATGAATGTCTTAAACCCAGACCCAAATAAACATATTTACTTCCCTTGATAATGATCATAATATTTAATCTACACTCACACAGAACTATTAACTATGCATTATTTGTTTATAAAATGAAAGTAAATGTCAGGCACACAATGAACTTGATTTTGGACAAGGTCAAGTCTAAAATACAATTATACATAACGTATAAAAAACCTGACAAATACAAATTATATATACATAAAACAATTAAGATCTCAATTTGGAATTCTTTTCTTGCTGGTTGGTTGCATTTCTTGTAAATTTAATGAGGCTGGATTGATAAATTTGCAAATTACAGTCTAGTACTTAGTTTATATGTCTTGTTGTAGCAGGTGACTGGTCCCCATATACTATATCAATCTAAAGATGCAAATTTGTTTTTAAAAGCAACAGCCATTAATACTTTTGATATCCATTTTAGAGACTGGGACTTGTGGTCTAGTGAATATATATAAGAAGGAAATGGTAATAAAACAGCCATAGAAAAACGCTGAAAATGTTGTATTCCAAACACAATTTCAGACATATATTGCTTGACAAAGATTAATCTACAAAAAGACAGACAGAAATTGGTAAATTCATGTGTACCATGGCTAGGTTGTTGTTGTTGTTGTTGTTGTGGGGTTTAACGCCATTTTTCAGCACACGATAGGCTATACATGGCGGCCAGTATTAATGGTGGAGGAAGAACCCGGGAAAACCCCAGAAAGAACCACCAACCCACGAGAAGCTATTGGCAAGCTTTCTCACAAACCCACATTGGTTGAATCCGAGACTCGAACCACCACCAAGGCTAGGAACAGTTTTCTTAATTTCATTCTGGAGGGAGCTGAAGCATCTCTCTTGGTAAAGTATCAGACTCCTAATTCAGAGGCCACATGTTTGATACCCAACTATAACAAAGAGTGTCCTTGGGAAAAGTTGTTGTTTTGAGGTTTAACACCATTTTTCAGCACATGAGAGGCTACTCATGGCAGCCAGTATATGGTGGAGCATAACACAGAAATATCATGAGAAGAACAGCCAACCCATGGGAAGCTATAGGCAGGCTTCATATCCATGCTGACGTAGACTGAGACGAAACCCATCCAAGCCATGAGAAGCTATAGGCAGGCTTCATATCCATGCTGACATAGACTGAGACGAAGCCCATCCAAGCCATGGGAAGCTATTGGCAGGCTTCATATCCATGCTGATGTAGACTGAGACAAAACCCATGCAGACAGAGTGAGATGTCAGTGAACTGTAAAGGCAAGCACCTTAGACCACTTTGCCCCATGGGGCCCCCTTGGGAAAAGTACTTGGCTCTAGTTTTCTCCACATAATTTAGCCATTGATGTGTTGAAAGATCTATAAAAGCCAACCAAGCGACATCATCCTGGACATAATTCAAAGCATTTATGAGTTTCTAATCTGCAATTAATCTTTAAACAAATGACATAAGAATATAATGTTCTAAGCTATAAATTAGCTCATGCGTTGTTTATCCCTGCTTTTGGCTGAAAATGCCATACAGATACAACCATCCATTCAGGAAGAAATGTGACAGCAAGGTTTGATGGCCTTGCTGGTGATAAGATCTGGATCATTTGCAGTTTGTACAAAGTAAACAAGCCTACAAGTGAAAATTAAGGTAATCTGTTTAACAAGTGTTGTAATAACAAGATTGTCCAGATGGCCATGGTGACCATACTAAATGTCCAAAGGGGCAAAGTTTGGACTAACAAGACCTCAGAAGATAATATTTAATAATTAAAAACCCTTTGTTAATACAGCCATCTGTTCTGGGGAAACAGCATTAATAAGAATTTCAAGATGGATGTCAGATTAGTACCATTTTCCTTCGGAACAAATTAGGTATCACATGCAAATTATGTATCATATCACTGTTTCCCTTTACCCTCATTTGCGCTTCAGAGACCCCCACAGTTTTAATTTGACCCCCAGTTTTGATACCCCAAATTTTTAATATGACCCCCAATTTTGATACCAAAGTTTCTTTTTAACTCAGTCTAGACCCCCAGTTTTGACAGCAAGGTAATTTTTGACTCTCAGTCTTGCACCCCTAGGGGATACACTGCATATGCAAATTAGGTATCACATGCAAATTAGGTATTATATGCAGTCTTTTAGTGAAAACACCATGTCAATATGACCATCCATTCAGGATGAGATGTGATAACAAGAGCCATATTGGGTGTCCAAAAGGCACCATTTTCACCAAGAACCAATGGGACATCTTAAAAGGTCTTTTAGTGAAAACCCTATTTTAACAAATCATCCATTTAGAAGGAGTAACAATAGAAACAATTTACATATGGCTGCCATGGGTATGATATTCATTTAGACCTTGGATGAACATGCTTCATGGCAATAGTCCCAGTAGTATAGGAGGCATGGCAATAGTCCCATTAGTATAGAAGGCATGGCAATAGTCCCAGTAGTATAGGAGGCATGGCAATAGTCCCATTAGTATAGAAGGCATGGCAATAGTCCCATTAGTATAGAAGGCATGGCAATAATCCCATTAGTATAGGAGGCATGGCAATAATCCCATTAGTATAGGAGGCATGGTAATAATCCCATTAGTATAGGAGGCATGGCAATAGTCCCATTAGTATACTATTGCAGGCATGGCAATAGTCCCATTAGTATAGGAGGCACAGCAATAACAAAGTCTATCACCAGAATAGAAAAACTGGGGTTTTGTGAATTATATAAAATATACAGTATTCCTCCCATGGTAAGTTCAATGGGCTATCTTGTAATCTGTAATAGGGTGGGGGCTGGGGATGGGGGGGGATAGGAGGGGAAGGGGTGGGGTCATTAGTAAACTTTTATCATATTAAAGTATTGGTTTCTCATTTGAGAAGTATGCTAAGTTAAAACATTTTCCAGCAGTTTACCTGTTCTGAGAAGCACTTCACAATGTACATGTCGGATGAAAAGACAATTATGTGCCACTATGAATGTACAAACAGGGTTTAACAGCACACCAGCACAATGAAAACTGCAGTGTCAATGAACAGATGATAAAATAAGTTCTGACAATGAAAGTTTAAAAGGTCCTAAAATATTTAATAAATCATTCTATCAATCATGTGTAGGTATGGAATAGGCCTTAATGGCATGTCGACACAATATGGGCCAAAACACATATACCCCAATGCAAAACAAAAGCTGAACATGGCAACAACAAAAAAACACCTGATGTATGTGATATATATAAACTGCATGCAAACCTGAGCAGGTTATCCACAAATATAAATACATCCTAAAATTTTTATTTGTCTGTGCTTCAAGTAGTTTTTTTTTTTTACAAGTGCTAATGACGTGGTCAAAAACAGTCTAAAATGTTTTAAATGAATTCCTGTAATTCCTTCCAAATCTAATCAGGTCGTATACATGCTTACAAAAATGTCATATGCTAACTTCAAGTGCTATTTGCTTAACTGTGCTAATAACAACGTATGCATCAAACAACCCTAAAAGATTAGAAATGTATAACAAGGAAAAAATATCTATTATGCCAGAAAATCTAAATCAGTTCCTCTGCATGTTAATACAAAAGTTCCTTTCAGATGTAACTTATCAATCTCAAGTATTTTTTGTTTAATCATGCAAGCATGGTTATTTTGGGGTTTTTTAAATAAAAAATTATATCCAAAAAGGTTTTTAAAAAGGTGGGCATACGATACACCGGTCTCATAACCTTTTCTATAATGACCTTGACCTTTCTGAACCAGGAACTTGTCTACTTTATTATAAGGTGTGGACCCAGGTAATGTTTCATCAACACCTATAGGGATTAAAAAAGTAACAACCTGAAGAAAGAAACAGGCCACTCACTTAAATTATCCCTTGATGACCCCAAGGTAGGGGTTACAAATGTTACAACTTGAATATGGAAACAGGCCACACATTTACATTATCCCTTGATGACCCTGATTTATGGGTTACAAAAAGTGACAGCTGAATATGGAAACAGACCACTCATTTACATTATCCCTTGATGACCCCAAGGAATGGGATATTACTGCATAAACGAGACAATGTTGGGTTTCATAACAACATCTTCCTTGCATTAACTATTATATCCATACATACATGTCAATGACTTTTATATTTTCCCTTCCAGTGACCTTGACCTTAAGGCAGAGTGTGTGACAGACTGTCTGCTCATGACATATAACTGATTCTAGTTTTCTATCAAAATATCTTTTCTGGTCAAATGTCATACTCCAGCCAAGGATTCAAGTTACAGCTACATTTTCCTTTGCCATGACCTTCACTTTTGAGGGAGGGTGTTTGACTTGGTATGTTACACACTGTCAATACATGATACACAATTGAATTAGAGGGAATGGCTACAGTTTGTGACACTACCTTTACATGATATACAATTGAAGTAGAGGGCTTGGCTATCATATGTGACACACTGCCTATACATGATATATAACTGAAGTAGGAAGCATGTCTAAAGTATGTGACACAGTCTATACATGATATATAACTGATGTAGGGAGCATGGCTACAGTATGTGACACACTGTCTATACATGATATATAACTGATGTAGGGAGCATGGCTACAGTATGTGACACACTGTCTATACATGATATATAGCTGATGTAGGGAGCATGGCTACAGTATGTGACACACTGTCTATGCATGATATATAACTGAGGTAGGGAGCATGGCTGCAGTATGTGACACACTGTCTATACATGATATATAACTGATGTAGGGAGCATGTCTACAGTATGTGAGACAGTCTATACATGATATATAAATGAGGTTGGGAGCAATGGCTACAGTATGTGACACACTGTCTATACATGATATATAACTGATGTAGGGAGCATGTCTACAGTATGTGAGACAGTCTATACATGATATATAAATGAGGTTGGGAGCATGTCTACAGTATGTGACACACTGTCTATACATGATATATAACTGATGTAGGGAGCATGTCTAGAGTATGTGACACACTGTCTATACATGATATATAACTGAGGTAGGGAGCATGTCTACAGTATGTGACACACTGTCTATACATGATATTCAAACTGGGAAAGTTTTATGAAAATCTCTTCTACTCTAACTTATAAAGTTATGAGCCAGGCAAGGAAAAGAAACTCAGGTGCAAATCTTGCAAGACACAGAGGGTGGAAAAGTCAAATCTTTAAAATATTTGTTCAAAATTTGCTGTTATAAAACACATTCTTTTACAAAGACTTATATTTTCCTGGGTGATAAATTAAAAAGGATCCCAAAAGAATACTTTGTCAAGCAAGAACGAACACAATACACTTGGCATGAATATGTTCCACTCTATTTTTTGTTGACACCAGTAAAGTATCCACTCTGGTGAAGGACAAACTTTTAGGAGGTCTACAGCAGTTATCACAAGTATCCCTTGTTTATTTTACACCTTATACTGGTAGGACTAAATGACATAATGGAGTTTATATGGTACAATGCTGTAAGATTCCTCAAGAACAATTACCATATTGTTTCTGTAAATCAAAATAAATCATAGAGCTCAAAGTACAGCTTCTATTCAGTCTTGTTGTACTGCATTCAACATAATACCTGCAGGTTTTGCTTTAAAAAATTTCTAATTTGGATAAATTTCATGAGATTGAAGCCAACAAGAGCACATCAACACTGTCATAAAGAGCACCCTAAAATGCCTCTTCCGTGGACACCCTAAGACAGCTAATTAGTTCTGGCCTGGGTGGGTGTCAAACTCTTGACCCTAGAATTACTGTTCTGATGTTCTACCATCTGGATTTGCGTATATAAAACAGCTCACTCGACCCTCATGATGGGCCAGTGACCTCACGCCTAAATTGTAAGTAGTAAAAAAATTATAGCATTATTACATGATTTCTCTTGCCAACACATAATCTTGTAGTTTGCAATAATCCATTTTCCTGTACTATCATATCTTTAAGGTGTCAAGCAGCAGAAATGGCATTTTCACTAAATTTCAGACATTTACATTAAATAATGTAATTAAAAAAATTAAGACCTTTTTGTTTTTTTATGCTGATGAACTTTTTAGCATAAGACTAAATAAGAGATTTAATGGGAAACAAAATATAATTTTCACCTCAACAAAAACATCAACTGTATAAATATTGTCAACATAGAAAGCCAAATGCTGCATTTAAATGAAATCTTATTAAAAGGGGTGAGAGTGTCATTCATATATTTCAGTTTAATTGCATCTGTTACACTTTTGAGCGTTTTTCTGTACCAAATGTAACTGATCATTACCCATTGTAAAAATATTCATTCCCCACATTAGTCCAAATTATTCCCCACCCCCATCACCAACCCACCATCCTTACCGGCCTGACCAACATGGGTGGATTGAATCAACAGTGCTCATTTGTCTTAAGTCTGTTTTTGAGTTGTACAGAAGCTGAAGACATTTACCACTAAAACAACCATCAATGGCAAAATCATATTTCTATTACATTGTTTACCTTTATTTGGGCCCTGGACATGTCATAACAAGAGTTCCTCAACATCATCAGCAGTCTTCTGGTCAAAAACCAAAACTGATATAACTTTCCATGTAGAAGAAGTAGTGATATGATTTTCAAGATTGCCACTGTGGCAGTTATACTGGATATCAGATCAATACAGTTTCTATTTAAGATGAAGAATAACGTATACACATCCTCTACAGAAAACCCCATGCTGATATGACTTTCCATTCTGGAGTACCAACAAAATAAGTTTTTCAACATGGCTGCCATGGTGGCCATACTTGGTATAAGACTGGCATCATGTTCACTGAGCTCAACTAGATACCATAATAAGTCTTCTGGTGACACCACCCCCCACCCCCCGCATCATTTATGTCTTTCTGTACAGCAGGAGAGGAAATAACAGCATTTTCAAGATGCTAGCCTAACTGGGTCATATTGACACCATTTTCATTTAGGACCAGCCAGAACTAATTAAGTCATTTGGTGAAAAACCCAGGATGTCGATGATGACTCAAATTCCATTCTGGAGGAGCAGCAATAACATGCTGAAGATGGTTTCTGTGGTGGCAATATTGGATGTCTGAGCAGCCGCATTTTTTTCTTGAACCAACTAGACCATGCAATGAATGTTGTGTAAAGTTTCATTGCAATTTTCCAAGCGGTTTAGGATGAGTAGCAATAACAAACTTGTGCTAAAAGATAAATGGATAATGGATGACCAACAACAGGTCATCCCATAAACTCTACTGGTCAATGACCAGCAGAGTACAGCAGGAGAGGAAATAACAGCATTTTCAACAAACTTGTGCTAAAAGATAAATGGATAATGGATGACCAACAACAGGCCATCCCATAAACTCTACTGGTCAATGACCAGCAGAGTACAGCAGGAGAGGAAATAACAGCATTTTCAACAAACTTGTGCTAAAAGATAAATGGATAATGGATGACCAACAACAGGCCATCCCATAAACTCTACTGGTCAATGACCAGCAGAGCTAAGACTTGTTACACTACAGCATTCAAGTCTTTAGCAATAGCAATAAGGTCAAAGAATAATGCAAAACTGCAAATCAACGCAATCTAAAAATACATAGTCAAATCTGAAGTCAAAATGATCAATTCTGTTAGATAAATACAATATGCCAACTGCAAATACATCCCCAAAATTAGAGCAATGTATATATGACTACCTGATTTGCTATCAACCATGCACAAAGTATGAAAATAATGAAATTTTAAATAATAATTTATAAAGCAAGTACATACAATAATAACTAAACCAGTCACATGCATTGTGCTTCCACTGTCCATCAGGTAAGGGTATCCTGACACGTCATAACTTTTCATCTTCCTCATTGTTATTCCCATTTTCTTACACTAACATCCAACCCATACTCCATGGATGATATGTTTTCAACAGTCATCTACGACTGACAGCAAACAATAGTGTGATCCCCATGCTGTAAACAAACCTAATGACTGAGCTGAAATATGAAAAGGTTAACTCCTGTGTCATTTCGTTTTCCTTTTCTGCCTGTAGTGAGGTATAAATAAGCATTTGTTTGATCAACTTATGGGTCTAATTGCTCTTGTAGCATGCTTGCTAGCCCTACACCTGTACAGATTCAACAGTTGGATGTTTTGATTGTGTAACATCATGCAATGCTTCCTTAACTAACATGAATGTCCCACCTATACAGTTAAAGGTTATAGGTAGGGACTATCGGAGACAGGTATACCACTACCTACTACTATTACCACCACTATCAATTATTATTATCATTATTATTTTGTGTTGGTTGCCAATTTGAAATTAAATTTATGAAAGTAATTTCAGTAAAAAAAAATTATTAGAGAGTGTGTGCAAAAAGAAAAATGTAAAAAAGTGTATATTCTTGATATTGATTTCAATAGAAATTAGTAACAAATTATACAAGCCTAATAATAATAATAATAATAATAATAATAATAATAATAATAATAATAATAATAATAAAAATAAAGTGCAAGGAAATCCTGCTATAACTCACCATGTTATAATAGGAGTTTCTCTATATTTTTAAGTAGTGTCATATATCCAAAATTTTCCCAACATCTGAACTTATTTCTCCAGTCAGATTATATAATGATTACAAAGTTAATTTGCCAAAGTAAATTAAAGTTTGATTTATTAATTTTGTGAGATGTGCTGTATTCTTGGGGAAAGAAATAGATTTTCATCCTTTACATGAATAAAGACATTAAAAGTTTCCAATTAACTTCCCCACCCCATACATGCATTCATCTTATTAATAATCATTCTCAATATTCAGCAGTTTAAGTACACAACCCTATTGGCAGTTATGAACCAGTACACAATGCTGTTGGTAGTTATGAACCTATACATAATGCTGCTGGCAGTTATGGACTAGTACATATTGCTGTTTGCTGTTATGGTTTAGTACACAATGCTGTTTGCTGTTATGGACTAGTACACAATGCTGTTGTCAGTTATCAACCAGTACACAATGCTGTTGTCAGTTATCAACCAGTACACAATGCTATTGGCAGTTATGGACTACTACATAATGCTACTTACAGTTATGAAACATTACAAAATGCAGTTGGCAGTTATGAACCAGTACACAATGATGTTGGCAGTTATGGACCAGTACACAATGCTGCTGGCAGTTATGGACTAGTACACAATGATGTTGGCAGTTATGGACCAGTACACAATGCTGTCGGCAGTTATGGACTAGTACATATTGCTGTTTGATGTTATTGACCAGTACACAATGTTGTTGGCAGTTATGGACTAGTACATATTGCTGTTTGCTGTTATGAACCAGTACATAATTATGTTGGCTGTTATGGACTACTACATAATGCTACTTACAGTTATGAAACATTACAAAATGCTGTTGGCAGTTATGGACCAGTACACAATGCTGTTGGCAGGAATGGACTAGTACAAAATGCTGTTGTCTGTTATGGACTAGTACACAATGATGTTGGCAGTTATGGACTAGTACATATTGCTGTTTGCTGTTATGGACCAGTACACAATGCTGTTGGCAGTTATGGACTACTACAAAATGCTGTTGGCTGTTATGGACTAGTACACAATGATATTGGCAGTTATAGACTAGTACATATTGATGTTTGCTGTTATGGACCAGTACACAATGCTGTTGGCAGGAATAGACTAGTACAAAATGCTGTTGGCTGTTGTTGACTAGTACACAATGATGTTGGCAGTTATGGACCAGTACATAATGCTGTTGACAGGAATGGACTAGTACAAAATGCTGTTGGTTGTTATGGACTAGTACACGATGATGTTGGCAGTTATGGACTAGTACATATTGCTGTTTGCTGTTATGGACCAGTACACAATGCTGTTGGCAGTTATGGACTACTACAAAATGCTGTTGGCTGTTATGGACTAGTACACAATGATATTGGCAGTTATAGACTAGTACATATTGATGTTTGCTGTTATGGACCAGTACACAATGCTGTTGGCAGGAATGGACTAGTACAAAATGCTGTTGGCTGTTGTTGACTAGTACACAATGATGTTGGCAGTTATAGACCAGTACATAATGCTGTTGACAGGAATGGACTAGTACAAAATGCTGTTGGCTGTTATGGACTAGTACACAATGATGTTGGCAGTTATGGACTAGTACATATTGCTCTTTACTGTTATGGACCAGTACACAATGCTGTTGGCAGTTATGGACTATTACAAAATGATGTTGGCTGTTGTGGACTAGTACACAATGATGTTGGCAGTTATGGACCAGTACATAATGCTGTTGGCAGGAATGGACTAGTACAAAATGCTGTTGGCTGTTATGGACTAGTACACAATGATGTTGGCAGTTATGGACAAGTACATATTGCTGTTTGCTGTTATGGACCAGTACACAATGATGTTGGCAGTTATGGACTACTACAAAATGCTGTTGGCTGTTATGGACTAGTACACAATGATATTGGCAGTTATGGACTAGTACATATTGATGTTTGCTGTTATGGACCAGTACACAATGCTGTTGGCAGTTATGGACTACTACAAAATGCTGTTGGCTGTTATGGACTAGTACACAATGATGTTGGCAGTTATGGACTAGTACATACTGCTGTTTGCTGTTATGGACCAGTACACAATGCTGTTGGCTGGAATGGACTAGTACAAAATGCTGTTGGCTGTTGTGGACTAGTACACAATGATGTTGGCAGTTATAGACCAGTACATAATGCTGTTGGCAGGAATGGACTAGTACAAAATGCTGTTGGCTGTTATGGACTAGTACACAATGATGTTGGCAGTTATGGACCAATACATATTGCTGTTTGCTGTTATGGATGACCAGTACATAATGCTGTAGGCAGGAATGGACTAGAACATCATGCTCATGACAGTTATGGACTAGAACATCATGCTCTTGGTAGTTATGGACCAGTTGATAATGCTGTTGGTAGTTATGGACTAGTAAATATTGCTGTTTGCTGTTATGGATGACCAGTACATAATGCTGTTGGCAGGAATGGACTAGAACATCATGCTCTTGGTAGTTATGGACCAGTTCATAATGCTGTTGGTAGTTATGGACTAGTAAATATTGCTGTTTGCTGTTATGGATGACCAGTACATAATGCTGTTGGCAGTTATGGACCAGCTGATAATGATGTTGGTAGTTATGAATCAGTACACAATGCCACTTAAAGTTATGGACCCTAACTACTCTGTTACAGCAGAGTTTCAATATACACAATAAAGATAACTGTATCATTTTCAATAAACCACAAATTGATGTGAATTTGCAGTACATTCTTATGGGTGCACGTTTAGTTCCCATGACAGCTGTTAAATTGTTTAAATTCTTCATTTTTGTAAAAGTAGTCATATTTAGGATACAAATAAAAAAAACAATCAATCAAAAGAAAACTAGCCATTTAAACTGTTTAAAAAATGTTGAATTGTGAATCTGTAAGGTTATTGTAAACTATTATTATATAGTGTCATGAAGATACCAGCCTGGACAATACTGATACATGGTAATGATAGTCATCCTTCATTTATCTTATCAAAGATCAAGTCATCATTTATTAATCTTATTAAACATCAAGTCATCATTCAGTCATCTCATCAAACATTAAGTCATCATTCATCTTATCATAAAACATCGAGTCATCATTCATTCATCTTATCAAACATTAAGTAATCATTCAGTCATCTCATCAAACATTAAGTCATCATTCAGTCATCTCATCACACATTAAGTCAACATTCAGTCATCTCATCAAACATTAAGTCATCATTCAGTCATCTCATTAAACATTAAGTCATCATTCATCTTATCATAAAACATCGAGTCATCATTCATTCATCTTATCAAACACTGTCATCATTCAGTCATCTCATCAAACATTAAGTCATCATTCAGTCATCTCATCAAACATTAAGTCATCATTCAGTCATCTCATCAAACATTAAGTCATCATTCATCTTATCATAAAACATTGAGTCATCATTCATTCATCTTATCAAACACTGTCATCATTCAGTCATCTCATCAAACATTAAGTCATCATTCATCTTATAAAACAATGAGTCAACATTCATTCATCTTATCAACCATCAAGTCATCATTCAGTCATCTCATCAAACATTAAGTCATCATTCATCTTATCATAAAAACATAAAGTCATCATTCATTCATCTTATCAAACATCAAGTACTCTCATTCACCATTTTCATTTAAAACCAACTACACCTTGCAATGAATGTGTGTGAAGTCCCTTGGAAATCTTCCGATAGTTTAGGACAAGTAGTCATAACAAACTTGTGCTAAAAGATAAATGGACGATGGATGACCAACAACAGGCCATCCCATAAACTCTTCTGGTCAATGACCAGCAGAGCTAAAACTTGTTACACTACAGCATTCAAGTTTTTAGCAATAGCAATAAGGTCACAGAGAAATGCAAAACTGTAAATCAACAAAATCTAGAAACTTGTATTCAAATGTGAAATCAAATTTATGACATTTGTTAAATACAATCTGCCACCTGCTAATACAACCTCAAAATAGCCATTTAAGTGTTGATCACCTGAGTTGCTATCAACTATACAGAAAACAAAATGCATGAAAATAATGGAATTTTACAGAATAATTTATAAAGCAAGCACATACAATAATAACTACACCAGGCACATGCATTGTACTTCCACTGTCCATCAGGTAAGGGTATCCTGACATGTCATAACCTTTCATCTTCCTCATTGTTATTCCCATTTTCTTACACTAACATCCAACCCATACTCCATGGATGATATGTTTTCAACAGTCATCTACAACTGACAGCAAACAATAGTGTGATCCCCATGCTGTAAACAAACCTAATGACTGAGCTGAAATAAAAAAGGAGTATTAATTCAGGTGTGTATTTTTTTCCTTTTCTTTCTATAGCCAATAACTGAGGTATAAATAGGTATTTGATTGATGCAGTTATGCGGCTGATCATTTTGATAGCCACTAACCAATAATGGAGGTATAAATAGCAATTGTTTGATCAAGTTATGGGTCTGATTGTTCTGATAGCCTTGCTTGCTTGACCTATACATGTACAGGTTCAAAAGCTTGAGGTTTTGACTGCAAACAGTATGTGTTGTTCCTATCAACTAATTTGAATATCCACCACCCCCATTCAGTACTATACGGTTGAAGGATGGTAAAATCAAAAACAGGAACAATGTAACATTCAACTATTTAAAATTCTATCACTACCTACTACTACTATTATTATTTTTACTATTATTATTATTATTATTATTATTATTATTATTATTTCAAGTGAGTTACCAATATGAAATTAGGTGTATGAAACTCAATTTATTTTTAAAAATTAGGAAGCATCTGAAACAATATGTAAAAAACCCAACTTAAATTTTATATTTATTATTTTCCATTTAAATAAGTTGCAAATTATACAAGTATAATAATAACAAAGTGAAATCCAATTATAATGACCAATGTTGAAACACAAGTTTTGATATATTATGGCCATGGACTGGATCCCAAATTCTATGAACAAGTTTTGATATATTATGGCCATGGACTGGATCCCAAATTCTATGAACAAGTTTTGATATATTATGGCCATGGACTGGATCCCAAATTCTCAAAATAAGTTTTGATATATTATGGCTGTGGACTGGATTAGTTCTCAGAACCTCTTTACTTAATATCTCCCACCTGGTTTTTGAATGATTACAAAGTTTTAACTGCCAAACTAAATGACAGTATGATTCTGTGAAGGACACTCATGCCAGACTACAGCATATATTACGTTAACCATGAAAGCTTAACTTGGTTTCGATCCTATCTTGAAGGCAGACAAGAGCAAGTTTCTATTTTAAATATACTACCGCTTAACCGGCTTGCTGCAGCTGTTCCGTTTTTGTGTCATTTTCATGATATTTATGCTTGTTGCCTGTCTTCGTCTACGTTTCTGTGTTCATTATGTATTGGCTGTTCACTTCATATATGTTTCTTCATCTCCTTATTTTGGAAATGAGAACAATTAGAATTTTTTTTAGCTGTCCTGCTCCACTGCTACAACTTCCATTTGAACAAACCGCCATCATGTGATACTAGCCAGTCAACCAGTTTATGCTATGATGGACCATCATTAATTGCTTTAAATGACCACTCCTTGGCTCTCCACACTACATTGTGCTCTAGACTAAACAAACTGGGACTATATTCATCATTACCTAAATGTAAACAGAAGCAAAAAAAGAAACGTTTCAAAGCTGGCCAGCATAGAACAGGAAGAATTCCAGTTATCTCCCTTATGCCTTTTCCGGCTCGACAATTTAAAAAATCGACCGTTAATTTAAATAACTTAATTCAAATCCCTTCGCGTCAACTATCCAAGAGATACCTCTGCGTATTGCATTATTCAAATGCCCAATCAGTGGGACCACTGGTAAAGCACACAGAAATAGTTAATTTTATCAACGACCAGAATATTGACGTCTTTTTCCTGACAGAAACATGGCTAAAAACATCAGGCGATGAGCCCAAGTGTGTGGATCTAACACCCACTGGTTACTCCATCAAGTCGTTCCCACGTAACTCTCGTGGAGGTGGAATTGCTGTCATCACAAAGAACTCTATGATCAAACGTCTTAACCACACCACAACATTCAATTTCGACCACACATTGTTTGAACTAGTCCAAACCAAACTCACACTGGAGCAAAGGTCAGTCCATTTTTTCTGCCTATACCGCCCTCCTCCTATGAGAAAAAACAAGCTGACTGTATCTCTCTTTTTGGAGCAGTTTCCAAATCTCCTGGAGTATGAAAAATCGATAGGTGGCAACCTGATTATTCCTGGAGACTTCAACTTTCACTTTGACTCTCCCGGAAACACAAACACAACAAAACTCATAGATTCCATTGTTTTCAACCTCAAACAGTCAGTTAACCAACCCATTCATAAACATGGTCACATTTTAGACTGGATTCTTCATAGACCTGATGATAACATTCTACAGTCCTTCCTGGTATCCCATGAACTTGCATCAGATCACCTCTGCATTATATACCATCTTGACGTATCAGTCCCTAAACCTCCACCTTTATTTGCTACTAAGAGAAACCTCTGTATGATAAATAGAACCAAACTAATGCATGACAAGAAAACCTAACAACTTGCTTACCTCCTACAGCAGAACAACTCGATAACTGCTTGCGTTCATTGCTCGACAAACATGCCCCAGCTACTAAGTGCAGAGTATTAATTCAAAAGTGTTCTCCATGGTATAGCAGTGTTAGGAACCAGCTTCGCACTGCTAAAAGAGACCGCTGTAAAGCTGAGAGGCTCTGGCTTTCCACCAGACTCACTATTCATAAGCAAATCTATGAAGTCGCTAAGAAGAATGTCACAAATATAGTCCATGCAGCGAAATCATCCCACTACACTACTAAGATCATGGAAAGTTCCAGCTGCAAAGAGCTCTTTGAGATTACTAACAAGCTAATGTCAAGGAACAAATCTACACCACTTCCAACTACCTCCTCTCCAGTCAACCTTCTGGACATGTTTGCAAATTTATTCTGTGACAAAGTACAAACCATTAGAGATAAGCTTGGCACCACAATTTCAATTGACTCGTCATCACCATACAGTTGGGATACATAATTTGAGCGGCAACCATTAGCAGCATTTGAACCTGTTGATGTGAGTTGCTGGAATGGATTTCGTACGTACAATCATGATGAAGAGTGCACCAAAGTCATGTGAACTTGATCCAATTCCAACATCACTGCTGCTTGAGTGCTTAGATCCAGTATTGCCTTCACTAACTGATGTTATTAATACCTCTCTCTCATTTGGGGAATTCCCATCATTTTTCAAAACTGCTATTGTAAAGCCTCTGCTGAAGAAACCAACACTAGACCATAACGTGCTGTGTTCTTGAAAAATGTTTTTTATTTTCTTTAAATGAAAAAAGATATTAAAAGTTTTATTTGATTATTCTTCCTGACCCAAACACACATACATGCATTCATCTAACATACATGCATTGATCATTCTCACTATTCTGCAGTACAGTCCACAATGGACCAGTATATAATGCTGTTGGCAGTTATGGACTAGTACAAAATGCTGCTGACTGTTATGGACCAGTACAAAATGCTGTTGGTAGTTATGGACTAGTACAAAATGCTGTTGACGGTTATGGACCAGTACAAAATGCTGTTGGCTGTTATGGACCAGTACAAAATGCTGTTGACAGTTATGGACCAGTACAAAATGCTGTTGACAGTTATGGACCAGTACAAAATGCTGTTGGCAGTTATGGACCAGTACAAAATGCTGCTGACTGTTATGGACCAGTACAAAATGCTGTTGGTAGTTATGGACTAGTACAAAATGCTGTTGACTGTTATGGACCAGTACAAAATGCTGTTGACTGTTATGGACCAGTACAAAATGCTGTTGGCAGTTATGGACCAGTACAAAATGCTGTTGACTATTATGGACCAGTACAAAATGCTGTTGGCAGTTATGGACCAGTACAAAATGCTGTTGGTAGTTATGGACCAGTACAAAATGCTGTTGGCAGTTATGGACCAGTACAAAATGCTGCTGACTGTTATGGACCAGTACAAAATGCTGTTGACAGTTATGGACCAGTACATACAGTTACGAAACATTACAAAATGCTGTTGACAGTTATGGACCAGTACCAAAAGCTGTTGGTAGTTATAGACCAGTACAAAATGCTGTTGACTGTTATGGACCAGTACAAAATGCTGTTGACAGTTATGGACCAGTACACAATGCTGTTGGCAGTTATGGACCAGTACACAATGCTGACTTGATTGCTTACAAGGTGCAGGAAAGTTGCTGGAATGATGACATGATTGTTTATAAGGTGCATGCAAGTTGCTGGAATGATGACTAGATTTTTATAACGTGTAGTAGAGTTGCTGGGATGATGACTTGATTGTTTATAACGTGTAGTAGAGTTGCTGGAATGATACCTTGATTGTTTTATAAGGTGCAGGAGAGTTGCTGGAATGATGACTTGATTGTTTATAAGGTGTAGGAGGGTTGCTGGGATGATGACTTTATTGTTTATAAGATACAGGAGAGTTGCTGGAATGTCATATGATGTGTTTATTCGAGACAGGAGTTATGGTGACTTGGCAGGTACATGCAGCATGTTAGACTTGCTGACTCAAAGAGTGTTACATTCAAATCCTATTACTGGATGAGAACAGGCTGGCTACTGTTCTGTATCCTTGGGCAAGGCACTAAAAAATAACTCCTATTGCTTTAGCAAAAACTAACCTACTTGTTATGCTCTGTCATAAAACATTAACTGTTTGATTTGTGGGTTTTAATGGAACTTTTGAGTCATTATTGCCTAGATCTTTCTGAGGAAATGAGTGCAAAGTTCCTTTCCAAACAGCACACTGTGGCAGTTGACCAGAGGAAATGAGTGCAAAGTTCCTTTCCAAACAGCACACTGTGGCAGTTAAACCAGAGCTGGCCTGGGCCAGTATGAAAACTGATACCCTTGGATTACCAAACCAAATGGTAAGAGGTAAATTTAAGTGCAAAATGTTACAAAATAATTATTAAAACATGTAGTATAGCAGCAAAAAGAACCAAACAAAAGTAAATAATACTTGAATTAATTTCTTAGCATAACCCTAATCTGAGATAGTCAATCATTTTTCCACATATCTTGTATGTACATTTTAAAAAGGCAAGCCTTTCATAAATGTGATTTTAACTTAAAATGGAAAAGAACAGAGACCTTTAAATGTAGTTTTCAATTTCAATTAAGGAAGTATGTAAAATTTCAAGTAATATTGTTCCATACGGCAGTAAGGACCCAACTTATGACTGAGTATAAGGAATTACCTGGGACTGAGCAATGATACATAATGATGATACCTCTCATAATCCAATGTTTCCAAAGATAGCCATTTCCACCTTGGTTTGAAAAGCAGCAACTGACACTCTACTGGGTGAAAAGAATTTCTGGGATTTTTCAACGAGAAAAGAACATTTATTCCTTTCAACTGCTGAGTGTTGAAATTATTGATAATATTGTTCTACAATAACAAGATGTTTAAATTAGCTGATGTGGTGGATATTGCGAAGTCAAATTTGCATCATTTTCATTTAGGACCAAGTAGACATCATTTGAAGTCTTCTGGCATAAACTCCATGTAATATGACCTTCCGATCAGGAGGAAAGGCAATAAAACGGTTTTCAAGATGGCTGCCATGGTAGCCATAGTGAACATTGGCTAGGCATCATAAGAAGTCTTTTAGTTCAAACCTAATGCTGATATGACTTGCCATTCAGTGGAAGAAGCAAATACAAGGTTTTCAATATAGTCACTGTATCAACCATACTGGATGTCTGAGCAGCACCATTTTTATTTAAGACCAATTACGGGGGATAATGTGTTTGTACATTTTCATGGCCATCCTCCCAGTAGTTTAGAGTAGTGATAAAAATGTGGTTACAAAAAAATACTGGCCGAGGTATTTATTAAAATAAAGTGCTCCATTAAAATGATGATGACCATTCAAACATGTTAATTTTGATTTCAAAACAAAAGTTTTAATATAATATCTGTTTATAATATTACATGTACATGCATTTAATGAGTCTGAATACAGAACTAAAATTGCGAGATAATATAATATTTTATGTATGCATGCAGTTAATACAATTATGTTGATTCACCATTAATGCATGTCCTCCCCGTCATGAACACTCACATACACTTTGCAGTTTTCTAATCTTTCATTTTATATAGCCATTCAGTACATAATAATGTGGGGAGTAATTAGTGATTCTAATTAGGCAGGCTAATTTGATGGACTAATTAGGTTATCACAGGCAAGAGACCCATATTCCTTGGTGTAACTATTATTATGTTTACACAGCAAGACCAAAAATAATGTGAAAAGAAAATGAACAATGTAATAGTACTGCCTTATATACTCACATATAAGTTGAGTCCAACTGCAAACAGCACAGTCAGACCTGTCATCAGATAATGAACAAGCAGATCTGGGTCTATGCTGTTTGGACTAATCAGTACAACAAACAACACTGAGTTACGTGATGACATCAGGGTCCATGCTGAATGCAGGTGCACTTAACTTATAAGCTAGCATAGTGTATATGGTATACAACATTAAGATTGTACATACCAGTAGTCTACATACAAGATGAGCAATTTTGTGTATTTAACATAATTATACCAACTGATTGTCGCCAATTTTAGACATTAGAAAGACTAATTTAAAAATTCCCTTCATTTTCATTTTTTTGAACCATACTTGCATGTGTCATGGGATAATTGTTAGAGGTGTACTATTTTATCCCTACACAGCCTAGCCTGATAACCTTGATCAGAAGCTTTTCAACATGAAATCATTTGGTAAACTGCATAAACAGGTTAAAAAGTAGCAGAAAACCCAAATAATTCGCTAAAGTGAAAAACAATATCCAGCTTGACTGTATTATAAATTCCTGACATTTCTTAATTTTATGAAATCTAAAGGTGAACAAACCATTCTATATACCCAAGAAACAAATGTTACTAGTGATCAAAACTGCTAAGTAAACACACTATCAATCAAAACTGCAGAGAAAAAACACTATCAGTGATTAAAACTGCCAAGAAAATACACTATCTAGTAAAGTGATCAAAACTGCTAAGAAAAACCACTATAAATCGAAACTGCAGTGAAAAAACCCCACTACCAATCAAAACTGCAGACATAAAAACACTATGAATCAAAGTGATCAACACTGCTATGAAACACACTGTCAATCAAACTGCAGAGAAAACACTATCAATCAAAGTAATCATAACTGCCATGAAAACACACTATCAATCAAAACTGCAGAGAAAACACACTATGAATCAAAACCAAAAAAAACGCAGACAAAAAAACACTATGAATCAAAGTGATCAACACTGCTATGAAACACACTGACAATCAAACTGCAGAGAAAACACTATCAATCAAAGTAATCAAAACTGCCATGAAAACACACTATCGATCAAAACTGCAGAGAAAACACACTATCAATCAAAACCGCAGAGAAAAAAACACTATGAATCAAAGTGATCAAAACTGCTACAAAACACAATATCAAACTGCAGAGAAAACACTAGCAATCAAAGTAATCAAAACAGCCAAGAAAACACTATCAATCAAAGTGCTCAGAAAACACACTATCAATTAAAGTGATCAAACTGCCAAGATTATACAATCAAAACTGTTGTGAAAAGAAACAATCAATCAGACAGCCAAAAATACTCACTATGATCAAACTTGCCAAGAAAACAAACTATCAATGAAATTGATGAAAGCTGCCAATAAAAAACATAAGCAATCAAAACTGCCAAGAAAGTACATTTTCAATAAAAGCTGCCAAGAAAACACTATCAATCAAAACACCATGTCAATCAGTCTGCCAAGTAAACACATCATCAATTGGATATTAGCAGTTATAAGCCTAATTCTACTTGGATACCTCAAAGATTTTTAATGAACTATGTGGAGGCAATGTATTGAAAAACTGTCACAAATTCAACAAACAAATTATGAATCACTGACGAAAATGCAGAAACTGCAAATGAATTTTTGTCACTTTTGCTTCAAACATAAAAGAACTAATTGTACAAGCCAGTCTCAATCAACAAACATAACGACTGAGAAAATCTTCCTTTGAAAGCAAATTTAAATTCCTGCTATATTAACTGAAAAAGTTTTGAAATTATTACAAACTATTGATACAAACAAAACAGCAACAGTTCCGGATAATAGTGCACCATGTCTTCTGAGGACTGCTGCTGCAGTACAACATGTCTCGATAATACTGGACCTGTCTCTTGAGGGCTGCTGCTGCCACACAAGTTTGGACAATAGGGTGCTCCTCAGATGTTATGAACATCTGAGTGACAGGTGTAAAAGTGAAGTTGTTTGCATTTGCAATATGCACAATGGAGAGAACACTGACATACCTATATGTTACTTTCATGTAGTGTGGTTGAAATTTCTTTGGATACTGGACTTGCAAATATTGTACATGATCTAAGACGATGCATGCAGCCCACCAAGCTGTATCCTGTGGCCCGCAAAATGATTGGTGTCACAAGGTGTCATGACAGATAACAAAGGTTATGCAGCCCTTTGGGCCACCAAAAATGCCCTCATGTGGCCCTCAGGGTGGTTTGAGTTTGTGACCACTGATCTAAGCACACTAGTAACCAAAATTACTCCCACTTGCTCCAAAGATCATCCTGAATTAATCTAAAGCACACTACTTTTAGCAATTATTAAAAGAGGAAAAGGAAATTTAATACAATAGACAATACCACCTTCTATAAGTGCAGTGAATGAATTTCCAAACATATAAAATATATACATGTATAAAAAAGTTATTGGCTCTTTTTTTGTCATATACTTCTGATATCCAGGAAGTGAAAATGACTAAGTGGGGCTAGCAGTTTATTGAGAGGTGCACATCTAAAGTGAGGCAAAACTGTGTACTCGATAACCCATATTACACCCATCAATCATACAACCGAAAAAAAGAAATGAAATGCTCTTGTAACAATACCTAAGATACATAAGATCTTTTTTAAATTGTCAGAATAACCAGTGAGGAAACCCAGTGAAATTCTTTTTCTTTAGAAATTGAACTCTATGCAAAATATGAAACTGTTGAGTGCCACCAATACTGGGCCATACATCTTGAAGGCTGCTGCTGCTACTCAACTGGTCTGGATTATATTGGGCGAATTGCATCTTGTGGGCTGCTGCTACTGCACAACAGGTCTGGATAATATCAGAGAATGTCTCTTAAGGACTGCTGATGCAGCAATCTTTGACAGTATAGGTTGTACTGGTATATGTAATTTGGGCACATCCTCCTAATTTGTCTCCAAAATATGCCAAATAGTTAAATTTACTCTCATTCATTAACAAAGAAGATGCAAATAACTCAATCTTATCCACTCTATAAAAACATCTAAAAAAAACACAACATTATGCTAGTTTTAAATCGCCAATACTTCACCAAATTAATATGGGTTCAAGGAAAATTACTAACATGAAACAGCTTTACTCACCATGGTAGACAATGAATTACAACCGATGACCATAAACATTTGTGGAAGCAATAATAGATGACATTAGGAAGGATTTTCACCATGAAGTTCGCAATATTCTTATCAGTAAGTCAAAAACATACATCAATGTGAGAATGTGACAATGCAGCCTCCAATCGTACAAATGGATCACAATGTTACATGATAATTGGCAAACGTTCTGAAAAGTTAAAAGATGGAGTACCACAGGGGTCCTTCCTGGGTCCACTCCTTTTTCTTTTATATGAATGATTTACTTTTTATTAAAAAAAATTAAAAAATAACCTGAACATTGTATTTCCTCTGCTGATCAACCCTGTCTGATTTTAAAAAATCCAAATTAGGCTGTGAAGTATCTATACTATTGTCACTAGTTAAAACTAGATTCCTGGTGTAAGGAAATGACATAAAGATAAATACAAAAAATGTTTTAATAACTGCAACCAGACAAACAAATCAAGTAAATGATACTCTGAGTCTAAAATTAAACAATACATGTCCCCAAATTGTAGCTCAGGATATAATTCTGGGAGTAAGTGTTCACAACCATCTGCAATGGAATGAACATGTCAAGGCACTATCTATAAAAACATTTTCTTTGTTGTGGTTGTCATAACCTACAACCTGCTAGCCAGATGTGGCCCAGAAATTGGTTTTAACTGCTTATTCACATCATATGATTTGGCTGTATAAAATGCTTGTCCAGTCTGCACCCTCGGGGAAGTAGCACATGCCTGCTATACAGAATTAAACCAAATCTCTCAATGAAACATATAATAATAATTTATAATAAAACTATATTGAACCATATAGAGATTACTGCAATACTGCTGTGGAAAACACATCTAATCAGAACAATATACAACTTAATCCATGTACAAAAAACAACCATAAACTTACAACTGATACTATCAGGGACTTTCAATATATGAATGAATTATGACAAATCAAACAATGAAAGAATCTTCCTTAAAAAAAGCCTAACTTGTGTAAAAAATTTAAAATAAGGCAGCTCCAATATGTCTGCAAAAGTTATGTGAGATAGTAAGTCAACTCGCCTAATTTAAGGTCTTTCTCTACCAACCATTTTTTCTTTCTTCCAGAAATTAATAAGATACTCTGGCTTGCTGATCTGGAACAAAGGAAATAAATGAAGATCCAACAATAAATTCCTTTTGCTATTAGGTGATAGTCTGATCTGGAACAGCATCCAAAGGAAATAAATGAAGATCCGACAATAAACTTCCTGGTCTGTTGTCACTTGTACCCGATTACATATGAACACCTCCAACTGCGTTGCTATTGCCTAACTATATGGTATAAATAATGTTGCAAATTAACCTAGTTATAGCATGGTCTTGTATATACTGCTTATCATACTATGGTCACTTACAAATGTAATGAGTATCATTTTATTTTGCTTATTACCATGTTAAAAAAAACTACATGCACCACAGTTTATAAGCAAATATGCTTTCACTTTCACATGAGAAAATGCATATGAGACAGGTTTTTAATGAGTCTATAAAGGTAATGAAAAGCAATTATTACCAGTCAGTAGTAGCAGCAGCAGTAGTAATAGTAGTAGTAGTAGTAGTAGTAGTAGTAATAGTAGTAGTAGTAATAGTGGTATCCAAGAGAACAGGGATGCTGCTTCAGCTGGTAAGCAGATACGTCAATATTTTAGAAAAAGTCAACAGGGTACCTGACAAGCCTAATGATGAAATTGAAATTATATTAAATGTGAACCTGAACTACTTTGTTGTAAGTTTATACATACTATTCCCCTCCAGAGGTATAAATGTAATTATTACTAATACAAGTGGCAAAAAAAAAAAGAGCAAAATCTGAGCACAAAAAGAGTGATCTATATATTACATGCCATAATTACAGAAAACTGTATGAAAAATGTACATTTATTTCTGCTACTTACCTGAATCTGTAGTTACTTAAAATCGCTGTCACAAATCAGTTTAATCCTTGTGGATCAGTATGAGAATACAGATACAAAACAAAATGATGAATTATTTATACATAACATTTATTTGAATTAGTCTACATCACATGTTTAACTTCCCTCAAAGCTCGTAAAGTCAAGTCCACAAATTCTGAATGCTGTATTATACTGATGAATTCCTCCTTCAAACTTTGTAAAGCACTATTGATTTGTCCTTTTCCAAATGCAAAATGTTCTTCAATTTAACAAACTCCCTCTCCTCTAACATTTTTCAGTCATAAACATCCACAAATCACATTGATAAAGCCCATTTCACTTGATAATATTTGGCTCAATGTTTTTTCAATATAGTATCAAACTATAATTAATCTGTGACAAAATGTTTAAAATTCAAAAAACTTGTCTGTTTTCTTCAAAACATGTCATATACAGTTATTATAAATCAATGACTTCTCAAGGCAACCTCTAAAATTGGTTTTTCAAGGTCTTACAAACAATGGTCACTGATCCTGGATCTTTTTGAATAATAAATTTCTATGAGGAACTAAAAAATGTGTAACAGCGTTCATATTAGTTCTTGTGTTAAAATTTCTGCACAAAAAAATCTTGTGAAGCACAAACATAAATATCAACTGGCCTGCCAGACTTGCTGCTCAAATTTTGGTTAGCCTGGCAAAACAAAAACTCTACAGGCCATGGGCTAGTGTCTATTTTTACTCTTGAGAAAGATGCTATTTTGACAATGCCCATGGAAAATATAAGACAAATATATCTGACAAAGAAAATGTATGCTACATGTAGACTAACTAAATTATCCTAATTCAGTAAGACAGAGGCTGAAACAGATGGACAGAAAACAATTTCAAAGACAAAGATCAAAACGCAAACCACACCCCGTTTCCTCTCTTTCTCTCTGCATTGAGGGTGACATGGAAATGGGATTGTCCTCATCTTGGAGCCCCCCATGGGAGGTGATGGAACTGATCCTACATGTGGATGTACTATGCAAATGAGGACATTTCTCATCCCTCCTAGATCATGTAAAGTGAGAGTGACCATCCCTCTATTTTGTGTTTGCCAAGGTTCTAAGGGACAAAACAGGTCCATGGTCTGAAACATCTGCCATACAATGAAGCCAAGGGAAAGCCATCCATGATTGCAGAAAGGGGGTTAGGCGTCTCCACATCCTATATGTACTATAAGGGAACATAAAGAAGGGAAGATGTCGATTTTTTCCTCTTCCATAGCAGGGCAAGTAAAGGTCAACTATCTATCCACACTGGAATTAGCGGGATGTACAGAAACAGGGGGTACTGACCTAATCCAACCCTACTGACTGGTGTAATTCAAAGCCCATGAGTGAACGGTGAACAGACAAAGAACAATCCAGTGACAAAGATCTGATGAAACTGTTAACATCTGATTTAATAGAGAAAAATTGCTGCTCTTCTCTGTAAGACATGATTCACTAATCACCCTCACTCCAGGAACATGAGCAGGCACTCCTTATCCCTAACCAGGGATCATTACCCTCTTTGGTGTTTTTCCACTCTGGTACTGATGACACTGGAAAGAGCATCAGGGATACTTGGGCCTTATGCAATCTTTCAACACCAGGTGTCTCTAAACATTCTTGCCCCACCGGTGCATTGTGCTTCACTAAAGGGTGAACAGATCCAGACCCGAAATAATGAAGGTGAATACAATCTACTAAAGCACTATAATATATGTAATCCATGCTTCAGTTATTAAGTTGACCAATCAAGTCAATCATTACTAAGATGATATGGTATAAATGAGGAGATCTTAAAGAAAATGCATACTTCATTTACCATAAATGTCTGAGTTAACACATTTAATACCACTATTTTTATCTGAAGTAATTCGGTTCTCATGTGATTTAAGGACCTCTATCAAAGCATAAAGTTCTCAACAATTAGGGAATAGGTGCCTGAACAAAACTATCGACTGAAAACCTCTTCTTTTTTAAACAATCCAACAAAAATCTCCCTGTGGGAACCCCTTGTTGCTGGGTGACCTTGACCTTGTGAACCCAAATTTAACCCATAAACTGCCAATGAATGCCGGTGTTTTTAATATGCATATATTGTGATTGCTGATGCTAATGGAATTGTCATAAAACAAGCAAAACATAAACTGCAAAGATACAGACAGTGGAGACCTGGTTGACATGAAAACATCTACCATTAATACAGTTAATGCTAAATGGCTTATCTGCACACATGACAATACATGTATAGCACTCTGGACAGACCTAACTGAAATGGTCTGTGAGAAAGTGGGATTAATCAGTTATGTCACACATTTTCACCACTATATATAGATAGCCATAAGTATTAAAACAAAGAAAGAAGCAGGTGAATCTTCTTTTTCTATTGCAAATGGTGGGCAGTGGGGCTTAAAGTTTAAATTCATGGTCTAGCTCACCCACGAAGGCTGGAATTACTTTTCAGAAAGCCACCCTTACATTTTTATTTTGTTTGCAAACGTTTTGTTATGCTTCATTGATGTCTGGCACCTAACAACATGTTAGGTGTTGCATTGACAGTCAACAGGTCTGCTAATAAACAAGCCAGATGCATTGTGACTGAAAATGACCCAAACCAGTTAATGAAAGCCTTAAACTGCTGATCTAGAATCTGAAAATCAATGCTACTTGTAGTGCCATTGGATAATTTGGCTAGCATGAAAAAATGGTGAGGGTTTTGCCCCAAAAAAACACTTGGCTATTATTTCAGCACCCTGTTTAAATAAGTAACTTTAATAGCATAAATCAGACTCTTTTTGGAATAATATTTATTATACCATAGCACATATTTATACTGAGTTATGAACTCAATTGTTACTTGAACATTACTGAAATGTAATTTTTTTTACTTGTCTGGTACAGAAGAGTCATGCAAGTTGGGCACTGAATTTCCACACCCCTGGTATTATTAACATGGCCTAATGTATAATTCTGTTGATTACATACATATTATAAATACATAATGTATTATTCTACAGATTACATGGATATTATGTTATAAGTGCCTTATATGTAATTCTATTGATTACAGCCATATTACATTAAAACTGCCTAACATGTAATTCTATTGATTACAGCCATATTACATTAAAACTGCCTAACATGTAATTCTATTGATTACAGCCATATTACATTAAAACTGCCTAACATGTAATTCTATTGATTACAGCCATATTACATTAAAACTGCCTAACATGTAATTCTATTGATTACAGCCATATTACATATAAACTGCCTAACATGTAATTCTATTGATTACAGGCATTTTATGTTTGAACCGATAAGAACTATTTAGTTTAAATGCAGTTTAACGTTTAAGCTTGTCATTGCTTCAGTACATTTGATTATAAAAAAAATTAAAATGTCTGCTATGTGATATCTTCAGTATTAAATGCCACGACATTAAGTCTATATTTGACACACAATATCATCTAGGAAAGTGTTGATTTTTTAAGTGAATGCCTCTGTTATGTATATTACTGACTTTTACTGACAAGTTACAATTTCAATGATAACGTCGAGAAATAAAACCAGTCCTCTGTGCAGTGTAATTTTTTAACTTTCACGTTTCATCTCAGTTTTATTGTTAAAAATGAAAAGCAATAAATATCTCCAGCTTGACAGCTTTGATACTTTTCTTTCTCATAAATTCTAAAGAATATAAATTTTTCAGAAGAAAATAACAATGCAAATTTTTCTTGTGAAATTATAAATATCATATTGACCATGTGATTCTTGAAAAAAGCCCATCTACTGAGAGATTATATTTTTGAAAAGTGCCGTTTACTTATTCCATCTTAAAAAAGTTCTGCCTGAAACACTACAGAACTCCTGCCAAGAATCTAACTGGTGCAAGCATGGATTTTTAAAAAAATGTTTACTTGGGTGTCGTTGTTTTGTGGTTTTGTGTTTACTGCCAGTTCTCAGCGTTAGGTTATACATAGCGGTCAGTATAACTGGTGGAGGAAGAACCCATGAAAAACCTCAGCATGAACAACCAACCCACAGGATGTTAATGGCAAGTGTTCTCATGTACCTACACTGCCTGAGCCTGAGTCTCAAACCCACATGGACCGGGCAGATGGAAGTGATTGTGTTACATGTTTAGGCTCTCACAATCAGTAACAAAAAAAGAATGAAGACAACAAGCTTTGCAAAATTTAACAAATAATTTACTTCCCTACAAAAACAAGGTAAAAATGAGGAAAACAACTTACAGTTTTAAGAATCAGATCCAAAAATAATCCAAGAATTAAAAATTTGAAGTCAGCAATAAAATGTTCTAATGAGTTTGAGTTCAAGTCTCAAAGAAATAAAAAAAATAGAAGGCAATGACGTATGCTATAGCCAGTGTAGTACTGATGTGCCTACAGTTCTTTGCTGTAACATGAAAAATAATATTCCGGTGTCTGAATTCTGAATACAATTTCAATAAATGTCTTTGTCCAAGAATTCTGTATGAGCACTTAAATATTCTCAAGGGAAAAGATTTAATCTCTTAGAATCCAAATAATTTGAAGAAAAATTAAAGTGTGACTACAACTGGTCACAACAGAAAAGAAAACACCTTGATCTCTAAGTGTTTAAAAGCCCAACTGAGATTATTTCGCAAAACATTGGTATTAAACCTAGCTAATGTGCAAAACAGATGCCCATATGAGGGTCACATGATCACTTTCCAGAACAAGGTAAAAGCTTTACATCGCACAAAACCAGGACAGCCTTGATTTCACTCTTTAAATCACACATTAATAATAAATTAAAAAAAGAAGTTGTTTACTCAAATGTTATTAATTTTAAAGGTCAGGAACTAGGTCAGCATAAAGATACAAAGTTCTACTTTTAGGTGTTTATGAAAACACAGTCAGGTCAGACTAATTTCTGGAAAATTGTAAAATTCCAGTACACAAAATTACATTACTATAACATGTAATGGAATGAAATCATTTTTAAAAAAACTAACAAACAAACAATTAAATTAAATCAAATATAAATTAAATCAAACATACATAACAATTGGTAAAGGCGGGTACTTTAGACCTCTCTGCCAACCAGGGCCTCTGAAAATTACCTGCCAACTGCTGCATCAATGTTCATTTATATTCAGATGTACCTAAGAAAATACTTGTAAGTGGTATATAAAAAAACTTCTTGATCTCTTCTATTTGCAGATGTAATTTGTATCAGTGAATATTTTGTTACAGTATAGGTACTGAGAAGCAATGAAAACCCATCAATTCAGATTCTTTTGTTCCCATTCTTTCATTACTGTTTAGTGGAGAATACAGCTAAATGAATCACTTCAAAGAATAATATAACAACTTGACAGTACATAGTTTTGTAATGAAGAGGACAAGTGGACTGAAAAATTTACTAGTCCTGTTTAATCTTCCAACAAAACAATGTAATGGAGAATACCAACACTTGTACTTCCTAAACGTCACCATCTAATACAGAATACAAATCTTCAAGCATCACAGAGACAACACGAAAATGTTCAATACAAATTCACAATAAAAACAATAATGGACTGACTAGAAATTACCTGCATCAAAAGTGTAAAAAATGTGCTGCTGTCGGTGTGGGCATAACACAATTTTTCAGCATATTATACCCCACCCATTGGGCAATAATTTTTGCAAGGGTGGAGGGTCACTCCACAAATTTTGGCAAGTTGTCACATGCCACAATTTTCTACTATATTGATGAAATTACCTCACAATCTATTGTATAAAGACCCCATTATGTTCATTCCACAACAAAGTAAATAATGATTAGCTGAATGCACATTTATCCAAAGCTTATCGTAGGAGGTAATTAATATTTTAAACAGTTTTGCATGCTGGACAGAAATTTTATGCTCTCAGACCATATTTTGCCCACCACAGTGATAGGCTATACATGGTGGCCAGTAAAACTGGTGGAAGAACTTGGAAAAACCATGGAAAGAACCACTGATTCACAGGAAGCTACTAGCAAGCTTTCTCACATACTGATCACACAGGCCAAAAATGTAGACTGAGATGAGACAGCAGTGATCAGTAGAGTCAAGCACTATGAACCACTTGGCAACCCCAGGGCCCCTAAGACATTACATATCTTAAATCCAACAGTTGTCTGGAACATACAGTAAAGTCAAGCGCTTTAAACCACTTGGCCACCCCAGGGCCCCTAAGACATTACATATCTCAAAGTCCAACAGTTGTCTGGAACATACAGTAAAGTCAAGCGCTATAAACCACTTGGCTGCCCCATCACCCCATAAACATTACATATCTCAAAGTCCAACAGTTGTCTGGAACATACAGTAAAAGTCAAGCGCTATAAACCACTTGGCCACCCCAGGGCCCCTAAGACATTACATATCTCAAAGTCTAACAGTTGTCTGGAACATATAGTAAAGTCAAGCACTATAAACCACTTGGCCACACCAGGGCCTCTAAGACATTACATATCTCAAAGTCCAACAGTTGTCTGGAACATACAGTAAACATATGAGAACTCTAAACTCCAAACACCAATAACACTATGTAATGTTCTTCCCATTATCAATTACCGTATATGCTCACGTATAAGCCCATTCGTGTATAAGCCAACCCCCAAACTGAATATGTAAAAGCGTTAAAAAGTGTTTGACCCACGTATAAGCCAACCTACGACTCCCAGACATCTCAAGATGCATGAGGTAAGTTCTAAATGCTTTCATTTAGACGAACTTATATTATAAAAATTACATGTATACTTTACTCAAGGTTGGCATGTATTATTATTAAAAAGAAATGGTATAAACTTGCTTGAAAAATAATTTATTTAATTTTCTGTTTTCTTATTGTTTCTGCCTAATTTAGATTTGTGTATAATTTGATCGAAATGATGACAAGAATTTAGCAAATAACTAACTCATTAAAATGTAATCCCAGTAAGACAACACAATGAACAACAATACAGTTCGATTCAATGCTCGCAATTTGGCTACTAACCGTATTTACATAATGGCACCATTGCATGTACATTGTAGGTTTGATTTCAATCTGAATTAAATACATCCCTTGGAGTCGAGTTACGGGCACCATTGCGCTAAACTTTAATGAGATCTCCAAAATATAATAATGAAGTTTCAGAAATAATGCTTCAAAAATTATGCTAATACCATAAAAGCTAAGTTGTAGTATGCTTTGATGTAAGTGACCTTACACCATACCTGTCAACTTTCATGCTGGGAGGAGAAAAAAAACTCCCAATTTTTGGTATCACTCCTGATTTCATAATATTTTCCAATTTTTGTAGAGAATTCCATTTATTACATTATGTCTTTGATTTTCATTTCTTCTAAACAAGAAAAGTCCTACATGTTCTGTTGTATCACCTGTGAATTATTGTTGTGATGAAATAATTATTTTAGTATAAAGCATTCACTTCTTCACTAAATAGAATGTTACATTTAAACATTATTCATGTAATATAATGATTATTTTTACCTCTAAAATAATAAAAAAATAATAAAATAAACCACAACAATAAAATCGTCCACAATCAATTTCAGTCTCAAGAACGATCACTATGAATGCTGTAAATCCATGTGCTATAGCGCCATTCTCATAAAAGAAACTTACACAAGTGAACACCTGGCATTTTTATACCATATATACCAATGTTAATTACCATCGCTAAATTAAAAGAAGGAATAAAAATACATAGCACGCAGCAAAATGTGTCCTCAAAAAACTAATTCAGAATACATGTTTTATTGTAAACAATACTAAATGATTTATGAGTTGACAATAAGGGAATAAGGTCAGATATACAAGGGGAAAATAGCTGCCACATATACGGTACCATGAGGCTGCCTATTTAGTTACCTTAAGTTCAACAAAATTGGTAATCCTTTAGTTGCCACTCAATTCCTGGTGCTTGCATAACACAATAGTGTAGAACGTGGTTTCTTTGAATTACAATAGTGGGCCAGTCATTTTCACAAAATAGTTGCATCGATAAAGATTAACTTTTGTTTGATTCATTGAGCTGGCTTTCATGCTTGTTTATTTAAAACTAATCTTTAGCTATTGTGCAGTTTGGCCACAGCTGACCAGAATACCGTAAGAAAATGGGGCACACCCTGAGGGGAAAATAGGGCGCATCACAGGGAGAAACGGCGAATATTTTTGCGAATTTCAAGCACATTGGACCAGGAAGATCAATAAATATTTAGTGAAAACAAGGCTTTAAAAATGCCACAAAAAACCTCCTGATTTTAGGTCACACATTTTTAAAAAAATTCAGTCTCCATACTTGGCTTTTGAAAAGTTCACAGACAAGCCTTACACCCAGTTTTACAAAACTACAGTAAGCGTGTTAATACGTGTATTATGGAATAACAAATTTTAATTTTACACATCAGTGTACTGGTAAAGTTGCTGGTCAAATTTCCCTCTTAACACAAGCCAGTTTCAGGGTTTTAATGATTAACTGGCCTGTACTACTGTCGCCAAATGAAAGACTAATTCGCCAACTACCAACATAACAGACACCAAAACATCAAGTATTTCATTGTGTGGAAAGTTATGATGCTTGTTCAGCCAAAACACAAAACTAAAATTGATTGATATTGATTTCAGTTGATCTATATGAGAATTTTAGCCTTTATTATTACCACTCTTTGTGAACATGTAAATTATGCTGGTTATGTGCCTTGTACAATTAAACATGGGTACCTTTTTAAAAATATTACCTCAATTTGTAGTATTGCTTATATCATTGCAAATGAGTAACTCGTGAGCATGTGATTCAATGTAAATAAACGGCTATTAAGGACTGGCTCAAATTTTATCTGGAAGAATGCAATTTGGTCGAAACAATGAATATAGCAAAATCTGCATCTAACATCTTTGGGAATAAATAAGGATTTAAGTGATGCTGTGCACGCTTTGCACTGTGTAAGTACTGTACATTATAGTTTAGCTTGGTCTCCAGGGTAAACTCAACTGGCCCACAAATTATTAAGTCTGTATTTACCTTTATTTAATTTCATGTTGGAGAAATCAGAAAATATGCACATGCAAAATAATAACAAAATCAATCATAGTACTTAATAACAGTTTAATAATTGTCGGGTCACCGAAAGTTATTTTTTATATATGCCTATGTCTTAGAACATGGAAAAAAATTCTTTTTTCATGTACCAAGATTTACGGCCTTTACAGTAGTCAACAAAAAGACCTAAAAACTGTCAAGTTTAGACACTGGCCTGTGGATAAGCCGATCCCCCCTTCTTCCAGGCCTTTATTTTTTCCTAAATTATTTGGAATATATCCAAGTATATACGGTATTTGTTTCCTGCCTTTTGTCCGTTTTTGCTGAAACAATCATTTTTGCTTTTCCTACCATAAGCATCATTCCTTTCTTTGATGCCATTTTCATTCAACTACTGCCTTCTTTCTAGTGAAATAACATACTTAAAAAATAACATATTATTCCTGTTTGCATGCAACACTACTTTCTTATTGAGAAAAGTAGCAACTAGAATCTAATTTTGAAATATAATAAGTTAAATCACAATTATCTAATCTTTTAATGGTCAAAAGAATCTTGGGATTTATACAATTAGTTCTGGTAGAACTGGGAATGTCAGATCACTCAGAACTTCAATATCGTAAAATGAACGCCAACTGGCTACAAGTGAAACTGGGGTCCTGGGTGGCTGAGTGATCTAAACTGCTTGCCTTTACCCTCACTGCCATATCACCTGTGTTTGCGGTAGTCAGAGACTCGGGCTCAACTTATGTGGGTATGTGAGAAAGCTGCCAGTAGATTCACATGGGTCTGTGGTTCTTACCAGGGTTTTTCTGTGTTCGTCCTCCACCAGTTTTACCAGCTGCCATGTATAACCTATTTTGTGCTGAGAAATGGTATTAAAAGCCCCCAAAAAACCAAAACAACAACAAAATGTGAAACTTTACCATCAATCAGAAATACTGAAATTATGAAAACTAGTCTGACAGGAAACTGACTAGCCTCAGGCTGACCAAGTGCTACTAAATTTAAGCCCTATATAGAGACAATTTGTTCCTAGATAATACCAGATGTATGCCAAGACAATCTGATAAATAGAGTCTGCTGAATTAACGAGGCATTACTGTATTACTAAATGGCATATATTATAGATACTTTAAAATGAGTTATAAAATGTTGCACTTGTCTATTTCCACATATTTACCCTTATCTTCAGAATCCAAAGGATATAATTTGTACATAGTTTAACTAATTTAGCTTTGAGAAAAAATTATTCAAGGCAAAAGCTATGATACTAACAGGGTAAATGAAGCGCATGTAATCAAACCTGCTTATAGCAAGCACAAGTGTACAAAGTTCAAATTTGATATTATTACTATTAGGTTTCATTTACACATAAACCAATAAATAATTTTACCTGACTATAAAAACCAACTGTTTATGATGGCCACTTTTAACTTGTTCTCTGAATTATATTACACATTCAAGGATGCAGTTCTGGGATTCATGCAAATTTCATACAAATGGTTCTAAAAACACAATCAAAAGTGCAAATATCATCAACACATATTTTTCAATAAGTCCCTCCTGTAATTAAAACAATCACCCCGTTTTCAAACAGATGGAGAAACCTCCCTTAACACAAGTTTTAGAACAGGTATGACTATTATAAAATAAGCAAAACATTCAGGCAAATTTTACCTTGAGGGTTTAGACAAGTATAATTGATACAAGAAAGAAAAAAAAACAACATCCTGGTTCCATATTAACAGTTTCAATTAAATGCTTACCTCCCAAAGGATCTTGAAATCCTTCTGCTCAATTCTGATCAGTTCTGTGTAGTCCCTAGTGGTGACAGTGGCATGGCGGGGACGATTTGTCAAGATGGATTCCCCAAACGATGTTCCAGGGCCAAGAGTGCACAGAGTAACTGTATCCTGAAAACAAAGAAAATCTGCACGTCACTGTCACATCTGAATTGTTTTTCTTGTGTTGCACTTCAATAGTGTGAGAAAGTCCAATGAGCTCATGAAAAGAAACACAGATACTGTTGAATTCATAGACTGGCATGCAAAATGGGCAATGAAGTACTTCATACATTACTTAAAAAAACTCAATACAACATTTTAATGCTTAACCTGAACTTGCTGCGAAAGTGACCTCTCCCGTGGCCTATTATGGTTAGAGCATCTGCCTCTGATACCGGAAGTCATGGGTTTGAACCCCAGCAGAGTCATGCCAAACACTTATAAATATGGTACCAGCAGGTGCCTTGCTTGGCACTCAGTATTAAGAGGTTAGTGTTAGGACTGGTCGACCTGGTGACAGGATAATGATGGGGTGAGACATGATGGTACATGTCTGCGGCATGATGCCCAACTGCTAGACATCACTATAAACTGCCACACTGCAGATATTATAGCAATATGACTAAAACATTAAAAATATTTTTAAAAAAACACACAAAAGAACTGCAAAACAAATAGAAAAATGATACCTACAGTTTGCTATTTGCAAAACTTTGTTCCTGTAGAAAAAAAGATGACTACAGTGCTAAACTAAATTACAGCATTTCTCATTAGACAAGTTCCAGAGGTCTCATTTCCTGAGGGTTGACTTTCATTGATAAAAGCTTCTTGTAACAAAATCTGCTAAAAAATGCAATACAAGTATGAGATGCGCTATTCATCAAGCATGAAGGTAAAGAAGATTTTCTTTATCAAAGTTCACTGACACAAGACAATAATTCTGAATACAAACCAAGACCTAAAATCACTCAGCTGAACATGAAACAAGATTTGAAATGGGCCTAAGTTCACTCAGCTGAACATGAAACAAGATTTGAAATGGGCCTAAGATCACTCAGCTGAACATGAAACAAGATTTGAAATGGGCCTAAGATCACTCAGCTGAACATGAAACAAGATTTGAAATGGGCCTAAAATCACTCAGCTGAACATGAAACAAGATTTGAAATGGGCCTAAGATCACTCAGCTGAACATGAAACAAGATTTGAAATGGGCCTAAGATCACTCAGCTGAACATGAAACAAGATTTGAAATGGGCCTAAGATCACTCAGCTGAACATGAAACAAGATTTGAAATGGGCCTAAGTTCACTCAGCTGAACATGAAACAAGATTTGAAATGGGCCTAAGTTCACTCAGCTGAACATGAAACAAGATTTGAAATGGGTCTAAGATCACTCAGCTGAACATGAAACAAGATTTGAAATGGGCCTAAGTTCACTCAGCTGAACATGAAACAAGATTTGAAATGGGCCTAAGATCACTCAGCTGAACATGAAACAAGATTTGAAATGGGCCTAAGATCACTCAGCTGAACATGAAACAAGATTTGAAATGGGCCTAAGATCACTCAGCTGAACATGAAACAAGCTTTGAAATGGGCCTAAGATCACTCAGCTGAACATGAAACAAGCTTTGAAATGGGCCTAAGTTCACTCAGCTGAACATGAAACAAGATTTGAAATGGGCCTAAGTTCACTCAGCTGAACATGAAACAAGATTTGAAATGGGTCTAAGATCACTCAGCTGAACATGAAACAAGATTTGAAATGGGCCTAAGTTCACTCAGCTGAACATGAAACAAGATTTGAAATGGGCCTAAGATCACTCAGCTGAACATGAAACAAAATTTGAAATGGGCCTAAGTTCACTCAGCTGAACATGAAACAAGATTTGAAATGGGCCTAAGATCACTCAGCTGAACATGAAACAAGATTTGAAATGGGCCTAAGTTCACTCAGCTGAACATGAAACAAGATTTGAAATGGGATTAAGTTCACTCAGCTGAACATGAAACAAGATTTGAAATGGGCCTAAGATCACTCAGCTGAACATGAAACAAGATTTGAAATGGGCCTAAGATCACTCAGCTGAACATGAAACAAGATTTGAAATGGGCCTAAGATCACTCAGCTGAACATGAAACAAGATTTGAAATGGGCCTAAGTTCACTCAGCTGAACATGAAACAAGATTTGAAATGGGATTAAGTTCACTCAGCTGAACATGAAACAAGATTTGAAATGGGCCTAAGATCACTCAGCTGAACATGAAACAAGATTTGAAATGGGCCTAAGTTCACTCAGCTGAACATGAAACAAGATTTGAAATGGGCCTAAGATCACTCAGCTGAACACAAAACAAGATGTACAGTGGGCCAAAGATTACTCAAACACAAAATGAGATGTGCAAATGGGTCTAAGATTACTCAGCTGGCAATAAAATGAGATTTGCAGTCGGTCTAAGATTACTCAGCAGAACACAAATGAATTGTGCAATTATATCACCCAAACACAAAACAGGATATGTAGCTGACTGACACCTATCCAAAATCTAATGCATATGAAACCTGTCCATACAATCTAAATAAGTTAATCACTAACTCAGATGGTTTCTGAAATAAGAGGTATTGGTCAAGGAACCTATATCATTAAGCTATACCATAAAAAAATCTATATCTTGAGACATCCAACATTCCTCAGATTTTGTCAGAATTTTTTAAAACAATCTTAATTTTTGAACACAATATTTTATTCCAATAAAAAAAGTATGACAAACCTGATATAAAATATAAAAGAATAAAAATGTACTTATTTTCCAATGCATAAAATTATTCCCTACTGGTAGTAAAAGATGAGTATCTTCTAAAAAAAAAAGTTTTCTAATTGTCCAACACAAATTTTGTTTAATGAAATAAAATGTAATACACTAATTTCAAAATTATACTTATAATGATTTAAAAATAATACCGTTTTATCTAGTATTCTTGATATTTAAAAATCTGGTAAATAATACAGTGTCTAGGTATGGAAAACAGTCAATCAGATGTAGATCACTGTTGAGGTTTGTATATGGACCAATAGAAAACTGAAAGTAGAATATAATTTAATGGATTTGAGGTTTGTATATGGACCAATAGAAAACTGAAAGTAGAATATAATTTAATGGATTTGAGGTTTGTATATGGGCCAATATAAAAATGACAGTGAAATATAATTTAATGGATTTGAGGTTTGTATGTGGACCAATAGAAAACTGAAAGTAGAATATAATTTAATGGATTTGAGGTTTGTATATGGACCAATAGAAAACTGAAAGTAGAATTAAATTTTATGGATTTGAGGTTTGTATATGGACAAATAGAAAACTGAAAGTAGAAAATAATTTAATGGATTTGAGGTTTGTATATGGACAAATAGGAAACTGAAAGTAGAATATAATTTAATGGATTTGAGGTTTGTATATGGACAAATAGAAAGAAAACTGAAAGTAGAATGTAATTTAATGGATTTTAGGCTTGTATATGGACAAATAGAAACCTGGAAGTAGAATGTAATTTAATGGATTTTCGCAATAATTAATGTATTGTTATATATTGGGTATATTAATGAGACGTCTATATTTTATTACTAATAATGTTTATTCAATATACCGGTAATATGTGATTCAGTTTTGTCAATTCATAGCCAAAAGGGCAAGCGGTGTGGCAGCATACAGCTGGTAATGTGGCAACGAAGTTGGTAGCATGGTAGTATTATTTTGTGGTATTATAGATTCATTTAAGGATGTGAATTCGGAACAGCAAAAAAATAATGGATTTTGAATTCTGATCATAAGGACATATGGATATTTCAATGATACCTATATACTGTTCTTACATATTCACTGTATGGTGGTTTCTTATCATTTGTGAATTGCTGATTCCCCCCCATGTTCATGAGTCTAATTATGTCTATCGAAATGTCATAGTTTGCAAGGCAAATCATTGTTAGGGTCTGTCTGCATGTTTGTTTAGTGTTATATATATATTTTGGTCTCATTTCATTGTTACTTTAATATTCACTGTGATAGTTTTGAAACTCATATAGTTCATTTCATTAATTTCTATGTTCATTATGTGTGTGATTAGGATTTTCAGTGTAGCTTTAACAATTTTTCAATCATACTGCTATGATGTCTGCAGTGTGCCAGTTTATACTAATGTCTAGCACTGGGGCATCATGCTGCAGACATGTAGCATGATGTCCCACCCAGACACATTATCCTGACACCAGGTCGACCAGTCCTAACACTAACCTCTTAATGCTGAGCGCCTAGCGAGGTAGATGTCAGTACCATTTTTGTAAGTCTTTGGTATGACTCAGCTGGGATTTGAACCCGTGACCTCCTGCTTTCAAGGCAGATGGTCTAACCACTAGGCCACTGGAGCGGTTCTTTGTTCATTGTCACATATACACATACACTGTATTCAGTGTTTTCACCTGATCCAAAATCCATTTGGATTCTATCCTGTTAAAATCGTATCAGAAGTGGGATCTTGGGATTAAGGAAATTACCGACATGTTTATGTGAAACTATGCACATACTGTTCATATATTAGAGATCATGCACCTTCATGAGAAGACAATCTACAGGTAGGGGTGTATTTGTGTGTCTTTTCTGGGCAGTTGGGTCTTATATATATATATATATATATATATATATATATATATATATATATATATATATATATATATATATATATGTGTGTGTGTGTGTGTGTGTGTATTCTATTTTGATTAACTTGATCAAGAGATAAGGTTGATTGTGGATATTTTACCTCCGTTTGGGCATATTGTATAGAAATCTGTTTAGATTAGGTGACTTTATCATTTAATAGTCATGCAATCTCTTCAGGACTTATTTGAATTGGGTAAACAGTTGGAATGTGAGGAAGAAAGTTCACAAAAAAATTTTCAGAGAGAGCATGACCCAGAGAGGGATGAAAGGACAAAGGAAATTGAAGAAGAAAGAGACAGAAAAAAAACTGAAATGGCAAAGCAACCTGAACAGGTACACTGGGAATTATTACTGCATTGGAAAAGGAAGCCAAAAAGGAAAAGTTGGGATTAAAGGAATCGAGGAAAGGGTGAAGATTAGAGATTATAAAAGGCAGAGCAGAGAAATTAGTGAAGGGATTATGACTGACAAGTAGAGTTATTAGTTGCTATAAAAGGTTAACAGGATTTGGCCTCTAGCAAATTAAAAGGCCCCAAATTACAGAGTTTGATGATGAGAAAGATAATATGGATACTTATCTCCATCAATTTGAGTGATATGATGAGAATGAGAGTGGAGACAAAATGATTGGGCTGTACATAGCAATGCTTTAGTAAAAGGTAAAGTATCGGATGTACACTTGTAGCTCCTTAAAAACGTAGTGTTTGACTTCAATGCCCTGAGGGAAGCACTTCTGAAAAAGTACGAGCTGAATGAACTGGGTTTTCATAAAAGTTTGCATTATAGGAAACACAAGATAAGAGAAACCTTTGGCCAATGATGGATTGAATGTTTAGAAGTGCAACAAATGTTTGACGGATTGACAGATTTCTTGCTCAGAGATCAACTGTCAAGTACAGTCAGCCAAGAATTGAACAAGTTTCTCAAAGAAAAAGTCTTTTCAAACATTCAAAACGTGGCTAAGGAGGTAGATTACTTTGCCATAAGGCAGAGATGTCTATATGAAGTAAAAGTAACAAGTCCACTAGTCTTGTACAGGTTAAGCATAGGATCCAATCCCTTTACTTGTGTCTTTTTCCTGTAATATAGTTACCAACAGCAAGAAGTGGTGTTAATGGTCAAGGTATCACAATATTATGTGACAATAGTTGTACATGTGTGGTTATTAAACACAAAATTGGATGCATCCAAGGGATACAGGCAGACACCCATTGTTGACAAGTTCCATGCATTGATGGTATTTGCAACTCAGATGGGGCCTATATCAATTTAAGGTGTGTGTGATTAGGATTTGTAATGTAGCTTTAACGATTTTATAGTCATATCGCTATGATGCCTGCAGTGTGACAGTTTATAGTGATGTATAGCACTGGGGCATCATGCCACAGACATGTAGCATGATGTCCCACCCAGTCACATTATCCTGACACCAGGTCGACCAGTCATAACACTAACCTCTTAATGCCGAGTGCCTAGCGAGGCAGCTGTTAGTACCATTTTTGTAAGTCTTTGGTATGACTCAGCCGGGGTTTGATCCCATGACCTCTCGCTTCTGAGGCGGATGCTCTAACCACTAGGCCACCTGAACGGTCCCAATTTAAGGTAACTTAAGTACGTGCCAGTGCCACTTGATGCGCAAATTACTAAACGGTTTGGTAGGCATTTATAGCTCTGTGGATGAAAGTTTTGTTAACATGGATACCTGAAGTGAACAAATGTCCATTTCTACGGAACATTTTAATAGACTCTGCAAGCAAACTTCACGGAGAGACCCACTAATGTAAGTATTGGATATACAGATTTAGAGTATTTATGTCATATGGACTTAGGCCTCTGATACTGGGTTGTGACCTGTTCTGCAGGGGCAAGATACGGTAAAGCTGCCTGTGGCTTATGTCAGCATAAAATTGCTGCATATTAAGCAAAACTACTCTGTAATCAAGAAAGAGTCCTGGCCACAGTTAGGGGTATTTTAAAATTCATATGTATATATTTGGAGAAGATTTTGTTCTTGAAACAGACCACCAACCCCTGCAACATTTAAACAAGGCTAAGGTCACTACTAATACTTGGTTAATGCACTGGGTGCAGAATTTTTAAGTAAAGCATGTTTGGCAAATCCAATTTTTTTTTCTCACCCAGTCTAGGTTTATCGAATCAAAAATTGTATTGGCTATTTTCTTTTATTTATATTCCAAGGATATTCATATATGTGGCCATTTCATTTGGCCGGGAGTATTATCATGGAATAAGGCAAGAAAATAACTTGATAATGCCTCAAAATGATTTTGTGTTGATGATTAAAGTAGTTTTATGTTTTTTACCTCAACTTATATTGACTAAGTAATATGGGCATCTCGTAGATTACTTGCAGCAACATGCCCATATTTCATGATGTGCACAGGTACTTTACCCTTGGATCTTGCACAGGTTTTATTTAGTTCTTCTAGTAAGCATATAGCAAAGTACAGGCACAGTGATCAGGGTATGGTTAACTAGTAGTTTACTTTTTGAGGTTGAATTTGTAATTGTATCCATAACGTAAATGCCTTACATATATGTACTGTTTCTGTACTCTGAGATAAACCCATCATCCTAATACATACTAGTGAGATAAAAAGTGGTACACAGAATTGGTGCTTCATCCCCTGTAGTTACCTAAGCAATATCAAGCCAATTATGGCCTCTTGTTAAGTCCCAAAGGGATGAGGACAAGGCCCACTCTCACGGAGTAGAATTTGATTCAGTTTGATTGAATAATTCTTCTGAAATGGGAATTTCTGCATGCTTTTAGTTAAATATTTTTTTAACCAATCTATCATTTTTATACAGTGTGACCCTGCAATAGCACACTCCGTTATAACACGAATTCAGATATAACATGGTCATGGTGTGGCTCCCAAAATTTTTGATACATGTATTTTTCTCATATACAAAAAATTCTTTCTTAAAAGTACAAAAGCAAAAAACATCAAAAGTTTATGATTCTGGAGAAGAGATCATGCATGAATAATTCAAGATGATTGGGGTGTGTCTCCTGAAATTTTATATGTACTTTTCTCGTACACGAAAAAGTTTTTTCTTCTTAAAATTACGAAAAACATCCTGTAACATGTTTATTCTGGGATCGCGTAGGGCTTTGCCAATGTCGCAAACTGCAATTTTTTCCTTATTGGCGGCAAAATATACCATCTGGCAATTTTTTTTTGTTGCCAACATTGTTGGCTGTTTAAACATGTATATATAACCATTGGTTTGGAGCAGAGAAATTCAGAGGCCCCATGAAAGGAAGCCACAAGTTGATATAAAATGCACTGAAATTTATCTATTGTTACATAAACAAATTCTTTGTCCATATTGACAAACCATCTTAACAGTGCATTTTTATATCATAATCCACTTAATATGTTGACTTCTAGCATGAGTACTTCTGTTGTGAGATATATGTTTTTTTGTTGTTGACATTTCTGGTAGCGGAGATCAACCGGACGAGGCATTATCTCGTAATCTATCTTTCATCAGATTTTCTGCCGCTTGCTATCCATTAATATATCTACATAGACTGACATTTGTATGTAAGTAAAATTCTTCATCGTTTCATTCAGAATTAAACGCTTCAGAACACTCACATTTTCTCTAGTAATCCCAGCCATTAGACTAGAACACCTGCATCTCGATTGTCCATTGACCTTTGTTAAATTTCTGACGCATGCAAGGAAGGCAGCATCACTCCGCTATCATAGATTTAAAAAAATCAAACAAAAAAACTCCCAAACAACATCTTACTTCTTGGTCTTATTCAATAGATAGGGAGGAACAGTAACTGCAATCAACCAAACGATGGCCAATTCCCTTTTCAAAAATGTACCCAGATAAAATTGTTTGATGAAATTTCAAAGACAACAGATTACTTTAAAAGCACCGATTGTTATGAAAACATATTAAGCAAATGAAAAAAAATCAGTCTCAATCATGCAATACAATTATTTGATGTTGCCACCACTAGGGTTAGGGTTTAGGGTCTTAAAACTGATATAGTTGCCTATAACACGGTTCGGTCTATACCACAGTCGGGTTCTATGGCTCCCAACTACTGTGCTATAGCGGGGTCACACTGTATCAAGTTAATATTACCAATTTAAATCTTAATTGATTAAAAAGAAAAAGACATGAAAAAATTATATCATGCATAGAACTAGCACAAAATCCAACTCATCCAATATCATACAGTGGAACCCTGCTATAATGGGATAATTGGGGTTAAAAAAAATTGGATTGCGTTAATACCGGGGTTGCGTTAATGCGGAGTTTTACAGTATGTTACTTTTTTTCAGAGAACAATGCGCTGGCACATATACATTTATTCATGTCTAATGTATATCAACACCATTTACTATCATGATGTCATGTAATGCAATTCATCCATAATGCATGTAATTCCATTGAAAAACTGCATACAGATTTTAAATATTCAATAATTTTGTCACAGATCTTTGTGTCTGAAGTCTAATATATAGCATGAACAGAGTATTAACACCTTTAACTTAACATCTGATATCGCACCGTCATGGCATACAGTTAATCCATAATACATGTAATTCCATTGCTAAAATGCATACATATTTAAACAATTCAGTAATTTTATCACAAATCATTATGTGTCTGAATTCAATGGGAAAAATTAACAGCAAAATTAGGTTAAGAAAGATGAAGCACATGTATGGTTCATTACGTTCCAGGGTCTATGAACGGTATCTGTTCAAATTTCATACTGCTAGAGTTTTCTCAGATGCATTTCCGTGTACCTTTGTCCATTGTAAATTCCCAATAATTAACACTCGTATGCCTATTTATTTGAATGACTACAGCAAGAATAATTAATAAACAACACATGCTTTCAGTGTGCATATAAACATTACTTCAGATTTTGTGAATATCAAAAGAAACATGTGAAAAATACTTTTATAAATATTTTTAAGCTGAACGCATGTACAATTTCATACCCTTTCAATTTCCAGCTAATAAAGTGGACATTATTTACTGGTCAACTGACTGCATCTAATAACACCATCAAGCCCAGCAAACATGTTGGCAGCTTTCATTTTTTGATGTTTATTAAATTGTGAGAATGTTTTATCAACCACCGCATTGTCTGCTTCTTGGTTGTGTATGCAGGTAAAGAAGAAACACGTCAGCTATTGTTTGAGCAATGATTGCATACAGAATTAATTGAAGACAATCACAAAGATGGCTTACCAGCTTTACTCATGGATCAGTAATAAGTAACATTTCCGATAATGTTTATTTTGGCATAACACTTAAAGAACCCAGTGAAATTAAAAAATTTCTGAAGAAATGCCATGATCGTATTATATTTGAATTCATACGTGAACTCTTCCTCCAAATGTTAATAAGCATTTTACACACTATTTCTCGTACTTTAAAAATAAAAACATTTTTCCGGGTATGAGAAAAACATGTACATGTATTTAAAATTTCAGGAACCATGCCATGATATTATATCTGAATTCATACACGATCTCTTCCCCAAAATGATAATACATTTTTTATACACTATTTCATGTACATGTACTTTGAAAACAATATTTGTCATGTGTGAATGAATATATGAAATTCTGGGAGTTATGCCACAACCACATTATATCTGAATTTGCATTATCACGTGGGGTCACACTGTAATTATATAAGCCTATTCAGTATGTTTAACAGAAATTTGAACGTAAAGTTGACACCCATGTTAGCAACAAGCTCAGCTAGTCAGATGCACAATTTACTCAATAGCATCAGTAGTTCTAACTCATCGCCAAACTCATCTGAAATCTAGATCGTGTAAGCGTATCTACCAAGTCTGACCTAAATCTGATCTAAAATTCAGTCTCCAGCATGTTACAAAACTCGTGAAAACATCTGCAAGAGTACCTCATTGATATGCACAGATCTCATTCATAATCAAATTCATCCTCATTGATATGCACAGATCTCATTCATAATCAAATTCATCCTCATTGATATGCACAGATCCCATTCATAATCAAATTCATCCAAGATACTAATTAAATAAGACTATATGTCAAGTTTAATCAAAACCGGATCAGAAGTATGGTCTCAAATGCCACTAACATGGACAGCTCTCCTGCACAACAGATCGAGATCCTATAAACATATTTACTAAATTTAATCAAAATCTAACAAGAAATTCCAAGTGATGACATTGAGCTCAGCCAGTAAAAGATCTGCCAACTCTAACAAGACCTTCCTTGAGTATGGTGTAAAGAAATATCATGTACTGATATTGCCATCTTGGAAAACATGTATTTAAAAAATTCAGAAGTGTGATTTAAAACTGATGCAGACAAAGCAAATATTATATTCAACTAAATGGAACACTTAGATCTTAATTACCGCCAGTACAGTTTTAGAAACTGAAATTCCAATCCCCATGGAGTTCAAAGACATCTTGCTAGATCTCTCAAAACGATCATTTTTTTTCTTAGAACTTCAAGTGGCAAGAGCAATCAGCTGTTCAAGACATACACAACATGATGTCTAATAAATGTAATTCTTGCCTTTCATGCTTTCTTTCCAAGCATCTGAATGAATATTCTGTTTCATATTTCTGTGCCGTTTGTTTAAAGCTTTTTAAAAGGCCTATTAAATCTTTGGCCTTCAACGTGTTTTTGTTTGTTGCAAACCATTTCTAGAAAATGCCATAAGCAACAGCATGATCATGCAGGCATTTGCATGGAAAAATATCAACAGTTTAAAGCAACTGAGGTATTCCGCTCAAGTTAGTCTGGTCCCCTGACCAACTACTCTAAATCAAATATCCTTCCCTTACGTTAGTCTGGTTCCATGAAAAACTACTCTAAATCCAATACACCAGTCTGATCTTGATCAAACACAGACCGTTCTGGATTTGTAATTCTTGCTATTATTCCACAAGTTCATAATTTAAGGATCATTTCAGTAAAACTTACTGTCAAATGAAAATGGTTGGCAGTTCATTCAGCAAATTCACCTCAGTTAAAATCAAACTCATTGAAGACATGATCATGTTTGACATATTTACCAAATTTAGTCAAATTCTGTTCAGAAATATGTAAAGCAGTCTGATGCAAGATCTCCACATTAAGAAAGGTAGATCTCATAATGAAATCATCTGAGATCTACAGCTTTGTGCCGTAATGAAATCATCTGAGATCTACAGCTTTGTGCCATACATGAAGGCCCAATGACCATAACAAAAATCTGTGTTTCACTAAATTTACACAACTTTACAATAATTTCAATGCAAATAATTATCACTGCAATCAAGGTCCCATGTCAGTCCGGGGTTCCATCACATGCTGGTATATTTTTAGAATAGTATAATTTGCTTCCACTTTGGTGATTGGGTAAACAACATGGCACAATTGCAGAAGGAATCGAGCATGTATGTATAGCAGAGATTGACGACACATCATGTAAATGTGCTATGCGTATCACATGATAGACAAAAGTGAAAATGTAGGACAAACAATGACAGCGGCTGAGAAGATGCATTCAATAATGCTAGAGTAAAATGACGTCAAAGGAGCTAAATTTCGTTGTTCTGAAATATCAGAACATTCAGTTTGTGAGTTGAAGTGCTGGCTTGAATGTCGTGGACTGGCAGTTGCAGAAAATAAAAGAAGCAGGAACTAGTCAAAATGTAAGTCGATTCTTCCTTACGATACCATAATAATTACTGTAACATTACTACGAGTTTATTATTGTAACATTCTTTTCAGGCAAATAACAAACTGCCATCTTTAATTAACCATATTCAAATCACAAACTAAAACTCTTCAAGTCCATGTCGACTTCTGTATGTTGCATATTTTTCCATTTACCATTTTGTCATGGGGGTGGGGGAAGCATGCAATGAGAAGGGTTGCAGTGTCTGTAATTAATTACTGTACTAATATTATGGAGTTACTCAATTATTTTCTCACGGTATTATTCATAAATATACAAATATACATAAATATGTACATGTAAGTAAACAAAAACCAAGAACATTAAAAATTACAAGGATGTACAAAATTTTTCATCCTGTTACACACATAGATAACATTAAACTAATTATTAACAGGTTCTAATATTCCTGGGGTCACAAAGTGTTTTGAAAATGTTCATAAATAGTTTTGTTGTTTTAACAGCTGAATTTTTTGTTTGTCAAAATAAATAAATGTCTAACATTTTAAGATCCTGCAAAATTCTAAATGCAGGTAACAACTCATTTGCTAAACTTTTGTTACGGCACACATTTATTATTGTTCTTGTTTTAAATTTATATTGTGCATTAATATTTGAAAACAATTTTATTTTTATTTTAGGTGTTTGGAGTGTATAGAATCAAACAACACAGACAATTTTGCATGCTGATAGAGGAAAATGATGTGAACAAAATGTGAGTGAGGTGTTATCTTCTGTCAGGACCAGTAAGTCTACAGAAAGTGTACCTTTTCTTCCTACAGCAGTTAGAATAGTTTCCCATATGTTAATATTCCAAAAGGATTTTGTTATGGGAGAATTATGAACACATTATATCAACTGCAAAGGTGTATACATTTAACTCTGCCTCATAGTGAAAGTGATGACAACTTGACGGACTTCAACACATCAAAACCTATGTTGAAAAGTCGACAATATTTTATAAGTGGCCATGTGAAAAACTTGCAAGATAATTATAAAGATGAGCATTATTTTTTTTAATAATCTGTAATGGCATCATACACACAGCAAGTTGTGTATCATGTATAAGTGACTCTAGCAACACTCTCAGGAAATGTAATTAGATGCATCATGGGAATGTAAAGCTTCTTCCTTGGGCAGATGCACTCATATTGCTTCTTTACTTTTGCCTTGGAAGATTATACTCTTCAGTTTGAATATAAGCCATGTGCATCTCTCATCAAACCTTGTACATGGAATGTTGGGAAGAAGTCTAAATGACAGCGGCTGCATGATACAACAAGAAATTAAAAACAGATAGATTTAGAAACTATGATCCATTATGTAAAATTAAAATTAATGAAATAAAGTTTGTTAACAACTTTGTTGCTACATTACCCAATTCCAGTTCAGCCAAATATTAAAGACACTCAGACTACCCTGATTATGAAGTTGACACGGAGGTATTTAAGGGTAGAACTAAGTGTGCCTTACACTTAATGGAAGTATTAAAGGATAGAACTAAGTCTGCCTTACACTTAATGGAAGTATTAAAGGATAGAACTAAGTGTGCCTTACACTTAATGGAAGTATTAAAGGAGAGAACTAAGTCTGCCTTACAATTAATGGAAGTATTAAAGGATAGATCTAAGTCTGCCTTACACTTAATGGAAGTATTAAAGGATAGAACTAAGTGTGCCTTACACTTAATGGAAGTATTAAAGGATAGAACTAAGTCTGCCTTACACTTAATGGAAGTATTAAAGGATAGAACTAAGTGTGCCTTACACTTAATGGAAGTATTAAAGGAGAGAACTAAGTCTGCCTTACAATTAATGGAAGTATTAAAGGATAGATCTAAGTCTGCCTTACACTTAATGGAAGTATTAAAGGATAGAACTATGTCTGCCTTACACTTAATGGAAGTATTAAAGGAGAGAACTAAGTGTGCCTTACACTTAATGGAAGTGTTAAAGGATAGAATTAAGTGTGCCTTACACTTAATGGAAGTATAAAAGGATAGAACTAAGTGTGCCTTACACTTAATGGAAGTATTAAAGGATAGACCTAAGTGTGCCTTACACTTGATGGAAGTATTAAAGGATAGAACTAAGTGTGCCTTACATGTAATGGAAGTATTAAAGGATAGAACTAAGTGTGCCTTACACCTAATGGAAGTATTAAAGGATAGAACTAAGTCTGCCTTACACTTAATGGAAGTATTAAAGGATAGAACTATGTCTGCCTTACACTTAATGGAAGTATTAAAGGATAGAACTAAGTGTGCCTTACACTTAATGGAAGTATTAAAGGATAGAACTAAGTGTGCCTTACACTTAATGGAAGTATTAAAGGATAGAACTAAGTGTGCCTTACACTTAATGGAAGTATTAAAGGATAGAACTAAGTGTGCCTTACATGTAATGGAAGTATAAAAGGATAGAACTAAGTGTGCCTTACACTTAATGGAAGTATTAAAGGATAGAACTAAGTGTGCCTTACACTTAATGGAAGTATTAAAGGATAGAACTAAGTGTGCCTTAGATGTAATGGAAGTATTAAAGGATAGAACTAAGTGTGCCTTACACTTAATGGAAGTATTAAAGGATAGAACTAAGTGTGCCTTACACTTAATGGAAGTATTAAAGGATAGAACTAAGTGTGCCTTACATGTAATGGAAGTATAAAAGGATAGAACTAAGTGTGCCTTACACTTAATGGAAGTATTAAAGGATAGAACTAAGTGTGCCTT